>CM076576.1:639707310-640908422 GCA_034641835.2 Pinus albicaulis
TCAAGAAACACTTTCCTGGCCAAAATGTTATCTCTTGAAGCCTGTAGACGACCTCATGCTCATGTCTCAATGTTTTCACTGTTATTTCTCAGAAACTCAAAATTCTGCTAAAAATTCCATGAGAAGACTGCTGCAATATCCTCCTCCTTTTCCCCTTTTTCCTCTCAGAGACTAACCTTCATATTTTCATCATTTTCCTTTGTTCTCCATTTTCCTCACCCTCTTTTCATATAAATTTTCCTTTGCAGAGTTCCAAACTTCTTTCGAACTCTGTTGAAACCCTCAGAAACCTTTGAAAATCATGGAAAATCTGTGTAAAAAACCCCTTTTCTCTATTAAGGGTTTAAGCCCCTTGGCCTGAGTTTCCAAACCACTTCCCCAATACGCCCTCATCATAAAAACCAAGCGCCAAACCCATGAAGCGCTAATCGCATCGGAAAGATTCAAAGTGTGCATGTTTGTGAGCCATTTCAAAATGCCGATTGCGATCAGCCCCTTTGTCCTAAACCGCAGATCGTATTATCATTTCATCTACCCCATAAGCCCGCAATCGGGCGCTAAACCATTGAAAAATCCCTTTCTGATCAATATTTTTCTGTGTAAAACTTGAAAACCCATTTTTCCAAAGTTTGTTTTAAAATGCCAAAATCACGTGTTTAAATAAAATGGGTTGATCAAAAAGACCGATCGCGCAATCGCGATCGGAGAATTCACAATGGGTTGATCAAAAAGACCGATGCGCAATCGCATCGGAGAAGTTACAAATGGGTTGATTGAAAGACCGGGCCCGAATGTTCCGATTGCGATTGGCCCTAGTTATATAAAGCCCTGGGCCCATGGTACTCCATACACCCAGTGGCCCCGCAATTGGGCGCCAGCCTATCATATATATATTCCGCCTGATCCACTCAAAACCTTGGTTTTTATTGAAATTTATGGGTTTCTCACAAAGTATAAGGGTCCCGCCGGTGCAAAAAATTAAAGGATCTGGACCGTTGATCTAGACGCGATCTAACAACCAGTGCACAATCACAATATTTCAATCGCATGCTCTTTGCTGCCCTCCCGATTGGCGATCCTCCGATTAAATCTGGGCCGTCCACGTGTCCAGATCGGACGGTCCCAGATCACCCCCACCATTGCTCATCGCGCGATCGACGGTTCCGTTTTATTCTTCCTCCCGCGTCAGTTAAAATTCCTCTCAGTTAATCTCCACCGTTGGATGATGCCATCCGACGGTCCTGCTCTCTTCCTACGCCTCTGAAGTAGTAAAACCAAATACGCAGGATTTTATAACAAATTGTTTGTATTTTGCAGGTTTTGATTCGAAGTTTTATCAATGTTTCATAAGCATTGATAGCACATAAAGGCCTGCGCGGCCCCTGCACATCAACAAGACACTGTTTTAATTCAAAAACAGTTAAAGAGTATCAGCGCCGAAGACAAAACATATCAGAACCGGAGATTGAAGACCCAAACACAGATCTCAAGCAAAGTAAAGTGTTTGGGGAAGGAGCGAAGACATCTGTCGAGCTGAGAAATTCCCCACCGCTATAAGAAGAGGCTAATTGAACCCTCTACAGCTCCAAAGACACCTGCAGTCTCGTTGAGATCAAAGACCGCCGAACAATTAATACTAATTGAGCTATCTTGTCTCTAATTGTCGGCAGAACCATTCGAGAAGATTAAGGAACAGTTCAGAAGCAGATATTTAGATCATTTCATCTCGGGAAGCAGAAATAAAGTCACTCCAGCAGGACACCGAGCTTCAAAGGATGGAAAAAAGCTCCCACTGAGCTTAATTGTAAGTGTACATCAATTAATGTTGATGAACACCTGTAGATTTCGTGATCGAGGCCCTCAAAGTACGAAAGAGTCATCTTCTGTATTAATTGATCCAAACAGATCTTTCATAGTTTACCACCGCCTCATTCTTCTATAAATACCTCTGTAGAAGATGAGCAAAAGGTTGGTCTCGGGACATCTGAACGCATGTAATAGTCATTCTGAAGCCACTGATGCCCTGTTCTGTAATTGAAAGATACATAAGCTGATATGAGAAGTTAAAAGCTGTAGAGACCCACCGGGCTTGCTGATTGTAACTGGTTTGAATATCAATACAAGCTGCTGATTCATGGAATTCTGAAACTATGTCGATGGTGATGTGTTCCTTACTGTCAATTGTCGTTTTACTTAATGTTTTCACTCTGTTCACTTTCTCTGATAAAGAGCAGCAAACATAGAGTTAGGATATACTCTCCACGGTACCCTACTCTTACTGAAAGCTTTATCTTCTATGTTTTCTTCATTTGAATGTCCTCTTTGAAGAGTTTATTAATGCAAGTTAGTTTAAAAGTACTTCCCTGATCTAGATAGCTCTTTGAGATGAATGTTCTCTTTGTTATCCTTGGAGTTTATCAATGCAGCGTAGTTTAAAAGTACTTAGCTGATCTAGATTTCTCTTTGTGATTATCATCTGTGTTCCCTTATCGAATATGCTGAAGCAGGCTGGTTTAAAAGCACTTACCTGATCTTAAGCTGTTTGAACTGTTTTTTAAATGTTTCTGATGGAAAGTACTTCAATGCAGGTTAGTTTAAAAGCACTTACCTGATCAACATAAATACTTTTATGTTTCTCCTTAAGTACATGTTGAAAGCAAGCTAGTTTAAAAGTACTTACTTGATCTTAGACTGTGCTTTGTTTTTTCATTTGTTTAAGTCTTTCACTCCTATTTTTTTCACTCCATTAATCACCTTAAGAGATCCTTTGATGTAAATGACTTGCTCCATGGATCCTTCTTGAATTTTCTATCCAATTAAATCCTCCTATGACTCCATAGCCCAATGGGTTAAAGCTGTCTTTGTCCTTTGCTATCAACTGAAACATTCCTTCATTTGCAGGCTCTTCACCCTTTCGAACTGCTTTCACCTTCAACATGTCTTCGCCCAACCAAAAACAAACAAAACAAACCCATGCTCTTCATAACTAGCCTAATATCATAATTCCGGTCTTTAAAGATCACATCTTTGAACTCATTTATAGAGAGATCCCTCTCTGGATTCAGGAGGGCTAGATCCTTGAATCCCAAAGCGGTTTGATGTTACCTCTGCAGTTGGACTTTTCCAATCTTGCTAATTACAGAGTGATAACATAATGGCGACTCCACTGGGGACTCCTGAGTATTTCTTCGATTAGAAGACAATCATAAGATACCATATATCCCTTGCTAACTAAAAATTAACTCGGAAAAACCCAAAAATATTTCAGATTGGTATTTAATAAACATGGTAGTGGACCATAACACCTCTTACCTCTGAAAAGGAGCTAAAAACTTCCACTTGGCGACTCCACAATCCTGAACAGACCTTAAGACTCCACTGGGAAGAACCCTCATTACTATACTATCCTTTAAACTCAGTCAGAGGACTGTAGGATTGAAATTTGTGTAAAACAGATTAGTCAACCTCTCAAAAATTGTCATACCTGGTTGAACTTTTCTTGTTATTTGGGTCTAAAAAATTACAGCATAGTGGCTCCTAGAAAGATTCACACTAGAGCCCATCCTGACCCGGATCCACCTGAAATAGTTGATGACCCAGAAAGCATCCTTTGGAAGTCTCCTAGGATTAAATTATCAATTGTTTTCAGATCACCCTTGAGAGCTAATTATGTCCCAGAAAATATTTCAGCTCTACAACAATCACAAGAAGACTTAGTAAATCCTTTTAGAACTAGGTCTCTTGGTGATTTAGATCAGTTAGATTCTGAGTCTTTGCCTTCTTCTCCTGAGACAAGTACACATCTTGGTAGTAGAGAGACTACACCACCTAATTTACACTTCCTCCACAATCTAGGTGTCTCTCATCCAAGATCCGCTCAGCAATCTATCCCTGGTCCATCCATTTCTGCTCACCCTGTATCCATTGTTCCAACCACTCCCCTCCAACCCACTTTCACTCTTGTTAATCCACCTCCACCTCCTGCCATGGCTGCATGGTATGCCCCCTTAGTTCTTCCTGTACCTTTAGTCAATCTGCCACAGGACTATCTGTCCAAAATTCCATTGTATGATGATAGTGGTGCCACTACTGCATCACAACATGTGGATAAGATGAATGATTGCTTTGACAGAAATGAGATTGCTGATGATTCTGTCAAAATGAGATTATTTTCTCAAAGTTTGGGAGGAGAAGTAAGAAAATGGTTCAAAGGCTTAGCCCCTCATAGTATTAATGACCTTCAAGGTTTCCATCAATCTTTCTTAAACAAATGGGAAGTGAGGAAGAATCCTCTCCAAATCTTGGCTGACTACAACAATCTCCACGGGAACCCAGGGGAAAGTGTACAGGCTTATTGTACTAGATTTAACAGTATCTATAATGCACTTCCCCCAGAACTAAAACCTCCGCAAGGCTCAGCTTTGAAAAAATTTCCTGAAGGTTTTGACTCCGACATGACCTATTCGCTAAGAGAGAGAGACTTTGCAACTCTTGAAGATATGCAAAGGGGTGCTCTTTCTGTCGAAGTCAATCTAATAGAGAAGAGAGCAAGAATGAAAGTTGAAAAGAGAGTATCTTTTAGAGAGGAATCCACACCTTCCACTTCAAACTCAAAGATGGAAAGAATGATGGAAGAGATGATGAAAGAGATGAGCATAATTAAGAGAACACAAGCAAGCCTAAACCAAACTGCTTCTCAGAATAGAAACCAGAACCAGAATCAAAATTTAAGAAGAAACCAACTTCCAAATAGACCTAGAGAATATGATCAGCAGATCATTCCTCCCTTTCATCAAAAATATATAAGTGAGACAGAGGAAACATGTGAGATAGCAGAGGAAAATGATATCAACATGCTAGGGGTAGATAACGATGGCTTTGAGATTCATTATGAAAAGAAACGAGGTCTATACACACCTTATGATGACAACAGGGATGATGATCGACATTGTTATCAAGATATGGAAAATGTCATCATAGAGCCTCACAGAGAATATGACCTTAGAAGAAAAGCCAGTCAAAAAACTCCCAACACTAAAACCTCTGATAAATCTTCACAAAATAGCACCACAACCAAATGTAAAAATGTCAATCAAAAGGATAAAACAGTGGCTATTGATTCTGGTAAAGGTAAAGAGAAAGGCAATCCAAATTTTGAAAAGCAGGATGCAGATCTTAGCAGTACTAACACCTCAGCTAGTACTCCTGTCAAAACCATGTTATCAAATGTAAATAGAACAAATCAGCAAGGTGATGTTGCTGAAAGACTAGCAGCTAGTAAGGTTGAGGCAAGTTCTTCAAAAAACCAAATTCCTTTCAGCCTAGAACAAGAACTTTCAAAGATTAAAATCTCTGTTCCCCTTACTGAGTTAGCTTCCCATAATGTGTACAGGACCCAAATTCTGAAGGATTTAAACATAGAGGACTAGAATGACACAATAAATTATAATGATGACCAGCCAGAGCTCATTTTTGGTCCTAAAGCTGAAGGGAAATTTCAAGAAGGAATAGTACCTCCATTCTACGTCAGTCTGAATGTTCATGAAAAAATTCTACACAATGCTATGCATGATTCCGGAGCCTCACATAATCTTATGCCAAAGGTGATAATGGAAAGGCTAGGACTAGAAATAACCAGACCTTACAAGGAGTTATATTCCTTTGATTCAAGCAGGGTCAAATGTCTTGGCCTAATTAAGGACCTCTGTGTGAATTTGACTCAAATCCCAGCCAAGTGCCTAGTTATGGATGTAGTGGTGGCCGATGTCCCTCCTAAGTATGGCATGTTGTTGTCTAGATCGTGGGGTGCCAAGCTGCAAGGTACAATGCAGATGGATGGGACATATGCCACTATTCCTATTTTTAACCAGCCTAGAAGACTATACAGAGAGGCACACATGAAATTCATGGTCAGTAGCCCAGAAAAACCTGAAAACTGTCCCATCTACTCTGTCCATACTGACCTGAACTCTTTTATCCTTTACCATGATGAACCTTCGAATAAGTCAGAATCAGAAGACAGTAACGTAGATAACCTGTTAGAGGCCCCAAATCTAGAAATGAATGCAGTTCTAGACATGGATGAAAACGAAAGGGAAACTTTCGAACAATGCATTGAAATGACAAACCAAAATGAATATGGCCAAGATGGCCAACAAAAAACGCCCCATCGAGTTCATCTCCATGAAAGTCCTGAGGAACGAGGCCCAGTACAACAACTTGTTGACCTTAAAACATAACATGACGCTGAAACAGTTGGCGAGCAAGTCACTACAACAAGATTAATCGCAGATGAAGCTCAAGAAACACCTAACTCACAAGTATCAAAATAGTTTGATGCATTTGAAGATATTAACGAAACAAATGAAAGTCTCGACCCACAAGTCATGTGCCCACGACTCTCGAAACTTGAAACTCAGGAAAACAACCTTCAATATGGCGAGGAACTTGAAAATGAGACACAAATTCGACTAAGTGCTGACATATCACCACAATCAGATAGCATGATAGTTAGCGAGATTACCAACCAAGGAGAAACCAAAAATAATCCTCTATGGACCATGTTCTTCGATGGGTCATGTACTAAGAATAGTGCTGGCGCCGGTGTTTGGTTAACAAACACCGAAAACGGCCATACAGAAAGTGTTTCGTGCAAATTGAATTTTCGATGCTCTAATAACATTGCCGAGTATGAAGCTCTCATTTTGGGCTTGCATCTATTAGAAAAGCTAGGAGCCAAAAGAATCCACGTATATGGCGATTCGGAATTAATCATTAGGCAAGTTAATGGGGAATACACTGCTAATCATCCCAGACTTAGAGCCTACCGAAATGACGTCCTGGATCTGTTAAACATTTTCGAGGATCCAAAATTGATTTTTGTCCCAAGAAAACAGAATATTGCCGCTCACAATTTAGCTTTTACAGCTAGAACGTGTTTAGCACCATATGAAAACGAGGACAGCACCGTTCAGGTAAAATTTAGGCCAGCCATACCCGATAATCAAAAATATTGGCAAGTCTTTGAGAATGATAAACAGATAGAGGATTTCCTGCTCGGTAAGAATGAGTTTGAATCATCCAATTCAGATTCTACATCCGATGAAAACTGTCTAAACGAAGAACCCCCTGAACAAGAACAACCATCTAGTCCTACAGATATCAACATGTTAACTCAAAAACTTGAAACTCATGCTGAAGAGTATGAAGACTCAGAAAACGAAGACATTGAGGTATTAACACCGAGAGACAAGAACATACCCAGGGGGCTAGCACTGTTAGAAGACCTGTTTGATTTTAATGACGTGGCTAAGAAACCTGCAGTAGAATATACAGAGTCTGACGTTGAAGAATGCAACATAGGCACAAAGGATCAACCTAAAATGATTAAATTAGATAGGTCCTTGCCACCGGACATGAAAAAGAAATACATTGACTTGTTTAAAGAGTTTGCCGATGTGTTTGCCTGGAGCTATGAAGATTTAAAAGCTTACGATACAGAAATCATCCAGCACAAGATCCCTTTGAGAGAAAAACAAAAACCTTTTAAGCAGAAACTGCGTCGAATCAACCCAATACAACTGCCTCTAGTCGAAAAGGAAATTAAGAAAATGTACGAGGCATGAATCATTGTGCCTGTAAGGTTTTCAGATTGGGTTTCTAACCTTGTAGTTGTGAGGAAAAAGACAGGAGAAATCAGACTGTGCATTGATTTCAGAAACCTTAACAGAGCTTCCCTAAAAGACAATTACCCTTTACCCAAAATGGAGCACATCCTACAAAAGGTAGTTGGTTCAAAGAGGATTTCTCTGTTAGATGGTTTCTCTGGATATAACCAACTTTTAGTACTCCCAGAAGATCAAATCAAGGCAGCCTTTACCACTCCTTGGGGCACCTTCATGTATGTGAAAATGCCTTTTGGACTAATGAATGCTGGGGCCACTTTTCAAAGGGCCATGGACATTGCATTTTCAGAGGAAATAGGACACTTCATTGTAATTTACCTTGATGATATAACAATTTATTCCAAAACCGATGAAGAACACCTCAAACATCTAAGAAAGGTCTTTGAGAAATGCAGGAGATTTGGGCTATCTTTAAATCCCAAAAAGACAGTGTTTGGCTTGCAAGAGGGTAAGCTCCTTGGCCACATTATATCAGAAAAGGGGATTAAAATAGATCCAAAAAGAGTTGAGGGAATACTACAGATTAGCCACCCTAGGAACATAAAAGAACGGCAGTCCTTTATTGGAAAGATTAATTTCTTAAGGAGGTTTATTCCCAACTTAGCAGAGCTCCTTAGAAACATGAATAATATGCTCAAAAAGGAAGTAGGAGTGAAATGGACTGTAGAGGCCAGAAAATCCTTTGAATTAGTAAAACATGCACTCACCCAAGCACCAGTCTTGATTAGCCCATACTTTTCAAAAGATTTTCTTATTTTTTCCTTTGCCTCAGAACATACAATAGCTGCAGTTCTGTTGCAGAAAAAATCAGAAGGACAGGAACAGCTTATTGCTTTTTTCAGTAAGGCTTTAAGGGATACACCCTTGAAATATAACATAATGGAAAAACAGGCCTATGCTTTGGTAAAGGCCTTAAAGGACTTCAGGGTGTATATTCTTCATTCCCACACCATTGCCTATGTACCCAGCATTGTGGTAAAAGACATCTTGTCACAAGACCCTGATGGAAAGAGAGGCAAATGGATAGCTGTAATATTAGAATATGATTTGGAGATCAAACCCACCAAACTCATCAAAGGTCAGGGCTTGGCTCAATTAATGGCTGAATCTAACCTACAAGCCCTAGACATTAACATGATATATGCCTTGGATGAGCAGGAAGAATTACCCCCTCCCACTATGGAAGAGCAGTTTCAAAACTCACCTTGGTACGCCAACATCTTGTATGTACTTACAAATCTTAATGCTCCTCCTGATTTATCAAAAACTAAGGCAAGGTTTTTAAAGTTGAAAGCTAAGAATTATTGCATTTTGAATGAATGTTTATACTGGAAAAATGCTAATGGTTTATTGCTAAAATGTTTGCCTGAAGTTGATGCAGAGAAGATCAAGCATGAATTCCATGAAGGAGAGTGTGGAGATCATCTCTACTGGAAAACCACAGCCAAAAAAATCCTTAGAGCTGGCTATTATTGGCCCACCCTCTTCCAAGATGTCCATAAAATGATAATTGCCTGTCACAAGTGCCAAATTTTTTAGGGCAAAAGAAAACTCCTTCCCTTACCATTAAAACCTATCATTGTTGAAGCTCCTTTTCAACAATGGGGCCTAGATTTCATAGGAGAAATCCATCCTGCTTCATTTTCCCAACATAAATGGATTCTTACAGCCACTGACTACTTCACAAAGTGGATAGAGGCCATCCCTACCAGGAATGCCACAGATTCTGTCATTATAAAATTTCTTGAAGACCATATCCTTTCTAGATTTGGATGCCCTAGGAAAATCATTACTGATAATGCTGTTGCTTTTGGTTCCAAAAAGATGATTGATTTTTGTCACAAGTATCAGATTACATTGGGTCATTCTACTGCTTATTACCCTCAAGGTAATGGGCTAGCTGAATCATCAAATAAAAGCTTGGTGACCATCATCAAGAAGCTACTTGAAGAGAATAAAAAGTCATGGCATAACAAGTTGGTGCATGCATTGTGGGCAGATAGGTTGACCACAAAGAAATCCATTGGAACCTCCCCCTACCAACTTTTTTATGGAGCAGATGCAGTGTTTCCTACCAGCCTGGGTGTACCAGTAATAAAATTAGTCCAAGAAATTCAGTCAGAAGAAGAAAGTATGCTAAGAAGGATTAATGAGACAATACATCTCCAGTAGATGAGGGAAGAAGTTTACAACAGAGCTCAAAAAGTGCAAGAAAACATCAAGAAGTTGTTTGACAAGAGAGCTAAGGCTTGTGACTTCAACATTGGAGATAAGGTACTCAAATGGGATTCTAGAAGAGAGGAAAAAGGTAAACATGGCAAATTTGATAGTTTGTGGCAAGGCCCTTATATCATTCAGTCCACCATTGGTCCAAATGCCTTTTTTCTGCAAGAGTTAGATGGCACAGATCTGTTTGGGGGTCCTGTCAATGGCAGGGTCCTTAAGCATTACTACTGCTGAGTTCAATTTTCAAGTTTCATTTCCATTGTAAATATCATTGCTTCGTCGGTTTCATAAAAACAAAAAGAAAAAAATACAAAAACAATAAAAAATAGAAAAGAGGGCATAAATAAAAAAAAGAAAGGCAAAGCCCCATGCCAAAAAAGAGAAATAAATCTGAAAGTGTGCAAGCTCAAATGCCACTCCTCAAAAAACACGCTTCTAGTTAGTCAAACTGTTTAATCTTGACTAATTAGTTTTAAATTTTTCTGCTGAAAGGATAGTGAATTGGATTTGCCAAACTGTTTAAACTTGGCTTATCAGTAGATAGATTAGGCTAGAAAAGAAAGGTTCAAACAAGCCCAAAACCTGAACCTAAAGTTTCCAAGCAAGAGATGACTCAAATCTGTTTTATTTTTCTGAGTCATAAAGTTGTAAATATGGTTCTAATCAACTCAAAATCTGAACCAGAAAGAAAGAAATAATAGCTCAAACAAATTCGAACCAGAGCTGAAATCAAGGAAAGCAAGTGGCTCTAACAAGCTCAAAACTTGAGCCACAAATAAGAAGAAGGATGCTTCAAAAAATTTTCATATTTCAAACCTTCAATTTTTTATTTTTAATAGTCTATGTGCAGCTTGTTTTTATGCCATAGATCACAGCAAGTCAAACAGTTCAATCTTGACTTGACTGTTTTTGAATTTCTGTCTTAGAATCTAGAGAATGAAATCTGTTGGACAGTTTAATCCCAACAGATAGTAGATTAGGTAGAGAAACATTTGAGCTCAACTGTTTAATTTGAGTTCAGAGAGAAATAAGAGGTAGAATTATATTAGATTTCCTGTTTTCAAAAGAATAAAATGTTGAAAAAGAGTTTGCCAGTCCAAGTGCACTCTAAATGAAGAAAAAATGTTAGATCAGTAGGATTGGGTAGGTAGAAAGCCTGTGTTGATGAAGATTCATTGTTTTTCAATGTTGCTAACCTTTTTTCAGCCAGAATAAGATCATTTCAGCAAAGACAACAGCCCAAAGAACGAGGCATTGATCAGCCTCCCAGAGAATGCAGTTCTGAAGTTCTTGATGCCTTCAAGAAGGCACCATCCCCAAGTGGAGCCACTGTTGGCCACCTGTAAATTTTGGTCTATCAAAAGGTGGCCAAAACATGTTTTCAGCCTTCAAGAAACACTTTCATAGGCCAAAATGTTATCTCTTGAAGCCTGTAGACGACCTCATGCTCATGTCTCAAGGTTTTCACTGTTAATTCTCAGAAACTCAAAATTCTGCTAAAAATTCCATGAGAATACTACTGCAATATCCTCCTTCTTTTCCCCTTTTTCCTCTCAGAGACTATCCTTCATATTTTTCATCATTTTCCTTTTTTGTCCATTTTCCTCACCTTTCTTTCATGAAAATTGCTTTGCAGAGTTCCAAACTTCTTTCGAACTCTGTCGAAACCCTCAGAAACCTTTGAAAATCACTGAAAATCTGTGTAAAAAACCCCATTTCTCTCTTAAGGGTTTAAGCCCCTTGGCCTGAGTTTCCAAACCACTTCCCCAATACGCCCTCATCATAAAAACCAAGCGCCAAACCCATGAAGTGCTAATCGCATCGGAAAGATTCAAAGTGTGCATGTTTGTGAGCCATTTTAAATGCCGATTGCGATCAGCCCCTTTGCCATAAACCGAAGATCGTATTATCATTTCATCTACCCCATAAGCCCGCAATCGGGCGCTAAACCATTGAAAAATCCCTTTCTGATCAATATTTTTCTGTGTAAAACTTGAAAACCCATTTTTTCCAAAGTTTGTTTTAAAATGCCAAAATCACGTGTTTAAAATAAAATGGGTTGATCAAAAAGACCGATCGTGCAATCGCGATCGGAGAAGTTACAAATGGGTTGATTGAAAGACCGGGCCCGAATGTTCTGATTGCGATTGGCCCTAGTTATATAAAGCCCCGGGCCCATGGTACTCCATACACCCAGTGGCCCCGCAATCGGGCGCCAGCCTATCATATATATATTCCGCCCGATCCACTCAAAACCTTGGTTTTTATTGAAATTTATGGGTTTCTCACAAAGTATAAGGGTCCCACCGGTGCAAAGAATTAAAGGATCTGGACCGTTGATCTAGACCAGATCTAACGACCCGCGCATAATCACATCGCTGCGTTCCAATCGCATCCCCTTTGCTATGACCTGCCGATTGCGATCCTCCGATTAAATCTGGGCCGTCCACGTGTCCAGATCGGATGGTCCCAGATCACCCCCACCGTTGCTCATCGCGCGATCGACGGTTCTGTTTTATTCTTCCTCCTGCGTCATTTAAAATTCCTCTCAGTTAATCTCCACCATTGGATGATGCCATCCGACGGTCCTGCTCTCTTCCTACGCCTCTGAAGCAGTAAAACCAAATACGCAGGATTTTATAACAAATTGTTTGTATTTTGCAGGTTTTGATTCAAAGTTTTATCAATGTTTCATAAGCATTGATAGCACATAAAGGCCTGCGCGGCCCCTGCACATCAACAAGACACTGTTTTAATTCAAAAACAGTTAAAGAGTATCAGCGCCGAAGACAAAACATATCAGAACTGGAGATTGAAGACCCAAACACAGATCTCAAGCAAAGTAAAGTGTTTGGGGAAGGAGCGAAGACATCTGTCGAGCTGAGAAATCTTCCACCGCCATAAGAAGAGGCTAATTGAACCCTCTACGGCTCCAAAAGACACCTGCAGTCTCGTTGAGATCAAAGACCGCTGAACAATTAATACTAATTGAGCTATCTTATCTCTAATTGTCGGCAGAACCATTCGAGAATATTAAAGAACAGTTCAGAAGCAGATATTTAGATCATTTCATCTCGGGAAGTAGAAATAAAGTCACTCCAGCATGACACTGAGCTTCAAAGGATAGCATACTTCCCACTGATTTTAATCTTAAGTGTAACTCAATTAATGCAGGTTAACACCTATAGATTTCTTGATCGAGGCCCTCAAAGCACCGAAGAGTCATCTTCTGTATTAATTGATCCAAACAGATCTTTTCATAGTTGACCACCGCCTCATTCTTCTATAAATACCTCTGTAGAAGATGAGCAAAAGGTTGGTCTCGGGACATCTGAACGCATGTAATAGTCATTCTGGAGCCACTGATGCCCTGTTCTGTAATTGAAAGATACATAAGCTGATATGAGAAGTTCAAAGCTGTAGAGACCCACCGGGCTTGCTGATTGTAACTGGTTTGAACATCAATACAAGTTGTTGATTCATGGAATTCTGAAACTATGTCAATGGTGATGTGTTCCTTACTGTCAATTGTCGTTTTACTTAATGTTTTCACTCTGTTCACTTTCTCTGATAAAGAACAGCAAACATAGAGTTAGGATATACTCTCCACGGTACCCTACTCTTACTGAAAGCTTTATCTTCTATGTTTTCTTCATTTGAATGTCCTCTTTGAAGAGTTTATTAATGCAGGTTAGTTTAAAAGTACTTCCCTGATCTAGATAGATCTTCGAGATGAATGTTTTCTATGTTATCCTTGGAGTTTATCAATGCAGCGTAGTTTAAAAGTACTTAGCTGATCTAGATTGCTCTTTGTGATTATCATCTGTGTTCCCTTATCGAATATGCTGAAGCAGGCTGGTTTAAAAGCACTTACCTGATCTTAGGCTGTTTGAACTGTTTTTTAAATGTTTCTTATGGAAAGTACTTCAATGCAGGCTAGTTTAAAAGCACTGACCTGATCAACATAAATACTTTTATGTTTCTCCTTAAGTACATGTTGAAAGCAAGCTATTTTAAAAGTACTTACTTGATCTTAGACTGTGCTTTGTTTTTTCATTTGTTTAAGTCTTTCACTCCTATTTGTTTCACTCCATTAATCACCTTAAGAGATCCTTTGATGTAAATGACTTGCTCCATGGATCCTTCTTGAATTTGCTATCCAATTAAATCCTCCTATGACTCCATAGCCCAATGGGTTAAAGTTGTCTTTGTCCATTGCTATCAGCTGAAACATTCCTTCATTTGCAGGCTCTTCACCCTTTTGAACTGCTTTCACCTTCACCATGTCTTCGCCCAACCAAAAGCAAACAAAACAAACCCATGCTCTTCATAACTAGCCTAATATCACAATTCCAGTCTTTAAAGATCACATCTTTGAACTCATTTATAGAGAGATCCCTCTCTGGATTCAGGAGGGCTAGATCCTTGAATCCCAAAGCGGTTTGATGTTACCTCTGCAGTTGGACTTTGCCAATCTTGCTAATTACAGAGTGATAACACATGTATTCCCATGTCCTAATAGGCTTGTTGATCAAACTCATAAACTACTTGATCTTGCTCCTTTCAATGTTGAAGGGAATAATTTCAGTTTTTGAGCATCTTGTAAGTAGTCATAAGTTCTACACAAAACTTCAAATTCAAATAAAAAGGTTTCAGGATCTTCAGTTTTAAGTCCATAGAAGTTTGGAAGGACAGAGGGTGAAATGTTTTTCATGGTTGTATTGGTTTCTTCATCAATTATAGGGAACCCAAAAGAGCTTCCTATTTCTCTTCTACCTCTTCCTCCATCTACACCTCTACCTCCTTCTCCTCTACCTCCTTCTCCTCTACCTCTACCTCTACCTCCAAATAGTGTGTTTTCTCCATTAAAAACTCCTCCTCCTCCTTCTTCTGCCATGGTTGACTCTCTTGTGGAAGTGGAAGGGTTTGTGTCCCTAACAGGAGTTTTTAGATCTTCTTCTATGGCAGGTTCAGTGGATGAAGTGGAAGGTTTTTCTAATGGAATAGTTGACCTTAGATCTTCTAGAAGTCCAGGATCAGTAAAGGATGGAATGTGGGTCTGAGTTGAAGGTGTACTAGCTCTGGATCTAGATGAAACAAGTGGTGTTCTAGAAATCAAACTTCTGCTTCTGCTGCTTATGAATCTTCCCCTTGAATCTCTCTCTCTACGCATATAATTGTTTTTGGATGCTAAGAAACAAAGGTTACCTAGTTTTCACTTCCCCGGCAACGGTGCCAAAATGTTTGGTCTCAACCTAGTCTCCTAAATTGAGTTCATTTAATTGTCAACCAGGGTTGGTAAACTGCTGAAGTGAAGTGCACTGTATGTGCCTAGGTGTTTGTTTCTTAATGCATTGTATTTAGTGTTTTCTGATGTTTTTGGTCTTTTGATGGTTTTATGTTCACAAGGAAAAGAACTAAATGTTGGTGGAAAGAAGCTACTGGTTAAAAACAGAGTGAAGCCTAATTGGTTGATGAAAAATGACAAATGCAAATACTGAAACAGAATCAAACATAAACTATGACTAAGCAGAATACCAAGCTTGATAATGACTTCAAGAAAATGAATCAAAACATAAACTTAACTTGTCCAATTCTTTCATCAAAGGTATTTTGGGAGAGCTTGAGAAATGGTCAGCTAAGTATACAAATTCTCCTAACTAAACAATTAAACAATCAGCTTATAATGAGACAACATTTTATCCATGATTAAAGATTTGTGGAAACATATTTGGAGAAAAATATTGTTGACATCATAAGATCTTCTACTCTAAGACTAGCTCCTAACTCTATTCTGCAACTTAGTTTGACACCACTACACTTCACTCAAAGGTTATAGATTTTTAGAATAGTCTTTTGAGGAAAGGTTTGTTTGTGAGATGATAAAGGAAGTTGCAAAAGTACTTCAGGCCTTGGGATGATACTGTCTTCTGTCCAGATAGTTATGAGTCAATTATAGATTTGGAACAAAAGAAGGTTTTGTAAATAATGAAGGTCGTGTTGTTTAAGTTTAACAACTAATGTAATCTAATATGCAATGGATGACAACTAAATGTGGAGTGAAAATGCAATGAGTTAAGCTAATACTAAACTTAAGATGTCACTAGTCTAAAACAGTGTTGAACTAACAAGCCATTATCAAACTTAAAACAAATAACAGAGCATGAGTTAAATGCAATTTGACTCCGGAGTACCCTAACTAAGTTATCATGCATTAATCTATGGGATTCTACAGCCTGTTTTGTCCATCATGAATGGTGTTTTGGAAGAGCTTCTTAGAACAATCCTGGTTGTACAATTCAGTGCAAATGCAAACATAAAGACTGAAAGCAATTTAAAAACTAAGATATCACAGCTATCTCCTACCCATAATTATGATATTTTGGAAGAGCGTTTTAAGAGCAAGATCAGCTATGTTACTTAGTGTAAACAAACAACTGAAACATTCAGTATCACAGTCATGCCTTAGACATCATAAGGATTTTTTTGGAAGAGTTTGCTTAGTATAATTTCAACTGTGATAGTGAACAAAAGAAATTACAATTAAATCCTACAACACTATAGCCATTTCTCATTCATTATCATGATCTTTTGGAAGAGTTCTTAGAACAAGTATAACTATAGTGGCTAATGAAATTAACTATGAACTCAAACTTCAAAAATGTAAAAACAACTAAGATACTTATCTAAATTACGAAAGTAAAGCCGTGCAGGAGGCAGGGGCCCTCTACCACCAGACGGAATCTAACTCCAAATCAACTCAACGCGTTCAAAGCAATGCTGTCCTCTTCATTAAAGTAGAAATAACTTGAAATAGAGTATTCTTCATTTTCAGAAATATAACATGAAATCTAAGCAAAATCTAGCCTATCTCTCGGTTTCCCAAGTGTTTTTATAACAATTTTACATAACAGAACTTGCAACAATACAGGGATCCTTGTCTTTCCTTATCAAAATCACATTAGGACTCTGAAGATGGCAACGTAAAGAGAAAAAGGACATCTGGACAAAGACAGTCCTATTAGAAGTTTGCTTCCTTAAATGAGTTCCCACGTACCAAAACCACGTCCAGAATTCGGTTCTTCCTTCATGGTGAGCAACGAATGATGTGGACATGATGTGGAATATACCCATATGTGGTTTTTCTTGAGAGGACACCTGGAACATGCCTGAACGTGAAGACAGCTGCAGAATTGCCAGTTAGCTACGGAATGTCTGCATTCTGTAGCCAGTTTGCATTATAATGACAAAATCACAAAACTTAGCAAGTTAGCCATGTTTAATCATTCTAAAAGTAATTTTAACTAATTTCATTGATCAATGGGCCCTGGGATATCAATGGACAAAGGAAAATGAGGTGAAGTAAGATGAAAGAAAGCACAATCTTGGGGCTCAACAGCAGCGCTTATGATATTGCATGTCAGCAAATATAACAATTACCGCCACTTTGCACAATACATATAACGTAAAATATGCGATTTGGCGATTTTTAAAATTGCAAGAATTAACTTATCACAAATCAGTTGTCGCAAAATTTAACATATAACCTTAACCATAAAATTGTATCAACTGCGATGTGAGATATGCGCTTAAGTGCTATATCGACACGTGGCTCCTCTCGCATCATTGCATCGCCGCTTATATTATTTAACTTGTGATTCCTTCCATGTAAATAAAACCATTTCCGATTTCGATGCACACAATCTCTCTTTTTGTGATTTAAATCTCTACTGTTTATCTCCCACTGCTTCTTCTGCGATCTAATCACCACTGTTCGGCCCTCGCTGTTGACTAGAACACGACTATCCATTCCACCTGCAACATTTCCATGGCTATGCAATCCCTGATTCTATATGCAGAGTTCAAGACTCCATGGTAGCCACCAATTCGAATCCCACTCTAATGGTCAATCCAGTTCTGAACTTGTTTTCCATTTCGAACCCAATCCTGTAACTTGGAATTTTGAGAAAAATTTATGAACTCCTGATCATTACTCCCCATTGGGAATATTTTGGACCCCAAAAGACTTGATTACCTGTTCAGTAGATGAGGGTACAACTCCCTCACCTTTCCAATGTCCATCCATTTTTCCTTGCTTGGTTTAGTGCCTTTGAGCCCAACTCAAAGGTAGTCAACACTTTCCCTCTTTGGTGCTCTTGTCCTCCTTTCAAGAATTGTATCTTCTTTGAGCATATCCAAAAATTATGGTGAGAAATCTTCAATAGAAGGTAGCTTAACATCAATTCCTTGATCATCGATCAAAAGAGGTGTTAGGGTTCCCGTGTTTTGGCCAGATTGGCGAGACCAAAAGACGAGACAACATCAGAACCACTTTAGACCTTAGGATCTAGCCCTCTTAGGTCTAGAGAGGGATCTCTCTATGATTACCAAAGGTGTATGTCTTTGAAGCTCAAATTCCAGATGTTAGGCTAGTTATATGCTCAATGTTTGTTTGTTTGATTGTAGGTTTGGTTGCTAGGAACCAGGAAAGAAGGGTTCAACATGAGACAAGGCTGAGCAACAAAGAATATAGGCAAAGGAGAAATAGTCCAGAGAATACCAAGTCCATTGGGCAATGGAGTCAAGAAAGGATTTACTTTCTAATCAACATGCAGGCTTTCAGTTGGTCTAGTCATCTAAAGCCTTCGATCCTAAAGTGATTGGGTGGTATGGGACATTAAGGACTGAAAATGAAAGAAGGAGAACCATCCAATTCTGTCTATAGATCAGGTCAGAGGTCATTTAACTCCAGACCTGCTTGGACACAATCAGAGGCAGCACAAGGGAACTTAGAAAGGCTTAATTGGAATGGAAATTTCCTAGTGAGGCAGAGGCAAAGTTCTAAACCTCCCAGTGTTCTCAACGCATTCAACTAAGTCCTAACAAGAACATCTAAAAACAGATTCCATTAATTCAAACATCAGCTAGCAGGCAATATCATCCACTACACTGGTTAAATCAATTGAAATCAATCTTTAGATAACACATTAGTAGAAAAACATTAAAGGCAAGGAGAGCAGAAGTATAGGGTACCTATCAAGGGTAAATCCTATACCAGATTTCTGATGTAAGCCAGAAGAATTGAAATGAAATGAATTAAACACAGAGATAGAAAAACATCACCGCAGCTTTAGATCAGGATCCAATGAAATGTGCTTGTCATATTAAATATCAACACCAATTAGGTACAACATAGCCAATAGCTTAGTCATTCAATCTGAATACATCTTCCTCAGCTTATCTTACAATTATACACAGAGAACTTGTCTCAAGAGAAGCTACCTGGAATTCTCTGATATCTCATCAACAACCATTACAATATTTTCTTATGCATTTTATAGCTGAAGAGAAGCAGAAGAGGTAGGTGAAGAACTAAATGCAGTATTAAACTCTGAAAATAAAGTGGGCCGAAGCCCATCCTGCCTTTAAATCTCTGTATTCATTTCTGGGATGTCTTGGACGAAAGAATGAGTCTCTTCAGCCTCCATTTACTTCGGTCAGCTTCTTGATGTACTTTGGTCTGCAGGACTCTGTGGTACCTCTAGTGACTTAAAAAAAAGGTAAAATAACAATGCTTGGGTCTCCATACTGTGAAACAAATGCTTTTGATAGTATTCCGGACTGTTGTCAGGGCGGCAATTTCTTCAGGAACACGATGTGGAATAAAAGTTGTATGGGCACTCTGTACTTCATGAAGAAAAACATTCTGTTGCAGTATAACCCGGATATTATCATTTTCTTTGTACAGGACCTTCTTATCGATCCTCAGGGTCTTCAAACTGGCACTTTGCCCCTAAATCACTGATTTACGGCTCATATATCTTCATTTGCATGCCGCAATCTCTCTGCCTTGCACTGAAACTCCTTGATGCTCGGTCTCTGTCTCTGTCTGTGCAGTTCAGGCTTTAATGGCGCTGGAAGGTTTTCATAGGGTTTAAACCCCGTTTCTTTAATGAAAGTCCTGTCTTTACCTTCCCGGGTCATTTTTTGCAAACTCAGCCTCTGCACATGGTCTTCTTCGATTTCTCTATCACTGTAACAGAGATTGTGCGTCATGGCGGTCATTTACTGTTGATGACCCTGCAAGACACGAAACTGGTTAGGAAAACATGCATGGGTGGATGGACACAACGAAGATGATGAGAAAAGCCATGCAGAACTATGAGATGATGGGATTGTGCAGGTTGGTGGCGGAGAACACAGCGAAATAATGAAATATGGTCCGACAATGCAAGCGTAGTGGAGGCAGTTTTTATGAGAAAATCACGAAAAATGACCTTTGGACGAATACATATGACGGAGGTGAATATGAGATGGACACACATGGAGAGGGTGACGTGGTGAAACTGACCAGTCAACGGTGGAACATGCAGACGTAACAGAGCCATTCGATCTTGGGGAAGATCGACAGTGGAAAATACATTGGGGGCGATGGACAGTGGGCTAGGGGGTGCGATGGCCGTAGGTTAATGACAGCGCAACTCCGAGGAGCGACAGCCGCTGGATGGGCTGCTCCAGATCTAACGGTTCACGAAAATATCGCTCGGCATCCTGTACTAAACAATAACGCGCGATGAGCAGGCAGTTTTGAAACAGTGTTAGGGCCACGCGTCGCGCGATGAGTGGAATCGCTGGGCAACAGGAGAATACCACCCACCGCGCAAAGGTGGTGCAATAGAAAGCGCCAGATTTTGGAACAGTGCATGGGGACCACCGGGGGGTAAACTTCGAACTGTCGATCTGGCGGATAAATGAGCGGCGGAGATGTGTTCTGGGCAGTGAACAGGGCGGACTGTGGACGCTGCGGACCTCACGATGACCATCCGATCTATGTGGATCGACGGCTCACGATGTGCCTGATATAGATTCTGCGATAGGCGCTTTTGGGCTGGCGGGTGGTTCTGGCACCTAGACCACATGGAGAAAGAAAGAGCGGGGGCTAGGCCGAAAGGGCTAGGGCCCTATTTATGAAAATATATAACTTTTTATTCATTTTTAATGTATTTTCGGGGCAGCCAAGGGCAACAATAGGGAAATAAGGGGGATTCAAGCACAAACAAAGGGAGTAGGAATGATTTAGGAGGGTATAGGTGTAATTTGGAAAGGCTAGAAGGGAGTTTGACAAAGAGAAGAAGGATTAAAACAGGGGTATATGCAAGGGTGCAATAGGCAACAACAGGCTTTTGAGAAAGGGGTCATTAGAGGAAATTTATATTAGGCAAAGCACAAAGAGACTTCAAGGATGATGAGTTTTCAGGGAAAAGGCATTCCTTGAAGGCTCCAAAACAATGTAGCCCCCAACTTAATTGTCAATAATTCCATAGGGGGGCTAATAGTGGCTCCACATGGCTTCTTCTTGAAGGAGTCAAGAAACCAGAGAATGATCTTTGGTGTAGACCAGATGCCTGCTGCTTGGCACATCCCTTGCTTTCTTTAAATCAGCTGCCACAAACTGTGAAAACATTAGCAGAAAATATTTCCCCAACCTTCTACCTACCCAAACTACAGTCCTAACATTTTTTTCCCTCAGGGTGCATTTGGATTAGCAGACCCTTTACATCTTTTATTTTTATAACAAACAACAAACCTATTCTAAATCTACCCTTATTGCTCCATGAGGCTAGATTAGACTGTTGGCCTCATATGCTTCTCTACCTAATCTACTATCCACTGGGATTAAACTGTCCAACAGATTCTTTTTCTACATTCTAAGACAAAAATTGAAAATCAGCCAAGCCAGGATTAGACTGTCTGGCTTGCTGGTCCGAAACTTGTAGGAAACTGAAGACAAAAATGTGAAGGCTTGAAATCTGCAACTTCGAAACATCCTTCTTTCTTTGTGACTCAGTTTTTGAGCATATTAGAGTCACTTTCTTTCTTTGCTTCAGCTCTGGTTTTAGGCATGTTCGATCTGATTCTTCTTTTTCCTTTACTGGTCCAGATTTTGAGCATGTTTGGACCAGCTGTTTTCAATTTTATTTTTATTTTTATTTTTATTTTTTTTGAAAACAAAGAACTGCAATGTTATGTACAATGAGATGGAAACTGGAAACTGAAATTTAATAGAAGTAATACTTAAGCATCCTGCCATTGACAGGACCCCCAAATAGCTCTGTACCATCAAGCTCTTGTAGAAAAAACGCATTAGGACCCACAGTGGCTTGGATGATATATGGACCTTGCCACAAACTGTCAAACTTGCCGTGTTTTCCTTTGTCCTCTCTCCTTAAGTCCCATTTCAGAACCTTGTCTCCAATTTTGAAATCTGAAGCTTTGGTTCTCTTGTCAAACAGTCGTTTTATGTTTTCCTAAACTTTGGCAGCCCTGTTATAAACCTCTTCCCTTGTTTGTTGGAGATGAATTGTTTCATTTATCCTTCTCACCATACTGTCTTCTTCTATCTGAACCTCTTGGACAAGCTTAATCACTGGCACTCTAAGGCTGGTAGGAAAAACTGCTTCTGTCCCATAGACCAGCTGGTATGGTGACATGCCAATGGACTTCTTTGTTGTAAGCCTGTCGGCCCATAAAGCATGCACCAACTTTTTGTGCCATGACTTTTTGTTCTCTTCCAGCAGCTTTTTAATGATAGTGACCAGGATTTTGTTAGATGATTCAGCTAATCCATTACCCTAAGGGTGATAGGCAGTTGAATGACCAAGTGTTATTCCGTACCTGTGACAGAAATCAACCATTTTCTTGGATCCAAAAGCAGTAGCATTGTCAGTGATTATTTTTCTTGGACATCCAAACCGAGAGAGGATGTAGTCTTCTAGGAACCTGATGATGACAGAATCAATGGAATTCCTAGTGGATATGGCCTCTATCCATTTGGTGAAGTAATCTGTGGCAGTTAAGATCCATTTGTGTTGCCCAGAAGAAGAGGGGTGAATTTCTCCAATGAAGTCTAGGCCCCATTGCATGAAGGGACCTTCTACAGTGATAGGTTGTAAAGGGAGGGGGAGGAGTTTTCTCTTGCCTTCGAAGATCTGGCATTTGTGGCAGGCAAGTATCATTTTATGGACATCATTGAAGAGTGTAGGCCAATAGTAGCCAACCCTGAGTATATTGTTTGCAGTGGCTTTCCAACTCAGGTGGCCTCCACACTCTTCAGCATGGAACTCTTGTTTGATTCTTTTAGCTTCAGCTTCAAGCAAACATTTAAGCAATAGGCCATTTGGATTTTTCCAATATAAATTTTCATTCAGAATGCAGTAATTTCTGGCTTTTAGTTTTATGAATCTGGCCTTAGTTTTGGACAGTTTTGGAGGGGCATTGAGATTGGTGAGCACATAAAGGATATCGGAGTACCAAGGATAGTTCTGAAACTTCTCCTCAACAGTGGGGTTAGGCAATCCTTCCTGCTCATCTAAGGTGTTTACCATGTTAATGTCAAGGGCCTGTAAATTTGATTCAGCCATTAATTGGGCCAGGCCTTGACCTTTGACTAGTTTGGTGGGTTTTATTTCGAGGTCGTATTCTAAAATTGTAGCAATCCATTTGCCTCTTTTCCCATCAGGGTCTTGGGACAAGATATCTTTAACCACTATATTTGGCACATAGGCTATGGTGTGAGAATGCAAAATGTACACCCTGAAGTCTTTTAAGGCCTTGACCAAGGCATAGGCCTATTTTTCCATGATGTTGTATTTCAAGGGTGCATCTCTCAATGCTTTGCTGAAAAAAGCTATAGGTTGTTCATTACCCTCTGAATTTTTCTGCAATAAAACTACAGCCACTGTATGCTAGGAGGAAAATGAAAATATCAGGAAATATTTTGAGAAGTCGGGACTAATTAGGACAGGAGCCTGGGTGAGTGCAAGTTTTGTTGACTCAAAATATTTCTTAGCCTCAACGGTCCATTTGATTCCTACACCTTTCTTCAGCATGTTGGTCATAGTCCTAAGGTGTTCAGCTCAATTGGGAATAAATCTCCTCAGGAAGTTGATTTTCCCAATAAAGGACTATAATTCTTCGATGTTCCTCGGGTGTGTGATTTGTAGTATTCCCTCAATTCTTTGTGGGTCTATTCTAGTCCCTTTCTCAGATATAATGTGGCCAAGAAGTTTACCTTCTTGCAGCCCAAACACAGTTTTCTTAGGATTTAGCGACAGACCAAACCTTCTACACTTTTCAAACACTTTCCTCAAATGTTTTAGGTGTTCTTCTTCGGTTTTAGAATAGACAGTCAAGTCATCCAAGTAAATAACAATGAAGTGTCCTATCTCATCTGAGAAAGCTATGTCCATCGCTCTTTGGAAGGTGGCCCCAGCATTCATCAGTCCAAAAGGAATTTTCACATACATGAAGGTGCCCCATGGAGTGGTAAATGTTGTTTTGAGTTGATCTTCTGGGAGTACTAGGACTTGATTGTATCCTAAAAATCCATCAAGCAGGGAGATTCTCTTAGAGCCCACTACCTTCTGCAGGATATGTTCCATTCTAGGAAAAGGATAATTATCCTTTAGTGAGGCTCTGTTGAGATTTCTGAAGTCTATGCATAATCTGATCTCCCCTGTTTTCTTTCCCACAGCCACTAAGTTTGATACCCAATCAGAGAACCTTACAGGAACTATTATGCCTGCCTCATACATCTTTTTAATCTCCTTTTCAACTGCAGGCAATTGTTTCGGATTAATTCTACAGAGTTTTTGTCTGAAAGGCTTCTGATTCTCCTTCAAGGGTATTTTGTGTTGTATGATATTTGTGTCATAGGCCTTTAAGTCTTCATAACTCCAAGCAAACACATCAATGAATTCCTTAAACAGGTCAATGTATTTCTTCTTCATGTCTGCAGGTAAAGACTTAGCTAGTTTAATCATTTTGGGTTTATCTTCAGTGCCTATGTTGCATTCTTCTATATTTGAGTCTGCATGTTCTATAGTGGGCTTTTTTGCTACATCATCAAAGTCAAAGAGGTCCTCTAAGGGTGCCAGACCTCTGGGTATATTCTTATCTTTGGCCTGCAACACCTCCATTTCTTCACTATCCGCGTTTTCACATTCTGTGGTTGAATTTCCAGTTTCTTCATTCAGGGTGTTTATTTCTATGTTACAGGGTGTCTCTTGTTCATCTGGGGGATCCTCACTTGGGTAGCTATCGTCGAATCTTGAGTCTGAGTCAAAAAATTCAAACTCATTTCTGCCCACCAGAAAATCTTCAATCTGTTTGTCTCCTTCAAAAACCTGCTAATATTTTTCGTTGTCTGGCACTGCAGGTCTAAATTTGGTCTGAATGATGATTTTTTGGTCAGCTGGAGCCTTAGGATATGAACTAGCCAGGCAAGCTAATCCGTTAGCAATAACGTTTTGACTCCTAGGAACAAACACCAATTCATATTCCACGGAGGTTTTCAATATATCCATGGCATTGTTCCTATATGCCCTCAGTCTAGGGTATTTTTCTGCGTATTCACCATTCACCTGTTTGATAACTAACTCAGAGTCTCCTAGCATAGTTATCCTATGGGATCCTATTCTTTTCAACAGATTTAAGCCTAGGATGAGAGCTTCATACTCTGCAATATTATTTGTGCATTTGAAATGCAGGTTGCATGCATGGCTCTCTGCGTAGTCACTCTCTGTATTATGCACCAACACTCCTACTCCAGCAGTTCTTCTAGTATAGGAACCATCGACACTCATTTACCATAGGGGTTCTTCTTTCATTTCATCATCATTTCTTTCCCTACAGCTGGGTTCGCCATTATGTTGCGTTGTAGAGTCTGCACTAGGTCGGGGGTTGTTTTGGTCTTCACGTAGTGGGTAAGTTTGAGGAGAGTGACAAATAGGCTGACTGTATTGTATTTCTTGTTTATTTTGAGTTTCGTTTTTAGCACCTTGCCCATGATTTTCTTCATCGTATTCTTCTAAAGTAGCCATTATGTTAAAATCCATGGGCTCTGTGTCATTGTTTGAATCTATGTTTTCTGATCTTGGCTCTCCTAAGGATTGGTCATTGTAAAGGATGAAAGAGTCCAGATCTGTATGTACAAAGTATAAAGGGGATTTTTCAGGCTTTTCAGGGCTACTAACTAGGAATTTCATTTGGGCCTCTCTATATAATCTTCTAAGTTGGCCAAATATAGGGACAGTGGCATCTGAGCCATCCATCTGCATTGTTCCTTGCAGTTTGGCTACCCACGATCTTGACAATAGCATGCCATACTTAGGTGGCACATCTTCCACTACCACATCCATGACCATACATTTAGCTAGGATCTGGGTCAAGCTTACACATAAGTCTTTGATTAGGCCAAGGCATTTTACTCTTCTAGAGTCAAATGAATACAAATATTTGTAAGGGCGGGTTATCTCTAGGCCTAACCTTTCCATAACTACCTTAGGAATTAAGTTGTGAGATGCTCCAGAATCATGCATTGCATTGTGAAGTATTTTCTCATGAATGTTGAGACTGATGTAAAAAGGTGGAACTACCCCTTCCTGAAACTTTCCCTCTATATTTGGCCCAAACAGGAGGGCAGGTTGATCATCACTCAAATTTACAGTATCGTTGTTTTCTCCTAGATTTAATGCTTTCAAAATTTGGCCTTTATATACATCTTGAGTGGCCAACTCAGATAATGGTACAGAGATTTTGATTTTTGCAATATCACTCTCTAAATTGAAAGTGGACTGACTCTTTGGAGTGCTCATCTCTGTTTTGTTTGCCACTGCCTTAGTGGCTGAATCAGAGTGCTGATTCTCACTATGTATAGGCTCAGGAGTTTTTTTATCAGGAGCACTAACTGCAGTGCTAGTGCTGCTGGTTGGTTGGCTTTGTTTTTCAGTGTTTTGGTTGTCCTTTTCTTTGTTTTTCTTAGAACTCTCAGCTCTTGATTTGTTATTTACAGCAGTTGCTTTAGAAGATTTCTTAGGTCTTTTCTTAATGGTAATCTCAAGAGTCTTTGGCTTGGAAGTGTCTAGATTCTTTTTGCTCCTAAGTTCATATTGTTCTCTGACCTGCATGATAGCATTTTCAAATCCAAGTATGTAATCCTCAGATTCTGACCACTCCTCATCCCAGTATGTCGATAAGGGCTGATCTTCCTCTGTGGGATAGCCATGGTCTGAATTTTCTGTTTCAAACAAGTTTATTGTATTCCCTTCAGACTCTTCCATGATTCCCTCTTCCTCATCAAGGAAGTTTTTGAATGGGGGAATGACTTGTTGATCTGATTCTTTTTGTCTGTTGGGAATGGTCTTGTTTCTCCTAAATTTTTGGTTCTGATTTTGGTTTCTGTTTTGATTGCTAACTGTGACAACCATTTTTTCCATCATTTGTTGTAACTTTTCCACATTCTTAGATAATCTATCATAATTGGGATCAGAAGTGGAAGTTACATTGTCATCCCTATATGTTACTCTTTTCTCAGCTCTCAGTCTTGCCCTTTTCTCAATGAGGTTGGCTTCTATGTTTATAGCTCCCTTCCGCATGTCTTCCAAAGTGGTAAACTCTTTATCCCTAAGCTGATAGGCCATGTCAGCATCAAAGCCTTCAGGGTATTTTTCTAGGGCCATGCCTTGGGGAGGTTTCATATGTGGGGGAGGGCGTTGTAAATGCTGTTAAACCTTGTTGAGTAATCATGGACACTCTCTCCTACGTTTCTTTTAAGGCTCATGTATTCTGCTAGGAGTTGGTGAGGGTTAGCCCTAACTTCCCATTTGTTTATGAAGGTCTGGTATAAAGCAGGGGGATCTTGGATACTGCTAGGGGGTAAGATTTTGAACCATTTCTTCACATCACCTCCCAAACTCTGGGCAAATATTCTCATTTTTACTGTATCATCATCTATTTCCATATAGTCAAAAGAATCTTCCATTTTATCTACATGTTGTTGGGCTATGATGGACTCTTTGGCAGTGAAATGTGGGATCTTTGATTGATAATAATTTGGCAGGGGCACTAGAGGTTGAGGTAACATCAAGGGTGCATACCAGGCTACCATGATGATGTTCTGATGAGGTAGAGGGTTAACTTGAGCTGCTGGTATATGGATGACAGGGATAATACAACCAGCAGAAATCTATTGAGCAGACCTAGGGTGACAGAGCCCCAAGTTTTGAATGAAGTGAATGTTTGGAGGTGTAGATGGAGGGGTCTCTGTGTCTTTAATGTGTTCACCACTATGAGATGATGAACCAGGAAGTTCAAGGTCTGGCTGGTCTAAAAAACTAAACAACCTAGTTCTAGGTAATCTGTTTTGAAGGTCAAGGTCAGGATGAGAGTGTGATAGAGCTGTAAGGTCTTCTGGTGCAGAGTTAGCTCTATAGATGTGACTAGAAATAGTTGATCTTCTGGATGGGAGAGGTTTTCTGAGGATGCTCTCAGGGTTATCAACTATTTCAGGTGGTTTTGGATTAGGGTAAGCTCTTGTATGAATGTTTCTTGAAGCCAGAACGTTGTTTAAACCAAAATCTTAACCCTACTTGTTATCTTTATTGTGGTTGATGTTGTATCAAAGGCTGGTCTCCCAGTGGAGTCTTATGTGAAACCAGGTTAATCATCAGGCCTACTGATCACCAGTGGAGTCTTTTAATCATTTGGGAGCTATGGAGTCACCAGGTGGAGGGTTTAGGGTATGTCTAAGGGGTTACACTGTCCACCACAGTGCTCAAGAACTATCACCTTTCAGGAATCACCTCAAAAACAACAAACTCCAACCAGAGATTGACTGGGAGGGAATTTACCAGATATGTCACCTCCGAAGAGGGTGAGATCCGGAGGCTACCTAGCCCTTTCCAGACTCTGTCTAAGAGTATTGAGGCACACAAAAAATGGAGGTTGATTCAAGAAAGGGGTGGCTTGCTGCCAACCTAACCAGAGTTCTAAGTTTCTGAGTCTCTAAGAATGTTTAAGGTGAGATGCACTCAAAATTTCCCCGGTGGAGTCGCCATTATGTTGGGGTTCCCGTGTTTTGGCCAGATTGGCGAGACCAAAAGATGAGACAACATCAGAACCACTTTAGACCTTAGGATCTAGCCCTCCTAGGTCCAGAGAGGGATCTCTCTATGATTACCAAAGGTGTATGTTTTTGAAGCTCAAATTATAGATGTTAGGCTAGTTATATGCTCAGGGTTTGTTTGTTTGATTGTAGGTTTGGTTGTTGGGAACCAGGAAAGAAGGGTTTAGCATGAGATAAGGCTGAGCAACAAAGAATATAGTCAAAGGAGAAATAGTCCAGAGAATACCAAGTCCATTGGGCAATGGAGTCAAGAAAGGATTTACTTGCTAATCAACATGCAGGCTTTTAGTTGGGCTAGTCATCTAAAGCCTTGGATCATAAAGTGATTGGGTGGTATGGGACATTAAGGAATGAAAATGAAAGAAGGAGAACCATCCAATTCTGTCTACAGATCAAGTCAAAGGTAATTTAACTCCAGACCTACTTGGACACAATCAGAGGCAGCACAAGGGAACTTAGAAAGGCTTAATTGGAATGGAAAGATCCTAATGAGGCAGAGGCAAAGTTCTAAACCTCCCAGTGTTCTCAACGCATTCAACTAAGTCCTAAAAAGAACATCTAAAAACAAATTCCATTAATTCATACATCAGCTAGCAGGAAATATCATCCACTACACTGGTTAAATCAATTGAAATCAATATTTAGATAACACATTAGCATAAAAACATTAAAGGCAAGGAGAGAAGAAGTATAGGGTACCTATCAAGGTTAAATCCTATACCAGATTTCTGATGCAAGCCAGAAGAATTGAAATGAAATGAATTAAACACAAAGATAGAAAAACATCACCGCAGCTTTAGATCAGGATCCAATGAAATGTGCTTGTCATATTAAATATCAACACCAATCAGGTACAACATAGCTAATAGCTTAGTCATTCAATCTAAATACATCTTCCTCAGCCTATCTTACAATTATACACAGAGAACTTGTCTCAAGAGAAGCTGCTTGCAATTCTTTGATATCTCATCAACAACCATTACAATATTTTCTTATGCATTTTATAGCTGAAGAGAAGCAGAAGAGGTAGGTGAAGAAATAAATGCAGTATTAAACTCTGAAAAGAAAGAGGGCTAAGGCCCATCCTGCCCTTAAATCTCTGTATTCATTTCTGGGATGTCTTGGACGAAAGAATGAGTCTCTTCGGCCTCCATTTACTTCGATCAGCTTCTTGATGTACTTTGGTCTGCAGGACTCTGTGGTACCTCTGGTGACTTAAAAAAAAGGTAAAATAACAATGCTTGGGTCTCCATACTGTGAAACAAATGCTTCTGATAGTATTCCAGACTATTGTCAGGGCGACAATTTCTTCAGGAACATGGTGTGGAATAAAAGTTGTATGGGCACTCTGTACTTCATGAAGAAAAACATTCTGCTGCAGTATAACTTGGATATTATCATTTTCTTTGTACAGGACCTTCTTATCAATCCTCGGGGTCTTCAAACTGGCACTTTGCCCCTAAATCACTGATTTACGGCTCATATATCTTCATTCGCGTGCCGCAATCTCTCTGCCTTGCACTGAAACTCCTTGCTACTCAGTCTCTGTCTTTGTCTATGCAGTTCAAGATTTAATGGCGCTGGAAGGTTTTCATAGGGTTTAAACCCCGCTTCTTTAATGAAAGCCCTGTCTTTACCTTCCCGGGTCATTTTTTGCAAACTCAGCCTCTGCACATGGTCTTCTTCGATTTCTCTGTCACTGTAACAGAGATTGTGCGTCATGGCGGTCATTTACTGTTGATGACCCTGCAAGACACGAAACTGGTTAGGAAAACATGCATGGGGGGATGGACACAACGGAGATGATGAGAACGGCCATGCAGAACTATGAGACGACGGGATTGTGCAGGTTGGTGGCGAAGAACACAGCGAAATAATGAAATATGGTTCGGCGATGCAAGCATAGCGGAGGCAGTTTTTATGAGAAAATCACGAAAAATGACCTTTGGACGAATGCATATGACGGAGGTGAATATGAGATGGACACACGTGGAGAGGGTGACTTGGTGAAACTGACCAGTCAACGGTGGAACATGCAGACGTAACAGAGCCGTCCGATCTTGGGGAAGATCGACGGTGGAAAACACATCGGGGGCGATGGACAGTGGGCCAGGGGGTGCGATGGTCATAGGTTAACGACAACGCAACTCCGAGGAGCGACAGCCGTTGGATGCGCTGCTCCAGATCTAACAGTTCACGATAATACCGCTCGACATCCTGTACCGAACGATAACACGCGATGAGCAGGTGGTTTTGAAACAATGTCGGGGCCACACGTCGTGCGATGAGTGGAATCGCTGGGCAACAGGAGAATACCGCCCACCGCGCAAAGGTGGTGTGATAGAAACCGCCAGGTTTTGGAACAATGCATGGGGACCACCGGGCGGGTAAACTCCGAACCGTCGATCTGGCGGATAAATGAGCGGCAGAGATGCAATCTGGGAGGTGAACGGGGTGGACTGTGGACGCTGCGGACCTCACGATGACCGTCCGATCTATGTGGATTGACGGCTCACGATGTGCCCGATATAGATTCTGCGATAGGCGCTTTTGGGCTAGCGGGTGGTTATGGCGCCTAGATCACATGGAGGAAGAAAGAGCGGGGGCTAGGTCGAAAGGGCTAGGGTCCTATTTATGAAAATATATAACCTTTTATTCATTTTTAATGTATTTTTGGGCCAGCCAAGGGCAACGATAGGGAAATAATGGGGATTCAAGCACAAACAAAGGGAGTAGGAATGATTTAGGAGGGTACAGGTGTAATTTGGAAAGGCTAGAAGGGAGTTTGACAAAGAGAAGAAGGATTAAAACAGGGGTATATGTAGGGGTGCAATAGGCAACAACAGGCTTTTGAGAAAGGGGTCAGCAGAGGAAATTTATATTAGGCAAAGCACGAAGAGACTTCAAGGATGATGAGTTTTCAGGGAAGAGGCATTCCTTGAAGGCTCCAAAACAATCTAGCCCCCATCTTACTTGTCAAGAATTCCATAGGGGGGCTAACAGGAAGCTCATACAAGCGTAAGTTTTCAACATTAAAACCTGAATACATTTACATGTAAGAAGGAAAATCAAGTTGGAATTCATTATTACCAACTTTCTTTATGATCTTAAAAGGACCATCGCGAATGGGTTTGAGTTTTTTACCTTCCCCTTGCATCCTTTATTTGCTAATGTTAAACCATACCTTATCTCCTTCTTGAAACTTGTGATCAACCCAGTGTTTGTCATGCCTCTCTTTGTATTTGCTTTGACTTTTCTCAAGATGTTCTTGAACTTGTCGATGTATTATTTGAATTTGCTCAATGAACTTTTGAGCCTTATCAATATCACTATGGCCATCAATTGCAACATCCTTCCCAAAGATGAAGTCTAATGGTGATTTTGGAAAATACCCAAAGCATGCTTCAAAATGTGAGGTTTGTGTTGAAGAGTGCTTTTCCCGGTTGTAAGCATGCTGAATGTAATGCAGTTGTTCATCCCACAACTTAGGATGTTTGTTGCAATATCCTCTCAAAAGATGCACAATTGTTTTGTTCACCACTTCGGTTTGTCCATCTGTTTGTGGATGAAAAGCGATACTCTTTTTCAATTTTGTGTCCATCATTCCCCATAGATTTGACCAAAAATTACCAATGAACCTGGAATCCTTGTCACTAACAATAGAAGTGGGAGATCGAAAATGAACCCAAACATTCTGAAAATAAAGTTCAGCAATATGTTCAGCAGTAATGGTCTTCTTACATGGCATAATTATACACATTTTCCTGAATCTATCCACAACTACAAAATGATAATCATGTTGCTTTCTTTACATAGGTATACCTCCAACAAAGTCCATGGAGATGCTCTCCCATGGCCTTGATGGTACCGATAGTGGCATGTACAATCCAAGCTTCCTATTGCTAGGCTTGATTGTTGCACACATAGAGCAACCTCTTATAAAACGTGACACACTATCTATCACACAAGGCCAATAAAAATACCTCTGTAGATGTGCCACTGTCTTTCTTACACCAAAGTGTACAAAAATAAGAGAAGAATGAGCTTCTCTCATGACACTTAGCCTTTCTCCTTGTGGAATACATAGCTTTCCCAAATGAAACAACGAATTGTTATGCATGTGATAATATCTTTCTTCAACTTGATTCCCTTCACTCAAACTAGCATACACATGTTTGAAATCAACATCATGTGCATATTGTTCAATGTAACTCTCATGTACGACATAATCATTTTTGAGTAAAGTAGAATCACTAATGATTGGTCTCGAAAGCATATCTGCAAATTTATTGAATATACCTTTTTTGTACCTTATAACCAAGTGAAATTTTTGAAGAAATCCCATCCACCTGAAATGTCTTGATTGCTGCAATTTTGTTTGCGACTGCAAATAATGTAATGGTTGGTGATCGGTGTGTACAATAGTCTCTTTACCCATCAAGTATTGTTCCAGTTCTTGACACTTTGTACCAACGCATATAGTTCTTTTTCATATGTAGGATAATTAATCACAACACCATTAAAGGTTTCTGAATGAAATTCGATAGGCTTACCATGTTTCAAAAGAACTGCGCCCATGGCATAGTCACTAGCATCGATTTGTATCTCGAATGGCTGTCTCAAATTTGGTAGTGCAAGGAATAGAGCTGAACTGATATTTTCTTTTAAAGCTTCGAAAGCTTGCTGCTATTTTCCTCCCCATTGGAAGCCTTTCTTCACAATTGTCATTGCATGCATAGGAGCTGCGATGGAAGAAAAGTTAGTAATGAATTTCCTCCAATATTGAGTTGCACCTAAGAAAATTCTTACCTCGGTAACTGTTTTGGGTGTGGGCCAATTCACAATGGCCTCCACTTTAGAAGGATTAATCCTAAATTCTCCTCCTCCTACAATATGTCCCAAATAGACCAAAGAAGTATTTCCAAACTCACATTTTAACATATTAAGAAACAATTTCTCTTTCTTCAAAATATCAAGCACTCTATTTACATGCAAGACATGATCTTCTCTTGTTTTGCTGAAAATCAAAATGTCATATAAGTAAAAAATAACAAATTCATCAAGGAATGGTTGCAAAACATTATCCATAACTCGCATGAAAGTTGCCGGTGCATTACATAAGCCAAGAGGCATAACTAGCCACTCAAAGAGTCGTTGTTTGGTTTTGATTGCAATTTTCCATATACAACTTTATGAAATTCTTACTTGATGATATCCACTTCGTAAATCTAACTTAGTGAAAAAACTTTTCTTCTTTCAGCTGTTCAACCAAATCATCTATTCTTGGGAGTGGGTAACGATTTTTTATCGTAATTTTGTTCAAAGCTCGAAAATCTACACACATGCGCCAATTTCCATCTTTCTTTGGTATCAAGACTATGGGTGAACCGCATGGCGAGGTGCTTGGCCTTATGATACCTTTATCCAACATCTCTTTGATTTGCCTCTTTATTTTAGCATTCTCCATTATCGACATGCGATACATACCGATGTTTGAAAGAGGACAATCCTGCTGCAACTGAATCTCATGTTGAATTTCTCTTTTTGGAGGCAATCCTGTTGGCTCCTGAAACATCTCATGATGCCCATTAACCACATCATATAAATATGATTTCAACTTAGGATCACATCCCTCAAAAAATTCATGATTAACTTCAGCTTTGGGCTGAACCATAAGAAGAACAAAATTCTTACTTGAATTTACCAGCCTCTTTACCTGTCCACTATTTACCAAAGTAATGTTTGTCTTCTTGCGGTGTGCTCTAACAATGAACTCCTTGAAATCTTTGAATAAATGATGCTTTTTCTCATGGTGATGGAAGATCGCTTTCCTGTCATACAAGTAAGGACTCCCTAATACAGTACCAGTTATGTCAAGCGGAACCACATCTAATTCAACTGTGTCAACAATGCTTGTAGTGATTGTAAACCTTAATATACATTTCCTTGTAACCTGTAGATTTGCATCCTTACAAATCCAACCCAATGGATATGGTTTTGGATGTGGTATGGTCTCAAGGTTAAGTTTTTTGACCAAATATTCAGAGATTAAGTTTTCTTGTGACCCGCTGTCAAACAGTGTGTCAATCTTGGTATTCTTGGATATGACCCTCACATGAAACAGTTCTATTCTTTCTTCTTCATTTGGAGTGTTTATGTGACAGTTTGATATAATGGTACAGGGTTTAGTTTCAATTTATTTTCCTTTCACGTTCTTCAATCCCATGGCTATAACTTTAGTCTCATCACCTGAATCAGACCCTAAGTCATGTTGAGTTGTAGCAACAGTTTTCTGTTTGCCTTTGTTATTGGGTTTCTTTAGCCTCAATTTTTGATGTAATTTCCAACAATGAGTTTCATCATGTCCTTATTTTGAACAATGTTTACAAGTCACTTTTTCTCCCTCTTTCTTAACATATGCATTTTTTTTGTTTTTACCTTTTGGGATATTTTCCTTAGCTTTTTCCTTAAAAGGTTTCTTCCTACCTTTTTCAGGAATGTTCTTCCCTATAGCTTCTAGATGTGTGGCTTGAACACAAACTTCATCTATATTGGTGGGGTTAAACATAAGAATAGTATGTTTTAGGTAGCTATGTAAGCCTCCTATGTACTTTAGCAAGGTGTCTTGGGTCTGCAAATCCACCCCTAATAAAAGAGATCTTCTCCTAAATTCCTGGGTGTATTCTTGCACATTTTTTCCCTTTAAATGCCTAAAATTCTGCGAGTTCATGATGGATTTTTGCATATGAGATAATGGATAAAAATATCGGTTAATAGCAGCAATAAAATCTGACCATGATAGAATAATCTTACCATGCTTCTCGATTTCCTCCCGTGTCTTGGCTTCCCACCAAACAAGTGCTGCATCTTCCATTCTCAAATAAGCTAATTGAATTTTTGTATCATCATCTTGAAGGTTACGTATTCTTAAATAGACCTCCAATTGTCGAATCCAATTATCTAGCTTGTCTTAATTTACTTCACCATTAAACATTGGCAATTCGAACTTAACATCAAGTTTTAATAAAGGATATTTACCAGTGCTCTTGGACTTGTGTGGCTGATGTACTGAAGAAGAGGTAGAAGATGATGATGATGATGAGGGTGAAGATTGTGGCCCTCCATTTCCTCCATTTCCTCCATTTCCTTTTTTTGACTTGTCTTCATCATGTTGACCTCCTAAAGATCCTTGTCCTTCCTTTTTGAGTTTAGATCCTTCTCCTTCCAGTCTCTCATTCCTTTCTTGATAAAGGACTCTAACCATCTCAGTCATGTCAAGAAATTCTTTCCTAAACACTCTTTCTTCTTCCTTGGGGTAAACTTCTTCATGAATTTATCCTTCCTCATGAGGCATGCTTAAGGAAGCTTCTGCTTCTTTAGGAGGTGAACTAGGTGGTGGAGATTCTGGAAATCTTTCTCTCCTTTTCTTTGGCTCCTTTAGAGACCCTCCTGCTTCCACCAGCTTGCCTTCTTCCTTTTTGAGCTTAAGCCTTGTAAGCATTTAAAAATTGCAAACAATTAAACTATTCTTTACACTAAACAACACCAGAGAAAAACTCTAGCTCTGATACCATTTGATCTGAAATGACTGTATTAGTTTTGTTGTGCTAAGGGTCTTTTAGTTTTAATAAACATGTGCATAGTTGGTTCATTAGTTTGCATGATGATTAAGGAGTTTTTCTATGAGTTATAGATGAATTTTTGTGATTTAGAAACATAAAATAAGCATAAATAACACTGAACAACAGTGTAAAATAGAGAAATAAGTCACCACATGAAGTTTACACAACAGGCATGATGAAGCAATTCACCCATCCTGGGCTACATCTGTTGGTCCAGCTCCCAATGGCTTGTCCATCTTTCATTATGCTCAAAATTTTGCTATTACATGTATTTATAGTGCTCTAATGGCTATTTTCTCTGCACCAATGGCTTTAGAATGCTCCAATTAGTAAAAAATGACTCTTCATTCACTCAAAATTGGTCGAAAATGGAGCTTCCTACACCTTTTGCCAATATCTCATAGGAAAAATCCATTGAATGTGGATAACTCCAGTTAACTGGAGTTAATTTTGGGATGACCGCCAAATTTGGTGCGCTCCTAACTCCTTCGCCGATTAAACCACAGATTAAATGTAACGGTTAGGGTGGTGGCCACATGCGCACCCCACAACCATTAATAAACCTGATGGTTTAGCGGAACCTTGCTTGAACTGCAGTTAGAAGACCGTCGGGTTGCTATCGGGTTGAGCTAACCGTGGCAGTTGGTTTGGAGTTCACCACGCCATGTGAATGCTTACAAGAACCGCTGGCGGGTTGGGACCGTCGGCGGTTCCCAACCCCAAAATTTGAATGCATTCAACCATAAATTAAACCTGTGAACCATAAGGTTAAGGAACAACACGTAGAGTAGTTGGTAGACTTGTGTGCGCGCCCGGAGGGAGGTCAGGGGGTCGAGCCCTGCGCCCTCCACAAAATTTTATAATGAATTTTCAGGGCCACATGACAGCCTCAGGGCTTGCCACATGGCACCCTCTCATTGGCTCGAACAAAACCTTAACCCAATAACACTATGACACTTGTCAACATTCGATTGATTTGGTGTAAGGAATATTCCAAGGAATATTCTTTTTTGTTTTGCTGACTGTGCATCCTAGTCAAAACTTGGTCAAATTGTCGTAATTTTACATGTTTTCCATTTCGATCAGAATGCAATATAGTCATCATACGACATCGGTTTTTCAAACCGTTCATGGTGCCGTAATCATGAAGACGAGCTCTACGCAACCTTCCTGGTTTCAACCCAATCCTATAACTTTGAATTTTGAGCAGAACTTATGAACTCCTGATTAGTTCCCTTGGAAATCTATTAACACTTGTATCTAGTATCAAAGTTTTAGTGGATCTTCTGTTGATCAAAATTTTCAAGTGGGAAACTCAAAGCCATAGTTCATGCTCACTCCCACTCTCGTTCTCTGTCTCCCTCTCTCTCTCTCAGTCTAGTCACATTCACCTTTGGTTAAGGTTAGGGCACGAAGCCATAGTGAAGGTCCAATATTTAAAGTGTTACCCCAAAATCATAATATGAAATATCTCTGAGGCATGATTCTTCTTTATCCAGTTGTTGACTAAATATCACTAGTTTTGAAATGAGATCTACATTCGTGAACAAGAATTTGTTTATAGACACCTAGGTTAATCGTTGAAAAGACTAGTTTTAGTTGGTTGCATTTCCATATGTCTAGAAAGATGAATAAATTTTAACCAAAAGTTGTGCAATCTATTTATATATTTTTAATTTATTTTTTATTGGAAAACACCTTTATATGTGTGTTGTTTGTGCTTAATATGTCTATATATTTCTGAAAGGTCCCAATGAATTATAGTTTTTTAATGACATATGCGAGTGATTATTGTGGAGGGAAAAATATCATAGTTTTTTGGCTAAATCACACTCGTTATTATTTTTTCAAAGTGTATTTCAATTCCTTATTGATTGTGGCTAGTCTAGTACATATGGAAAGACACTTTGAGTATTTATTAAGATGAATGGAAGGGGGACGTTGCACCCAATTTTATTTCATGGAACAAATGGCCAGAAATAAAGTAGCTCATAAATGTATAACTAGTGCGTGGTCAACAGTTTCAAGGTGACATATTCAAGTTTCTACTTCAATTCTTTCCTATGTGTGTTAAAGTTGCTCTTCTTATCTTGTGTTGCTCTTTGGTGTGTTGATTGGAAAAATCGTAAACAAACCTTTTTTAGGATAGGATTAATGTTTCTCAAATCGACGCATTTCGAACTACAAAATTCTGTTCATCATTAGGATCAAGATGGAAAAACTAGTTTGAGAATGAAAATATATAACACACAGATGCAACAATTAAATTCTAATGCATAAATTAATAAAATAATACAAATTAACTTCAACAATAAGTCAAAGAAATGTCTAAGATATTAAAAGGATAGAATAAGGGATTAAAATTATTAAAAATAAAAATGAAATAAAATAAAATAACCAAAATAAAGGAAAAGAAAACAAATAGTTAATAAATAAACGAGCGAATAAAAAACTAATTATATTATGTATAATAAAGAAAACATATCAAAATAACAAAACAAAATACTTATTAGAATAAGAGAATTTTTTTGTTAAATATATAATCTCCCACATTAATATGCCAAACATTTAACTTATTGAAAATAATACTTAGAATGACATAAAGGAAATGGGTCAAGATATACCCTTTATGTGAGCCATAATGCCCCCTTGACCTATGCTTGGTTTTCGACTAGTCCACCACCCATTCCTTTAAGTATTTTAAGGAAGAAACAAACTAAGAACAAGTTACAAGAGTTAGATAAGGGTCATATTGCTTCAAACTTGAGATGACAAGATATTTAAAATCTTTCTCTAGAATCTAGGTTGGGTTAAACTTAAAAGGTGCACATGGATTATCTCCCAGCTCACTTAATTCTAAAAAAATCAATAAGTGGTTTGAAAATCAAACTTAGCTAACTCAAGATCTAAACCTACTTATCTACCTACATAAATTCTCGTGCCATATAAATATATCTATCCTTTTAGACATCGTTTCTTCACCTATAAAATTATTGATCCATGTTAGTCAAATTTCTACTAGGCTATGTATACCAAACTCACTCTTTTTAGGGAATCTAAAAAGAAAAAATTTAAAGGATCAATAGGAGTAATAGGCCCCTAAATTTAATCTTGGTGCATTGTAAAATTTAATTCCCGAGATATGATTAGGTTGAACACCAAAATATTAGGTCGATTGACAAATTTCTCCTAGTATGTGACCTTTTCCTTGTGAGCATAAATATTAAGAATGTTGATAACTTCCTTAATGATGAGTACTCTCACTTCAACTAAAAGAACCAAGGACACAAAGAAAGAATTAATAAGCCGAATTTGATTAGACCATCCAGTGAGGACTCCAACGAGGTTCCCCATTAAATATATTGTCACAAAATTCCACCCCTTAAACATTGCGTTAAGAGGTTCACAAACTATACCCCCCTTCCCCATAATTTCTTGAACCAAAAAAATGTAGGGAGAATATTGATCAACTAGGTTCTTTTAGGGCCACTCTTTTGGCTTGAACCCATAGCCCTTTTGCATTCACTGACAATATCTTCAGTTTTGGAAATATGAAGGGATTTTCCATGCTTTATGAACCCCAATGATCAAAGATTGTCAACCCTATTTCTCTTCCATTAATGCTCATTCTTCAGCATGTCTACGCTTATATTTTTTCCCCAATCCAATGTGGTTTGATTCCCTCGAAGGTATTATTCTAAACCTAAAGAGAAAGAGGAGAGCTTTCCTGTTTTAGGTTTATGCATTCTAAAATCATAGTAATTTCTACCTTAAGTGTTTGAGATCAAGGATTCGAACTCACCCAAATTATGGGATGAGTAAAATCCATTTAATGAAAGGTTGACTGTAGCCCCCATTGAATTTTTTGTAACTTGAAGACGAGGACCAAGAGGGTAAGCAACATGAAAAATGGTCGAGGGCTCAAAATTAGCATGATTAGAGAGGATAACCCAGGACCTTTGATAATTTGTTCTTGAATCCCATCTAGATCTTCAAGACATAAAGATACAACGTGAGATGAGTTAAGAGGAATTAAAATACCTTTAATATTCATGAGTAGTTTGGGAAAATTTTCATGTGCATCCTGAAACTAGTCATGATGCAACAAGTCCATCACATTTTGACATTATATACACTCTCTAAGCCAATGCTTGGAGATTCATTTGCAAATTCCCCCGAGTAGCTAATAATGTGGATTATTTCCCCATATTCAACAAAGATTTCATATCCTTTATCATGGGGGATTTTGCATTGAAATTTCCTTTAAACAATAAGCTTGTAGTCTCCTTTAGAACACATTTCTTCTTTAGGGATGGTAAACTACAATCCTGTAAAATATGAGTAATTTGATGGCATCTTACACACATAAATGGGACATCCACATATTCAAGTACCTAAATGTGCTTTTGACCTCCCACAACCAGCTTAACTGATTCATATAAATGACCTATATGTATAAATTATATACAATAAACATGCATATATCCAGATTCCCCTAATCTAACAATATTTATCTTCTTGCTAAATACAAAATCCTTCCACTGTTAATCTTTTGCGGAAAATCAATTGCAAACACATGAAGCATAAAATAAAAAAAATCGCACGTAACACAGTTGTTTAACGAGAAAGCCTGAAGCTGAAAACCCCATGTAACAATCTCATACAAAGCTTAGTACATCAAGATCTCAGTACAATCAATCATCACACACTAACAAGATGAAATCTGCAAATCCATGCACTGATTTCTACCCTCCTAATAGCCTGCCTCCACTGCGCAATCCCTGCTAAAGAATAGCTCTGAATGAATTCGAATTACCCTTTCCTTGACTGCGCAATCCTCATTGGAAAGTCCAATGTGTGTGTGATGCAATCAATGCATCACTATAGTGACAATGGATAGTCCATCTCACCCTTTCACCTACCTCTCCACTGGGTCTCCACTGGAACTGACATGCACTGTAGTTAACTGCTATATTTGTTTAGTTGATTAATGAGTTATTATTTGTGAATTAATTAACTAATTAATTCACTCCACTCTCACTAGTGTATCATTAAGTTAGAATAGATACAACTAGCTCAACTGAGTCTAACTCACTTTAACTGAGTTAAACTAAATACAACTCCATGAACTACTCTTCCAAATCTGTCATAAATTTTCCACTTTAGTTCTAATTGAGTCCTCCATGCATGAACCACTAGTCAACCCTAGGAATTGCGTAATTCCTTCAGCCCACTGATTTTTCAAATCTGTACACTGCAATAAAGTGCTCCAAGAGAATAAGTTGTTGTTTATTTTCGGATTATTATTAAGAGCTAATAATAACCGACATGCATCTATTTTTGGATTGACAATCTATAAATAGACTTCGCCCAATATTCTAAAAATATAATTTCATCTGTTTTTCCAACTTGACCAACCATCAACAAATTGCATCTTGCAACTTCTTAAATATGATCACCATGTCTAAAAATAGACTTGCACCTAAAAATAGCTGCGGGCCCACTTAGTGAAGGTGACTAATTTTCACTAAGCTCCATCATCTTGTTGAATCTCAACACTCCCTCTCAATAAGATAGGGATTATCCTTCACCCTGATCCTGCCTCTATGGCATTCGAATTTTCTCCTGGTGAGCGCCTTCGTCAGAATATCTGCATCCTGATATTCTATAGGAATGTACTGAAGCAACATGATCTTCCGTTGCACACAATCTTTGATATGATGATACAAGATATCAATATTTTTAGATCTATCATGAAACACATGATTAATCGAGACTTTAATGCAACTTTGATTATCACAATGTATCACTGTAGGATCTAAATGTGAACCGAACAAACCAACGAGGATCTTCCTCATTCAGATAGCGTCACATGCAACTTGACTTGCTGCCATGTATTATGCTTCCGCTGAACTGAGTGCCACGGATCTTTGTTTCCTGCTGTACCAAGAAACTGCTGTAGATCCGATACTAAAAATCCCTCCTGATGTGTTCTTTCTGTCTGTTGGGCTGCCTACCCAATCTGCATTCGTGAAGCCATGCAACTTCACCTCATCCGTCTATCTGTACCATAAGCCATACTCAGATGTTCCCCTGAGATATCTCAGGACATGCTTTCCTGCCTTCCAAAAGAGCTTGGTAAGCTTAACCATCTCTTGTGAAAGCTGGTTCACCGCATAGCATATGTCCGGTCTTGTATTAACTAAATACATGAGTGAACCCACCAACTGTCGATAAACAGTGGAATCCACTACCTCTGCTGATGTAGCATCCTCTTTCCTCCAATTTACTGGAAGAGGAGTGTCGATAGGCTTGCAACCTTGCACGTGAAACTTCTCCAGTATCTCCCGGGCATACTTGCCTTGAGACACAAACAATTCACCTTCTCGCTGCCAAATTTCCAATCCAAGGAAATAATGAAGGAGGCCCAAATCCTTCATCTCGAACTCCTTTGCAAGATCTGCCTTGCATGATTGTATCAATTTCTCATCACCCATTAGTATTAAATCATCAACATAAAGAATAATGATTAAAAGCTTACCCTCCACCGCAATTTGGTACAGGTTTGCATCTGCCTGACTCTTGGTGAAGCCAAGTCCAGTGAAATAACTGTCAATCCGTGTGTACCAAGCACGAGGTGCTTGTTTCAGCCCATAAAATGCTCTTTTGAGCCTGCACACATGTGACTCGCTGCTGAAGATCTCAAATCCTTTAGGCTGCTCAATGTACACCTCTTCCTCAATGATCCCATTAAGGAACACAGTATTCACATCCATGTGATGAATGTGCCAACCCATCTGCGCTGAGAGAGCAAGGATGGTCCGTATGGAAGAATACCGTGTGACAGGTGCAAAGGTTTCTTCATAGTCAATCCCCTCGATATGTGAGAAGCCCCGGGCAAGAAATCTTGCTTTATACTTCTCGATGCTCCCATCAACAACTTTATTTGCCTTGTATATCCATCTCGAACCTACCACTGATTTTCCCACCGGCCTTGGAACAATCTCCCAAGCACTGTTTCTGACAATGGAGTCATACTCCTCCACCATGGCATCTACCCATGTGGGCTCCTGCACTAATTATTCAAAAGAAGATGGCTCTGTCACGACACACTTGCTCACAAGAGCCATGTATCCAGTAAAATGGTCAGGTGACTGTCTCTGTCTGCGCTGTGATGTAGGGACTCCTACATTCTATGCCGCATCAAGCTTCAGTCTCTCAGCTTCTGTGGTACGATTTTTGCCTTGTCTGATGTTTGGTTCTGCATGAGTGGACTCCTCCACTCCATGAATCTCCTCCTGTGGCTAATCCACATCTAGAGGCTCATCTTTGGGAACAAGTAGCTCCTCATCTGCATGCAAGTGTAGCTCCCTCTCAAGTGACAACTTCTTGGCTTTCACCTCATTGAATTTTATATCCCATCGCACCACAGTCATCCGACTATTTGGAAAATACACATGATAATTATGGGGTGTTTCTGTGTACCCCAAAAATATCCCAACTTCTGCAGTCGGCTCCAGCTTCTTCCTGGCATACTTTGTCACATGAATGTAAACAAATGAGCCAAAAATCTTCCAATGTGACATATCAGGCTTCTTACCAGTAAAAACTTCTTCAAGCGTACTCATGACAAGTACTCTATGAGGACAAAGGTTTTGCACATAAACTGCAGTGTTGCATGATTTCGCCCACAAGTGCATCGGTAGGCCCTGGTCATGCAATGTAGCTCGTGCAGCACCCACGATCGTTCTGTTCTTCCTCTCCGTGACCCCATTCTGCTATGAGTTATGAGGCGCTATGAGTTCTCTTCAAATTCTTTCTTTGCTACAAAATTCTTTGAATTCTTTTGAGATATATTCACCACCATTATCGCTCCGTAGAGCTTTCACTTGCTTCCTCGACTCCTTCTCCACCAATGCTTTAAACTCACAGAAATTTGAGAATGTTTTGCTCTTCTTCTGCATGAAGAAGATCCAGCATCTACGAGAATATTCATCAACAAGTATAACATAATACCTGTGTTTTTCTATTGAAGCAACCGAGAAAGGTCCACACACGTCTATGTGAATTCTCTCCAGGATCACCAAAGCATGGTTCTCCTTCTCATGAAAGGTGGTCTTCACAAACTTACCCATAGTACATCCATTGCATTGATCTGACTGCGTAAGAGTACCCTTGGGAATTCCAGTAGAAATCTGCTGCAAAATATTCAAAGCGCCATGGTGAAGATGGCCCAATCTCCTGTGCCATAATTCGCCCTCATCCCGGCTCACCACTTCTTCTGCTTTGCCCATCATTGCAGCGCAGCCATCTACCTCCAGCTTGTAGATATCATTAACTTGAATCCATATCTTCTTGGTTTGACCCGTTGTTTTATGTCGAAGGAAAGCTCTTCCCTCACTGAAAACAACATCATAACCTTTGTCTTCCAACATTACGACCGAGACCAAGTTATTCTTCAGACATGGAACACACATAACTTATTTCAAAAAGAATGGATTACTTGACTCCCTCTCAAAGGTAATGGTCCCAATGCCAGTCGCACTGTATCGACCATCGTCGCCCATATCTATATGGATTTGGAGGTCCTTCAACTCCTTGTCTCCCGTCATATGGAAAGACACACCACTATCAAGATACCACACCGATCCCATTGCAATTGAAACCAAGCATGCGATCAAAGATAAATCAAGTTCAAATTGCGAGGCTAAGGCCTCTCCAGCTGTAGCTCCAACAACCTTCTTGTTCTTCTTCTTCTGTGGGCAGTTAGTGGCGAAATGCCCATGTTCATGACAATGAAAACACTTCACTTTGGACAAATCCTACTTCTTGCCTTTAGCTTCGGATTTTGAAGGAAATTTCTTCCCCTTCCCTTTCCTTGCTTTGGCATCCAAAGCGCAATTCTCTTCATTTTCATTCTTTGATGAAGAACCATCCCTAGTACTTCGCCTTATCTCCTCCTGCACAAGATTCGACCAAAGTTGCTCCCATCCCGACAGTTTCTCCCGTTCATTGACAAATTCTTCATAGCTATGCCAACTCTTCAGAAGCCTAAGGAGAGACAAGCTCACCAAGTCTTCATCATCAACAGTAACCCCCACACTTCCCAGTTCATCCTTACAATGGAAAAAATTCGTGAGATATTTTGGAATACTGTCGCCCTTCTCCTTTTTTATTTTTCTGAGCTTGTCTTTAAGCGCCAAATTCCTCTGGTCGCTTTTGCTTTGGAACAAATCTATCAAAGCCTTCCACATTGCAAATGGAGTGGATTTCCTATGAAGGCTGGAAAAAATATGGTCCTTCACACCTTCCAACATAATTATTCTTGTCTTTGCTACCTTATTTTTCCATGCGTCAAGTCCTGCAACATCACTAGAATCCGGCTTAGGAACATCGCTATCGATGAACTCCTTTAGTCCATTATCTTCCAGCACCACCTCCATCCTATCCTTCCAGGCTATGTAGTTAGAGCTGCCATCAAGGGCATACTCCAATCGCAACCCATTGAAAGACATTTCAATGTATACTTAACTTTTGCAGCAAGAATTTTCTACAGCAAATTCGAATTGTCCACCAACACAAACTCAAAAATTCTTCACAATTGCAATCTTCAAGTATTAAAACTGCTATGATACCATGTAGAAATTATATACAATAAGCATTCATATATCTAGATTCCTCTGATCTAACAATATTTATCTTCTTGCTAAATACAAAATCCTTCCACTGTTAATCTTTTGTAGAAAATCAATTGCAAACACATGAAGCATAAAATAAAAACAATCGCACATAACACAGTTGTTTAACGGGAAAGCCTGAAGTTGAAAACCCCAAGTATCATATATTATGTATCATGGAGATCATGTAACAATCTCATACAAAGCTTAGTACATCAATCTCTCAGTACAATCAATCATCACACACTAACAAGATGAAATCTGCAAATCCATGCACTGATTTCAGCCCTCCTGATAGCCTGCCTCCATTGCGCAATCCCTGCTGAAGAATAGCTCTGAATGAATTAGAATTAACCTTTCCTTGACTGCGCAATCCTCATTGGAAACTCTAATGTGTGTGTGATGCAATCAATGCATCACTATAGTCACAACGAATAGTCCATCTCACCCTTTCACCTACCTCTCCACTGGGTCTCCACTGGAACTGACATGCACTGTAGTTAACTGCTGTATTTGTTCAGTTGATTAATGAGTTATTATTTGTGAATTAATTAACTAATTAATTCACTCCACTCTCACTAGTGTATAATTCAGTTAGACTAGATAAAACTAGCTCAACTGAGTCTAACTCACTTTAACTGAGTTAAACTGAATACAACTCCATGAACTACTCTTCCAACTCTGTCATAACTTTGCCACTTCAGTTCTAACTGAGTCCTCCATGCATGAACCACCAGTCAACCCTAGGAATTGCGTAGTTCCTTTAGCCCACTGATTTTCCAAATTTGTACATTGAAATAAAGTGCTCCAAGAGAATAATTTGTTGTTTATTGTCAGATTATTATTAAGAGCTAATAATAACCGACACGCATTTATTTCTAGATTGATGATCTATAAATAGACTTCACCCAATATTCTAAAAATAGAATTTCATCTATTTTTCCAACCTTAACAACCATCCACAAATAGCATCATGCAACTTCTTAAATATGATCACCATGTCTAAAAATAAACATAGTCTAAAAATATACATAGTCTAAAAATAGACTTGCACCTAAAAATAGCTTGCGGGCCGACTTAGTGAAGGCGACTGATTTTCACTAAGCTCCATCATCTTGTTGAATCTCAACACTCCCTCTCAACAAGATAGGGATTATCCTTCACCCCGATCCTGCCTCTATGGTATTCAAATTTTCTCCTGGTGAGTGCCTTCGTCAGAATATCTGCATCCTGATCTTCCATAGGAATGTACTCAAGCAACATGATCTTCCGCTGCACACAATATTTGGTATGATGATACTGAATATCAATATGTTTAGATCTATCAACACAGGATTAATCGAGAGTTTAATGCAACTCTGATTATCACAATGTATCACTGTAGGATCTAAATGTGAACCGAACAAACCAACCAGGATCTTCCTCATCCAGATAGCCTCACATGCAGCTTGAATTGCTGCCATGTATTCTTCTTTTGCTGAACTGAGTGCCATGGATCTTTGTTTCCTGCTGTACGAAGAAACTACTGTAGATCCGATACTAAAAATCCTTCCTGACGTGCTCTTTCTTTCTGTTGGGCTGCTTGCCAAATCTGCATCCGTGAAGCCATGCAACTTCACCTCATCTGTCTATCTGTACCATAAGCCATACTCAGATGTGCCCCTGAGATATCTCAGGACATGTTGCCTGCCTTCCAAAAGAGCTTGGTAGGCTTAACCATTGCTTGTGAAAGCTAGTTCACCACATAGCATATGTCCAGTCTTGTATTAACTAAATAAATGAGCGAACCCACCAACTATCGATAAACAATGGCATCCACTACCTCTGCCAATGTAGCATCCTCGTTCCTCCAATTTCCTGGAAGAGGAGTGTCGATAGGCTTGCAACCTTGCATGTGAAACTTCTCCAGTATCCAGCAGACCTGTGATCTAACTCCCTCTGAAAAACTTTCCTTGTCAACATGCTTTTCCGTTGCATCCTATGACATCACCGAGTCATGTGCTGATGCTCCCCCTGAACATTATGCTTCTCCTACAAAATCCTCATGTATCTGTGCATCTATAAAATGTGTGAGAGATCATTGTTTTCTCTGCCAAACCCTGGTGGTCCTTTCTTCCTTCCCGATGAAGATCCTCCCTTTCTGGTTTCGCGAGGTCCACATCAAGCCTCTTTTGTAATCTCAAGCAAAGTGGCCAAGATTAATGCATAAATAACACTCTACGTATGACCTCAGTAATGGAGAAAACAAGTTTTGACTTCTATTATCATAGGTGTAAGGGGTCTTGTCTTGTATTCCAAAAAATCAACTTCTAGGGCTTCGATGAAACCCTCTATCAATACTTCTGCTATATCTCCTGCAATCTGCAGCTTTGTGTCCATAGTTAGAAGATGTATAACAATAACCATAAAATGCACCTATATTCATGGGCGTATAGGATGAAGATCTGCTGAAGGTGTCTCGCCCTTGAGAGTATATTTTTTGCTCTCCACTTCTAAATGCCTATTATGAATTGGTGTCTTGAATACATCATCCTGATTTCTTGTGGCATAGGTCTTCCAAATTTCAATGTTGGTTTATTTGACCAAGACTTTGATTTTGGGATTATCTCCATTTTTGGCATGAGGCTTTCTCTCATGAGACTTCTTCTCTTCCTTGACATGTGGATGATCTTCATCTATGGGATGAGATTTATCTTCATGTGGCTTCTCTTCGTGATTGAGATGATGCTTCTCTTCTTCTTTGACATGTGGTTTCTTTTCATTATTGGAACATGATTACTCACTGACATATCCAAGTCTTCTCTTGATAAGTGGTGATCTCTAGCAGTTGATAATCTCATCCAATACCTATGAAATACTTAATTTTTGTTTCATATTGTTTTTTTTTTCTCTCTCAATGTGACAATTTCGTACTCGTAGTTTATGCAATCTTCTTCATTTTTCATCACCTGAATTCTTAAGACATCCACAATCCTTTTGTCTTCTTAGAGTTCCCTCTTCAAGGAGGCGATATGCTTCCATTTATCTTGCTTGTTCCATTTATTTGGATTTTCTTTTTTCATTTTCCTTGAGATGGCTTGTTAGTGTGATTTCTATCTTCTTTGCCTCTTCCAACATGCTTTTTAGATGCTCCACTTCCTTCTTTGCATCATCAAGTTCTTGATCCTTTTCTGTTTGAGCTTCAAGTCGCATGATATCAGCTAAGGAAAATATCCAACTATCATAATACTTAGCCTTTTCGGCCTTAAAGACCTCATGTTATCTGTAATGATTGTTTTACATTCTCATGGTTCTATCCTTGTCCAGTGTCATTGCTCGAAGCTTGTCTTTGAGGGAATTAACATCTTCTTCTAGATGATCACCCATATTTTCTTCAAGCTCTAAATAGTATGGATCTAACTTCAAGCAGTTACGATTTTAAGAGGGACATGCTCTGATACCAATTGTTGGAAATACTGATAGGGAGGTGAATCAATATTTCCCTTTATTTTACACAATTGGTTAGATTTCAATTAAACATTCATAGTAGAAATAAAAACAATATCATATCATGTAGTACACCAATATATGTTGACCAAAACAAGTGTTATGTTATGTATGATTTACATACAAGATATACTTGATAAACCTGGAAGGAAGTACAAAACTCCCCAAGTATGAAGGGATGCGGACTAAATCTGCAGGAGCCATGGGATTAAAAGGTAAGGACTCTATTGCAAGTACTAGTTATTCTAGTAACCTCAATGAAACTCAAAATGATAAGGAGAGAATAGAGATTTTACATATTAGAGTATCTCAAAACATAATAAAATATACACTTTGTTTGATAGTGGATCACAACCAAACCTCATTTCAGAAACCATTGTCAAGAAATTAAATTTAGAAACCATTCCTCATCCTAAACCTTATCCTTTGGGTTGGGTGTGTGACAATGCAAAATTACAAGTGAGAAGAAAATGCAAACTAAAATTCGCCATCACTGCAAACTTCATTGATGAGGTAGAACTTGATGTAGTTCCACTTGACATATGTGGTATTGTTTTGGGAAGCCCATATCTTTATGATAGAAAAGTGATCTTTCATCTCCATGACAACAAGTATCATTTGTTTAAATATGGGATTGAGTACATTGTTAGAGCACATCACAAGAAATTAAATTTATCTCTTGTGAATGCTAGACAAATGAAGAGGCTTATAAATTCTAGAAAGAATTTTGTACTTTTAATGATCAAACCCAAAAATGATGTCGAGAAAGAATCCCTCCATGGTTGTGATGCAACTTTAAAATCAGATTTGATTGAGGTTGATAATACCTATGATGAGATGTTTTAGGAGCCTAAAGAATTTCTTCCTAAAAGAGGAATCCAACATGAGATACAATTGCAACAAGATTGTTCTCTTCCAAACATTGGCATGTACAAGATTTCAGTCATGGAAAATGCAGAAATCAAGAAATAAATCCAAGAGTTGGTTGATAAAGGGGTCATTAAACCAAGCACATTGCCATGCGGGTCACGTATTGTTTTAGTGCCAAATAAGGATGGTACATGGTGCATGTGTGTGGACTTTAGAGCATTGAACAAAATCACTGTAAAGAACCATTAACCTCTTCCTAGAATTCATGATTTACTTGATCAATTGAAAGAAGTTGTTTATTTCACTAAGTTAGACTTGAGGAATGGATATCATCAGATTAGGATTGTTGAATGAGACATTTGGAAGACAACCTTCAAGAAGTAATGTTTGTTTGAGTTGTTGGTTATGCCATTTGGGCTTTGTAATGCTTCTGTTACATTCATGCAGGTTATGAATGATGTTTTAAGGCCTTTTCTTAATGATTTTTTGATATTATACTTAGATGACATATTGATTTTCCGCAAGTCTTGTGAAGAGCATGTCAAGCATGTTAGGTAATTTCTAGATGTCTTGAAAGAAGGATTTTTTTTTTAAAGATGTCAAAATGTGAATTTGGAAAAACTTCTTTAATCTACTTGGGTCATATTTTTGGAGGGGGTGAGTTGAAGATAGATCCCTTAAAGGTCGAAGTCATTTTGAATTGGAAAAAACCTAAGATTGTGACATATGTTAAAATTTGCAACAAGAAACAATGAAATTGGCATCCAGAAACAACATCTAGAAAATGGCACCCAGAAATGGCTAACATGAAAGGCTTTTGATTTAATTATTCATTAATTAAATTGAAATAAATATGTGTCAAATTTATTTATCCCTTAAATAATTTGGACAATAAATTGTAATCTTATCTCATAATCACTTGTAATAGTTAACCAAGTGTGATAGACTCAGTTAGCTCATGAAATTTGAGCTGAGGGTGGTTGGTGAGGCACGTAGAGTGATTCTATTTGTTTTAGAGTCCAAATTGAAGTTAGTGTATTAGTTTAATGCATGAGAAATAAGTTAACTCAATTAAGTGAGTTAAATTCAGTCTAACTAGTTGTAATTGATTGTTGCACTAGTGAGAGGTCAAGTGAATTAAATCAGATTTAATTCACATGCAGTGATCTTTCAAGTGATTGATGATTTACTATTAATAGCTGCATGCATGTCTATTCTGATGAAGACCCAGTTGAGACAAAGGTGAAAGGATAGTTAACTATCAGTTTTATTTTTAGCAAACTTCCCAGATGCAGTTAAAACACCATATGATTTCCCATGATAATTGTGCAGTTTTGGAAGGCCGAAATTCCTAAGGAATAGGGATTGCATTCCACATGAATTTTGCAAGCAAGGAAGAATGAGAGGAGGTAGGAAATTGACTAAATGTTGGCTGATTTTGTCTGGATCAGCGTGAGACAATTGTGAGAGTGCAGGAGACTCTTGTGAGAAGAGTGCATTGTAATTGTTTCATGATTCCTTGGTTAATTACACAATAGAGATAGAGGGGTTTTGAGCAGCAAGACTTTCCCAGGAAAAATATATGTGTTGTGGATTGATTTGCTTCTTTCCTTTACTTGGTGTGATTGTGCAATCGTGTTTAATTTCCGCAGAATTAATTGTAGAAGGATTCAATATCTTGCTCTAGTATATTGCATGATCGGATTGAATCCATTGGAATACATATTGTTTATATAATTTCTAAAACAGAGGTTAGAAGTTTCTTGGGAGCAACCCAATATTAGAGAAAGTTCATTTCTAACTTTTATTCCATTGCAACTCCATTACATGCATTGACAAGTGTGAAACATGTTTTTCAGTGGGGCGGAAAACAACAGAAAGCCTTCAATGCATTGAAAGAAAGGATCAGTTCAACACCCATAGTTGCACTTCCAGATTTGAGAAAATCATTTGAGATGCAAATCAATGCACGTGATTATGCCATGGGAGCAGTCTTGATGCAATGGTAAGCCCATCTGTTTTCATTCTGAAACTTTTAATGGTGTAGTGATTAAATTCCTACATATGACAAAGAATTGTATGATTTGATGCAAAGTGTGAAAAAATGGAAACATTAATTGATGGGTAAGGAAACTATCATTCACACCGATCGTCAACCATTGAAATACTTTCAATCACAAACCAAGCTACAACAAGCGAGGCACTTCAGATGGATGGGTTTCTTACAACAATTCCACTTGGTGATAAGGTATAAGAAAGGTATCTATAATAAGGTTGCTGATATGCTATCTAGACCAATTGTCAGTGCATCCATTATTCTTAAGCATAATTTTATCATGCATGAGAGCTATGTTGAGCAATATGATTTAAATGAGAATTTTAAGGATGTATATGCAACTTTGTGTCAAGGTAACCAAGTTGAGGAATTAAATTATCATGTGCATGATAAATTTTTGTGTCATCTTGGAAAGCTATGTATTCCACAGGGAGAAAGAGTCAACATCATTAGGGAAGTACATACTTCTCTTATTGCTAGTCATTTTTGTGTAGGAAAGACAATGTCACAATTACAGAGGTATTTCTACTGGCCTCGTATGATTGAAGTGTGTCTTGATATGCAAGAGGATGTTCTTTATGTGCTGTTAGTAACCATAGCATTCGCAATTTGGGATTGTATACTCCAATTCCTATACCTTCCTGTCCTTGGGAAAGTGTTTCTATGGATTTTGTGGGAGGTCTGCCTATGTCTAGGAAAGGTCATGATTATCCTTATGTAGTTGTGGATCATTTCCTAAAAATTGTATTTTGATGCCTTCTAAGAAGTAGGTTACAACTGAACAAACTGCACATATGTTCTTTCAAAATGTATGGGTACATTTTGGGTTTCCCACATCCATTGTTTCTGATAGAGATTCTCGATTTGTTAGGAAATTTTGGTCAAGCTTATGGGGATTCATGGACACCAAATTGAAAAAGAGCACATCATTCCATCCGCAAACAGATGACCAAACATAAGTGGTGAACAAAAAAATAATACATCTTCTTCATGGTTATTGTGGCAAGCATCCTAAGTTGTGGGATGAACATTTGCACTACATTCAACATGCTTACAACCGGGCCAAGCATTCATTGACTCAAACATCGCCATTTGAAGCATGCTTGGGATAATTACCAAAATATCCTCTAGATTTTATATTTGGGAAAGATGTTTCTATTGATGGACATAGTGACATAGATAAGGCCAAGAGATTTGTTGAACAAGTTCAATTGGTGCATCATATGGTTCAAGAATAGTTGGAAAGAGTCAAGCCAAGTACAAGACAAGACATGATAACCATCATGTTGATCACAATTTTCAAGTGGGAGATGAAGTTTGGATTCACATTAACAAGGAAAGACTCCAAGGAGAAGGTAAAAAACTTAAACCAATCAGATATGGTCCATTCAATATTTTAGAAAATATTCGTAATAATGCTTTCTGGTTAGATTTGCCTCCATTTATGCAAATATATGCAGTTGTTAATGTTGAAAATTTGAGATTGTATGGGCCTCATTTGATTGAAGATCAAGGAGATAATTTTTAGATTCCTTCAATTGAATATTTCTCTCCTGAATATCTTGAAGAATTGCAGCAAGACACCATCCTTGATAGGAAAAAAAGAACTTCAAAATGAGGGAACGTCGTGGAGTAAATTCGTGTGGGGCTAAAAGGGAAAAAGCAAATCCAAATGGATTAATATTGGAAGGGTGAGGTAATTGTACCCTCATGCATTTGTTGACTGAAAATGATCTTTTGAAGGTCCAAAATATTCTAGTGGGGAGGAATGATCCAGGATCAATAAAGTGCTCAAAATTAAAAGTGTTCAAAAGTGCTCGAAACAGGTGCCAAAACATAGATCTCATCGTCCTAAATCCAACGTAACTTGAATTGCTAAAAACCGATACCGTATGCTCCCGCTATTTCATTCTGATTGTTTTCCTAAACAACTAATTTTTTTTGCAGTTGGGTGCAGCTACGCTGATTGTGCAGTCCATACGCTGCCTGGGCAGGGTGACTGGGTAGGTTGACTATATTTCTAGGACCAATGGCATGTTACCAAGTGTCTTCTCCACATTGGTTGAATGTTGCTGTGATTTGATTGGTTGATTGTGATGGCTTCTTGGGCCAATAGGTGGAAGCCACGTGGGAGAATGGATGGCTGCCATGTGGCCTCCTAACAGTGTAGTTAATTTTTTATGGGATGAACGAACCTCACGGGGATCGAACGCGCAATGTTTGGAGTGGAAACACAGTGCCTTACCTCCATGCCACCAGTGGAACTTAATAGACTATGGATCAAATATGTATATAAATTTTTAGGTGTTTGGAGGTTGGGGTATGGGGTCGGGGTTAATCCCTGGTCCCCGGTCACCCCATACCCATGAGACTGTAGGCAAGGGCCTCAGGCTTAACCCTTGCCCCAAAGCCCCGGCTAACACAAAGACCATAGTTCGGAGCAGGGTTACGTTTGGCGCACAGGTTGAAATGGACCCTGATGGTATGATAACCCGACCATAGTTCTGGAGCATGGTTAGAGTTAACATATGGTGCAAAGTTTCAAACCATGTCCACAATACCGTGAAACCAAACCCCGGTTTGGCATGTAGTTTACAGCTGGTGAAGGAGTTATAACAAAACCATAAACCACCATCTTACCACTGTTTAAACGCAGTTTGACAAAGTTTAATGGTTGGCACGGGTAATGGCCCAACCTGGATCGAATGGCGAAGATGAGGCCACGTGGGCCAATCTCTTCGCTCACGAGGGGTCATTGGGAAATTAAACACATGAAATATTTTGCACCCAATTCGGTGCGACTCTTAGCATTGCCGAGTGAATTTGTCGTTCGACGGTTCCGAAAAAGGTAGATTTGTAGGATGCTTAGCAAATCAGTGGAGTTTGTAGATTAGTCAGCATAAAAAATTCTCTAGAGCATAACTTCTTCATTTTTTGGCCAAATTGAGCCCAACAAGAGCGCAAATTGGGGTTTTTAACTGTTTTGGAGCCATTGGAGACCTGCAAATCCACGTAATCACATATTTCAACACTTAATGAAAGAGGCCCAACATTGGAAGTTGGACTAGGATATGTAGCCCAGGAGGGGTGAACTCCAACATTTTTTTGTCTTGTGTTACTGTATATGGTAATATTGTTTCTATTTTTATGCTGCAAATTGAGTTAAAAACCCTTAATTTATGTTATTTTGCAAATTTTGTAATTGCCTAAAAGACATAAAAATTAACTTGCACATTTCATCAAACCTTCAAGTTTTCAAATACAAATCATTGAGTTCATGAATTCCATGCCCCTATATAATATTGCAACCACATGAACTACCAAAGATGACAACAAAAGTCTGCAAATCCTTAGTAGACCCTACCATACATCTTACATTATCATAGTTTAATATTTTTTCACTAATGGACCACAACATTCCTGCAATAGTTAAACAATCAAGTGACTTTAAACCCATCAAAAACCATTTTTAGCTTCAATAGGAATGAAAAAATGCGAGTTTTTTTTTTAAAGCCTACAATTGTATTATATATATTTTATGCGTCGCAAGAATCAATAATGAATATGCTCTGAATTACACACAAGAAATCATATTTGTAACAGAGGTATGGTCACAGAGACCCACAATCAAACATCACAAATAGAATCTAAGATTATACAATAAGATAAATCCTTTTGTAAGGCTGCAAAGCACCTCAGAACCAAACGTGTTTCATAAAGTGATAGATCCAGAGATGCTAGAGACCAGAGTCCAACGATCTCATGAAATCAAGTTCTTTGATGGAAGAAAGAATGTTGTCAAGACAACTGTAGAGATATCTCATAGGGCCACAAGAACATGTTGCTCAAATAAATTGAAATCACCAAGCAAATCTCTAGGCTATAAGCCCAACTAAATTCAAATAGGCCTTTCGCTCTTCTATGAATGATTAATTTCAGAGAGATATGCCAGCGAAACCCATAAACCCTATGCTAGAAATTGAGTGAACTTCGTCAATTATTTTGGTATCGTGTCGCCATTCTCCATCTTGAATTTTCTGAGCTTGTCCTTTAGCATCAGCTTTCTGTGGTCGCTATTCTTCTAAAACAAATATGTTAAGGCCTTCCACATAGCATATGGAGTTTCCTTTCCATTGAGGTTAATGAAAATACGATCTCAAACTCCTTCTAACAGAATCCTTCTCGCCTTTGCTACATTATTCTTCTATGCATCAAGATTTTGAGCATCTGTTGTTGCGGGCCTGGGAATATCACTGTCTATGAATTCCTTCAACACGTTGTCCTCCAACAATGCCTCTATCCTGTCCTTTCAATCTATGTAATTTGAACTACCCTCAAGGGAATATTCGAGTCCCAATCCACAGAAACACATCCTGATCTACTGCTGGTCCCAAAGAATAAATATGCAAATTCGATTCACTTGTTCAAAAAAAAATTGTATTCTTCTCTTCTATAGGGATTCCTACTCTTATACCTTGTAGAAAATACACATAGATTCAACTGATCTTGTAATATGCTAAAATAAAATACTTGAATCTATTCTACAAATTGCGAAAACCAATTACGATCACACAATCACTTGAACAAAAAGAGAAAGAATTTCAATCTCATAACACAAAGATTTATCTGGGGAAAGCCTCAGCTAAAAACCCCGCTATATGTATATTGCATTAAGTTAATAATATTAAACAATGCAATGCTTCTCTTAGGATTGATAGCTCTTTGCATTATCTCTGACTGTCTCACTCTGATCCAAACAAGTTTGGTCCAATACTTAAGCAATTTATTGCCTCTGGATGCTCAGCCTTGCTTGCACACTCCCTAAGGAAATTGAGCCCCTATTAATTAGGAAATTCCCAACAATTGATTGTGCAATACATCCAAGGCATCCTGCTGACCTCATGCATGACATGTACAATTTTCTGATTACATAATTGATAATATACTTCCCTTTAACCCCAATCTCAACTGGGTCTTCCTCCGAACTGACATGCAACAACTATTTATGGTGAATATTCAGTTACCTAATTGTTAAATGCATGTGAATTAAATTAGATTTAATTCATTGGACCTCTTTCTAGCTCCTTGATAAGTTAGAACTAGTTAAACCGAGTTTAACTCAAATAGTTAAGTTAAATAATTACAACTCGAAATAAATTTTAACTTGACCCCCTAAAACTTATAGAGAACTCTACATGCCTCTAGTTTGACCCCCAACTTGAATTAAATGAGCTAAGTAAGTCTTCCTGACTCAATTAACTCGTACAAGCTGTCATGTGACATGGAATTACAATTTCCTTCTAATTTAATTAAGGGAAAATTAAATTAGAAGCCTTGTTATAGGTCAATTTGGGTACCATTCCCAATGACCTGTTTAATTGGACATCATCTCTAGAATCAATGAATAGGGTCTATCATCCCCTATCATTTAGTTTTGTACATGCCCCTAGACAAAGAACAAGACAAATCATCCATGAATTCCATTGCAAAGGTTTCCAAGATTTGAAGTTTATATTATATCATATGAGAGCTCACCAATGCTGCCTCTCAAGGGACTAAGTGCATTGCATATGCAGGTAACCCCACTCAAGGGTGCTTTTCAAATCACTTCTCGACACTCATAAGTGCGTTGGTCACATTGGGAGCAAAATTCTCATTGTTCCAGAATCTCCACTTGGCCAGTGCCTTCTAGAAGAGTTCACATGTGTCAAACTTCGAATCCATGTGTCCATTTGACATCTCTAAGATTGGGAACATGTCTTGCCTATTATTAGAAAGTCATTAATTGTAAAACTACCTTAAGCTCATCTATAAATTGAGCACAGATCCTAGTGCTTGAGAAGGAAGAATTTGAGTAGAGAAATGTTGGTGGAATTTCAATTGAGGAATTGATTTGAGTGACATGCTGCTGGAGAGATGTGCATTGTGATGAGGCTGGGATGCTGCTGGAGATGGTGACACTAAATCAATCACTGGGTTATAACCTCCCCTTCTATCCATTAATAAATATTGCTGCTTACTTTCCCACATATATATCTGTATAAGCTTCTATCTTCCATATTATGAATTCTTATATGATGTATATGGTTTATGTTTCATTGATTTAAATAAATAACTTGAATATACATCTGCATTATTGCTATGTTTTGCTGTTTAGTGTTCATTCTTGTAGGAAATATTTTCGGACATATAGCTTGGATTTGAAGCTACAGCAAGAGAGACAAAAGGAGAATAGGAAGCGCTTGGACTCCAAGTAAGTCCTTTGATCTATTCTGTGTGTCTATTTATAGTTAGGAAAAGTAGTTGCAAAGTCTTTAATCTGTTGTTCTAGATGAGCACTACATCTAGGGAAGAATGTTTTATCCGTAATCCATAATTCCTGCAAGAATGAACACTAAACAACAAAAGATAGTATAATACAGATTTATATTCAAGTTATTTAGTTAAATAAATGAAACATAAACCATATACATCAGATAAGAATTCATAATATGGAAGACAAAAGCTTATACATATACATATGTGGGAAAGTAAGCAACAATCTTTATTAATGGATATAAGGGGAGGTTACAACCCAGTGATTGATTTAGTGTCACCATCTCCAGCAACATCCCAACCTCATCACAATGCACATCTGTCTAGCAGCATGTCACTCAAATTAATTCCTCAATTGAAATTCCACCAACATTTCTCTACTCAAATTGTTCCTTCTCAAGCACTAGGATCTGTGCTCAATTTATAGATGAGCTTAAGGTATTTTTACAATTAATGAATTTCTAATAATATGCAAGACATGTTCCCAATATTAGAGATGTCAAATGGACACATGGATTCGAAGTTTGACACATGTGAACTCTTCTAGAAGGCACTGGCCAAGTGGAGATTCCAGAACAATGAGAATTTCGCTCCCAATGTGACCAACGCACCTATGAGTGTCGGGAAGTGCTTTGCAAAGCACCCTTGAGTGGGGTTACTTGCATATGAAACACACTTAGTCCCTTGAGAGGCAGAGTTGGTGAGATCTCATATGATATAATATAAACTTCAAATCTTGGAAACCTTTGCAATGGAAGTCATGGATGATTTGTCTTGTTCTTTGTCTTAGGGCATTTAGCAACTTAAATGATAGGGGATGATATACCCTATTCATTGGTTCTGAAGATGATGTCCAGTTAACTAGGTCATTGGGAATGGTACCCAAATTGACCTATAACAAGCCTCTTATTGTTTCCAATTTCAACAACACACACACACATCCTTTATACGTAGAGTATGTGCAAGGTAATTTCAAAACAAAGTACATTCCTATTAGGTAGGGATAAAAATAGAATGAATTTTATACTTTTGGACTAAGGGTTTAACTTATAACACCAATTACTGGAGCTGGAGGAAACTAAAATATTCAACAATAAATCATAGCTATAGTCATACAAGCTTCAACTACAGAAGTAGAACTACATAACTTGAACCGAAGCATAACCTCCTACTTTTGAGATGCTCCACAATATTATAAAGCTTCCACAAGTTCGTCACTGAATGGATGCAATGATAATGTTATTCCCAATTCAAATAGCTACAAAGATGTGTTTTATTTTAGTGCAAGTAGCACAAGTGAAACCCTAATAGAAGCCCAAACCTCCACAAAAGAAATGGTTGAATTGGCGGTATGTGCCACCAAGCTCATCAATGGCTACGAGAAAAATGTTATTCATGTCATGGAGCCACCATATAATTTACCACTTACAACATATTAAACATTATTTAATCAACCAAATGCCATATAAATTAAACATTGTTTTAAAGTATATTGCACTGCCACACAACTTAGCTAAATAATTATTCACATGCCATATGCATAATCACTTTATTTACAAGGATTTTTCCAAACTACAATTCATTCAATCCATAGGATATGACCACTATTTGTTATATATCTTCATGAAATCCTGTAATCATGCCCTTATTAATATCTCGAACATTAAACTCTTTAACCATATACTATGTAATTTATGCTAAATATATGTGACTTCAAACATCTTTAAGCCTTGTAACACATAACAATATTGCTAATGAGATGCCACCCACTTTAGTTTGTGTTTAACACAATAGATATCAAAATTTGCAACAAAGTTGTAGGCTTAATAACATGTGAGTCATATCTGAGTTGATACCTTGCATCTATCATTCTTATTGGTGATAGATTGTAGCTTCTCCATCATATTTCCCACTACGTCCTAGATTTATCGATTTATCATGACACAAATCAGTCTTGCACACAAACTCAAGATATTATCACTAGGGGCCAGTTGTTGGCTTGTAATGTTTGTGTGTTCCATCTCATCTTCCCACATAGTGTGTTTACAAACACATTTGATTAGGTCACTAGTTGATGAGACTTGATGTTGAAGACAAATTTTTCTTTGTGAGACAAAGTCCTTGGAATATTCAACCATACATCTATCCACCACCTTCACTATTTCAACTGATCCAAAACGTAATTTCGATAGAACCCTAGCCTCTTACAGCTTGTTCCACTGGCACAATCAAAACCCCCTTTGATTTGACATCCATCTAATAATAAATACCTCAGAAAACCCCCTTATTTATCAAAGTATTTACTTAAAAAATTGTATTCATTAGCCTAGGAGGAAATAGATAGCAGATACATGATTTATGTCAACCCTGAGAAATTAACCTTGGGAAATTTAGATAATGAACATTTAAATGAATTCAATAATTTCTCCTTATCCCTCATCAAAAATTGGATAAGGGAGCCAAGCTACCATCTCATTAGTATCCCTTTGCTAATAAAACAAATACAACCTAGAAAGGGCTTTAAAAAAATTCTTTATCGAAGAATTTACCTACTGACCTATATTAATTGGCTAATGGGGGAGTTACAAAGGAGATATATGGGGTGGCTCCACTCTTAGCTGATAAACTTATAAGCCCTTGCGTTGAGATATTTTATCTAATATTTACTCATGGTGATGTTCTAGCCCACTATGCATGTAGTTGAGACCCTTTATGAGTCAACTTGTGGGTAGTTGTGGGTTTTTTCACCCATTATTACATTTTATTGAATTTTATTATATTTTGTGGTAAGGTTTTCCCAGTCCCCCACATATGGTTATTGTTATTGTTGGAATGTGAAACCATAATGAAAGAATAGGTGTGAATTGAATTTCATTAAAGATGACACACACATAAATACAATATTTTAACCACTAGATTTAACTTCCAAGGTCTCTTGGAATTTTAATAATTTTCCACCATAACACAAACAGATTAGGTGTCCAACCCCCCCCTCCTTTAATTCAAGCGGGTGTATATGAGTACAAAAGGAGAGCTAAAGTGCAAAAATGCATGGAAAATAATGGCTAAATGTGCTCTCAAAAATGGTGGTTTAAGGAAGACCACAAACCAAATGAGATGAGAGAACTTGAGGTCTCTACCGATGGTTGTTTAAGGTTGACAACCAAATTTGGAACTAAAGCTCAAAGTGTTTCCTAGAACAATTCCAATTATAGTTATAAGTTGAAGTCTTCTGCTGGAGGAAGTGCTCCTTAATAATGGTTTTAAGATGACCAAGAACTGATGTCAGTTTAAATATGACTGCAAATTGATGTAGACCACAAAATGGTGTAGTAGAAACCAAATTATTCTTTAGGTGGTGGTTTAAGGCATGCCACCAACTAAAGACATGCTCATGGAGCATAAATATGTCTTTGGATACAAACCCAAATCTCGTTATGGTTGAGTCTTGCTCTAGGCTCTGGTTCAGGTCATGGATCAAGCTAATGAATCTTTCTCTAGGCTCTGGCAGTTGCCTTTGGTTTATTCTGTGGCTTGGGGTTGCTTGATAATCTTCAAAGCAAGTAGATGACCATCAATTCCCCCATGTAATATATAAGGTGATAAGATGAAGAAATATCCTTTTCAAGATGTGTTAATACTCGAGAAAAAATTATGTGGTATGACCGATATATCTTTTTGGTTGTTAAAGACCATTGCCAAGAAGCAATCCATCCAAGGTGAATCTTTGTTATTGTAGGAGTATTTTTTTTGGAACATATATCTAAATGGTGAGTGTGCTTACCACAATGCTTACAAGTGTAAAGATAAAAACAATGATCTTTCACATTGCCAACTTGATCACAATGTTGGCATTTGAAAATATGTGGTCATGGAACATGAACAAGTTAAGATGAATCATCTTGAAGAAACTAAACACTGTGAAACTGGATGGGCTTGGAATAGTTCATAATATGAAAGGACACATCCTTGTCATATTCAAGATCAATGTTTATCATGTTTTTGACAACTTCTTCCCAAGGTATGATGATGGGATTTGGAAGTGTAGGCTGAACTTCTACATCTTTATGAAAATCTACTCATGAAATGGCCTCACAAATTTAATTATTCTTTGAGTGCTGTTGGGAGTCAGACTAAAAAAGGGAGTTTTTTTTTTTTTTTGATTGAACAAGAACCAATTTAGAATCATGTCTTTTCTGTTGCATCTCATATTGTTGTAGTTGTGACTCAAGTTGGAGAAACTCAATAGTCTCACAGGCATGACATAGATATATTTTAATATCAACAATAGTGGCTTTACTGATTTTCATTGTGTCATCAATAATAGATAGTACCGGAGTATTCAGTAACTCTAATAGTCCATCAAGTTTTTCCATTTTATTAAAACATAGAAAACAATTGAAATCAACTTTGAAAAAGGGTGTCGGCTTCAACATAAAATGCACCCACTTACAATGCACATTCAACAGATCTTTAGAGCAACACATTTCCAGAGCAACAAAAATTCAGATATCACTTTGTAGGGAAATGGTGGAATGTGCCTGCACAACAATATCATGTTCCATGATATGATTTTCAACACACAACCTTATCACTTTCAACACGCAATCTTTCTTGTCCATTAGACAATCAGACAATTATCAAACATTGTGTGTGGGAGTATGCTGTAGGATACAAAACACATGCATAAATTATTGAGCCTTCACAGAACTAGCACATGTATGAATTCATATCCATTAGTGGCACTCGTTACAACAAAATGTGACTAATTGATCTCTAAAGTACAAAAATTCATAAAAACATCGCTAAAATCAATGAATAGAACCTTGGCATAACCATACTCAACCGGATAACATTGGTCCATATGCGTCATTCCTCTGCCTTGCAAACCCATTATGCAAAAATATTCATGGTCATTAACATACAAAATAGATAAGGATCCATGAGGGTTTCCAGTCCAAAGTCTAATAAAGGAGCATCCGCCAAGGCCACAAAACTAGTGGTTCAAGCTATTAAACAGGGAAGCCCACAAAACTAGTGGCTCAATCTCAACAAGGCAAATATACAACTACTCTTATACAATTGTTGGAATGTGTAACCAAAACTAAAGAATAAGCATGAATTTAGTTTCATTAAAGATGATACACATATACATACAATATTTTGATCGTTAGATTTAATTACTAAGGTCCCTTGGAATTTTAGACGTAAGTGCATAACCCTAACATATTAGGTGTCCAATAGTTATAATCATAAATTTGTTTGACTTGCAACATTTCTAATAGTCTTACTAGAATATACAACTATTGGCATGCTTAACCTCCATTTCAATCCCTTTTCACCACCATATGACCTCTATATCATTCGAAACTTTAAAGTCAAACAATGATTCTAATTAAAAGGGCTAGCATATATATTACCCACAAAAACATGCTTGGATAGTGTAGTTATTAGCCCCAAAAAGTGTGCTCTTAGCAACACAAATAATACCCTCATAAGTTGCACCACTCTATCAAATAATCTGTTTTAGCTATTTCCAAGATGTATTTGCTAAAATGGAAAGTTAGTTATACATGGGCCATCTTAAACACTAATTACACTTACTAACCTTTATTTATTCAACTTTGGCCATTATTTTGAAGACCATGTCAATGGGGTTTGGCCACTATTTTCCCTACAAATAAATTTTTTTTGGTGACCCATTTATCATCCATCCATTCATAGTAAGGTCATGTTGCTAAAATTGTACATTATTCTTTGAGGCCTCTTCCTCTTGGAAGAGTTCCTTGTCTAGGTACCTTGCTCACACACTAAGGAAGGGATCATATCAAATAAGACAAGTATCAATCCAAAGGAGGTGATTTGGAGTCCATTTTCTTCATCAAGCTCTCTTCACAACTATAAATTTTGCCTCTATCTATTTAGTAATGTAATTATTCCTTCATTATTTCTAAACTATTTTTCATACTATGGTTTTCTTTCATTTTTTGGGCCATTTATTCTATGAACAATGTGAGTTTGAGAATGATATATGTAATTTAGAGTTAAGGTTTCTCACTCTAGAACCCTTATTTGTATTGCTTGATGCAAATTCATTAAGTTAGTTTTGTTTGCGCACCTTTGTCACAAATTGCACACAATAGATTGACGATTCCACTAGGGAAAAGGGCCATTTCTTCTTTCATGGTTTTGGGTGTGTGCCTTATCCCCCTTATATGTAAATTTCTCCTCAAATTTTACATCCTTGCTTGCTCTTTTCTTCCTTTTCTCTAGAATTTTGACTTGGTTGGTCTCTGAAGTCTCATTATATCCCACAAATATATCCTTCATGTTGGATTTCTCCAACTCGGTCCTCTTTTCTATTAGTATAAGGATAAAGACAGGAAAACCAAATATGCGAAAATGTCTCACTTTGGTTTCATATGTGACATCCCCTAGTTAACATTTCTATCTTTAAATACTTGTAAGTATTTTTAAATGGTCGAGAGAGGGACACAAATTCCATTACTTGAGGAAGGAACTTGATTGAAGAAGTTACTATTTCTAAATATCAATCCTATTTGGTTGAAAATAATTAAATGTGTTGACTGTGCATTAAATTTAATTGAAGAATTAAGGACAAGTACAAGTGTCCTTCAACTCTAAACAAAATATGAAAAGGACAAAATTAATGACAGGCATGGGATGCGCCGTCAAGACGTTGATTGTTGTGCAAATCGTGGAGAGCGAGGGTAGTTAGTTTGTTTTTTGGGAAGGAAAGAGAATATTCATTTATTGATTCATACATTAGCTCTCTCTCACACACACACATGAGGGTAGAGAACATAACATTTAGTATTATTGTGTAAGAACACAAAGCCAAAAGGGAGATCACATGATATTTATCATTGAATCGAATATTAGAAAAGGGGCATCAAATGAGGAACTCTCTAAGTGAGGCCTGCTAGGTGTTTTATTTCAAAGAGTGTGGCTTTCCTGTAAGGTTAAAGAACCCACTAGAAGCTTGTGGATTGATGAATCTATTGGATTTGGGAAGAGTCACTCAGGTGCTTGCGAGGGCTGAAGAACCACCAGAAGTTTCCTTGGGGCTGAAGCTCTGGTGCTTAAATCAGTGATGAACCACCTAGAGAGTGATTTATTTACCCACCAACCACATATTCAATGATGAACCTTGCCTATTGTGGACTCTCTTCTCCTGAAAGTGAGCTAAATTTCTCTACAGTGTGATGTGTCAGCATGGATGTGAATTTGCTTGAAGAATGAGATTGACAAGTGTGGAGTTGGTGGATGAAGGAAATGTGGTCTGGTAGCATCTTGTTTCATATATTTTTGTTGGTTTAAATATTTAGAATCAATCCACCTCAAGCTTTGGAATTTGGATCGGGGGTGAGATTTACAGGTAATAGTGGTTGTAGCTTGTTTATGGTTGGGTGGAGAGTTGATGTCCCACTCTCAATTTCTAGTGTGTTTGATTTATGAGATGAGTATCTATGTGAGATTCTCATGCCTAATAAATATGCACATGTTATTACACTGGTTACAAGTTTATACTATTGATGAGGGATGTGGTTTCCTATGTGTTACTAGATATAAGATTTCTGGTATTCATGTTTGATGGAATGGTTGAATTCTTGCATATACTGTGTGAGGCATCATCATAAAATTGGTTGTGTACATAACTAAATGATGTGATGGTCAATATTGTTCTTAATGCTGATTTTATTATTTAATGAACTCTTGTGTGAGGATTTGTTTACATATTTGTGGTGCGCAACCTTAAATTCACTATAATGACTTTGTTATTCTTAATATGAAAACTCTAGACTGGGTATAGCTTAAGGAGGGTGAACAGTTATATATATATATATATATATATATATATATATATATATATATATATATATATTCTGGGTGAATTTGCTAACCAAGTTGAGTTTCTAATATTCTCGGTTGAATTCCTAATTCACTAGTCGTCGTGCATAAAAAAATGAAATTGTTAATATCGATGGCGTAAGGATAGAAAAATTGGTTATGGAATGGTCATGTAATATTAAAATTGGCTTTAGAATGGTATCGAAAAGTTTTTGATATATACATTTTTCTATTAAACACACACACAGACACACACAGACACACACAGAACAAGTGCTAAAGGTACAGTGGGAGCCACCAGGTTAGGCTAGTCGGGGCTGAAATCTAGGGCGGGATTAGGATAGTCGGGCATGACCAATATTTTTTTGGGAGGAAGTCGGGCTAACCTCCGAGTCAAGAGTCGGGAGGTTAGGGCTTGTTCTCATGTACCCACCGTAGTGGAAGTACCACTCTAATCAAATGTACACTAACACCAAGTGGCAGTGGTGAGGATAATTTGGATAACCACATGGCGCCATGTGGTGGATTGATGATGTGGCACTAACCTTTAAGTGGCCATAAATTATGATTCAGAGGTCAAATCAGGACAAAATTTATATTTCCGGAATCGTCTCGATAAGAAAAAGATTGAAAATTTTAGACCCCATTTCCATAACACTACCTTGGATCTTGGTGCAACATAGTAACTGTTAGGGGCATATAATAATATGATTCATAATTTTTGAATTGACTTTGATAGTCTTGTAAATATGTACATACCTTGCTCTTTGCAAGTTGTTTTCCCAGATTTGAAAATAATAAAAAAATGAAAAGAGGGTAAAAGTCCTAAAAGAAAGATCAAAGGACTTAGAAAAGAAAATATCAAAAAAGAATTAAAAATGGACCCCAAAAGAAAAAAGAGAGAAGAATAAGACATGAAAGTGAGCAAGTCAAAATGCCACTACTTTTTACTTTACTGCAAAAATAATGATTATGTGCAGATTGTTCAAAATGCCATAATCCATGATCAGTTAAATAGTTTAATATTAACTTTTCATGCTTTAAATTTCATGTTTTAGATAGAGAATAAAGATATGTCAAATAGTTTAAACTTCACAAATTAGTAGATAGTTAGAGAATAAATGAGGAGCTCAATAGTTTAATCTGAGCCCTCGGATGAAATAAGGGTAGAGTTAGATAGTTTTATGCTTTAAAAGAAAAATGGATTTAGGGTTGCAAGCTTAAATGCACCCATGCAAATGAAGTAAAAATGTTAGAATAATGATGGGTAGGTAGAAAGCAGTTGTGAAAGGCATGTAATAAAGCATCATAGGGCAAAATTACTAATTTCCCCTCCCCCACAATGATCCATTATTCTAAACCTTCAGTTAAAGAGGCTCGGCGCATTTCTCTGACTTCTGTTGGGACCAGACCCAAGGCTTAATAATTGTTTGGTTAAAAATATTGGATTCCCTTCATGAAAACCCATTTCATCAGCATATTCACCCTTTTCCAAAAATATAATCCCTTTTCCTAAGTAAAACACCTTTTTTTCTTAGAAAAAGGAAAATCCACTCTTAATTAATTTCATTTCATCCAAAAACACTCAAAAACCCATAAAATATATTTATCCTAAGTTTATGTGTAAATATCAAAATGGGATAATTTTATGCTAAAATGCCTATTTTACACTTTACATAGTTTATTTCTATGTATTTTCATTTATTACATTTTATTTCATATTAATTTTTTAACATAAAGTATTAAATCCCTTAAACTACCCTTTCCCGTATTTATTTATTAATTTATTTATTTTAAATATCCCAAAAAGCACTTATTAACTTTAAACTATGGTTTTATATCACCCACATGTTATATAAACCCGCCCATTCCCCATAGGTTAAAAAATTATATCATATAATATATCCTGCCCCAATGGTTTTAAAACATTTGTAAATGTTTTATTTACCATGTAAATACATAACCCGCCTATCAAATAATACATTAGTTTTATATAAAAAACATAGGTTTTTAATATTAAAACTAAACCCCGCCATATAGCAAGACCCGGGCCCCACTGCCCATCCGCCGATCAACTCCTCCTTTGATCCCAACCATTCGCACGCATCCTCCCAGATCCGACGATCATAAAGGCATATCGCATTTTAAAATGCACGATCATAACCCATTTCAAACTATGTGAAATGGGTGGTTTTCCACATTTCTCCCTCCTCCATGTGACAACATCTTATTGGATCGCATTCAATCCAATCAAAACCACTTATCGCCCAAACCCATGCGATAACCGTCTATGGTTTTCCACCTTTGAAGACCAAAACCGCCCTATGTTTTCGACATGACTGCCATTAAATGCTGACTTGTTTTAACCTAAAACCATATAAGCCTCCATACTGCGCTATCAAAGCCTTTTCTGCCTTATTTGCGTGCGTTTATCTTCGACTGAAGAAACAAGACCTGTACACTGTTTTCACGCCTATAAGAGCCAAAAAAAGCCATTAAAATTGCTGTCAAAGATCACTGGAAGCGTCCAGTTCATATCCAAAGACTTCCAAAATCCTCGATAAATGCAGAAAAGCCCTCTACGCAGGATTTAAAGATTTAATTATTCATTTTATGTGAAGGTTTAATGGTGGAAACACATAAAAGCATTCCAAATGTCCAAAAATGTTTTAATAAAAAACTGGGTGACGATCCAGGGATTTATTTCATCTTTATGGGACCAGAGGTAAAGACCACGCCTAATCACCGATGAATCATGATCCTCGATGGATTATTAAAACCCTCTAGTAGCAAAAGAATACCTCCCTACACAGAAGACACATAAAACAAAGGCATGGTGAGAAGAAAAACAGTCAAAGGACTGTGATAAAGCAATAAATATTAAAGAGGCTAATCAAAGATCAACAAAGGATCGAAAGACAAATCATCAGGGTTAGCCAACGAAGCAGAGATTAAAGAAAGTGAAGACAAACATAAGAAAAGATTAAATGATTAAGAGATAAAGGCATAATTAAATAGAAAGACAGTGAAACAGATAGTGAAAGGATAAATAAGAGTTTAAAGGCCTAAAACAGAGTTTAAAGATAAAAAAAAGGCAAATTAAGCCCATAAACACATTTGAATACTTTTCCTAAAACAAGAAGATTTCATACAGTAGCAGAGAAGAATGATGAAATTTCCACAGTGAATGGTAAAAGTGAAATAAGAATTCATAGTGACACTGAAAACATTATAGTCAAAGAGCATCAGAGTTAAAGTGTATCAGATAAAAGTCACAATAAAGGTTAAAACAAAGTTACAGAGAAGTCAAAGTTGTAGATCCTTAGACTTGAGCCTGAACTTGTTGTTGTCTCTGGTGTGTCTCATTCTAGTACCAACAACAGGTTTGGGTTCCTCTTTCTTCTTCTTGCTACTGATCTCATACCCTACATCTTTGAGGAGTTCTTCATCAGACTTTGTGTCTTGATATTATTTCTGCATCTTCTGTTGAATCTCAGCCTCTGAAAATTACGGTAGCACCTGTGCTTTAGATTTATCTGTAGTTGCATACCTTGCTCTTCGAGCTCTGGTGTACACATTAGGAAAATGAGGGATAGGGGGAACTATTTTCATAGAATTTGATTTATTGATTGATGAGCTCTCTCCCTTCTCCAAATTTCTCTCAACCTTGATTGGAGAAATGTTTTCTTTTCTGCTCTTGGCTTTATGGATATTCTCCTTCTTAGCCTTCCTCTTGGTTATTTTTGCACGCTGAGGGTGTTGTTGTGAAGATGGAGGTGTAGGTGCAGGTTGGCTTGCCCTGTAAAACGAGAAATGGTCCCATGTTTGATCTATTTTCCTTAAGTATTCTTCAACTGACACTTTGATGAGAGCTTGATGATACAAGTTGTATTTTGGAGCAACAACATGTGTTTGAATCCTGGCTGACATCTTTGTCAAAATCTTGAGAAAAAAGTATGGAAAGTTGAGGGTCTTCATACCTGCAACATGAAACAAAAATCTCATATGACAGAGAAACACTATTGTATACCTCCTTTCACAAGTGAGGAAAATCTTGATGAGTTTAACAACTTCTGCCCATTCATTTTTTAGGTAGCTGCTGGGAATTCCTTTGGCCCAGTTGGGATATATGTGTCCATCCTTGAGGAAACTGTTGAGGTCTCCTCTAGTGATAACCTGACCTTCAAACCACCTTTCTCCTTCATGTGGAAGGTTGAATGCCTCAACAATTGAATATGCTGATACCTGCAGTTTAAGACCATATATGGTGGCTTCCTGTCCATTGAAAGAATTTGCAAACTCTTGAGCTACTCCTAAGTGAGATATTCCCAGTCTTGAGCACAAAGAATACCACCCTGCTTGAACAAACAACCTTCTCACATTCGAATTTGAATCCACTAGGCCAGCACCTTGTGGTTCAATTCATTTTATATTTCCTCCTCTTTTAGTCATCTTCAGTAATTAATAACTATGTATGCTGAAATATAATAGGTGGAAAATCTAGAAGAGCTCACCTAACAGGTGTTGCTATGTCTTACTCGGAAATCCTGTCTGAAAAAACCTCTAAAAAAACTCGTTCTACAATAGCTAAGCACACAACTGGTAGTCCTCCTTCTTTCTCGGTGATTTAAAATAGCTACAAAGGTTCATCACCCCATGCAATGGATTCTCATTATGGTAAGTACCCTTGACCGTAGTAGGCACCATGTGATAGAAATAATTGTCTTTAGTTGGATGCGTAACTTTAGATAGCATGCTACATGTGGCTTGAAATAAGCGGATCTGTGACTGGAAGTCACCTCCAATGTATGTTGATTATTTACCTAAATTTCTGGCAGCATCTATGCGTAACCATTCAAACGATCGTTGCATTAAACTTGCGGATACACGATCATTTCCATTCAAAAATCACGTACTTTGACATGAAACTGGACCAACTCAGCTGACAGGCAGGATAGGATCAATGACTGGCTTTGTTATTGCGGATTGAAACCTAGACATTACACATATACCATGACTTAAACTTAACAAGATTGACTGCATATCAATCCTATCACGTGATTTAAATATTAATAAAAAAGATTTAAAATGTATTTTAAATTGAAAAACGTGGCTTGACAGAAAGCGGATGCACTTTTTCTTATTATGAAACACATCGGTATTTACAGTGAACTTAGACCACCAACAACCTTAGTAAAATAATTTCTTGAGAAAGCGCCCATTGAATGGACCTCCAAACAATTTTGTCCCATCAAGATGTTGCAACTCAAAAGTATTGTTCTGCAAAATATTTGAGATTATGAAAGGACCAAACCATAAAGCATAAAACTTGGAATGCTTACCTAGATATTGATGTTATGCATCCCATTTCAACACTAGATCTCCAATCTGAAAATCTTCCTTTTTAGTTCCTCGATCAAAAAATTTCTTTACAACTTGCTGCTATTTTATACCAAATCATATTTTTGTTCTCACTTTCGCTGCACTTCTATGATCTGATATATTCTCCTGCTCATGTCATTTGGCTCAACTTCATGATCTTGCAGAAATTTAGCTACAGGAATGGCCAATTAGACTGGCAAAACAACATCAGTTCCATAAACCATTTGAAAAAGGTGATGTATTAATAGACTTTTTGATTGTCACCCGGTCAACCCATAAAGCAAACTTTAGTTTTGAATCCTAGGCTTTCTTGTTTTTCTCCAATAGCTTGGTGATGATTCTTTCCAAACTTTTGTTTGATGATTCAACTAAACCATTCCATTGGGGATAGTAAGCTGTAGAGTGAGTAAGTTGAATACCATAATCTTCACAGAAATTTACCAATGGAATAAATTTGAAACAAGCTGCATTATCTGCTAATAACCTTGATAGACATCCAATTCTAGTTATGATTCCCTCTAGAAAATTAATGGTAACTTTATGAGCAACATTCCTGGTAGGTATTGCTTCAATCCATTTGGTGAAGTAATCAGTTGGAAAAATAATACAAAGATGCTGTCCACTTGAAGGTGGATGAATTTGGCCAATGAAATCTAATCCCCATTGCTGAATAGGTGTAGAAACAATTATGGGGCTTGAGAGGAAAAGACTTCAAATGTTTCTTACTAGCGAAATTTTGACATTTTTCACATGATCTCACCTCAGCACATACATCAGAAAACAAGCTAGATAGCCACCTCTCAGTATTTTGTATGCAGTAGTTCTCCAATAGTGATGACCTCCACACACACTACTATTCATGTCAAACATAACTTTCTTTGACTCATCTGAGTCAATGCATCTAAAAAAACTCCTATAGGATATTTCCAATATACACAATTATCTTTGATGCAGAATTTAACAGTTTTCAGCTTCAAAGATCTTACTATGCTTTTATCATAATTTGGAGGAGGTTTAATATGCTACAGAAAATAGATGATATCCTTATACCAGCTACACTTAGAAATATTTTCATCCACTTCCATTCTGTTAATCGATTCAGAAATTTTCCCTTCAAAGTTGTCATCCATGAAATTCAAACCCAAAACTTTACAATTTTCTTCAACTAGTAGTTTGGCTAATCCTTGACCTTTGATTAGTTTGGTAGGCTTTATCTCTAAATCAAACTCAAGAACTTTATTCACCCACTTCTTTTTCCATCAATATTAGGCTGAACTAATATCTCTCTAACAACATATGAAGGTACACAGGCAATAACTTGAGCAACAAAATATAAACTCTAAAAGCTTTCAGGGCTTTCACTAATGCATAAGCATGCTTTTCCAACATTTCATACTTCAATTCTGCATCTTTAAGAGCTAGGCACAAAAATGCTATGGGGGCTTCCTTATTTTCTGAATATTTTTGTAACAAAACATCAACAATAGTATTTTGAGAGGAAAATGAGAAGATAAAGAAATGTTTTGAGTATTTAGGGCTTACCAGCAGAGGTGCTTCAACAATAGTTTTTTTGATCAGCTCAAATGAATTTCTGGCTTCAATTGTGCACTTGACTTCTTTGTCCTTCTTCAGCATGCATATAATTTGCTTCAACACTTTAGCAAAATTTGGGATGAACCTTCTTAGGAAATTGATCTTACCAAGGAAATATTGAATCTCTTTCTTGGATCTTGGAAGTGTTAAGTCCTGAATTGAAATCACTCTTTTAGGATCAATTTTCACTCCATCTCTAGAAACTATGTGACCCAACTCTTACCTTCTTTGAGCGAAAAATGTGACTTCTTTGGATTCAATGATATACCTCTGTGAATGTGTTCTTGATCTGAAGCTAAAAAACAGTAATATCATCCAAATATATGACCAAGAATTCGTCCTTTTCTCCAATGATTGAAAATTCCATAGCACGCTGAAAAGTGGCTCTGGAATTCCTAAGCCCAAATGGCATCTTTGCATACATGAATGTTCCCCAAGGAGTAGTGAATGCTGTCTTCTCTCAGTCTTTCAGCCAAAAAAATATTGATTGTACCCAGAGAACCCATCTAACATGGAAATTCTGTCTGACCCAGTTACCTTTTGAAGAATATGCTCTATCTTTGGCAATGGATAATTATCTTTCTTGGAGCATTTGTTAAGATTTATGAAATATTCATATAGTTTGACTTCACCACTCTTATTTCTTACTGGAACTGGATTTGCAACCCAATCCGAGTATCGCAATGGAATGATGATTTTGAAATCCAAAAGTTTCTTCACTTCCTTTTCCACCACTGGCAACAGTAATGGATTGATTTGTCTTAATTTCTGTCGGAAAGGCTTAGTACCATCTTTCAATGGTATCCTATGCTCAATGCTAGCTGTATCATATGTCCTAAGATCCTCATATTTCCAAGAAAAAACATCAACAAATTCACAAAACAACTTGTGATATTCAGTCTTTCTTTCTTTTGATAAAGATTTTGACAACTTAACATACCATGGTTCTTTTTCTGTGCCCAAATTGAAATATTCCAATTTTGCTTCTATTTCAGCTAACTGTGGTTTGAATGAAACATCATTGTGATCAAAGAGCTTCTCAAGTGGGATTAAAACTTTGGGAATGTGATTGGTAGGCAGCTGAATGATAGGTTGACCAACAATATGTTTTTTCATATTTTCGGTATCTTGATAATCGACATCATTCTTGATGAGATCTTCATCTCGATCAATGTTTAGGACAAGAAATTCTTCAACAACTTCAATAAATATTCTAATCTCCCGATCATCCTAAAAAACTTTCCAATGCTTGACATTATCAGGAATGCTAGGTCTGAACCTAACTTCCACTTCATATTTTAGCTTTATAGGTATTGGAATCTTGAATGAGCTTGCTGAAATAGAAAGTGAATAAGCCAAAATATTAATTTCTCTTGGAACAAAAGAAATGTTAAAGGCCAAGAATGAGTCTTCTACAATTCTCCATACTGCATTCCGGTAATCTCCGAGTTTGGGATGCTTAGTTTGATAAACATTTCTGATTTGCTGAATAATAAGTTCAAAATCTCCAAAAACATAAATTTATGAAATATTTATGTCTTTTGCTATTTTTAAACCAGTCAACAGAGCTTCATATTCAGCCACATTGTTAGTTGCTTCAAATCCAAGTTTGAAATAAAAAGTGGAGCTTTATTTCAAAGGGGAAGTAAGAACTATCCCTGCACCAACTCCTTCTTTAGAACATGAACCATCAAAATACATTTTCCACAACTGAGAACCCTCATGACTGATTTATTTTTCAGCATGCTTCAAAATCTAAAAATTTTCTGCAAGTAGGACACCATTTTCCATATGTAAAATGCTTGAACCAAGATCAATTGTTCTAGCATAAATTGGATGATTAGTGGGATCTTTGTTGTCACTAATAATATATGCCAGTTGAGCTTCTCTATAAAGTCTTCTTTGTTCTCCTCCAAAAACAAGGATAGTAGCATAAGTGAAATACATTTGAAAAGTTCCTCCCAACCTTCTAATCCATGACCTAGAAAGTAACATGCCAAGTCTAGGAGGAATGTCAGCTACAACAATATCCATCACCATCCCTCTCATGGGTAATTGAAAGAGGCATACTGCAAGGTATTTGATGACACCAAGGCACTGCAATTTTCGGGAATGAAAGGAGTAGATATCTTGGTATTCTCTAGTAACTTCAAGACCTAGTTCATCCATGACTACCTTGGGCATTAAATTATATAAGGCTCCAGAGTCCATTTGGAAATTATGCAAGATATTATGACTATCATGAATATTCAAAGATAGATAGAAAGGAGGGGTAGAGTCATCTCTGTATTCTACCAATGGACCTAAAATAATAGTGGGCTTGTCATCTTGAAGGTTAACAAAATAAGAAGCTACTTTGTAGGTGGAGGCCCAAGAGATTTCATAAAAGTATTTTTGAAATCTTCATTCTTCATGAGCTCTACAAGAGGAATAGCAATCTTTATCTTTTGTATCTCATTCTCAAAACTGAAAACAGGGGGCAGTTTGTGAGTAATTTTTACCTCGAGTGAAGGAGGGTTAACTACTACCAGAATTTCCGGTCTGCTTGGTTCATCAACTTGCTTTTCTGTTGGAATTTTAGTTGCATCCTTATTTTCTTGGACTGTGCAACAGATTTTGAATTATAAAAAATCTTCTTTGATCTGAGATTGTATCTACTTTGATGATCGACTGTAATCATGGAATGATCAAGAATATCTTCATTATTCTGAGAATATGACACAAAATATTCATACTCTGCTTGTGTAAGATGAATCAACCTTTCTTTATCTCTTAGAAAATTGATATCAACAAATTTCTCTAACCTTTCAACTTCCTCTTCATCTTCAAATATAACATTCTGCAAAGGGGGATGTACTTTTTGATCATCAACATCTCTCCTTTCTCACTGAAAAATTTGAGGGACATTAGGTCTTCTAAACTGCTGGCTATTAGGCTGATCAAATGAAACATTTCTAGTAGTAGCTGGTCTTGCTTCCATCTTGAGCTTGGACATCTCAGTAATTAATGACTTGACCATCTTGGTCAGCTCATCTAACTTAGGATCTATGTCTCAAGTTCTTGAAGATGAAACTTCAGCTTTTTGCTTTCTTTTTTCTCTGTCAATCCCTTCTCTGAGCCTATCAGCTACTAACACATTAGATTCTACCTCCAGTGCATTGTAGTGCATTTGTGTTAGTGTTGTAGATCTTATTTCTCTTAATAAAAAACACAAATCAGGATCAAGGGCACCAACATAAGTGATTTTGGCTGAAGCTTCAGTAGGCTTGATTTCAGTAGGTATTTTTCTATACATCTTATTGAATCTCTTAGAAAAATCAGAAAATGATTCTCCTTCTTTTATTTTTATTGCACCAAATTCAGTCATATAATACATAAAATCTTTCTTATCACCCCATTTCCTTAAAAATGTATCATCTAGGGTTTCAATTCTAGTGATGCTACCATCGGTCAAAGATCTAAACCATTTCCTAACATCACCCTCAAGGCTCTAAACAAAAACTCTCATCCATACATCTTCATGCTCAATATTTAGATTGTCAGCATAGGCATAAAAATCAACAAGGTGTTCTTCAGTTGTTACCTCTCCCTCACCACTAAAATTAGGCATGTATTTGAGATAATCTCTTGCAAGTAGTGCATTCATAGGCTGAGGTAAAACCAAAGGGGCATACCTTGCAGCAACATTTTCATCCATTCGGTTAGGGGGTGGGTTTGGACCTGCGATGATGTGAGTTATTGGGATTTTTGGAAAAAAAATTGGTGGATTGTGAACAACAGATGATGAAGAATCAACTTGTGATGTAGAGACTGTTTGTTGGTTTGAAAACAAGGGAGGTACATGATTTTCTGTAAAATCAGGGGATAGAGTTTGTAGGACTTCTTTAGGGACAACCTTTAATAAAACAATAGCAGAGGTAATAAAATTTCCTTTAATCTTTTTCTTGATTAGATTTTCAGGGTCAGGGAATGGGATTCTCAAAGAGGAATACGGGTTAGCCCTATTTCTATCCATTCTAGGAGCCAAAACTTCAAAAATGGAGTCACCCGGTGTAAAGCAGTCTAAAAGGACAACTGGAACTATACACCTCAGAACCAGACTTATAACTTTGTCATTCACCCAGGGATAAAATTAAACTCACCTCCCCGTTAATGACGCCAAATATGTTAGCGCAAGGAGTCACTCCTTGACTGCAAAAGGAGTACGCCTTACACATCATAGTTCATTTCAAATTTTGAAGGGTTATTTGAGTGGTGGGATGGATTCTCAATGAGTTTGAAATGATTTTTTATATTCTTTAAGACTTTCATGTATTTGGAAAGTTGTGGCAAGTATAAATTGTATGGGTAAATTGGTAGTATATGCAGCAAAGTGTAACAAATTAAAGGAGATGGTTAGTTGGTACTTATTCTAGGAAATATTCATATCCTAAATTAGTCACACAACTATAATGATGGCTCTTTACAGAAACTCTATTTATGCAAAGTAAACAACATTCAGAAAGTAGATTACATGCATAAAGTATTTCATAAATCCTTTATGAAATATTCACTAACATATTCTACAACACATATGATTTGCAGAAAGCTGGAAAGAAAATAATTTACTATTAAATCCTTTAGCAGTGTCTTGTTCACACCTTATTGGCTGCCACAATTCATAAATTAGAAGAAATTAACAAAGAGAGAACACTCACCATAAATTAGATGGTTCTTGAGTCGTAAAATCCTCCAGTATGAAGTGAAAAAATGATTTTCTTTATTATATTAAGTCTTCAGGTAGACCAACATCCAACCTGGAAATGGTTTTACAAATGGTATACATAGAAAGAGAGGCACCAAATCCATCTCTTCTAAAGAGAAGGAAAAATTACTCCTAACATTACATAGGTGTCATAGGACATTAAAACCGTATCCCATCGAAATCTAACTGAAAATACAGATGTAGATGAAAGAAGAGAAGAGAATATGGGCTGAACTGCTGAGTCTACTGACATGCTGCCCCTTTTTCTGCTGATTTATCTCCTTATGTTTTTGGTTCTTAAATAACCATGTATCTTCATTAAATATGATCTCCAATAACCTCATAACCATTTATCATCATCACTTGTTACATCCATTTGGTTATGAGTCCTCATATTTCCTGAACTAGCTCGAAAATGTTGTTGACAGGTGTCAAAAATCAGTTAAAAGAGGCGCTACCGGAAATTCCGGTAGAAACTTGTAACTGCACAAAAAATGTAGTGCTACCAGAATTTTCGGTAGCACTGTGTTTATTTTTAAAAAATGCACATAAAAAATTGAAAAACCTATGCAGACTTATACTCTTTAAAATCTGAGCTGCTGTTCAAAATTGGACTTGATAAACAAAAAGGTGTTTTATCAGGAAACCTTTTTACCTTCCTTACATGTGGGATGCAACTTCAACAAGCTTGTCCAAGTCTGATTTGCTACCAAAATGTGATCTTGATCTTGTGGTTCTTGTGGTTGATTCTTTGACGGTGACCTTTTCCTTCTTTGAACCCTTTTGGATCTTTCTCTTCTTGAGGGTTATGTTTGCTGCCCCAAAGGGGTTTTGTTTTTATCTTTCTTCTTGGATTCCTTTGTCTTTAACCCTTCAGATTTTTCTTCTATATCAATTACCTTTGTCAATAAACTTCGATTGTGTAGAGCCTTAGAATTGAGCCTAAACTTGTTGTTGTCTCTAGTGTTCCTTTTTCTGGTACCAACAACAGGTTTGGCTTCCTCTTTCTTCTTCTTGCTACTGATCTCATACCCTGCATATTTGAGGAGTTCTTCATTAGACTTTGTGGGATAATATTCTTTCTGCATCTTCTATTGAATATTTGATTCTAGAATTTCCAGTAGCACCTGTGCTTTAGATTTATATGCAACTGCAGATCTTCCTCTTCGAGATCTGGTGTAGACATTAGGAAAAGGAGGGATAAGGGGCACCATTTTCATATACTTGGGTTTATTGATTAATGAGATCTCTCCCTTCTCCAACTTTCTCTCAACCTTGGCTAAAGAAATATTTTCTTTTATGCTCTTGGATTTATAGATATTCTCCTTCTTAGTCTTCCTCTTGGTTATTTTTGCAGGCTGAGGGTGTTTTTGTGAAGATGGAGGTGTAGGTGCAGGTTGGTGTGCCTTGTAAAATAAGAAATGTTCCCATTTTTTATTTCTTTTTCTTAACTCTTCTTCAACTAACACTTTGATGAGAGCTTGATGATACAAGATGTATTCTGAAGCAGTAGTATGTGTTTGAATCCTCGCTGACATCTTTGTCAGGCTCTTGAGAAAAAATTATGGCAAGTTGAGGGTCTTCATACCTGAAACATGAAACATAAATCTCATATGATAAAGAAAAACTATTTTATACCTCCTTTCACAAGTGAGGTAAATATTGATGAATTTAAAAACTTATTCCCATTCATTTTTGAGGTAGCTATTGGGAATTCCTTTACCTAGTTAGTATATCTATTTCCATCCTTGAGGAAACTGTTGAGGTCTCCTCCAGTGATAACCTAACCTTTAAACCACCTTTCTTATTCCTATGGAAGGTTGGATGCCTCAGCAATTGAATTTGATGATACCTGCAATTTAAGACCATAGATGGTGGCTTCCTATCCATTGAAAGAATTTCCAAACTCTTGAGCTACTCCTAAGAGAGAGCTTCCCAGTATTGAGCACAGAGAATACCACCCTGCTTGAACAAACAACCTTCTCACATTCGAATTGGCATCCACTAAGTCAACACTTTGTGGTTCAATTCATTTTATCTTTCCTCCTATTTTAGTCATATTTAGTAATTAATAGCTTTGTCTACTGAAATTTGATAGGTGGAAAATATAGAAGAGTTCACCTAATAGGTGTTGTTCTGTCTTCCTCTGAAATCCTGTCTGAAATCTAAGACTCCTCCTTAGGCCACACTTCTAAAAAAACTCATTCTCTAATAGTTAAGAACACAACTGGTAGTCATCCTTCTTTCTCGGTGATTTAAAACAACTACAAAGGTTCATCACCCCATGAAATGGATTCTCATTATGGTAAGTATCCTTGTCCGTATTATGCACCATGTGATAGCAAGCATCATGGTCTTCAGTTGGCTCGTAGCTTCAAATATAGGTGGCTTGAAATAAGCAGATTCGTGACTGGCAGTCACCTCCACTGCATGCTGATTATTGGCCTAAATTGCAACATCTATGCGTAACCATTCAAATGGTCATTGCATTAGACCTGCGGATCCACGATATTTTCCATTTTAAAATCACGTACTTTGACATGAAACTAGACCAACTCGACTGACAGACAGGACGGGATCAACGACTGGCTTTGTTATTGTGGATTGACACCTAGACACTACACGTATACCACGACTTAAACTTAACATGACTGACCGCAAATCAATCCTATCACGTGATTTAAATTTTAATAAAAAGATTTAAAACGTATTTTAAACTAAGACACGTGGCTTGACACAAAGAGGATGCGATTTTTCTTTTATTTTTTAAAAAACAAGGGAAGTTATCAAAATTTTCGGTAGCATCATATTAAAATAAAAATAGACAGAAACATAATTGAAACAGATTGTCCGAAAAGGGCTAAAACATGCGCTATTGAAAATTTCGATAGCGACCAATTTTTTTTTGAATTTTTTAAAATCTAAACGTAAAAACAAAAATTTAAAATGGACTCATGACTTAGCAAAGAACTGTGCTAACAGGGTGCATAAGGAGTTTCAAGTTGGGGATCATGTTTATTTGAGATTTAGACCGAAGAAAAGTTCCTTGAAGATGGGGTCATGTGCCAAGTTGGCACCACGGTTTTGTGGGCCTTTTGAGATATTTGACAAAATAGGGAAAGTGGCCTATAAATTAGCCTTGTAACCATTGTTGAAAGTCCACGATATTTTCCATGTTTCATTACTTAAAATATATGTACATGACACTAATTGTGTTATTGATTGGACTATGTTACAAGTGGAACCAGACGAAGAGTTCCATCTAGAACATCTGTGCATCCTAGATCAGAGGCAGCTCATGCTCCAGAACCAATAAATAGAGCAATTCAAAGTGTAGTGGAGGAACTTTGGGCCTGGGGAAGCCACGTGGGAGATGGATGACCTAATACAGGCAACATATCCTTTCTTTTTTTCTAAGTAAAAAAATTGTAAATACATTGTAAATGTTGTATAAAGTTGTGTGTATAAAGCTCCATATCAAATGTGTTTGTTTTGTATATGGTTATTGTAAATAGAGGACAATGTTCCCTCAAGGGGGAGGGGACTATGGCATTCCTTGGTTAACATTTCACTCCATAAATACTTGTAATTATTTTTAAATGGTTGAGAGAGGGACATGGATTCCATTTCTTGAGGAATGAGGTTGCTTGAGGAAACTGTTGTTTTCAAAAAGCAGTCTTGGTTGGGAGAAAATTAATAAATGTGATAACTGTGCATTGAATTTATCTGAATAAATAAGGACAGGTCCAAGTGTCCTTTAGCTCCAAGCACAAGCAATAAAAGGACAAAATTCAAGACAGGCATGGGCTCCACTATCAGGACGTTTATTTCTATGAAAATCGTGGAGAGTGAGGGAAGTTAGTTTGTTATTGGGGAAGGAAAGAGGAAATTAATTCATACATGTGCTCTCTCTCATGCGTAAGCAGGATAATATGTAGAGAATGAAAAATTTAGAATTTATGTGTAAGAACACAGATTCAAAAGGCAGATCAAGTGATCTTTATCATTGAATCAAATCCTGGAAAAGAGGCATCAACTGAGGAACCCTCTTAGTGAGGCTTGTTACGTGATTTATTTTAGAGAACGTGGCTTGCCTGTAAGGCTGAAGAACCCACTAGAAGCTTATGGGTTAATGAATCTGCTAGATTTTGGAAGAGTCACTCAAGTTATTTTCAGGGAAAAATAACCACCAGGATTTCCTTGGCACTGAAGCTCTTGTGCTTGATTCACTGATGAAAAACTTGAAGAGTGATTTCTTTACCCATAAACAAATTATTCACTAATGATCCTTCCCTAGTGTGGAATATCTTCTCCTGAAAGTGGGATAACTTTCTTTACAGTGTGACATGTTGGCATAGATGTGAATATGCCTAAACTTGGTGATCTATAAGTGTGTAGTTTGTGGATGAAGGCAGTGTGGCCTGATAGCCTCCTGTTTTAGAACTCCACCTCGAGCTTTGGAATCTGGCTTGGGGGCGACGACGACAAGTAATAATGGTTGTAGATTGTCTATGGCTAGGTGGAGAGTCGAAGTCTCACTCTTAGTTTCCAGTGTGTTTTCTTTATGAGATAAGTATCTATGCGAGATTCTCATGCCTAAGTTATATGCACATGTTATTGCACTAGTTATATGTTTATACTGTTGATAAGGAATGTGATTTTTTATGTGTTACTGGATATAAAATTTATGGTATTCATGTTTAATGGAATGATTGAATTCCTGCATATACTATATGAGGCATGATAAAAAAAATCAGATGTGTGCATAACTGACTAATGTGCAGGTCAATATTGTTCATAATGTAGCAAACTCATGTGTGAAGAGATACTTACATATTTGTGGTGCTCAGCCTTAAATTCACTACAATGAATTTTTTGTTCTTAACATGAAACTTTGGACTAGGTACAACTCAAGGAGGGTGAGATGTGTTATATATATATATATATAAGTTGAGCTTATAATATTTAGGGATGAATGCCTAATTCACAAGTCATGGTGCATACAGAGTTGGAATTGTTAAGATCATATATATATATACATAACCAAGTTTAGTTTCTAATATTAAGGGTTGAATGCCTAATTCACAAGTCACGATGCATACAAAGTTGAAATTTTTAAGATCATGGTGAATGCCTAGTTCACAAGTCATGGTGCATATATATATTTAAAGGTACAATGGGACCCAAAAATTTAGGCTAGTTGGGGCAAAAATCTAGGTCAGGGTCGGGCTAGTTGGACATGATCATTATTTTCTCCGAGAGGAAGTCATGCTGACCCCCAAGTCGAGAGGTCGAGACTTGTTCCCATGTAGCCACCATAGTGGAAGTTTGACTCTAATCAAACGGTGGAGGATAATGCACCAAATCACTGGTTGGAGGCCCTACGTAGATCCTAAAAATTAACCATTCTATGATCGTGATACTGGTGGGGGTAACCCCTTCCCATGCCTATGGCAGAGGTGGGTTTCCTGTGAGATATTTTCTGGCGAGAAAGTTTTCCTCCAAGACAATTTTCTCTGAGGTGAGCTTCTTTTGAGATGAGAGTTTCATTTGACGTGTCATGGACCTTATAACCTCAAAACATCAACAGTTAAGCACTTAGACTCTTGGATTTTCTATTGAGGAGATTTCTCTGAGATGGGTTTCCGTCGAGATGAGTTTCCTCCAATATGACGTGACTTGAGTGGGATAGAGTGCATGTTTCTTCCAAGGTGAATTTTTTCTTAGAGGATTTTTTACCGAGGTGAGTTTTCATTTGGATGGGATACTCATTGGGATGGAGTTCTTGTCGAGATGGAGTTTCCTCTGAGATAGTTTCCTGTGAGGTAGGATTATCTCTGGGGTGGTATAATAAGGCCTCAAAACCTCAGACCTTGTCAATTTAAGGACTCATGCAACAAAGTTTCTGGGCAGGGTGGTTTCCTTCGAGGTAGGATTATTTCCTAGGTGATGTGGCAAGGCCTTGGGACCTCAGACCTTGGAAATTGAATAATTTAGTGCAATCACTCACAATATATATATATATATATATATATGCTATGAACTTATGTCATGAATTGATCAGTCACTAAGACAATAATGCCAAGTGGTAGTGATGAGGCTGACTGGGACAACCACATAGGCACCATGTGGAGATTGATGACGTGAGACCAACCTTTAAATGGCCATAACTTCCAATCTTGAGGTCAGATATCTTAACAAGACAAACATAATGAGGTCATCCATTTAAATTTTTAAGGAAGTTGAAAAAGATTGAAATTTTTAGACACCATTTCCATAATGCTACCTTGGATATCAGGTCAACATAGTAACCACCTCCTCCTAACTTGTGTTGTGGGTTGGGGTTAGTAGGGTGTGTGTTTCATCATACTAGTGAATTGCTTCCATTGGTGTCTTGTCCCCTAGGATACTACGAGGACACCTGTTTTGAGTGTATATTGTTTTGTTGTGTGCTAATTCCAAAAAAACATCGTCAAATCATAGTCATGAATTATGGCCTTAGAAACTAATATGATGGATTGATTCTTTCACTTTAAAACCTCATTCTATCATGGGTTGCTAGTAAGGTTGTATCTATTGTGGGTTGTATCTCAAAATATTGATCTTCTTCACTGTCTAGCTCTCAAAAAGAGCTTTAAAATTTTGAAACATGCTAAAGACTTCACTATTTGTATTTAAGAAGTAAATCCATGTTTTCCAAGAGAAATCATCAGTGAAAGAAACATACTACATGGTCCCTATGATTAATGCTACTAAATTTGATCCACATATATACAAACACACTAGGTAAAGAATCACCTTAAACCTATGTTCAGAATTTAGGAAATTAGTCTTGGCATACTTTGCATGCACACACTCTCTACATACTCCCTACTATTTAATGCCAAACTCTAGAAGACCTATGATTGTCTAGTATAAAATAAGCAATTCTCTATAATGTAGGTGATATTTATATGAAAGCTTGAGGATTATGTCAAATTTTGCAAGTGAATAAATTAGGGTTCTTAGCCTCATATGTCAAATTCATAAACACATAAACATACAATAAAACTTCAGTTTTTGCATAAAATAGAAGACAACATCACCATAACAGTAAACACAAAACAACAAGTGATTAAGGAGTTCACCCGTCCTGGGCTACATCTCTTGGTCCAACTTCCAATGGTTGGGTCTCTTTCATTATGCTCAAAAAATGGTGTTTACATCAAGTTACATTTCTCAAATGGCTTAAAAAACGTCTCCAATGGCTCCAGAACAGTCAAAAACCCCTCTCTAGGATCTTTTTGCTCCCAAAAAGGCTAAAAACTAAATGAGTTATGCTCCAATGTAAATTCTGCACTTTTCGTCCTACAATTCAAACTTTATGCAAATTATCCTTCAATTCTGGGCTTTGTCTGTTGTGTGGGGCGACAAGTTTTCCCTGTGCTGGTGACATTCTTGTCGCGCCAGGTGAAAAATGTCGTCTACTTAATCATGTTGGTTTTTCCATTATCTGGCTAAAAAGGCGCCAAGTGGCCTCTCCTCCGCCATCGATTTTGGGTACATTGGAACATTCCCGCCGGTTAGAAACCCAGGTTGGTTGGTGGTTGGGTTTCATAACTATGGTTGTGTTCAACCCCACACCATTTCAAAATTAACATCAAACTTTACTGTTGGCATGTGATCGCTGTTGTCCGCTAGGGCTAACACCACCTCAAACTGTCAGAAAATATTAACCTGACCACCGCACAAACATTGGCTCCAAAAGGTTAATCACTAAACATGTGAACACCCGAAAACAAGAATTAACTTCTAAACGCCATCGTGACCATCACCTAACCTTCACACCTTAACAATAACTTCCACAAGCTTCGATAATTCCTTGCCACCAAACCTTTGGTTATACAACACACACACACACACACACACACATAATGGGTTGGGGTTAGCCCTTAACCATGGTATATGGAACGAGGTCGATGGTTAACTCCAGTCCCAAATCCCGAATGGATTTTCTTAAAATCCTAAATATGACTTGAGGACCATAATGGTTAAGTCACAACATATAGCGGAATTGGTCAGAGGTATGATTGGCTTGGTGGAGATCTTGTGTTCAAGTCCCCAACGGTCCACTCTAGCTCTTAAATCAAAATTTTAGTTACCACCAGGAGGCCACGTGGTAGCCTCTAGTTGGCTGACGTGGTCCTCCATGGTTGGTCCAACTCACCAACCTGAAATCCAATTAAATTCATCCATGTTCGAACTAATGAATTGCGGCCAAGTGTCATGCTGTAATAGGCTAAAGAAGCCCAGTCACCATGCCATGTCAGGGTCCAGTTAGTAGTACGGACTGCTGATGTGCAACCATGTACAACCAAAAACCTAATTTTTTTTTTTTGTTTCCAAAAACAAACAGAAATTTATATCGGGAGCATCTGATGTCAGATTTGAGTGAATCAAATTCTGTCAGATTCAAAATGATGAGATGTATGCAAGCGCTCTGGTTTCGAGCCATTCAGACAAATTTGAATTTTGAGCATAAAATTGATCCACCAGATCATTCCTCCCCACTAGAAGCTTTTGGACCACCAAAAGCTCTTTACCCATAAACAAATAGATGAGGGTAAAACTCCTTGACCCTTCCAGTCTCAATCCACTGAAATTTACTTGAATGCACCATTTTGAGCTTTTCATGAAAACAAAAATTTTCCCTGATTTTGGAGACCTTGTCCTTGTTGTCATAGATACCATCTTGCTGCAATTTACCAGAATATGTAGAAGATAAAAATTCCCTTGAAGGAATAAAAAAATTACCTCCTCAGTTGTCAATCAAAGAAAACTTAAACAACTTCAAATTCATCTCACCTTGAACACTCTCGGCATGACGATGCATAACATGTCTAGCCTTGTGCTTGGCTAGACTCTTGACCGAATGTGATCGCCATCGCCATCGCCATGCACCATCCCATTTCAAAGACAACACATTATTAAACCCACAGGAATAGATTTTTGAAGCAATTCCCTCTTTGTCAAATTGCTTTTACACTTTCCCTTTGACCTTTTCACTCTCTAGCACTGACATCTTGTTCAGGCCACTGTTCAATAATGATGCATGTTGCTGAAAATTTACCTTATCTTGTTTACCTCTTTTAGGAGGAAAAATGTTAGACTCTTGAAAAATCTTAGCACACCCATTAGCAACATCTATGAAGTCATATTTTACATTTTATTCATATCCTTTAAAGGCCTCATTCACAACATCTTTTTGCTTGAACATTAACAAAGCAAAAGTCTAACTAGCATTCACATTTCTCTTCATTTGTCCACCATTCATAAAAGATAAACTCATCTTCTTACTATGCGCTCTAACAATGTACTCAATCCCATTCTTGAACAAGTGATACTTATTCTCATGACGATGAACGCTTTCTCTCCTATCAAAAAGATATGGGTTTCCAAAAACTATACCACAAATATCAAGCAGAATTACATCAAGTTCAACTTCATAAATTTTTTTGCAGTGATTTCAAATCTAAGGATGCACCTCCTTGTAACCTGCATTTTTTCATTCTCACATACCCAACCTAAAGGATAGGGTCCAGGATGTGGAACGGTATCTAAATTTGAATTCTTGACAATGTTCTTTGAAATAAGATTTGCTCGTGAACCACTATCAAACAGTGTGTCTATCTTGGTACGCTTTGAAACAACTCTAATATGGAAAAGATCAACTCTTGTTTCTTAATATTACCTTTCAAACCCATCGCTATGATCTTTGTTTCATCTCCGGAATCAAAACCTAAATCACGCTGTATTGTTGCAACTGTCTTGTCCTTCTCCTTGTTTTTAAATTTCTTGGGTCTCATTTCTGGATGAAGTTTCCAGCAATGATCTTCATCATGTCCATATTTGGAACAATGTTTGCATGTTATTTTTGTTTCTCCATCTTGATGGATGTATTCTTCTTACCTTTTCCCTTAAACTTACCCTTTCCTTTTTCTCCATACTCCAAGGTATTATCACTTGTTTCATCTGAAAAATGTTTCCCTCTTGCCTCTAGCTGTGTGGTATGTACACAAAATTCATCTAAAATTGTAGGGTTAAACATGATAATTGTATGTCTTAGGTAACTATGAAAACATCCAATGTATTTTAACAAAGTTTCTTGAGATGTCAAATATACACCCATTATTAGTGCTCTTCTCCTAAACTTTTGAGTATAGCTTTGCACACTTTGTCCCTTTCCTTGCCTAAAGTTTTTCCAATCCATTATATCTTTCTGCATTTATGCTAATGGATAAAATTTTCTTCTCAAGGTAACAAAAAATTCATTCCAAGAGGTTAATACCTTACCATGTTTCTTCATGTCCTCTTGAGTTTTGGCTTCCCACCAAATAAGTGTTGCACTCTCCAATCTTAATGAAGCAAGATGAATCTTGGTGTCATCATCCTTGGTCCTTTGTATCCTGCAATAGACTTCAAGCTGACAAACCAAATTATCTAATATCTCAACATTTACCTCTCCATCATACATAGGCAAATCAAACTTTATGTTAATTTTCAGAAATGGAGTTTTACCATGCCCCTTTGGAGAATGTTGAGGTGTTTGTGAAGGGCTTGTTGTGGAAGAAGATGATGGTGAAGATGGTGGCGAGGATGGAGGTGAAGAGAAAGGTGGTGTTAAAGGTATTTTTTCACCATTCCCTCCATTACCTTTTAGAGTCATGTCCCCATCTCCTCCATCTCCTTTTGAATAATTATCTCCCTTTGGAGGATTGGAGCTCTCACCTTGAAACCTTGTGTTTCTCTCCTCATAGAGAGTTTTCACGATTTGTGTCATGCCAAAGAATGATTTTCTGAAAGCCTTTTCATCCTCTATCATATTGTTAAGCTCTCCTTTATGTGACATGCTTGCTGAATCTTCAACTAAAATTTCAGCTGAAATTTGTGGAGATTGTGGCAAATTTTCTCTCCTTTTCCTTGACCTAACTTGAGGACTTGAAACCACAAGCTTTCCTTCTCTTATCTTGAGCTTCAACCTTGTAAGCATCACAAACACTTGAAAACAAATTAAACCCTCAAAGAAATAAATAACTCTATCTCTGATACCAAACTAATATGTATATGAAAGCTTGAGGATTATGTCAAATTTTGCAAGTGAATAAATTACGGTTCTTAGCCTCTGATGTCAGATTCATAAACACATAAACATACATTAAAACTTCATTTTTTGCAGAAAATAGAAGATAACATCACCATAACAGTAAACACAAAACAACAAGTGATGAAGGAGTTCACCCCTCCTGGGCTACATCTCCTGGTCCAACTTCCAATGGTTGGGCCTCTTTCATTATGCTAAAAAATGGTGTTTACATCAAGTTACAGTGCTCAAATGGCTTCAAAAATGTCTCCAATGGCTCAAGAACAGTAAGAAACATTTTTTTTTTCTTTCTGCCAAAAAGGATAAAAAATGAATGAGTTATGCTCCAATGAAAAATTTGCACTATCTGTCCTAAAATTCACACTTTCTACAAATTATCCTACAATTTTGGACTTTGTCAGCCACGTGGGGTGAAAATTTTTCCCTGCTCCGGTGAGATACCCATCATGTTGGGTACAAAATGTCGCCTACTTAATTGTGTCGGTTTTCCGCTATCAGAATAAAAAGGTGTCGAGTTCCCTATCCTCCACCGTCGATTTGAGACACGTTGGAACATTCCCGCCTGTTTGAAACCTGGGTTGGTTGGTGTTTGGGTTTTGGAACTATGGTTACGTTCAACCCCATGCCATTTCCAACTTAATATAAAAATTTACCGTTGGCATGTGATTGCTGTTGTCCGTCGGAGCTAACACCAACTCAAACCGTCAAAAACTATTAACTTGACCGCCGCAAAAACCTTGGATCCAAAAGGTTAACGAGTACACATGTGAACACCCAAAAACAAGACTTAACCTGTAACCACCATAGTGACCGTCACCTAACCTTCGTGCCTTAACCATAACTTCCACAAGCTTCCGCTGCAATGTGACCAGTCTTCAACCGCCAATGTTAAATGCTTTGGTAACCACCCAAATCATATGTGGTGCCAACTTTAGGTTTATGGGTTTTATATAATGTTTGGTTGTAATATCCGCCAGGTTATAATACATGGCCACCAAAATTTTGGGTTAAGTGGGTTTAAACACATGGTTTCAATCGACGATAATTCATTTCCACCAAACCTTTGGTTATACAACATATATATAAAATGGTCCGGGGTTAGCCCTTAACCCTGGTCTATGGACTGGGGTTGGGGGTTAACCCCAGTCCCAACCCCTGAATGCATTTTCATTAAACCTTAAATATGACATGAGGACCATAATGGTTAAGTCCCAACGTATAGTGAAGTTGGTCAGAGGTATGGCTGGCTTGGTGGACATCTTGTGTTTGATTCCCTGGGGGTCTGCTCTAGCCCTTAACCAAAATTTTAGTGGCCACCAGGAGGCCACATGGAAGCCTCTGGTTGGCCCACATGGTCCTCCCTGGTTGGTCCAACTCACCAACCTGAAAACCAATGAAATTCACCATATCTGAATCAATGGATTACTGCCAAGTGTAAAGCTATAATAGGTGAATAAGCCCAGTCACCATGCCATGTTAGGGTCCAGTCAGTATTACAGACTATTGATTGTGCAACCCTATGCAACCAAAAACTCAAATTTTTAACTATTTCCCAAAATGAACAAAAATCAATATCAGGAGAATTCGATGTCGGATTTGAGAAAAACAAATTGTGCCAGATTTAGAACGACGATATCTACGCAAGCGCGCTAGTTTCTATCCATTCTGAAAACTTTGAATTTTGAGCATAAAATTGATCCACCAGATTTGTAGGTGTCCCATCCTCTTGTGCCATAACTCACACAAATTGTCTATGTTATGAGCTAGGGCTTGAACAAGTTCACCCCATAACCTATACTAGTTTCTTTCCCTTACCTTGATCACCTATGAAAGTTTTAGGATAGATTCCTCTAGCCCAGTAAGGTCTTGTCGATTCTTGATCTTTATTAAATAACACTTATCCTTCGTAACCGAAAATGAAAGAAATTTTTTCTTGAGACTTCGAATAGACAAAAAATCATCAAATTCGAAAGGGTTACATAACTATACTAGGAAAGGAAAGATACCAACTCAAACTACTTAGTAGTTAGAATCATCGCCAATTTCAACTTGGGCTTTTGAGTCCTACTCCGTTAGACTTGAAAATAACTCCCAGTATGATATCACATGCTTGATCGCTCCATTATCCACATACCAATCATTCCTAAAGACCATGTTAGTAGAGAGGCAAGATACCATCGAGAAACATTTCTCTAAATGGGTAGAAAATTCATTCATTTGAGTTTCTACAGAGGTTGCTACTTGCTTTTTCAACTGCTTCCCATTCCCTTCTTCTCTGAACATTGTGTTGCAAAATGGTATAAATTATGACAAATGAAGCACTTGAATTTAATCAAGTCCTTATTCCTTACCTATGAGGTTGACTCCTTCTTCCTTTCCTTTCCCTTGTTAGATCCCCTATCTATGCCCTTCTTAATTTGACCAATTAGGGCTAGGTTGCCATCATCACCCTTCTTGATGGCCTTTGATGCCATCCAAGTATCCTCCTGGATACAATCGTCCCAAAGCCTCTTGAAGCTAAGAAGGTTATCTCAAACAAAAATACCTTTGACAAATTCTTCCCATGAAATTGGGAATCTATTCAATGTCATGTTCACCAAATATACATTTTCAATCTTGTCTTCGACTACTTCAAGTTGATCATGAATCTACATGATCTTCATCAAGTAATTGGTAATGGTGTTTGATCTAGTCATATCTATGCATATGAGTTTGTTCCACAATACCATATTTCTATTAATGTTCTCACTTTTGATAGATTTTAACTAGGACATTAAACATCTCCTCTATCATTGTCTTCTTAGATATGTGAAGAATTAGGTCATCCTTCACATCATCTAATATCATCTGTTTGACCTTAATTTCCTTCTTATTACCAATTTATTTGGATCTCTAGGTGTAGGTGCAACATCCTTGACAATATCCCAAATATCATTTTCTTCCAATATCAATGTTATCCTCACTTTCCAGCGCAAAAAAGTTGGACACACCATCCAATCCAAAGTTAGTTTTTTCCATCTCTGAGATCAAATGCAAAAAAAATTTCTAGATTTAAAAATAAGACCCAAAAAAATTCCCTCCGAAAGTGCTTAGTTCTTCAAGCAACAATAATGAAACTCTCTAACTACTAGTCCATAAGTTTGGAACTTGATATTTTTTTGTAAACCCTCAAGGATATCACTCGAATACCTTGCTCTAATACCATATTAAATCTTCTAAAGGCCCTAAATGATTATTATCCTATGTTTCTCTTAATTAAATAATCATATCTAAACTTATTTAATCACATAAATGAATATTTCTGAACTGTCAACAATCACACATAAGACTTGAACAATGAACAACAAAATCAAAAAATGAATAAGACATGCATAATGATTTTCCCCTTCAAATCAACTTATCTTTATAATGATCAAATCTTACATGATACCTACACAATATGTTATATGTTGTAACGTAATGGTTGTACGGTAAACTAAACATTACATAAGAGAGAAGTGTAACCTATTCAAATAGAAGTGTTCCTCTACAAAAGAAAGAAGGCAACAACTATTGTTGTACAAATGTATGATTCTGTTATTGTACACATTCCCTTTTGTTGTTTACTACAATGAATATGTGCTTTCTCATCTTATATTCACTCTCCTATTTCTCTTGGTATTTTCTTATTTGAAGTGTTCTCATGCGTGTTTCAACTTCATCGGTAAATTGCTATGGATATTCAACTAGACAGTTCGTCACAACGAATCAAATAAAATTATGCTTAAAATCCAAAATATACACTATGAGGGCTTATTTATCCTTATATTTCTAGATTTGTAAATTAATATTTATTGCGTATGCATGAAAATTATAATTGTGCATAAAACAAAGAACAAATAAATAAAACTCACAAACCAAAAATTAACACAAGATATAACCTAGGAAACCCTTTCAAGAGAAAATCCAACTGGAAGGTGAGGTCATTGTAATATCTTTTTTCAAATGGAAAATGGATGAAAGTATAAATAGGTGAGGTCTATGGCCCATGGGATTCTACAACGCAAAAATCCTCTCTGTGTGCTCTCTCCCTATCCACTCTTGGATACTATTCTTATCTATGGAGAAAAATTCACTTGAATGGAATGTAACAACTTTTCTTCCTAATGGTTTGGTTATAACACAACCCAATAGCCTAGTAGTGGTTAGGTTTGAATCCTTAAGCTCTTAAATAGAGTTGCAAAAGCTGACTATTCTAGAGTATTCTTCATCATGATCATGTGGCTAACCACTTTTCCAAGAATAATGGGGGATGATGTGGCATCCTCTTGAACTATGGTAGTGAAAACATGAAGGTAAAATTCCAAGTGGCATAACTTTTGCATACAAAGTCCAATTTAGGTGTTTTTCGCGTGGAAGGTTTCTGTGTGTAAAATTGCACAGAAACATGTCAAACTTAAGTAAAAAAATTTCATCCCCAAAAAATGCCATTTTATGCCGCAAAATTCTCTTAGAATGATTCGAAACCCAATTTTCCAAACAAGGTTATGCCAGTAAAAATTACCCTATGAGATGTTTCCTCCACTTTTTCCACCCCAAAATCATTGAATGGATGATAAGCAATATAATGATCCAATCAGGATCACGACTTGCCCCATATTGTCATATTTATGTTTTGAGAGAGATAACTAACATCCTTAGTCCTAACAACTAATTTCACATGTCTTAATAACTAATATCCTTAATCCTCTCATCCACCTTATCTCAACAATGAAGTATATGGCTAAGACTAGAAAAAATCTAATTCACTAATATTTTAGAATATATCATTTAGATTTCTAAGACTAGGAGAACATGGGAAATTTGACTTTCACTTTTATTTATTTAAGTGAAAATACAATATAGTAATATTTCCCACTTTTACTAAGTGGTCACAATAAGTTGTATTGAACTACTTCTCACATGTTCACAACCATCTTGTGCAAGAAGCTCCTGCTGGGACTATGTTTATCAACATGCCATGGCTTGGGGCATCATGCTTCAGAATAATGTATTTTGTGAAGTCATGTGTGCCTTGGACAAGACTCGTGCACATAGCCTCAAGTTTTCAAAGGCCCTTGTTACTTCTCGAGTCTGATAAAATACTCACTTGTTTAATAATGTTGTTAGAGGTGTTGATATTTTACCATAATTCTTAACCGACTTGTGGCAATATCCTGTCAATCCTAAGAAATCTCTAGGTTTCATCAATATTTTAGGGATTATACATTCCATCATAACTTTAATTTTGATATGATCGATTTTGACACATTCATGAGATACAATATGACACAAATACTCCACTTCTTGAACCCAAAAGGCACACTTGGATGACTTTGCATATAATTATTTATCTTTCAATAGTTTTAAGCTCTCGTAAATGTGTTATACATGCTCTTCTTGATATTTTCTATTGATTGGTGTGTCATCCAAAAATAATAACACAAGTTTCCTAAGGAAGCTTTGAAAATTTTAAGGCGCATTAGTAAGTCCAAATGGCATAACCAAAAAGTAATTATGGCCTTAATGTGTTATAAAGGATGTTTTGGGACTATATTATTGCCTCATTATGATTTCCTAATATCCTTAACAAAGATGCAAATTAATAAAGATCTTTGCTCCATGTAATTCATATAATAATTCATCAATGACAGGAACAATAAACTTATTTTTGATGGTCAATTTTGTGATTTGTATATAATTTGGACACACATGCCATGAACCATCCTTTTTTGTAAACATCACAATTGGTGAAGAGAAAGCACTTTATTTATCTTGAATGATGGTGAGCTCTAAAATTTCTTGAATCAGATGCTCAATATCACTCTTCTGTGCATATGGACACCTATAAGGCCTAATGTTAGGTGTCACACTTCCTTGTTGCAAATGAATAACATGTTCATGATCTTCGCAGATGTAATACCCTTAGGCATCTCTCTAAATATCTTGGAATACTTGTTGATAATGTTTTGTAGATCCATTATAGCGAATGATATAGATGTTTGAAGATATAGTGAGAAAATTTCTGCAATAACACAATGTCGTACCTTTTTAAGTAATTTACTCATGTCGTTAGACCTTTTCACTTTAAGGGTTTCCCTTTTGTATGTCTAAGATCAATTTTCTTGATTTCTAAGGAAAATATTATGAAAATATATTGAAAATTGAGGGTCATTAGTCCTAACTATTGTAACCATTGGAATCCTACTACAAGATTATCACCACCCATTTGGACTGCAATCATGGGACTATCCAAAAAAATATTCTCCATATTTAAATTACAATGGAGCTTTCCTTAACAATTATGGTGTATTGCCCCCTAATAAGAATAATAATAATAAATAAAAATAAATTTATTTTTATTTAAAAACTTGAAGGTTTATTGAAAATTTGCAAGTAAACTTATGTCTTATGGGAAATTGATCAAGTTGCAGAAGCACATAAATTTTAGTGTTTAAAACTCAGTTTGTAGAAAACAAACAGAGACAAATGAACCATACACAACAACACAAAACAACAAATGATAACAAAGTTCACCCCTCCTGAGCTACGTCTCTAGGTCCAACTTCCAATTTTGGGATTCTTCAATTATGTGCTCAAATATATAATTAAATAGGTTTACAGTAATCAAAATGAAAAAATAATGTTTCCAATGGCTTCATAAGACCCAAAAACCCCTATCTAGGTTCTTGTTGGGCTAAAAAAGGACAAAAATTCATCAAGTTATGGCTCTCCAAAGTTTTTCTGCTAATTGTTCTACAAATGATCAAAACTGGATAATTGTCATACATTTTCCGCCCTTCTACAGCTCACCGAGAGACAATTTCTCTTAGCGCCAGCGATATTCGTGTCGAAAATGGTGCAATTTGTAGCATAGTAAATTTTACCAATAACTTCTGCGCTCAGAATTTCGGCCTCGGCTTCGGTCGTATGGTCCATGTGGCAAGGGACCGGGTTAACCGCCCACCCCACCATTCCGCACATGTCATTGGGAGTTAAAGTCATATGTCGCCCATAGGGTGAAGGGCTGAGGCTAATAACCTTTCCCTACCACGGTAGCTCTGCCGGTGGTTATGTGTTAAGCCATAGGACTGGGGCCAAGTCCCAATACACCGCCCCCTCTGCGAAATTCTCATACCATATCCCTTTTTTCGGTGGAAGAAATTATGACCATGGGCCAGAGCTAGGCCTCAAGCTCCTCATTTCACCTCCTGCAAGAGTCATGTGGGGATGTCGATGACCAGGGGCTAGGGCTTAGTCCTGACCCCTCTCCCTCAATGCTCAAACTTAAGGTCTTTAATAATAAACCACAGACATGGTATATTAGGAAACATGTGCGTGGTGTAGTGTTAAGAGTTGGCAATGTTATTTGGCAGGTCACGGGTTTGATCCCGTTGGGGCGTGCGGGCCTAAAAACAATTTTTTTTAACCAATCCCGAGGTGGCACATGGCGGACTCTGGTTGGGCCATGTGGAATCCTCTCATTGGACCTTCAAAATGACATCACCCAATCAGAAGCGAGCAAATAGATGAATTATAGAGTGACACTTGTCGAGGACATATTGATATTTGTCCTAATTAGATGCCCAGTCAGCATGATGACATCAACAATATAGACTTCACAGTCAATCGTCTAGTCAGGACACCAACAATTTTTTTAACTATTGAGAAACACGATCATAACATCACAACTTGAGCATATGATATCCATTTTCAGTGATTCAAGTAGCATTGGATTCAGAATGACAAGAAATACGATATGACACTATTTTCAGGCATTTTGAGCACTTTTATGATCCGCTAGATCATTCCTCCCCACTGTAAGCTTTTGGACCACCAAAATATTATTTTCAGTAAACATATAGGTGAGGGTACAAATTCCTCACCCTTCCAATCTCAATCCATTTGGCCTTACTTGGGTTAGTTCCCTTGAGCCCCACATGAAGGTAATCCACATTACTACTTCATGTAGTCCTTGTTTTTTTGTCAAGAATGGTATCTTGTTGCAATTCTTCAAGATATTCAAGAGAGAAATATTCTATTGTTGGAATATGAACATTCTCTCCTTGATCTTCAGTCAAAGGAGGCTCATATAATCTTAAGTTTTCTACATTAAAAATTGCATAAACTTACATATATGGAGGCAAATCTAACCAGAAATCATTATTACCAATCTTTTCCAAGGTTTTAAAGGGACTATATCAGATTGGTTTGAGTTTTTTGCCTTCTCCTAGTTGAAGCCTTTCCTTGCTAATGTAGAGACAAACTTCATCTCCCACTTGAAAGCTGTGGTAAACACGATGCTTATCATGTCTTGTATTTTACTTGGCTTGACTCTTTTACAACTGTTCTTGTACCATTTGATGCACCAATTGAACTTGTTCAATGAAGCGCTTGACCTTATCTATGTCATTGTGTCCTTCAATTGCAACATATTTCCCAAAGATAATATCTAAGGGAGATTTTGGTAAATATCCTAAACATGCTTCAAATGGATATGTTTGAGTCAAAAAATTCTTGGCCCTGTTGTAAGCATGTTGGATGTAGTGAAAATGTTCATCCAAATGTTTATGATGTTTGCTGCAAAAACCACGAAGGATATGCACTACTGTTCTTTTCACCTCTTCTGTTTGACCAACATTTTGTGGATGAAATGATTTTCTCTTCTTCAATTTGGTGTCCATGAGTCCCCATAAACTTGACCAAAATTTCGAGACAAATCGAGAATATTGATAAAAAACAATAGAAGTGTGTAACCCAAAATGCACCCATACATTTTGAAAGAAAATTTGTGCAGTCTGTCCAAATGTAATCTGCTTATTACAAGGCATCAAAATGCACATTTTGCTGAAATGATACACAACAACATAAATATAATCATGACATTTCCTAGACATAGGTGGCTCTCCCAAAAAATCCATAGAAACACTTTCTCAAGGACATAAAGGAACATGAAGTGGAGTATACAATCCCAACTTTCTATTGCTAGGATTAATAGTAGCACATAAAGCATCCTCTTACATATCGTGACTGTAGGTTTTAACCCTATACAAAAATTATCTGCAAATGAATTCTTAAAAACAAAAAATAAACAATAGCGAGAGCATAAAACATAAAATGGATATACATAGATATTTTCCCCTAGATCCCAAACCGAGACTACCAACTTGTTTTTTCATTATATTCCTTTTAGTGTTACAACACATATATATACATGCCGAAGCATTCATAAAACCGATTCATGAACCCTGGATTAGAACATAACCGTAGTTCCCTTGACCGGATCTACAAAATAACATGAGCAGAAAACCATCATGCCCAAAACCATGAGTAAACCCATGCACAAAACCATAAGCGGGTCTAATCGTGGAAATAATATAACACACACCCAACAATGACACACTTTCATTCATGCGAGGCCAATAACAATACTTCTTTGATTGTGCCACTGTTTTGCCCACACCAAATTGGCCAGCAATAAGAGAAGTATGCACTTCCATTATGATGTAGACTCTTTCACCCCGTGGAACACATAACTTGCCAAGATGATACACTAATTTATCATAAACATGATAATCCAATTATTCTACGTGGTTTCCTTGACACAAAGTTGCATATACATCCTTGAAATCTTCATCTTTAGCATATTGTTCAACGTATCTCTCACTCATGATAGAATTATGCTTAAGAATTCTAGATGCACTAACAATCGGTCTAGATAAAATATCAACAACTTTGTTATAGATACCTTTCTTATACCTGATTACCAAATGGAATTGTTGTAGGAAACCCATCCACCTGAAATGCTTCACTTGTTGTAGCTTGGTTTGTGATTGCAAATATTGCAAGGGTTGATGGTCAGTGAATTTTTTCTTTACCCATCAAATATTATTTCTATTTCTTCACACTTTGCACCAAATCATACAACTCTTTTTCATATGTTGGATAGTTAATTAATGCATTGGTAAGGGTTTCAAAATGATAACAGATACACTTACCATGTAGCATCAAAACCACTCCCGTGGCATAGTCACTTACATCGATTTTTATCTCAAAATGGATAATTAATATCCGGAAGTGAAAGAACAGGTGCTGTATTGATTTTCTCTTTCAATGCATTGAAGGATTTCTACTGCTTGCCTGCCCACTAGAAAACTTTTTTCACATTTGTCAAAGTATGTAATGGAGCTGCAATAGATGAGAATTTAGAAATAAACTTTCTCCAATATTGAGTTGCTCCCAAAAATATTCTAACCTCTATTACATTATTGGGTTTAGGCCAATTCAAAATGACTTTGACCTTTGAGGGATCAATCTTCAATTCAACCCCTCCAACTATATGACCCAAATAAACTGAAGAGGTTTTCCCAAACTCACATTTAGACATCTTAAAATACAATCTTTTTTTTTTAAGACATTTGGAAATTGCTTAACATGCTTGAAATTCTCTTCATGAGTCTTTACTCAAAATTAGAATATCATCTAAGTAGACTATAGCAAAATCATCAATAAATGGTCTCAGCACATCATTCATAACTCTCATGAATGTTGCAGGAGCATTACAAAGCCCAAATGGCATAACTAACCATTCAAACAAACCTTGTTTTTTTTTAAAAGCAATCTTCCAAATATCACCGTCAAAAATTCTGATATGGTGATAAAAACTTCTCAAGTCCAACTTAGTGAAATAGACAACATCCTTCAATTTATCTAGAAAATCATGAATACGAGGAAGAGGATAGCGATTATTTACTGTGATTTTGTTCAAATCTCTAACATACACACACATGCGCCATGTACCATCCTTCTTTGAAACTAAAATAAATTGAGACCCACAAGGAGATGTACTTGGTCTGATGACCCCTCTTTCAAGAAACTCTTGGATTTTCCTCTTAATTTCTGCATTTTCCATAACTAACATTCTATACATGCCAATATTTGGAAGAAGTGCATCCTGCTGCAATTGAATCTCATGTTGGATTCCTCTTTTGGGAGGAAATCCTTCAGGTTCCTGAAACATCTTATCATATGTGTTAACAACTTCAATCAAATCAGATTTGATTTTTGCATCACATCCTTGGAAGGCTTCAAATTTAACATTATCTTTGGGTTTGATCATCAACAATACACAGTTATTGCTAGCATTTACAAGCCTATTCATTTGTCCAACACTCACAAGCAACAAATTCTTTTTCTTGTGATGTGCTCTAACAATATACTAAATTCCATCTTTAAACAAATGATACTTGTTTTCATCGCGATAAAATATGGCTTTCATGTCATATAAGTATGGACTCCCCAAAACAATATTGCATATGTTAAGTGGAACAATATCAAGCTCTAACTCATAAATAAAGTTTGCAACGATGACAAATTTAATGTTTCATTTTCTTGTCACTTTAGATTTGGAATTTTCACATACCCAACCCAAAGCGTAAGGTTTAGGATGAGGAATAGTTTCCAAATTAAGTTTCTTGACAATGGATTTTGAAATAAGGTTGGATCGGGATCCACTATCAAACAAAGTATCTACTTTGTTATGTTTTGAGATGACTCTATTATGGAAAATATCAATTATTTCTCTATCATTTTGAGTTTCAATGAGCTTAGTAGAAGAACTAGTACTTGCAACAGAATCCTTACCTTTCAATCCCATGGTTGTGATTTTGGTATCATAACCGGAATAAGATCCCAGATCTTGTTGAGTTGTTGAAAGAGTCTTTTGTTTCCCCTTGTTGTTAATTTTTTTGGATCTTAACTCTAGATGTACTTTCCAACAATGGTCTTCATCATGGCCTTATTTTGAGCAGTGTTTACAAGTGAGATTTTCTCCCTCTTTCTTGACTGAAGCATTATTTTTCCCCTTGCCTTTAAACTTCCCCTTTCCTTTGTCTCTAGACTTGAATGGCTTCTTGCTATTTTCTTGAGGAAAAATTTTCCCTCTTGCTTCTAAATGAGTTACTTGAACACATACTTCATTTATATTGGTAGGTTTAAACATGAGAATTGTATGTCTCAAATAGCTATGTAATCCTCCTATGAATTTAAGGAGAGTGCCTTGTGAAGATAAATATATACCCAAGATTAAAGCTCTTCTTCTAAATTCTTGTGTATAAATTTGAAAACTCTGACCTTTAGCTTGTCTAAATTTTTTCTAATCCATAATTTCCTTTTGCATATAAGTTAATGGATAAAATTTCCTTCCTAATGCAGCTACAAATTCCTTCAAAGAAAAGATAATTTTACCACTTTTTTTTATGTCTTCTTGAGTTCTAGCCTCCCACCAAATGAGAGCTACACTTTCCAATCGTAGAGAAGAAAACTGGATTTTAGTCTCATCATATTTGATCCTTTGAATCCTGTAATAAACTTCAATCCGACGAACCCAATTATCCAACTTTTTAGCATTTACCTCTCTATTGTACATATGAAATTCAAAATTTACATTAATTTAAAAAAAAGGAGTTTTAACTTTTCCCTTTGGAGAGCTTAGAGGACTATGTGAACAGATTGAAGTAGAAGAGGATGAAGGTGAAGATGGAGGTTAAGGAGGAGGAAAAGGTGGAGGTACAGGTGGTGGTTTACTCCCATTTCCTCCATTACCTGTTTGTGGTGTTGAGCTCTCTCCTTGCAACCTTATATTCCTTTCTTCAAACAAAACTTTTACCATTTCAGACATTTCAAAGAAATCATTTCTGAAAGCTCTCTCATCCTCATACATCATCTCATGTACTTCTTCATGTGCCATGGCTGGTGAGGTTTGAGGTGTTTGTGACTTCCTTGAACCAATTTGAGGATTTGGTTCTTCAAGAACTCCTTCTACTCTTTTCAACTTTAACCTTGTAAGAATCATAAAACACTTGCAAACAAAATCAAGCCTTCAAAATAACCAGAGCTCTGATACCAAACTGATTCGTATTTGAAAACTTGAAGGTTTATTGAAAATTTGCAAGTAAATTTATGTCTTATGCGAAATGGATCAAGTTGCCAAAGCACATAAATTTTAGTGTTTAAAACTTAGTTTACATAAAATAAACAGAGACAAATGAACTATACACAATAACACTAAACAAAAATTGATAACGTTGTTCACCCCTCCTAGGCTACGTCTCCGAGTCCAACTTCCAATGTTGGGCCTCTTCAATTACGTGTTCAAATTTGTAGTTACATAGGTTTATAATGCTCAAAAAGGAAAATTAATGTTTCTAATGGCTTCATAAGACCCAAAAACCCCTATCTGGGCTCTTGTTAAGCTCAAAAAGGGCAAGAACTCAACAAGTTATGGCTCTCCAAAGTTTTTTTTGTTAACTGTTCTACAAAATGTCAAATTTGGCTAACTGTCATACATTTTTCACCCTTCTACAGCCCACCGAGTGAAAATTTCACTCGGTGCTGGTGGGATTTGTGTCGAAAATGATGTAATTTGTAGGGCGTTTAATTTGACCAATAATTTCTGCGCCCGAAATTTTGGCCCCGCCTTCAGTCTTATAGTCCATGTGGCCAGGGGTCGGGTTAACCGCTCCCCCCCGCCATTCCACACCTATCTTCGGGAGTTTCAATCGTATGCTAGCCATAGGGTTGGGGGCCGGGGATAACAACTTGCCCTCGCTGCGGTAGCTCTGCTAGTGGTTATGTGTGAAGCCATAGGACTAGGGTGAGGTCCCAAAACACTGCCCCCTCCTCCAGTTCCTCATACCATAACCCTTGGTTGGGTGGAAGCAAGTATGAACATGGAACAGTTCTAGGCCCCAAGATCCTTATCACACCTCCTTCCAAGGTCATGTGGGGATTCCAACGACCAGGGGCCTGGGCTTAGTCCTGACCCCTCTCCCCCAATGCTCAAACTTAAGGTCTTTAACAAAAATCCACAGACATGGTATATTAAAAAAAATATGTGTGGTGCAGTGGTAAGGCCTGGCGATGTTGCTTGGAAGGTCACGGGTTTGAGCCTGCCGAGGCCTGTGGGACGAAAGAAATTTTTTTTTAACCAACCCTGCAGTGCCACATGGCGAACTCTAGTTCAACCACATGGCATCCTCTCATTGGACCTTCAAATTGACATCACCCAATCAAAAGCGAGCAAATGGATGAATCACAAAGTGACACTTGTCAAGGAAACATTTGTCTTTGTATCAATCATACACCTAGTCAACATGTTGACATCAGTAGTACAAACTACCCAGTTAGCACACCTGCAATTTTTTTAGTTGTTGAGCCAAACGATTAGAACATCATAACTTGAGCATACGATATCGATTTTCAGTGATTCAAGTGGCATTGGATTCATAATAGAGAACACTGTGATTTGGCACTGGTTTCGAGTATTTTTTAGTACTTTCATTTTTTAGCACTTTTTTATCCCCTGGATCATAAATAAAGAAAATAATATTAATATATAAGTAAATAAATAATAAATAAGAAAAAATAAATAATATTATATAAATAATAAATAATAAAGAAAATATAATTGTAGTAAACAAATAAAATAGTAAATAATAAACGAGAGTTCTAAATAAATATATATAAAAGTAAACATAAGTAAAGTTAATGTTGTAGCTACTACAACTACCCTCCAAAATTTTTCCCATGCTTTGATTTTGGAGCCTACCTTTATGTCCACAAGAGATTATCTTTTATTTTCGTCAAGTAGTCATGTTTTTATCGAGACTTATATTTTCATGCTGTGCTTATGTTTGATTTTTTTGATATTGCTCTGATCCTTTTGGTCACAAGCTAACCTCTTAAATTGACCTTGTAGCATTGCTGTGTTTGTCTCCAGAAACTCCGCAATCTTGGTAGGTAGGCCAACCTGAAGATCATATTTGCACAATCTAGATAGGCAGCCTAGCCTTGAGCTTGGAAATTACGCAGTTCTAGATGGCAGCCCAGCCTTAGGCTCAAAATATGCGGAAAGCATCCCATCAGCTCAGAAACTACGTAATGCACCAAGTCAAGGAATTTCCCAGTCCTTGGGAATTGCGTAATGCTTCTTGGCAGTGTGTATGGAAAGTTTCCCAAAAAATAAAAAAAATAAAAAAAACAAAAAAAACATCCCTAGAAAATAGGGAGTCATCATTATTTTACCAAAGGTGGCATAATTACTATTTTTGGAACTTTCCGCCATGTGTCACTTTTTCCTTGATTTTAGGCATGTGCATTATAAACCCTAATCTGCCCAAATATATTTAATAGACACCTCTAGAGTTCATTTTTACATTCTATCTTGGAGCTTTAACATTCCCAAGGAGATCAAGGAGCCTTCAGTGGAGTTTACAGTGCTTTTGCGGGCGAGTTTTGCTTTTGTCGTCTTTTGTCGCTTTTTCTGTCACTTTTTGTCGTTTCACTTATGTGAGTGCTTATTTACTTATTTCTCTTCATGGTTGGTATAATTTTAACTTATATTAGATTGTATAAGTGTTGTTTCAGTCCTTTGTTTTCCTTTTAGAAGTGTTGCATTATTTTTCTTGTTTTTGCACACTGATGATCGCCATTTCGGTGACTCTCCTTGCATGTTTGTTTTCCATTATGTATGTTGATTTTCTACACTTTATTTTCAATGATATATCCATACTTAGTAATATTTTAACTTTAAATTGAACCATCACTTATATCTCTGAGTTTCCAACACTCTTTTCGGGAAAATATGCATTTAACTTGGCCAAAACTTGCCTTGTCCAGCTGGGCATTGTGCAAGTTCCAGGATCAGGCTCGTAGCTTGGAATCTGAGACTATGCAATGCATAATACAGGATGACCCAACTACTCATTTCAAAGTTCCAAGGTTCAAGCCCACCCCCTTGGCCACTGAGACTGCACAATGCACAGTCTCTTCCTTAGTTTGCCCCGACTGAATTTCACATTGCATAGTCTCAAGCCTAAGGCTGCATCACTGGCTGTTAAGATTGTACAATTCGAAGTTCCTCTAGCCAGTCTCCCTACCTTGACCTCAATAATTGCGTAATTTTCCTCATTAGTTCAATGGTTTTCCGCTTGATATTTCTTTGAAAGTTGATTTGATGAAGCTAATTTATTATTTCCATGAGTGCCTTTTCCTCCTAGAGGTATCACAATTGTTGAGCACTTCTCTTGATCAATCATTGTTATCATGGTACCCAAGAGAGCTGCTTTAAAGGATACCACAAAGAGCAGTACCAAGGAGGCCATTTGAGAGTACGTGAGTCAACTTGTCAGTTTATTCAGATACTCAACTCTTCGTGGAAAAGGAATCAGATATCACATGAAAGAAAGTGAATGAAGTTTTTCAGCAAGAAGCTTCAAAGCAGATCTAGAGGACTGATAAGTAAATATCAATGTACAACAATCGACACTAAACAGGGAACCACATGCAAATATCCAGCTTTCCCATGTGCATATGTTGTCAGCTAGATAGTTTCGCATATTGATGTAAATACTATGAATTGAACAATGTGAGCAGACAAAGGCTTGCTTCTTTTCTGGCGGAAAATTACCATCTCATGGATTCTTATTTTTATGCTACCACCAACTACTTGAACACAAGTACATTGTTAAAAGTTAGGTGAAAGAACCATCAAATTTTCGTCAGACACCCACCAACACCTACAAGAAAAAATATCTAAGGAGGGGCTACACGACCTTTATAGTTTTATGTGGCAAAATCTATGGCCAGCAGAGCACTGAGACCTTTCCTGAAGGGTGAGAATTCTTACCAATATAGGTTGTGAACGAAGGGAAACCATTCAGCTGGTCAGATTTTTTGACTCGATAGCTGATTATCCATGTAGCCAACACCATGAATCCTCCTAAGGGCGAGAAAGCTAGATTTTACACGTTTTCATATCTAATGGATGCAATTTGTGCTCACAATTCATTCCTTGGCATGAATTGGACTTGGACATTACGAGACCCTTCTGTGCACATCTATTGTAGACTATTTTCAGAGTGCAGCCACATGGGAGTAATGGAAAATATGGCTAGCCACTTTCTCATCTTGTTATACAAGTTGATCTTTGAGGAAGAACTACCTTGCACGCACATGGGGCAATGGAAGTAGTGCCAAAGATAGCAGATTGGTTTGCCTCACCAGATGGTACCTTCCTTAGAGTGTTCGATGGAAGTCGCCACATATTTTTCCGAGGTATGCCACCGATAAATTATTCATGTAAGGAGTTGCATATCATCTCTCCACAAGGTTGTCAACAGATTTGCACAAGAAGAAGAAAACAAATTAGCCAACTCTTCCTATGCAAATTGTATTGTATGAGATCAAGAACCTGAAAGTTGCGGATACCGAAGGAAAGGTGATAGAAAATTTTACATTCGGTACTATGGACTTTAATTCATACGATCCTGGGAATGTTTGTAGAGACCACTGTGAGAGAATTATTTTTCAGTGGCTAAGAGGGACATTCTATTGGCCGTAGGAGGAACCATGGAAGAATTTTTATAATGCCTCCAAGTCTCGCAAGCCGGTTAGTTTTGCAGCAAATTCATAGGTTACTTCGCAGAAGGAAGCTAATCTAGAAGCAGTACCATCATAGGAGCGCAACCTAGTGCGTGAAAAGGGAAAGAGGAAGGTTGCAGATAGCCCAAGAGGATAACAAATCCACAAGATGAAAGCGGATTTAGAAACAGAGGCAAGGAGGAAACAAAGTATGCAGGGAGAAAAATAGAAGAAGAGGGAAGAGCAAGATCAGAGGATATTGGAGAAAAAAAAGCAAAAGGAAGAAGAATAAGAAAAGTAGAAGCATGAAGGAGAAGATTGAAAAAAATTAATAGTAGAAGAAATAACACACGAACAAGCCGAGGAGAAAGAACAAAACCAGAAACTAGAGGAGGAGAGCGGACATATGTAGGACAAGGAGCCCGCTCAACAGATTGAAGAGTTGATCGAGATCAAAGACATGGAGGCAGAATTGGAGCCACATAATCAAGATGTTGACCTGATGCCAAGCACATAGCAGTTCACCATTCAGTCTCCACCTCCTCCAGCAACAGAGTTAGCTCCAAGAAAGGAAGAAGAAGTTGCTCCTCTTAATGATGATCTGATTATGGACACATACAATCTGTCTAACGACGAAATTCAGAAAAATATTGTACACGCACAAAATTAACATTTTCCAGATGACCTCACATATCATGAATTTATTAGAGAAAGGGTTATTGTGGCAGACACCAGGAGGAATCCCAATGGCATTTCTGCAACCAACTTGGCCTTCGCAGGTGCAGCAAAGTCGAATACCGAGTATCTGATGACCGAGAACAAACAATTGGCAAATAAATTGCAGGTTGTTAGGCAAGAGCTTGAATAGCTTCGAGCAACAACTCATAATAGAGCTTTCACACAGGTCCATTTGGAGGAACTAAAGGCAACACTACTCAACGTAGTATCGACATTGGGAGAGACCACGCAAAATATTTATGATGAGCTTGTTATTATGCGTAAGGAATCTATCCACTTGAACGACTTGCAACAAAAGTGTAAAGATTATGTCAAAACTCTTAAGGTTGTACAAGCATCCATTGCTGCTATGCATGAATGGTCAATGCGATATAAAGGGGCATCGCTTGATTTGGGAAAGAAAACCAAGCAAGAGGCAGAGCTGGAGAAAGAAAAGGTTCAAATACTCATCCAGAATAAAAAAACATCTCACCTTGTTGATTGATAGCATTCAAGCCTCGTACACATGATTGTATAATGACGTGGATTTCTTGGTGAAATCACACATGATCTCATTAGTTGGCTCTCTCATTGAAGCCAAACACAGGAACTAGGTTAGGCAGGAGATAGAAGAATACTTAGAGTAGTGCAGACATAATGTCACCAAGGAAGATCTTGAAGTGAACAGGAAAAATATGTAGAAGCACATTGGTGGCCCTGTCCAAATCAACACAATATTGCTCATGCTAAAGACAAAAGTACAAACTAGTTCCAAGTTAGTGTAACCAGATGCCATGGAGGCTAGCTTCCACTTCCAGTCTGACACCATCGTAAAATTTGAGGGAATCATCGCATAGTACAAAGCTTGGCACTGTTACGTGACCGAGAAACAACAAGTGGAGGTTTCTTAGCTAGAGTTTCCCCAAACTCAAGCATGATATGTTTGTCTTATTATGCTGTCTAGTTTGCTTTACCCGATTTTGTCCTATATGGGTATGAGTATGTTGTAATATTCTCTTGTAAATTATTTGTAAGTGAAATTCCAAGCATCAATTGTGGAATGTGAAGAGTCATGATGTAATAAAGTTGAATAATCACTTGTAAAGAAGTTGAAGAGTCATGAGAGAAGTCCACAAGTCATAAAGGGGAAGGTGAAGAGTCACCCCTTTTGTTATAAATACATCTCATAACTCATGTAAATGGATTTTTGAAGGCAAGATTTTGGCTAGGCTTTAGCTTAGAATCAGGATCCTAGGAGTTTTGTGAGAGCTTTGGTTGCTCTGTAACATAGAGGGAGTATCTTTCTTTGGAGGAGCAGGTGTAGAATTCATGTTCCACTATTGGGGCTAGTGGCCCATAAATGGTATATGTATGATTGAAAATTTCACTTTAATAAAAGCTCAGAGCCAACACGTTTTCATGCATATGTTGTGAATATAGTAGGACTATTCTTGTTGTATTTGCAATGTATGTTATTTCACTTATGCTCATTCTTATGAACTATTTCATTTTCATTGGTACGAATCTTATTGAATGTGTGTTGTTGTACAATTCCATCACTGTTAACTTGTATATTTTAATTTTATTTTCATATATAGTAATAATAATAATAATTTAATATTAAAATTATATTTATTTTGAATTTAATAAATTGAAACTAATAAACATATTAAAGATTGTGCAAAAAAAATTGTCGTCTCCATAATATTTTCGACCGCTAAGGAAGTACACCAACAACAAAAGCTTGTTCTCCGAAACTTATTACCTAATAATAATAATAATTTAATATTAAAATTATATTTATTTTGAATTTAATAAATTGAACCTAATAAACATATTAAAGATTATGCAAAAAAATTGTCATCTCCATAATCTTTTCAACCGCTAAGGAAGTACACCAACAACAAAAACTTGTTCTCCGAAACTTATTACCCCCCTCTCTCTCTATATATATATCCAATCAAATATATTTAGAATATGAATACATTGAAAAAATAAAAAACTAAAATAAAAAAAGAAACAAATTAAAAAATAATAATAACAAGTAAATAAAAATATATATAACAACAAAAATAAAATAAAAAACATGACAAAAAAAACCAATATAAAAAAGAAAAAAGAAAAAAAATCAAACATAAAATTAAGATTAAAAAAAAATATATATAAAAAAATAAATGAAGAAAAAAAATAAAAAATTGAAAAAAAAACATAAAAACAAAATAAATAATATTAATGAAATAAATAAAAAAATAAAATAAAAATATATTAAACAAAAACACAAGAAAAACCATTAAATTAAAAATAGTTCAAAAGAAATAAATAAGAAAAAAAACATTTAAAAAAATTAATTGAAAAAAAATTTATTAAAAAACTTAAAAACAATATTTTGAAAACACACACATATATATTATTTTAAAGAAACTTAAAAATAACATCTAAAAAAATTAAATGAAAAAAATCGAAATACGGTTTGCAGGGGAGGGATCTAAATGTTAATTAAAGATTTTAATGAAAAATTTGAAATATATATATATATATATATATATATATATATATATATATATATATATATATATATATATATAATAAATTTTATGATTTTTGATAAATTTATATAAAAAATGATGATATTTTATTTATTTATTTTTTCCAAAAAAAGATTTAAATAAAATTAAAAGAAATAATAATAATAATAATAAAAACTACAATAATATTAAAATTTAAAAAAATGAAAAATACAATCAAATTAAAAAAAAATTAAAACACTTATTTATTGTTATTTTTTTAATAGCAAAAACTAAAAAAACATTAAACCGTTTAAAAAAACATTGAAAATAAAAAAAATAAAGAAATAAAAAACATTAGGAAAAAAAATAAAAACTATTAATTTTTTATAATTAATTTAAAATTAATAATTAAATGAAATAATATATATATATATATATATATATATATATATATATATATATATATATATATATATATATATATATATATATATATATATAAATAAAATTAAAAAATAAAAATATTTTAAAAATTTCAAATATTAAAAAAAACATTTAAAAGAAAAAAAATATAAAAAAATATAAAAATAAAAAAACTATTTAATAAAATAAAATTTAAAAAATTGAAAAATTAAAAATTAAATTTTTTTTTTAAATATTAGAAAAAAAATTAAGAGAAAAATTGATAAATATATGTATTTTTTTTTTTTTTAAATTTAAGGCCCCGTTGCTAAGGAGGTCTACTCGAGCTGCTACTTAGGCAAGAGATCAATTCTCGAAATTGACCTCCCACCTAGGTGGCCATGGGGCTGACCCCTGTGCGATGATTTTTTTTTTTTTTAATATAATATTTTTATCTTTTTGTTTTTAATTTATTTTTAAAATTTAATTTAAAAAATGTATTTTTTATTTTTTTAAATTTTTATTTAAAAAATAAAATTTATTTAATTTGTTTCGTTTTTTACAATTCTTTTAAATTTTTTATTCATATACATTTTTAGTATTTTAAATTTTTTATTTTAATTTGTAATATATATATATATATATTTTAAATTTTATTATTTTTGAATTTTTAAAATTTTATTTTCTTTTATAAAATTTTAAAGTTATTTATTTATTTTTAAATTTTGATTATTTTTAAATTTTCTATTTTATCATTTTTTTTTAATTAAGTGGTTTTTTTGATATCTTAAAAAAATTGTTTTTGATATATATATATATATATTTTAAATTATGTGTTTTTTTGAAAGTTTTCCTTTATTTATTTATTTTTTGGTTTTTTTTTCAATTTTTTTAAATTTTTTTAATTTTTTACTTTTACAAGTAAATTTTGTTTTTTGTTTTACATTTTTATTGGTTTTTTTTTTAATATATTTTAATATATTTGATTTTTTTTGTCATGTTTTTTTTTATTTTATTTTTATGTTTTATTACTAACATGAAAATCACCACTCTAAACAAAATGAGTTAATGTTGCATCAATACTTTTTAGAGTTAGCATGAAAATCACTAACTTTTTAAAACAAACGTTCATACTTGATAAATAAAAAAAATTTAAAGTGTCAAAAATATTCTCCAAAAAAAAAAGGTGATTCTGCATCACATGAAAATTATAAGATTTAAAAAAAAAATCAAAGAAAATTTAAAGTGCCAAAAATATACTAAAAAAAATAGGTGATTTTGCATCACCACTTTTCAAAATCGACATGAAAATCGTGACATTTAAAAAAAAAAATCATAAGAAAATTTAAAGTGCCAAAAATATGGTAAAAAAAAAGGTGATTCTACATCACCACTTTTCAAAACCGTGTGTTTTTTTTTGCTACCTCGAAAAAATGGGTACGAGGTAATTTTCTCATTTGATCGGTAACTTTGTTAACAATTAACAAAAGGTAAAAAAGAATAAAATAAGAAAGAGTTAAATTGAGAAAAATATTGAATTAAGTAAAACTTAAAACAAAGAAATAAAAGTTGTATGTTGACACATGGATTGTGTGCATGTAGATCCCTTTCCAATTTCCTTCCATTTTTGGAACATTTGGTTCGATTTAATGGATGAAAAGGGGAATGAGATGATCATTCTTCTAGAGAAGAGTGTTGAGAGGCAAAGGAAACCTTGGCAGTAGTACGTTGATTGAGGGCTCCGGGGTGGCTAGTTGTAGAAAGATTATGTTCAGTTGAGCCTACGGTTAGGTGGAGAGTCGTCCCTAAAATTTTGTTGCAGTTAGCGGAATTCAACAGTGTTCAACTACGAAATCACAAGTAAGGGATATCATCGCTTCAGGTAAGTTGTCTCTCTCATGTTTTTTTAAATTCTATGCTAATTAATTGAATAGTTATGTATTGATTATTAATTGCATGATTGACAGAATGAGTTGTATGTTTTATTTGGGGTTTTTACATATGGTATCAGAGCTTAGGTTCAAACCCTTAAGACCTATATGCGTTTAAATGTTGAATTAATTATAGTTGATTGAATTGTTTATTTGTTCAATTTTTACATATAACTTTTTCTAGAAAAAACTTGTACCACAACAAAAAATCCGTCACAAGGCAAAGTCACTTTTTATTTTTATCACAACCCTTGTTTAATATTGAAAAAATATTCATTAATTAAAAAAATTAACTTAATAAAAATTTAAATTGTCCTTTAAATTATTATAGATTTGATATATAAAATGGTCAAACTTCCAGGCCTGTCGCTGGAGTTTTGGACCCTAAAGGCATTAAGAACTATTGGGAACTCCATTGGGGCAACCAAATATATCGACCCTGCTATTTTAGGAGCCAACGATAAGCATATCGCATGGGTTCTAGTGGAGGTATGCTTCTCCGGAGGATTGCTTGCTGAAGTGGACCTGATTTGGGAGAGGAGGAGGCATCGACAAAGGGTGGACTACTTGGGAGTCCCCTTTCGATGCACAATTTGCCACCAAACGGGGAATTTGAGGCATAATTGTCCAATGAGATATAGGAACTCTCGCCCGACTGGACACGGAGGCGGGTCGAGGCACCCACATCCATTCCAGGGTGGCCAAGAAACATCACACAAATTAGGTAACGGCCCAGTTGTACACTCTGACGAATCTCTTGACGGTCTTGATGAGCGCTTTGATCCTGCTTCTGCACCACTTCGCCCCCTTGTAGATCCTTCAATTACCCAATCCCCCTCGGAATTGATAGCGAATCCCCATGGCCCTCTTCCGGGTGTTACCCCTTCATCAGCCCATGGCTTGGGGCACACCCTAGTTAATCTCGGACCATCGTCGCTTTCAGACGAAGCCTCTATCCTACCCGAAACGTTTTCTGTTTCCATTCCCCCTGATAATCAACCACGCTCTTCATCTCGCTCTGGCCCTGACTCCGTCTCGCCCTCTATTCCTCCGCTGGAATGGGCCTCGCCCCCCCTCTCCCCCTCCTCACCCTGTCGAGATGGGCAAGCCGATTCCCCTAAGAATGGTATTGAATCTGACCTTGAAGCCTTACTCAATGATCCCCATATCGACCTAGTTGCACTCACCATTTTCAATAAGGTTCCCCCACAATTTGATGCTAAGCCTTCACTTTCCATTGCTTCAGGCCACAATGTTACCCCTAGTAAAAAGGCAAATCAGGAGTCTCGGAACTTCAGGTACCGGACTAAGACAAGATCCATATTCGGGGCAGAACTATTGGACCTCACGGAGGTCCCGATTTCAACTATTAAGGAATTTCAAGCGCTTAGAGAAAATAGCCCGGATGGGGTTTCCAAATGACCTGCATCATCTCTCTTAATATTAGGGGTATAGGCGACCCCTCCAAGGTTCTACGCCTACGAGATATTATCAGGGAGAATAAGCCAAAGATTGTATTACTACAGGAGACAATGTGTGACAGAATGAAGGCCATCAAAGCAGTGTTAACTATATGTAAGGGATGGAAAGTGGCCAGGGTAAGCACTATGGGACGAGCCGGTGGACTTGTTACTCTTTGGGACCCCAACGAAGCTAATCTCAGGGCCTATCATTTTTGTGGGGGTATTCTCCTATCTGGGAACCTCAGAGGGATAAATGCGCCTATCCATATCATTAATCTATACGCACCTTGCCATAACAGAAGTTATTTTTGGGATAATCTCATGGTTTCAGGGATTTTAAAGATGGAAAATCTTATTTTGATGGGCGATTTTAATGCCACCTTAAATCCAGATGAGTCATGGGGATTGAAAGCAAAAAGAGACCCATTGGCCGAGCACATTGCATCCATTCTAGAATCAGCAAAATTATGGGACATCAAACCTGTGCCCATCGCGCCTAAATGGAACAACCACAGAGTGGGGGAGAATTTCATTGCTAAGCGGCTGGATCGAGCATTAGTGGGCGAAGGTCTTCTCACAACTCTGGGTCACATTTCATCTGGGGTGTTAGTCTCAGATTTATCTGACCATTTGCCGATTTATCTGAAATGGAGATCTGTACAAAAAAGCCACACCATTCCTTTCAAATTTAATCGTGCCTGGTTAAGTGACGCGGAATATGAAAAACTTGTTCACAATAATTGGAATTTCAATCCACATTTGCTGGAATTGGGGGGATGGAACGGATTCCATGCAAAATTACAAAGGGTAAAATATCTCACTAAGGAATGGGAGATAAATAAGAAGCTAGAGATGTGAGCTGAATTAAACTTCATAAACTCAAGACTGGCAGAAATTCTATCTGGTTTTTCCTATCATGCACCTGATAAGGAGACCTATTTGTTAATGAAGGAATTACAAAGGAGGAAATTGCAAATTCTGAAAGTGGAGGAATTGACATGGAAGCTCAAAAGCAGGGTTACCTGGATGCGTGAAGGGGATTTGAATACAAAGTATTTCCATAAGACTTCAAACTAAAGGCGAAATCGAAACCACATATGGCACATTCAGAATAATGAGGGAATAATGATATACGATGAGGAGACAATCTGCGAAGAGGCCCACAAACACTTTGCCAATTTCTACAAGGCTGATTCAGACATTGACCAGGAATGTCAAAAATGGGTCTTACATCACATTCCCCACAACTTCGATGAGGAGGCATGCAGGATCATTAATGCTGAAGTTTCTAAAGAGGAAGTTATAGCCACTCTGAAATCCTTTGGCCGAGACAAATGCCCAGGGCCAGATGGATGGCCGACAGAATTTTTCTGCCACTTCATGGATATTATGGCAGACGAGATTACTGCCATTGTTGAACAAGGACATATTCTAGGACACGTTCCTACCAACATGAATTCCACGTTCTTGGCTCTGATCCCGAAATGCTCTGATCCAAAGGTATTCTCAGATTATAGACCCATTGCGCTGTGTAATTTGATCTACACAGTATCTTCAAAGATAATTGCCAACATGCTCAATGAATACTTGTCAAAGACTATTGTGAGGGAACAATATGGGTTTCTCAAAGGCCGTTCGATCCATGATGCAATTGCTATTGCCCAAGAGGTTTTACATTCAATACACGTTGGGAAAAAGGAAGGCATTATTCTGAAAATTGACCTTCTCAAGGAATTTGATAGGGCAGATTGGTCTTACATTCGATTGCTCCTGTTGAAAGTGGGCATCCCGATTGGAGCTATCAGGTGGATCATGGGATGCATTACAACAGTCAACTACGCTGTTTTAATAAATGGAAATCCTTCTCCATTTTTTGGGGCTGATCGGGGACTACGGCAGGGCTGCACATTATCACCCCTCATATTCATTCTGATCATGAACGGGTTCAGTTGCCTCATGGACATAGCATGGCGCGCCGGGTACTTTACAAGATTCTCCTTCTCAAATACTGTAAGTACCTCTCACTCGCTTTTTGCAGATGATATGCTGATATTTGGTATGATTGTGAGGAATCAATGGTTATACTTACACTACATGTTCAGTTGTTTCTCTGCCGCTACTGGGCTCTGCATAAACAAGGAAAAATCCTTTATCATACATGGGCCCGGGGATGGGGAAGAGATTTCTTACATTGCTGGCTTCCTGGGGGTTCAGAAAAAAGAAGGCTATCGAGGGTTTCACTTACCTGGGATATAGAATCAAGCCTTCAGCCTATAGAAACAATGATTGGGCTTGGTTAGCGGAGAAAATCAAAACAAAAATCTGTAAATGGACCCATAAATGGCTAACCTTGGGAGGGAGGCTCATAATGGTCAAGGCAGTACTTTCCCAAATTATTGTATTCTGGGGCCACCTCTTCTACATTCCACAAGGGATTGTATCACAAATTAACGTTGCCATATCTAAGTTTCTTTGGGGCGGCACAACCTAGAATAAGAAAATTCATCTATGCTGCCTGGAGATCTTATTTGTTCCTAAAAAGCTGGGAGGATGGGGGATTTTGAACACCCGGGCATTCAATTCAGCATTATTGATCAAGTCTTTCTGGAGGGCTCTTAATGAAAAGGGTATTTGGGATGAGATTATAGCTTGCAAATACTTGCCACAGGAACCGCTGCGGTTTATCTACTGCAAACAGTTCAGCGTCCCCAATAAAAAATCTGCAATTTGGATCAGTTTCATCAAGGTCTTACCCATTTTAGAGGGAGGACTGGCTTGGTCCTTTGGCGATGGCAGAAAAATTCTGCTAAGTGGGGACAAGGTGTGTGGAATGGTATCCATCCCTTTCCTCAACATTAGATTGCACCATTCCCTCTCTTCCAAAGGGATCATATTTCTATCTCAAGTCATATATCGATGGGAATACAGTGCACCGATTTACAAAACAGATGCACAATTAGCGCTCACAGGCTCGGAGGCGATGGAATGGACGAAGCATGCAGACGTATTCCGACAAGCCGGCTTATCTCATACTAAGGGGGGTGACAAGCTGACGTGGGTTGGAAAAATGCACAATGGCGCGCTGATTGTAAAGCAGATATATGACAACATCAACAGCTACGAGTCAATGGATTACATTATGCCCGGATTTGAAAATTACTGGTGTCGGAAAATTCCAACCAAAATTGTGCTGTTTGGATGGCTGGTATGGCGAGAACGAGTCCTTACATGGGATGGGCTATGGAGAAGGGGATGGCATGGGCCAAGCAGATGCATTTTATGTCTATCCGAACAGGAATCCATCTCCCATCTATTTTTCACTTGCCCCTGCATAACTCACCTCTGGTCACTATTTAGCAATCATCTTCTTTGCGAGGATTGGACTTCATCAAATTTCATTGAAGCTGCAAATCGCTGGGACAAAGTGAGTGGGAAATTTCAATCATTACCCTTTTTATTCATATGGGAGATTTGGCGCAACAGGAACAAACACATCTTTGAGGAGGCTCCAATCATGATCCCCCACATATACAATGCCATTATGGGATGGATTAAGGATAGGGATACGTATAGGCCTTCCAATCGGGATGACTCCATCAGGATTCGCCCTCACCCTATCTCATTGCCGACCATTTTCTTTGATGGCACTTGTAAGAACGGAATTATGGGGTGTGGAGCATGGATCAAACCCTCTCAATCTGAAAGGATCCAGGTAAGCTGGAATGGGGGCAAAGGCACTAACAATCTGGTTGAATTAATGGTCCTTTGGGGCAGACTACTGGCGGCATGCAATCTCAATCTTAAACAGGCATCCATATACAGAGATTTAAAGCTTATCATAGAGGCCTTCCATGGTTTCTGTCCGCATTCTTCTATTACTAGACATGGATGGTTTAGAAGGGCTAAAATCCTATGGGAGAAATTGAATGAGCCTTCTCTCCATCATATCTTCCGCGATAACAATACGAGAGCGGACATGCTATCTAAGAAGGGTTTGAATATGAATTATGGCCATCTTCAGGTAACTCGATATGTTAACAATCAAGAGGTATGGACCAGCAACATACCAATTCCTTGACTCATATATTCTAGTGGAAGAAATATTCTGCAATTTTGAGCTCGATTGCACAACCACGAGCCTGGAAATCTTCAAGCGAGCCTGCGGGAACAAGTTTTTTGAAAATAAATCCTCAGAAAGTCTTAAAAATAACATACAATTTTTCACTGGCTAACAAGCTCGAATCATAGAATACCGCTCTCATTGTATGCAAGATCGAATCATAGTCTTGGTATGATAGATATAAGCTAAACTGGACTTTGATTCTCAGTGTTCTGTCATAGTGTGATAAATTGAAATATGAAGCTATTATGAGGACAAAAAATGTATGCCTTTTCTATCTGTAGAAGAAGTGTAGAAGAAGTGAAATTGCTAGATGATCCTCAAATCCATATGATGGCGGTTAAAGCCGATGAATGTACTGTTATTATCTTTAAAATATAGTGGTTTTTTTCCTCTGAAAAAAAAAATCGTTAAGAGAAATTTATAATTAAACATAGATAATATAAAAAAGTCAGGATAAAACCTCAATTATATATATATATATATATATATATATATATATATATATATATATAATGTTTGTTTTAATGCATCAATATATATAATATATATTTTCTTTAAATATATATATATATATATATATATATATATATATATATATATATATATATATATATATATATATTCGTAAAGAAAAAAAAAACCGCTATATATTATATATGACAGTGCATTAAACAAAACATTACATTCTCAGCTGCAAGCAGCGAGAAAATCCAGATCATCATTGCCACAGTATGTGAGTCCCCCTTCTAAGAAAGAAAAAAGACCATAAATACTGTGGCAACATTACAAATTTCCGGAGGGCATTAAACCACTCCTAACAAAATATCAGATTATTAGGAATTTTGCTTCTGTGATCCATAAAACGTGATAAAAAATCTTTCGGTGAAAATCACATCAGAATAGATTTGGTCGACGCATTTCGAACCAGCCAGTGTGGTTCATCATCAAGACAAGATGGAAAATCTGATTCCAAAATCTGTCAAGTCCATCCATTCCTGCATCTTTTCATAAAATATAATATGTATATCAATAATGCAAGAGGGCTCTATGTATATCAAAGTTACCAATACCTAAACTTATAACTCATCATGTAGAAATCATAATGAAGACAAAAAATGATATGAGATCAGGCAAACCTATTCATCAATATATAAAACACTTCCTACTAACACTTTTTCTAAACAAAATTTACTATATATTACATATAAGGGAGGAGGAAATATACATAGAAAGTATATTTTTAATTTAACTTTATTTGATTTTAGCTTTGATAAATAATTTCTACCGTGTAGTATATACAAGAAATAAAACATATTTTAATGGATTTTTATATTTAGAAAATATATTTAGTCAATTTTATTTTATTTTAGGGAAATTTCTATTTTAATTAAGAGTCTCGTCGTTGATGGGAATTAATTCTTTGTGATTTTTATGTATGATTCTATTGTCGACATACTATAACCTAAGCTCTATATGATTTTATATCCACAACCTCATACATTTCTCAGATTTTTAAAACTTAAGTTTTCATATAGTCATCTAAGACACATGAGATAAATGAAACTTACATACGAACACTCAAATATATTATATTTTTGAATAAGTTTTTATGAATTAGGATTTTTTTTTTTTTTTTAATTGAAAAAAAACAAATAAAATTGAAAAAATAAAAAAAAAATAAAAACAATCGATTTCAAGTTCCTTTTTCTCTTGAGATCCGAATTTCAATCCTTTCTCTAACACATATTATTAGGTCGGGTTTCTCTGTCACCCTTCAATCCTCTCTACCATATATTATTAGGCCGGGTTTCTCTGTCACCACATTGTAACTGCAGTCAAACATGCATCATTGAATTGTGGTCTTCCGGTAATTGATTACCTAATTGTTTGAACTGGTACCCGAACTGAAGTTAAAATTGTATTGTTAAGGAACTGGGTTACTCACATTTGAATATCAAACCCTTTGTTCCAAGCATTTGAGTGGTCGCTCGGATTTGAGGTAAAACAACTTTATGCAACAATTTTTAACCAAAAAAAAAGAAGAGAGAAGAGAAAATAGCAGGTTCTACGGAATTAAAAAAAAAAAAAATTATTAACAAAAGAAGAAGAAGAGAGGAGAGATTTCTAAACATATACGCACATGTATAAATATTATTTATAATATGCGGATTTAAATCTCGATGATAAATTAAAATCCCCACGAAACCATCTCGTTCATAAGAAAATTGGGAATCATCCAGACACTTCAGAGGGAGGCTGAAAACAAAATCTCTCTTCCGGGATGAACTTCTTGACCTCCGGGAGGTCCCTATTCTTTCAGCTGATGATCCCAGGGTGGATAGAGCATATGACCCCCCTCAGGTCTCCAAATGATTTTCGCCCTCTCTTTCAGCTCATGTGGCATGGACGAATAGATATTTGCAGATGGCTTCATTTGATTCTATCAGGTTTTTTATGGTTCATCCATATGCCCCTATTCATAAGCTGCTACGGTAATGCTGTGGAACGTTTGGTTTATCGATGAAGTGGTTCTTGTTGCTGCGAATGTTGTGGGTTCATATATACAGATTTGCCTGATCCTCCATTTCTGTTTTTTCGATTTGGTGGATGTGGGTTTACTTCTACGAAGTGGGATTGCCCCCATGATATGTATATGTTTCTTTTTTCTCTCCATGTTATATTTCCGAGTGGCATTTGGGGGATCTTTTTAGTCATTATCATCGACTCCTTGCTGGATTATGAGTCTCATGTGATGGGTATGTTTCGCCAGATCACATTATTTTTGGTTTTAGGAGCAATGTCGTATATTTTGGAAGTGATTACTCCCTTCACTTCTTATGCTGTATTATGCACTGTTTTTATTTTCCATAATATAAAACAGCGTTTTTTTCTTTCTGAAAAAAAAGAAAAAAAAAGAAAATTGGGAATCAACAAAAACTATAATCAAATCAATTTTCTGCAATGCATTCCCTTCTACTTTTCCAATTTGCCGAGCCTTTATTAGATAATTTAATTTTGGAATGAAATTTAATAATACAAGGTGCAAGGACATTTGTATTAATTTACTTAGACTGCACAAACAATTACCATGCCTACAATTTAGAATTCATTAATCATGTTGTAAATTATCATGCCCTATTGTAATAATTTTGATTGGTTTCATTTTTAATAATCAACTTGTGATTACCAGAGATATCTATAACCCTTAAATATAACCCATATTCGAGTGATATCTATCAACCCTTAAATATAACCCATATTCAAAATAAAAAGAAAAATAAATAATTCACAATTCACTTTATTACGTTTTATATAGTTTTCCCATATAGTACTCGAGGAGTGTAATATTCAGATTTGTAACATAAATTTCGCGCATAAGTGATGAAAATTAAATCATGTTAAAGTCTGTAACATAAATTCAGGAATACACGATGAAAAATTAAATCATGTTAGAGATGAGTATGTTAGATCAATGTTGTATGAAGAAAAATGCAGCGGTGTACAAGAGAAAGAAATTCATTGGTTTGCCAAAGGGATTGGAGTTAGATGGGATTAACAAAATAAGGGGAAATTCTCGAAGGTGGAAGTTATCGGTTTGACCTCCGATCTATTGCTCTAGTAAGCCACCTTTTGACATTGCACCACTCTCCGGAAGTCTGAGCCTTTAAGCAAAGTGCCCCTCGTATATTCACCGTGGGAAGTAAAGGAAATAGAGTTATAATGTTATGCAGTCAAAGGGAAAAAAACAATTATCTAATATTATAGAATAGTATTTCTATGATTTAAAAAAGAAACTTTATTTTTATTAAGGAAAAAAAACAATTATCTAATATTATGGAATAGTATTTTTATGATTTAAAAAAGAAAGTTTTATTTTTATTTTTATATTAGTGTATTATTATTAATGATATTAAAATAGTAATCATATGATTTGTTATATAAATGGGTAAATGTTCCCCCTAATTATGAATAGCAATTGTATGACCGATCATTGTGGGTACAATGATAGATGTTCGGGACCAAGTAACTATTATCTTATTTTCTTCTTTTATGTTTAGATTTTTAATTTTCCATTAGATTTTTAAGGTGCCATGATCAATTACCTTTTTTTCCTTTTTTTTTTTTAATGGATATCCAACCATTCTTACTCACTATAAAATGAGATATGGATTTTTAAAGATTTAATATAATCCAAGAGAATAAATGGTTTTTAAAGATTTAATATAATCCAAGAGAATAAATGGACTATAATGATGAGTTCTTATGTAATTAAGATTGACTAATGGATGTGTTTAAATGTATTTTAAATTGTTAAATTTGTTTTCATATTAGTGACTCTTTTAATTGAAAAGATCAACACATTAATTCAAAAAAAAATTGATGCAAGAATTGAAACTATATATGGTTACTTACGCAATTTTGATAAAAGTGTTAATGAAAAATCAATCTAATAATGATAAACTATACCATTCATGTTGCTTATGCCATAGAATACATGTATTAATTTCATAGACTAAAAAAAAAACAAAGACATAAGACGATTTATGTAAACTCAAAGTCACAATATACACTAAATGAAATTGATAGGAAAGAAGCAAGATAAAAAAATAGGATGATAGAACCCTTGGATATGCTCTTTATAGCATGTTGAGTTCATAAATTAAGAAAGAAGATAAATGAATTATGTACTTGGTATGCTATTGATGAGTTACGTATTTGGATTAAATGAGACGATGTATTGTAAATGAAACAATGATTTAAGGAATGATGGCAAGGCTAGTAAAATATTAAATAGAGATTGAGGCTCTAGATGATGAAAATTGCAAGTAAAGAGACTGTATCAAATTGTAGCATACTAAGATGAGGAAATGATTATTGAAAGTAATTAGCATCTTGTTGAGAACACAATACTAATAGTATTAATGATATAACTTAGATCCTAGATGGATATTGAATAATCTTATTTCATAGTTGGTATTCATTGTTTATACAAGCACATGATTTTTTTTTTTGCTGATGAATAATGATAAGAATGTTTATAGTGTATCATTGTTTTATATTTGATAAGTATTTAAATGATTCTCATATTGATGATGTTTCATGATATGATGGTATGAGGATAATGATGCACAAGTGGTTCTTATTTATTTATTTTGTTATGAAAATGATGTTGTATGCTCATGATGGATATGAAATGTATAATGTGGCACATGGCTTATGATGTTATGATATGAGGTTATAGTGACATGTAGTTTGTTTATTATGGGATATCATGATATATCTTTGATACAGATATGTTGATATTATAACTTATGATGATATTCCATGAGGTGAAGCATGTGGTAATTGCATGCAAATTTTATGATGTACAAGAGTATGCATTTATTTCATATTCATAATGTGGTGATTAACAACGATGTTATGTTGTCATGATGATATGCAAGAGTTGGCATGTGGATTATTTTTTTATAATACTATGATTTTATAACTAATGCATTGGTTGCATGTTGAGATGTGGTGATTGATAGGAAATCCACAAAATAGGTCGAGAAGGCCGAGTTATTTGATGATCTTGTGGGAGCCCATACATGCGAGGGAAAATATGTAACACCATATGGGTTGGGGACATAATCAATCAACATTACATATGTAAGGGGTTCCTTTTTCTTCTATAGCTCTTAAGGGGCTATGCGACCATCTTTAGGAGGCCAAGTGCTTGATATTGGATTGGGATGCCGAAGTTTAGTGGGGGTGTAAGGACTTCGATGCTTGGGGTTGTGCACCTTAGTGAGTGTGGAGGGAGTGCACCAACCTTTCGAGATGCCTGGAGTACTACTGCATGGAGTATTGAGTTGGGTGCCTGCCTTGGGGCAGATGAGGTCTGAGTCAGACGCGAGCCTTGGGGCCAGCCTTAGGCTATGGTACAGACTGATGAGGCTTTATGCCTGGTTTTTAAAGTTGGGAAAAAGGACAGAGTTTCTTTGAGTTTTCTTAGGTGTTACAGAAACTTTTGATGCCTACTGGTTATACTAGTTCAATAGAGGGTGCGGGGAAAACGTGAAGTAATACATAACTAAATAAAATAAAATGTTAAATGATTCAACTTAACTTCAGAACGAAATTCCTTAAAAACCAAGAGTATGTAATACCCCTAATCACAATAGTAATAATAATAATAATAATAAATAAATAAATAAAAATAATATAATATTAAAATATAAATAAATAAATAATAAACAATAAAGAAAATATAATAATAAAAAATAAATAGTAAACAACAAAGAGAAGACAATAATAGTAAATAAAAAAAACAAAATAATAAATAATAAATAAATAATGAAGATAATATAATAATATAATAATAATAAATAAATATAATAGTAAAAATAAGTAAAGTTATCAAAAAAAAATAAAAAGAAAGAAAATAAAAAAGAGTTAAATTAAGAGAAATATTAAATGAAGTAAAACTTAAAATAAAAAAATCAAAGTTGGCATATTGACACATGAAAGGGACGTAGTCTAACTAAATTGCTTTTTTTCCCTAAAAATCATGGAAATTTCGGTAATATTTTAAGAAAATCTGGCAGGGATTTTTGTAAATCCAGGTTATAGCTTTCAAACTTCAATATTTTGGGTGTCCTAGAGGTTTTTGATGGTGCTGAATCCATTTCCACCATCAAAGACATGATTCAAGCACTGCTACTGCAAGATTTTTTAATTTTTTTTGTCCAGATTCTGGCCAGTCCGGGGGATTCCTCCGCCTCCGTAGACAACTCCATTTCATGTGTGCATGCGGATATATTTCCAATTCTTGGTCTATTTAATGGGAGGGGGATGAGATTCATCCATTCCTTCATTCATTTTCTTGGGAGAAAAATGTGGCGAAATAAAAGATTCCCTGGCAGTAGGACATTGATTGAGGGCTTAGGGGTGGCCAACTGTAGAAAGATTATGTGTAGCTGAGCCTACGGTTCGGTGGAGAGTCATCCCCAAAAACTTTGTTGCAGTTAGCAAAATTCAAATAATGTTAAACTCCAGAGTCATAAGTAAGAAATATCGTCGTTACATGTAAGTTGTCTCCACTCGTGTTTTTGAAAATTCTATGCTAATTAGTTGAATAATTGTGTGTTGATTATTAATTGTATAAATTGATGTAGTTAGTTGTATATTGAATAATAGTAAAAATAGGTAAAGTTAACAGAAACTAAAAAGAAATAAAATAAGAAAAAGTTAAATTAAGAAAAATATTAAATTAAGTAAAACTTAAAACAAAGAAATAAAATAAACAACTCCAAATTTACATGTCACTTGTGTAAATGTTTTGATAAACTAGTGTTAAAATTTACCATCACCACTATGACATCCGAGTTGAATTTGATTGACATCCGAGTTGAATTTGATTCTAAGTGCGTGAATTTATTACAATAGTGACTTTCAATTAAAAAGACAACTGAAAAATAAATATTAAAAAAAAAACAATCATTTATTACTAATTGTAAACTCACCCTCTAATTCAGAGACATAAGAAAACACAAATGGTTGAAAAGAAAATGGCAACTATTTGAAATTGGTATAATATTAGACGTTTTTGATAATATCTTTTGGTTAAAAAAAATAAAAAAATCAACACAACATTCCCGTCATTTATCAAATATACAAGATTACTAGATTTTTGGCTTCTGTGATCCATCAATAAATTAAGCAGAAATCTTTCGGTAAAAATCACATTATCATGAACAAAGTCGACGCGTTTCGAACCAACCAGTGTGGTTCATCATCAGGACTAGGTGAGAGATCAGATCAGTCGCTAAGTTTAAATAGATGTAGGAGAGGAAAGAAAACCGTTAAAATCAGCTAATTTGACTATAAAACGGTTAGTTCAATAATTAAAAATAAAAATAAAAAACGGCTAGTTTGAATATTCAAATTAAAAGTCTAATTAAATAAAATAAAATTCAATTTTATAGTTTAATTATTTAATTTTTCAATAATTGATTATTATACATTATTTTATTGTAAAATTTTTTTAAAAATAAAATAAATAATTAATTAATAATAATATTATAATAATAAGATTAGAAATAAAATAGTTCCCTTAATTTACATATTTTTAATTACAAATTGAAATGGCTAGTTTGAAAATTCTGCTTAATAGTTTAATTAAAATTTATTATTAGAAATAGCAAATTTTTTATTTTTATTAATCTCGGTAATCGAATTTTCAAATATTATTTAATTAAAATTATCTATAATTATATTGAAATTCTACCTCTATATATATATATAAAGATATAGTAAAAATAAAAATAATAATAAATAAATAAAAATAATAAATAAAAATAAAATAAAATAAATATATATAAAAATAAAAATAAATAAAAATAAATAAATATAAAAATATATATATATATATATAAAATGAAATTGAAAAAAAAAAAAAAAAACATAAATAAATAAATAAAAAATATAAAAATAAAAATAAAAATGAATAAATAAATAAATAAAAATATAAAAAATAAATAAATAGTACTATCAAGAAAGAAGAAGATTAAGAATATAAGGCAGGGATCCAACACCTGCTTATATTCCAACCGTCATCTCTATTGAGATTTAAGGGCCTTTTTTCAATTTCAAGGGCCTCTCTTAACTTACGATGATGAAAATGATCAACCCTGGCTAAGACCTTAGCCTCTTCGATACAGATATGATGGTTAGTTTTTTCCACATGTTCAGCTAGGGCAGAGGTGCGGGACCTGCCAAGTCTAATGTCAGCTGCATGTTCACAAATCCTTTGGTTAATGGACCTGCCTGTTTCACCAATGTAAGGTGTCCCACAGGAACAAGGAATAAGATAGACCCCTTTTTTATCCTTAGGGTTCACAGGATCTTTAACAGAGTTAAGAGAGTTTCGGATCGTGTTAAGGGGTTTGAAGGAAGAGGAAACCTTATGCTTCCTAAGGATTCTAGCAATCATATCAGTGGTACCCTGAATGAAAGGAAGCCTAACATTGCAGGACCATTGATTAGGATTTTTATTTTTAACCAAGGAACCTCTTTCATCTTTAAGAAAAGCTTTAAGTCCTTGTGACTTACTATAACCATTAGAACAAAAAACATCAAGAAGATGGGCCTTTTCTCCCTCAAAGTGAGACTCATCCGAGATTCTCAACGCCCTAGTGGCTAAGGTGTTGAGAACGCCTAACTTTTGCGCAGGGAAATGATGTGAATCAGCCCGAAGATATTGCTCAGTATGGGTTTTTTTACGAAAAACCCGATGAGAGAAAGAACCATCATCTTTCCTACAGATAAGAACATCAAGGAAAGGAAGGCTCCCATCCACCTCATAATCAAGATATACAAGATATTCTGCAGTACTGCTAAGAATAAGCACCGATATTGATGCCCACTGACATTCCTCCAAATCAAACAATCTACATCAACAATCTTAATGAGAGAGTCAAAAGAAGAAGGCACCGTTATCTTCCATACATTCTGAAATAGGAGCTGTATATTTATTTTATTTAATTTTGTCCAGTTTGGCTTTTTTGTTAAACCAAGACTCAAGGAAAGAAAACACAAACCTACATATCTAACATAAACCCTTAAAACTAAAATAACTATAGTTCGTAGTTGTATAATTTAAGTATATGCCCTACCATAAAAATAAGATTGAAAAAAATATCTGGAAACACAATAATAGATTTTAACCTAAACAAAGTTCCTTGATCCACGTCCTTAAATTTTGGATAGTTTAAATTAATTTAGATTAACTTAATTCTATTGCTAAAATGGATTACTCTAATTCAGGTACAAGTCAATCACAATGTGACTTTTAAGCATTAGTTATTTCATAATTATGCCAAAGGTGTTTTTTTTGATGGAGTGGGGTGTGCAAACACTGTTCATTTTAGCTAATGAGAAACTTTCTCTATCGTCCTTCCAACCAATCAGATTTCTCCATTTGGTTATTCCTCCAACCAATGAAAATTGATCATCTGTCCAGCTTGTACATCTGTCCAGAAATTAGTCAGCTGACAACGTCCCTCCGTTCGGACGGCTTCGATGTTTCTTTTCACGCTTTTGTGAAAATGCTAGTTATAATATAAGTTTTGTTTAACTCTCATTTAGTTTTAAATATTATTTTAAATACGTAAAAATAATATGGATATTATGTATAAATTTTATATTTATTTTTAAATAGTTTGGGTTTGTAGATATTTGCTTACGTCTTTACATATATATACTCTAAATATATTATTACAATTTTATTTTTAATATAAATAATTTTATTTAGGTATATATAATAATTAGGTAATAATGTTTTGTAAACAAAGTTGATAACATTGTTATACAATATATATATAATAAGTAAAAGCTTTATAAACTTTGTTGTGAATAGATACATGGTTTTTATTTGTAATTGTTATTGAAAAATTATACATATATAAAATTAGTTTAGTTGATAAAATTGTTAAAAGTTTTTGGAAATTTGGAAATCGAAATGACACTTAAAATGTAGTATGAATTTTAATGTTTTTATGAAAATTTAGTGTAAAGAAGATTTAGTATAAAAGATTTAAGCATAAATCAAGGAAAGTAAATGGATTATAATGATGATTTTTCCTATGAAATTAGGATTGTGTAAGGGATCTTTTTTGGAAATTTTCTTTGTAAATATCTAAATCGTGTCTAATAGCTTAAATTTTATTCATACTCTATGGTACTATGTATAGGGTTATGGTTTTAGTTATTTGTTATGTCAACATAGGAGTGCTGAAGTATAATGTTGGGATAAAGTTTCATGATATGATAGTATGAGGACATGTGGTTCTTATTCATTTAGTTTGATATGATAATGAAGTTGTATGCTAATGATGGATATGATATGAATAATGTGGCATAAAGATTATGATGTTATGATATGAGGTTATATTGACACGTGGTTAGTTTATTATGTGATATCATGATATATCTTGATGCAAATATGTTGATTTTATAAATTATGATGGTATTTCATGAGGTGAAGAAAGTGGTATTTGCATGCAGATTTTATGACATGCGTGAGCATGCGGTTCATTATTATTCAGAATGTTGTGATTTACAATGATGTTATATTCTCATGATGACATGAAAGACTTGACATGTGGATTATTTTCTATGATATTATGATGTTATAGCTAATGCACTGGTTGCATGTTGAGATGTGGTGATTGGTAGGAAATCCCCAAATGGGCCGAGAGGTTCGATTATTTGATGATCACGTGGGAGCCCATACCCGCGAGAGAGAATATGTAAAACCATATGGGCTAGGGAGATACTCAATCATCACTACATATGCCAATGGTTCCTTTGCCTTGTATAGCTCTTGATGGATAGCTCTTGAGGGGCTATGGGACCATCTTGAGAAGGCCAAGTGCCTGATATTGGATTGGGATGCTGAAGTCTAGTGGGGGTGTAAGGACTTCGATGCTTGGGGAAGTGCACCTTAGTGAGTGTGGAGGGAGTGGGCCAACCTTTCGAGATGCCTGGAGTAATACTACAGAAGAGGTCTGAGCCGGGCGTGAGTCTTAGGGCCAACCTTGGGCTATGGTACAAACCGATGAGGTTTTATGCTTGGTTCTGAAAGTTGGGAAAAATGACAAAGATTCCTTGGGATTTCCCCGCTGATGTGAAAACTTTCGATGCCTGCTGGTTATACTATTTCAACAGAAGGTGTAGGGAAAACATGAAGTAATAAATAACTAAATAAAATAAAATGTTAAATGACTCAACTTAACTTTGAGACAAAGTTCCTTAAAAAGGGGGACTATGTAATGGCCCTAATAAAAGATAAATAAATAAAGAAAACAATATTAATATATAAGTAAATAAATAATAAATAAGGAACGAAAATATAATATTATATAAATAGTAAATAATGAAGAAAATAGAATAATAGTAAACAAGTAAAATAGTAAATAATATACTGGAGTTCTAAATAAATATATATAAAAGTAAACTATAAAAATAGTAAAAAAAATTACGTTAACAAAAAGTAAAAATGAATAAAATAAGAAAGAGTTAAATTAAGAGAAATATTGAATTAAGTAAAACTTAAAACAAAGAAATAAAATTTGCACGTTGACACATGGATTGTGTGCATGTGGATCCATTACCAATTCCCTTCCATTTTTGGAATAATTGGTTCTATTTAATGGACGAAAAGGGGAATGAGATGATTATTCTTTTGGAGAAGAGTGTTGAGAGGCAAAGGAAACCTTGGTAGTAGTACATTGATTAAGGGCTCGAGGGTGGCCATCTGTAGAAAGATTATGTGTAGCTGAGCTTATGGTTGGGTGGATATTTGTCCCCAAAACTTTGTTGCGGTCAGTGGGATTAAAATAACGTTCAACTCCGAAATCACAAGTAAGGAATATCATTGCTTCAGGTAAGTTTTCTCTGCTCATGTTTTTCGAAATTCTATCCCAATTAGTTGAATATTTGGGTGTTGATTATTAATTGCATGATTGACATAATTAGTTGTATGTTTTAATTTGGGGTTGTTACATATGGTACCTCCATCTCGTTGAATCATGTGTTTTCATTGATGTTAAAGCTAGGGAGAATCCTAGTGGGATACATTTATAAGTGAGGATTAGACCCAGGTCTAAGGGGAATTCGAGGAATCATGGACCTAAGTTAGAGAAATAATGGACCCAAGTCAATAGGTTAGCCTAAATTAGAGGAATATCATACCCAATTGATGGTTGGCCCAAGTCAAGAGGAATAACAATGATGTCAGTGCCTTGGGGCAAGCACCAAAACTCTATGAATAACATGATTTTTGAGTGCAATGGATGTAAATCGTGTAATATTCCCTTTCTTGATCCGTTCAAAGTGGACGGAATCGGTCTATGGTATTACCTTGGTATTTTCCCATGGTATCGGCCCATGGCATTTGTTGTCGGTTTTCAAGAAAAATAATAAAATAAGGTCCATCAAGCCTATAAAAGGGGATAAAAGCTAGGCATTTAGATTCATTCCAGTTTATCTATCTTATTGTGTTTTGATTGAGAACTTGGCGTTTCTAGTTCTAGCAATGATCCCGGGACGAAAACCACATGGTGAATTTTGTATGGTGGTTCCATCCAGGGTCCATGATTGTGCTTCAGTGTTTGTTTACCTGTTTAATGAGCAGCCAAGAATGCCATCTGCAGGAGCTCAGTTTTATTGTATGGACATGTATTTTATTTTCAGCTAATAATATAAATAAAGTGCTGCAGTTCCAATCTTGTTGTGTTTTGTGTTTTTATCGCAATTAATTCTAGTTGGAACACCTAGATGTGCTTATTTATTGAAAATTTCGGTCTTCGGGATATTATAGTGGTATCAAAGCTGGTTTTCCTTGCCAACCTGAGGGTTTTATTGCAAATAAATTTGGTTAAAGATCAAAGGTTTCAGAGAAAATAGTATTCGGTGATCCTCCATAGTCACCCTATCTAGAATCTCAACAGTTTCGGTGGCTCTATATAGCTACCCTAACTCGCTTATCATTGTTAAAGTTTTATTTTGGGGTTTGAGAGTCCACTCTAGTTACCAGGGCCAAATTATTAATTGGAACACGGGGTGACTAGGGCTATCTGAATGACAGAGAATTTGACTTGAGACTTGTTCGACGAATAGTGGCTGGATCGAGAGTCAATTTCCCCTTCTTGCCTTTCCCTTGTCTGTGGAAACATTTTCGGTCAAGAAAAAGGGTCGAGTGAGGAAGGCTCATCCAGAGCCAACCAAGGCCGCACTCTGTCTCAGCGGCTCCATGGGTATTGAAGGGCGACCGAACGTCGTCGTCATAGCTAGATCTATTTTCTGTATGTCCCTCGACGTGTTGTGGCTTTATGTATATCGCTGAGTTCTAATCTAAGAGCCACATATTTGGTTGTTTGGGACGAGTATCACCGCGCAACAGGGGAAATGCCATTCAAAGGCCATACATTGGTAGTGTAAGGGTGTGCTTCTGGATGACGCACTCCCTCTATAGATCTGTCGAGGGAGTAAGGTAATTCACATGCTCAGAAGGAGCGTTTTGCTTTGGAAGAAGACGGACCCATTGCTGACCAATGCACGATGGGGATACTGCTTGGTATGGTACGTGCTGTAACTTAAAGTGGATGGATTTTTCAGCGTGTCTGTGTTCTTAGAAAAACTCCGCTATTATTTCTTAGCCAACCATCATCGAAAAGTGTACTCCTGTTGAAACTAAGGCACAGGAAAAACGGGTACCAGGGAGGTCGTTCCTACCATGGTGTATCTAAGGTTTTAGAAAATAAAGGGAAGAAAGCCGTCGAAACTTGCGGAGGGCGCATCATCTCGTTGCAGGAGGAGCCATCATTGTCAAAATCTATAAAGGTCGCACATAAATCAAGCACTTACCATTATATTGTTGTTCCTTGGGTGATTAATAAATTTTACCTTGGAAGTGGAGGGCCACTAATGCCGGAAAGAAGTTATTGGAGGTTGTTTCGTGAGCATCAACAAAGGGGCACGAAGCTACTGTTTGTGGTCAAGAAAAATCACCGTACAGGTCATCCCATCAAGAGAGAGAGCACAGGAGCAGTAAGAAAGGTTGATTCATTCGTAGCATGGGCGCAACCACACCAAATCAGGACAAGAAATTGTACATCACTGTACGGTTAATCGAGGGTCCAGTGGGAATCTCTTAGTGCATTGATAGATAATGGGCGTAGGTGCATTCTCAGGGTTGCAGGTTGAGTGGCCATAACACCAAGGTGGGAAAGAACCGCAGTGTAAAAATCTGACCAAGCTGTAGGGAGACCAACAATGTCGAAACGATCTTTGTGGCTGTAGTTGCAACGATCCAAAGGGGGTAAGCCACCATGACAGCACCGTAGGCCAAAGATCACGAATAATATGCGGCATATCAAATATCAGGTGGCAGAGTTCTAGTTATGAGCCATATCCAGCAAAGCCGTAGAGGAGCTGAGAGTGCAGCAGCTTATTGTTCCGAGTAGATCCGCATCTCTTGATTACAAAGGGATTGCACAACATTTTCCACTTCTGTGTGGATTAAGGGACAATTTTCCCTCTGGTTTATTGTGCATACTAACACAGTTTTCTCTTTGCCAAGACCGAGCTCTACTCAATTGGTTAAGGACGTGTTTGCAATCATCTTGGTAAATGAAGGATCTGTGCTGATAGGAGTTGAATGACCATGCCTTCCTTTAATAGGTCTGTGACATTATCAACATAGGGTGACCCCTCTATTAAACGTTTACAATCGGTCCATTGGTTGGTATATAGGCAGCCATGATATTATTTGACCGTGGGTAGTCATAAGCTCATGTCGTCCTCTTTTGATTGCTTTAATTCACGTCACTTCATTATATGTTTTGTGGTTTATTTAAAAGGTTAGTGCTTATGTTCATATGATTATTAGGCTGATTTTGTAGGAATTAATCAAGAATCAGAGTTGTTATTTATCTCCTATATTTTTCTCAGTCGAAGCCATTCATTGGGAGACAAAATTATCACAATTTGGTAGAAATCGTATTGAATCATTCATAGGGACCATCTATGGGTTGACCGATCGGTCAATAAGGCATACATCAAGTAGCCATATGGTGCATAGTATTTATACTTCTATTAAAAATAGAAAGGTGATCGATTTCCTTATGGAGGCTGAAGATTCAAGCCGAGTTCTCAAAAGGGTGTAAATCAGTTTTATTGAAGAAAGCCGAGGAGAGAAGAAAAATTATTGAGATCCATTGATGCCAAACCACAATGTCATCATTTTAATTTTGGAAACACTACAAGAATAAGCCTAATGATACATCACTCAATTCTATAGGCTACAATACTTCTGTGGATCACATATGGAAACAATATACATATCAAAAGATAGAGCAGAACAACATGCCTTTCTCTCGAAAGGTCCATGTTATCCTTCAACAGTCAAAAGATATCCGGAAGGAAGATGTAAAAAGCAAGTGTCTCTTTGAACTTGGATCCAAATTTCAGGGTACAAAGTTAGAATATGTCCTCCTACAGCTAGACACATTAAATATGGCCTTGAGCTTGATAGAGAAATCAAAATGGGAAGAGTCTAGTTGGGCCTTGAAACCATCCATGCTTTCTTTGATACAACCTAGGTTCTTGGAGCATTCTTGTGAAAAGGTTAGACTCACAGTCGCCTCTTGTCTCAGTAAAATAATAGCCTTAAAAACACCGCTACTGCCCTACAATGATGACATCATGAGGAGGAATTTTCGGGTAATGGTAGAAGCACTCCAAGGGTTGGACAACACCACCCTTCTTACTTTTTTTTCAGAAACACACAATTTTGGAACGCATGGCGAAATTCAGATTTGGATCTAGAGTGTGATGACTTAATCCTTTAGATGCTCCAATACTTTTTCACTGGAATTACAACGTCACATCCAAACTTCACCAAAAAAGACATTCAAAAGATCATGTCTCTGATCTTAGGAGAAGATAGGGCCATCTGCGAACAATTGAGATCCAAATTGTTGGCCATTTGGAGAAAGGAGCTAATTGTATCACCTGCTGCTTATGAACTAGTTGAGGGGTTGATCAAACAGAGCATCAAACTACTTAGAAAGAAGTTAACCAAGGAGTAACTAACAAAGATTTGTGGAGACAACAAGAATGAACTAAGGAGGAAAGGCTTATGCTTTGTATGCAAGGGAGTTTGGGCACTGGACCATTCATGTCCAGATGATAAGGAGGCGACAAGGACGGAAAAATTAGAGATCTCTTCAGATCATGGGGATTCATCCATAGATGGGTTCACCGGTTTTCAGGAGAGGGCCTATGAAGGATCTAAGAAGTCAAGTACCAATGGAGCAACGACACCATGCTCTTAAGAGAAACTTGTAGGACAAGTTGATCAATCAGCTTGACAAATTACATGATGAAAAGACGGAGGTAATTCATCTTGATGATGTGGTAGTTGAGTCTATAAATACACCGAAGGACATCCATAAAGAGTATGGGCAATCTGGTATAGACAATAGTCCACCTGTACACCCATTTTGGACAACCAGAGAGGATGGAAAACTTATCCTCACATGTAAAGAGGTCCAGGAAGAATACACTCAAGGAGAATCAAATGGGGAGCCAACAGTAATAAACCGATATGATGAGCATGATCATGCAGGATAGCATGAAAAATATAGTATACAGGATGAGTCATTTCTAAAGGGCCAACCAAAGGTTCAAGTTGAAGCAGTGGCCGTGGGGCATCCGGTGCAGTCAAATATAGAGACATTCTGTATTGCACTAGAATTTCCAGTAGAAATTTTTTAGAAAAGGATCATGCATTTCAAGATAGATCTTATGTTGTTGAAGCAGAGATTCTAGACAGCACTAGACATTGTCTTACAGGAGAACAGAAAAATTGAGGAACTCATAGGGGTATGTGTCGAATCAACACCAACAACCCACCTTTATACATTGGGAAGAGTAGGTCAGAGTTCTCCAAATGCATCATGTTGGGTAACCAAGTAGAGAAGAATGAATTGAGCCTCGAACAAAATCAACATAGTAGATTTGCAGATATTCATCCTTCCCCAAGTATGGATTGGCAAGAGATTATGAGTTGGTATTCTATTGATAGGTTGATACTCACAGCCAAGGGCATATTGAATCTTGGGCCCTTTGGTGCGGGCAGTGATGGAGGGATGAAATGGTACCATAACCCACAGGTCCCAGGATTTAGGTGGCATTGGGATCCATGAGAATCCATTGGGGGAAGGATTGGCCAAAGGATTTTTTGGGATCTAGGTAAATCTATCGAGGGAAGGATTGGTCAGAGGATTTCTTGGGATCCAGGTATCGAAGGATCCATTCAGGACCATTCAACATGGAGGTATGGAACAATACATTAGGTTGTATGGGATCCTGGTATTAATGTACGAATGCTTATGTTGTGGATAAAAGTGGATCACTTGAGGACAAGCAATCTTTGGGCGGGAGGATTTGTAATATTCCCTTTCATGATCCGGTCAAAGTGGACAGAATCGGTCCATGGTATTACCGTGGTATTTTACCATGGTATTTGTTGTCGGTTTTCAAGGAAAATAATAAAATAAGGTCCATCAAGCCTATAAAAGGGGATAGAAGTTAGGCATTTAGATTCATTCCAGTTTATCTATTTTATTGTGTTTTGATTGAGAACTTGGCGTTGCCAGTTCTAGCATTGATACCGGGACGAAAACCCCGTGGTGAATTTTGTATGGTGGATCCATCCAGGGTCCACGATTGTGCTTCAATGTTTGTTTTCCTGTTTAATGAGCAGCCAAGCATTCCATCTACAGGAGCTCAATTTTATTGTATGGGAATGCATTTTATTTTCAGCTAATAATATAAATAAAGTGTCGCAGTTCCAATCTTGTTGTGTTCTGTGTTTTATCGCAATTATTTTTCGTTGGAACACCTAGATGTGTTGATTTATTGAAAATTTCGGTCTTCAGGAAATTACAGATTGAGAGTGAGGGTGTGGTGTGATTTTTAGCGAGCACAAAGGTGTGGTCTAAGGTAAGTAAGCATAGAAGCAACAGATCTGAGGAGCATAGGTGCTATGATGAATATCTAAGGCGAATAAGAGGCCTGAGGCATGAGTATCCAAAGTCTTAGAGAAGTCTATTATATCAGGAGAATCATCTATTGGGATCGAGTTATACTATTGAATATGTAATCCTTGGTTTTATTGAAAGACTTCAAATTCATTTAAATGTGAAATATCCTACAAATTGTATTGTTTTAGGATGCCTTAGCTCCTACGCTTAGCCCTTGATTGTATGGTGCAATGGCGTAGCACCTAAGAGCTTAATCACTCAGAATATTGGATTTTTTGTTAAAACATATAATTTTATTACTTTAATATCTGATATATATAGAATTTGATCTTAGAGCGAGGGTGTGGTGATGTGATTTGTACTGAGTACAAAGGTGTGGTATGAGTAAGCAAACATAGAAGCAAAGGATCTGAGGCTCATAGGTGCGATGATGAATATCTAAGGTGAAGAAGAGGTTTGGGGCATGAGTATTTGAAGTCTTAGAGAAGTCTGTTATTTCAGGAAAATCCTCTATTAGGACAAAGCTATACTAGTGAATATGTAATCCTTGGTTTTATTGAAAAAATTAAAATTCTTTTGAATGTGAAATGTGTAGAAATTATGCAATATTCATGTAGATTACCGGATTCTCCTAATCTAACAATTTAATCCTTATGTTAAATACATAATCCTTCTACTTAATTCTTTGCGGAAATTAAATCGCCAATTGCAAACACATGAAGAAAAATCAATCACACATAACAAGATGTTTTATTGGGAAAGCTTAAAGCTAAAAACCCCAACTATCATATATTATGTATATCAATGGATCCTAAAACAATCTCATATATCTCATACAAAGCTCAACTCATAGAGCTCTCAGTACAATATACAATCATCTCACATTGTCTTGCATAAATTTTCACCTCCATGCACCAATTTCTTGCCTCCTGACAACCTGCCTCCACTGCGCAATCCTTGCTGAAGAAGAACCTTGAATGAATTCGACCTTACCTTGCCTTTACTGCGCAATACTCATAGGCATCTCCAATGTGTGTGTGGATGCATTGAATGCTACACTATAGTTACAACAGATAGTCCATATCACCCTTTCACCTATCTCTCCATTGGATCTGACATGCAAGTAATTAATTGCTGTATTTGTTCAGTTGCAAGTAAGACACTACTTGTGAAATAATTAACTAATTAATTCACTCATCTTTCACTAGTGTATGTTCAGTTACAACTAGCACAACTGAGTTAAACTAAATAAAAACTCACATAAGTACTCTTCCAAATCTATTATAACTTGCCACTGTCACTTATAACTAAGTCCTCCATGCATGAGTCACCAACCACCCTAGGAATTGCGTAATTCCTTCAGCCCACTGATGTGCCACATCTGTTCACTGAAATAAAGTGCTCTAAGAGAATAAGTTACTATTTATTGTCTGATTATTATTAAGGGCTAATAATAATTGACATGCATTCTATTTTTAGATTAGCGATCTATAAATAGACTTCGCCCATCTTCTAAAAATAGAAAATCATCCAAAGATAGAATTTTCTCAACCGTCTAGAATCAATATCTTGCTAACTTTAGAATATGCTCACCATTCTAAAAATAGACATACACCTAAAAATAGCCTGTGTGGGCCCCACCTAGTTTAGGTGCTTATTTTTCACTAGGAACAAGGATGATGTTTCCGGATGCCAATTTCACTGTTTCTTGTTGAAAACTTCAACAAAATAGCCTAAAATTTTTATTTTTTAAGGATGCGTTAGCTCCTAATCTTAGCCCTTGGTGGTATGGTGCAAGGGCGTAACACTTAAGAGCTTAATCACTCAACATGCTTGATTTTTGTTAAAGCATATAGTTTTATTACTTAAATATTTGATATATATAGCCTTTGATCTTAGCTCCTGGTCGTGTTTTGAGAAGGTGTAGCACCCAAGGGATCAAAGCCCTCAACATATTGGAATATTAGCACATCACACAATTTCACAGATATTTCAGTTTCTCAGTAAGCTTATGATCTCAAATCTTAGCCGCAATGTGCTTAGGTGTAGCACCTGTAGACTAAAACTCTCAACATATCACCTTGTTAAGTGCCTGATCTTAGTGCTTGGTCATATAAGTGTTATGTCAACAACTACAACAACTACAATTTTTAGTGGTGTAGTGAACCTTGAATCCATAGATATCCCAATATCTCGGTGCTCATGCATGTTACTTAACAATGAATTCATCAACATTTGAAAAAATAAAATGTTGATGTTTGTACCCAAAAGGTCTTGGTTTTGCAGGGATCTCTAGTGTTAAAGGATTTCATACATCTTCCCTATAAGAAAGTTTAAAGTTATATTTTTAGGTTTGAACCCTAGTGACAAGTAAATGTGAAATTTGGTGTTTGAAATGCCCTTAGTAGAGCTAAAGTGAAGCTTTTTTTCTGAGACAATAAACATAGAGTGAGATCCTCTAGTTTTCTAAGGACCCAATAAATTAAAGAGTATGAAGTACTATGCATGTTGAGTATTGAGAGTTAAGCACTTGGTTACATTGTTGGCCATATGTGAAGCTTGTGAACAACAATGGGGTATTGGTGGAAAATGACTGTAAGCAATTTATTGTTTGATAATTGGGATCAAAGGGAGTTCCATTTATGAAGGTATGATGCTAAGTTTAAATAATTGGGATTGAAGGAAGTGCCCGATTTATGTGACACTGTAAAGAGTGACTCAACAAAGTCAAAGAAATAGAGAAGAAAAGTACTGGGTCATTGCAAGACAAATAACATATCAAGCAAGTTGAATAACGTAGAGAAGAGAACATAATATACCAGTGAACGATACAAAGCAAATTACATAGTGTACCATTGATGTGCATAAGTAGTTTACAGAGAAAACAACTAAGGGGATTAGTGTTTCCTATAGGTCGATGCCTATAAAACTACAAAGAGGATTGGTGTCTCTTGTAGGTTGGTGCTTGAAAACTAGAGGGGATTGGTGTCTTCTATAGGTTGGTGCATACAAAACTAAGGGGATTGGTGTCTCCTATAGGTTGGTGCCTACAAAATGTTGTAGCTGTAGGTTGGTTCTTATAAAGAGCTATTACAAAGAGCAGTTTTGTGGTTCTATCCTGATAAGGTTTCCACGTATATCAGGTATTTCATGTTATGCTTATGAGATTGATGCCTTATGGTGCTTAAATTTTTAATTAAAATTTGCCTTATACTGATTCACTCCCTCACTCTTAATATAACTGTGAATCCAACAATTTTTATTCAAGTTGGTTTCTTCAGAAGTATCCTAACATCTGGAAGGAATATTTTATAGGTACCAATTTCCAATTGGATGGTTCTTTCACAAAGAGAGCCCCTATAATTGAACAAATTCCAGTTTCTAGAAGATAGGGATGATGACATTTTTGATGTCTCTTTGACTTAACATTTGGATATATGTCGTGGATGGTTATAAATTTCTAAAAACTCCTCCAAATGATCAAGATGGTAAATTTTTAAATAATCCAAAAGCAATGAATTCCATGTTTTGTAGCCTAGTAGAATCAGAATTTGTCAAGGTAATACAATTTAGGTTTGCAAAAGACATTTGGGAAATGATTCAGAGCATCTATGAAGGAGATGAAAAGGTAAGAAGGGCAAAGTTTCAAACTCATAGAAGATAATTCAAGAGTTTGAAGATGAATGAAGAAGATATTGTGGGCTTATTTATCTGTGTAGATGAGATTGTTAACAATATTAGAGGTCCCGATGAAAGGTTTTAGGAATTTGTAATTGTTTAGAAAGTGAAAAGAGTTATTCCTGTGAGATTTAATGCAAAGGTTTCAACTATTGAAGAAATTAAATATCTAGAAAACCTAAATATGAATGAATTGCATGACATCCTCACAAAGGCTATGATTATTCCATATACGATTTAGATGCAAAAGAAGCTTAGTTTATGAGAAGATTGAAGAGAGAATCTAGTACAAAGATAATTTTCCATTCAAATGTTTTAATTGTGAAAGAATACGTCATTTTGTTGTTAAGTGTCTGTAAAGCGAGAAAATAGTAATAAAGAAGAAAAATATAAAATAGAAGCGAATCTCATGTACACAATAAGGGAAGATACACTAAGAAGAAACATTTTTATTCCATAGAAGATATTATCTCTTCTTAAGAGGGTGATGGTTATACATATGATGTTAAGAAAGAACATTTCTTATTCATAGCCATGAATGTTAAAATTAACCAAAAATAGAGATCAAATTCAGAGGAAGAAGATGTTGATGGAGAAGTAAATCTTAAGGCATAACTTAATAGTGCAATGGATAAAATAGATAGACTTAGAGGAAAGATTAAAAAAAAAAAGGAACTATTGCAAAAATATGAAAAGAAAAAAATGATTTTGATGAAGCAACAATCATCCTACTAAGTTATGGTAAGTTTCCCATTGTTAAAATAAATAAATAAAAATCATTGATAAGTGAGCTAAAAGGAAAAAAAGGAGATTGTGAGAAGCTAGAAGAAAAAATCATCTCTTTAAGGAAGGAATTAGAAAATGAAAATGTTAAATTGAATCAAATCTTGAAATTTGGAAAATGTATTGAAATATTAGATGAAATTCTTAGTAGTTAGAAGTCTCCTTTTGTTAAAATAGGCATTTATTATAAAGAAAACCACGAAAATTTTAAGGGTGAATCAGGCACAAAGACATCAAATAAGGAATGGAAAGAAGATCATAAAAGCTTTGATAATGTGCCCAAGAGTTTTATCATAAATGAAAGTAGTTGCAGGAAAGGAGGTGAGGACTAGTAAAAACATGAATTCTCGAACGACTTTATCAACAATACAAGCAACTCCTAAAGTGGAGTTAAGGACCAACATTGACATGACCCTATCAACAATGCAAGAAACACTAAAAATGGAGTTAAGGATCAACATAGACCTAAGTTTTCTCACAAAGACAATTGGAGTGGGTTTAGAAGAACTATCTTTTCAAGAAGGCCTTTCACATCCAAGTATCAAAACCTTTTCTTGGATTATTGATTTGCTTGTAATAATTTTGGTCATAAGGCAATGAATTCTAGAGAAAATGTAAGAAAAGATAATATGAGAGTTAGAAACAAAAAATCCCATGAGACTCAAAGAAATGCTTATCTAGACAACAAACATAGAGGTTTCAATAAAAATGGTTTTAGAAATTACAATTCATGTGCACCTCTATTCGATCATGTTGAATTCTCTAAGTGAAATAATTATCGTCACAAGGAAAGTGAATATAGAAGCATCTCGATAATGATTCCTTAATAAAACAAGCAATATGAATACACAAAGGTATGGAAAAGGAAGCAAGAAAAACAAGAAGAATGTGGATTTTCACTATATTCTCAAAACGAAGAGAGCCAATGGTATGTTGACATTGGATGCTAAGGGAACATGACAAGAGGTAGATTAAATTTCTCTTTAAATAAAAAAGAAAAGGAGGCAATGTGATTCTTGGAAATAATGCATTGACACAGATAGCTAGAAAGGGAATAATCAACCTTGATAATGGAAGGAGTAAATCTCAAAATGTCTAGTATGTTGAATCTTAAAACACAATATTCTAAGTATTAGTCAAATGTGTTATCAAGTATATGATATCACATTTCAAGCTAAATGATGTGAAATAAGGAAAGAATGATCATGAAGATTAGTGGAAACCGTAGCTAACTCAAGCAATGTATACATCCTAAATGAAGTTAAGAAGAAAATTGTTGTAATGGGCAATTGAATGAAATATAGTTATGGTACAAAAATATGGGTCATGTCAATTTTCACAATGTAGTGAAACTTAGCAAATCAGAAGCAGTGAGAGACATGAAAAATATTTCAAAATAAGATGACACTGTTTTCCAACCTTGTCAACATGGAAATCATACTAGAGTTAGCATCAAGAAAGAAGAGTACTCATCAAAAAAGCAATTGGAAATTTTTCATAGAGACCCATGTGGGTTAACAAGAACATAAACATTAAGAGGTAAGAGATATTTTATGCTTCTGATTTATGGCTACACAAGAATGACATGGGTCACTTTCCTTAAAGAATAATCTTAACCATTTGAAAAATTTAAAACCTTTAAAGCTCTTGTTAAGATTGAAACTGATATAAAGATTAAATGTTTGAGATGAGACAAAGTAGGTGAGTTTACTTCTGGTGATTTTAATTAATTTTGTAAAAAATATGGGATTAGAAGACATTTTTTCAGTACCGAAGAATCGTCAGGAAAATGGTGTTGTTTAAATAAATAATAGAACTGTGTAGGAGATGAAAAGAACAATGCCTAATGAAGTGAAGCTCCTAGTCACCTTTTAGGGAGAAGCATTTAATACAACAATTTATGTTTTGAATAGAGATTAGATTAGAGTAAGTAGTAGCAAGATTCCTTATGAATTATGGAAATGTATTCATTAGGGGGATTTCGAGGTCTAAGATGGGCCTCCTAAGGAAATTAATAAAATATTAGTTAAAAGAATAAAATAATAGTTATGAATTTCTAAAGGAAAAGAAAGAAAACTACTTTTATTGTATTTTTGGCTCATCTCCTTATAGGTTTACTCAAATGTCAAGTGTGATTATTTTTTGAATGCATAATTAAATTTCACATCCAAAATTAAATTCTACATTCAACGAGAACCAACTCTACATACTTTTGAGCAAACACATAATGGAAATTTTTTTAAAATACATGGAAAAAACATGTTTCCATGTATCTTCATTTGGTACGTCTTGAAAGCTCTATTTCGCTTCCTATGCAATGCCTTACTCCCTCCTTCCATAAGGCCCCAAGTCAATTACACATCAACCTCCACTTACCCATTGTCAGTTGTTAAAGAACCAATAGTTGTTCAATCAAAGCTCACTATTATAGTCCAAGCCGGTGAAGGAGTGGTAACAAAATCATACCAGCCAACAACTGTCGACTCCAAAATTCCTTGGTTTTTGCCTTACAATATTGCACAAATTTTCAATGGTGTGGCTGTTGAAGATACTTAAAAACGTGTTTTTTCCATATGTCATCTTTTTAGTGTGTGCCTATGAAAAAGTATGAAGAGCAGGTACTCATTGAATGCGAAATTTAATTCCACATCCAAGGGGTGCCTACACTTGATGTTTGAGTAAATGCATATAGAGATAAGTCAAAAATATAATTAAAAAAGTAAAAAAAAATTGCCTCGAAAAATATTTACTTCTAGGGATGACATCATCAACTCAGATCATATTGGTTCTTTTAAAGTTGATTTTTTTAATACATTTTTTTGTTTGTTTTGAGTTCCCTTTTCTACTTCATAATTCCCCTAATGCCAACTACAATTGAGTGATTCATAATGTTTGGAAGCAAACACTACATGAATATAAATGATGACAATTTAGGGAAGTCTGATTCTAGAACATATGAAGGAATATTTCTTGGTTATTCATCTAGAATCAAGGCTACAAACGTTACAAAAAAAAGAACGCGGAAGATAGTAGAAAGTATTAATATAAGAGTAGATGGAGAATTACCTTAGGATAAGCCACAAACAAATAAAGATTCAGAGGATATAATCAACATAGAGCATAAAGGGGCAAAATAAGAAGTGAAATATTAGAAAGAACAAGAGAAATAAGAGGAGGAGATAGAGCATAAACTTGTGCTAAACATACAAAGAATCCATATAGGTATGTTAAAAAAAATCACCCATAAAATAATTTTTTTGATGATAAATATTCAAGAGTTAAAACCAGAAGGAGAGTGATAAGATCACCAAAGCTGGAAAATTTGCCCTGTTATCCAAAAAGAACCTAATAATTTTTCACAAGCCAGTGAACATAAGCATTGGGTCAATGCTATGGAGGAAGATCCAAATCAAATTGAGACAAGGAACTTGTGCCTAGACCAAAACATAAGAATGTAATTGAAATAAAATGGGTTTTAAGGAAAAAGTTTAATAAGGATGGAAGAGTTGCAAGAAATAAAGAATTTTTGGTTTGCAAAGGATATGCACAAGTTTAGGGTGTTGAATTTGAAGAAAATTTTACTCGAATTTCCAAGCTTGAAGCAATCAAAATGTTCTTGGCATTTGCATGTTCTAGAAAGTTCAAGTCTATTAGTTGGATTTCAAGTCAATTTTTCTAAATGGAGACTTAGAAGAAGAGGTAAATGTTGAACAACCAGAAGGATTTCAACTATTAAAAAATGAAGACTATGTTTACAGATTGAAGAAAGATATTTTGAGACTAAATCAAGCTCCCATAGCCTGATACTTAAGACTTGAATGATTCGAAAGAGGAGCGACTAGTAACAACTTTTAAATCAAAACTAATTATCAAAATTTGTTGATCATTATCATCTATGTGGATGATATACTTTTTGGAGGTGATGTTGACACAATTAGTCAAGGGTTTGCAGTAGATATGCAGAAATATTTTGAAATGTCCATGCTGGGATGATTGTCATTCTTCCTAGGATTACAAGTTGTTCATTCAAGTAAAGGTATATTCATCTCTCAAACCAAATATGTTAAGGAGATGTTGAAAAAGTTTGGAATGGAAAATTGTGTTATAGGAAACACTCATGAAGATAGATCACAAATTGATAAGGCGTGAGATACTTTTCTCATTCATACAATACACATTAATACAATTTGTGTGACTATTGATTTCATATTCCAAGAGGCCTCTTGCAATTCTTATAACTATTGGCATTCACTTAAGGATTTTCGCCTTCCTCTCAAGTGAATAAGACAAATTTACATAACACCAAAGGATTATGTTTCCAACATCCCCCCCTTAATCCAATGGAGTGTATATGAGTTCAAGAAGAGAGTTGAAATACAAAGGTGGAAAATAATGAATGGATGGATGTGCTCTCTAAAATAGTGGTCTAAGGAATACCACATACCAAACAAGGTATCCAAAGTTGAAGGATTCTACTGGTGGTGGTTTAAGGCTGACCACTAACTCTAGAACTTGGCTCAGAGTAGTTTTTGGAAAATTCCGAATCTTGCTATAAGTTGAAGTCTTCTGCGAAATGGAAGTGCCCCTTGATGATGGTTTAAATATGACCACAAATTAATGAAATGGATAACAAGAGTTGAACATTCTACTCGTGGTGGTTTAAAGTAGGCCACCAACCAAATTATGCTCCTGGAACACAAATGTTTCTCTGGTTGTAGCTATCACTCAGGCCCTAAGCTCTGGTTTAGGCCATGGCTGAGGCTCACTTGAAATAGCTTCGAATATAGTATAGCTAATTCTCAATTCCCCCCTATCAGATACAGTGTGAAAATATAAAAATCTATCCACTGCAAGATGTGTCAATAAATGAGAATGAACTATGCGATATTATTAATATATCTTTTCATTGTTGAAGACCATTGCCAAGAAATAATCCATCCAAGGTGAATCTTTGCTCTTGTAGGAGTTTTTAGGGTCCCGTGATTCGGAAAATTGGCTAAACCAAATGACATGGTAACATCAGACCAATATTTGGAGTCCTAGGAACTAGCCTTCTTGGACTTAGAGAGGGCTCTCTCTATTGTGCGAAGGATGTGAACTTGTTCGCTTCGGATGATTGATTGTAGGCTAGTTGTTAAGTGTAATTTGTTTGTTTGTTTTGGGTTGGGGTAAGATGACTAAGTAGGATAGGTGGAATGAGAGATTATCAAATCAATAGGGCTATGGGGTCAGATGAAGTCAAGGTTGTCTAAATGATGAAGCAGAGTGTATTTCAGGGCCGATTTAGCAAGGTTAATGGATCCTTTGGGTGATGTATGAGGTGTAATGAAAATTAAGTGTGGGAAAAAATAAGAGGTCTTAAACATATATAGTCTGAAAGAAATAACTCACGAGGTAGAAAAACCATTAATCTCTATGAACAATACTCAAACTGATAAACATGTAAGATGAACATTCCGGTGATAGATAGAAGCATTATAACTCCTAACTTTAGAAATTCACCTTCAGCTTTTTAGAGAAAACACATAATATAAAAAAACAACTCAATATATGGAGAGGGAAATCCTAAATAGCATATATCAAACTATCGGGAAATCTGAAACAAGTTGGTAAGCATGGGCAAAGGGCAAGATCAAAACGAGACCTCTTTGTCTTAACCTAATCAATCAGTATTCCATAGAAAAGCTTCAAAATAGGGTTTTGAAAACTTTAAATAAGCAGGGCACACCATGAATCATATTTATAAGCTAACATAATAACCATTCATGAAACAAAAAAAAGTTTTAGTGGGCCTAAGGAGCAGTCAAGAATTCCTTAAGATGACTAAAAGAAGAAAACATTAAAACTATAGCAAACAGGAGTTTGAGGTGCTTCCATGAGCATATCTCAACCTATACTTTTCTGATCTATAGAAACCAAGCAGGCTGAAAAAAAATGAGGACAAGAAAAAATTAACAAGTTAGGAAAACATCACCATTCACCAAGCTATGGAATCCTGCAAGCAAGCTTCTCCAACATCAAGCCACACAAGCCATTCATTTACTTCATAAAACCAATATCTTGTCCAAGCTCATAAAACCATGTATTGCTCTTAAACACATCAAGTCCCAACTATTTACAATGAATCCTCATGCTTTATATAACAAATAAGGAGAGGAGAGCCTACTAGAGCATCTAGAAGCCTATTGGCCAAAGAGAAATATCCTAACTTGTCCTTGAGGCTTTGCAAAGCCCAAGGCACAAAAATATCTAAATAAATATATTTTCTGAATATAAATGGAAATAAAATTGAATTTTAGGCCTAAAATGCCTAAGAAAACTTTCCAAACGCACATTTTTCTCACTCAGCCACAGGAGCATAGCGCACTGTCTCAAACAGTGAAAAATTTCCAGGTGCGTAGCACAGAAATAGGACTTTTTGTAGCAATCTTTTGGAGGTCTTCCCGACACCGGATTTGACTCCGTGATGGCTCATTAGAAAGCCCGATGAGTCTAATTTCCAAAAATGTTTGAGTTGTGCTGAGTGGATGCCATTTAACTGCTCAAAAATCAAATCTCCCAACACTGCTCTGTGCGTAACACTTGGTCTGAAAAGGAGGCAGAAAGGTCAAATTTCTGATGTTTTTTGACCTTTTGAGGGGGTAAAACTGCTCCAAATGATTTGAAAATTGGTGAGTAGATTGTTGGTGATTTGAAAAATCAAAAAATGTAAAATTTGAGAGCTGAAGATGCACTGAATTTGTGCGTAGCGGCTAGAGTGCTGCGCTCCTAGGGGTCAAAATTTGGAAAAAACAAAAAGTTGTCCAATTTGCCTCAAAATTTGTGGAGGGACACCTGACGAGGTTTTGGACACCTGTTGAGAAGCCTCAGACAAGAATCCAAGGCTGTCACGTACTTTGGCTCTCTTTAGGTCTTCTAGTTCAATGAGGGCCTTCTTTAGCTTGGCATTAGCAAGCGTGCTTTTCCTTGCATAATGTTTGGTCATTTTATTTTGTAGGGAAAGGCTCCTCTTGACCTCCTTGAAATTCTTATGTTCCTCTTTGTAATAGTGGATGACACTTTGAGCCATATCAAAATCCCTTTCCCATTCCTGAAGCTGTGCATCTTTTTCCAAGAGGAGCAAACTAGTTTTCATCTCTTGGTCCTCATTTTCACTGTCTAGATCAATGAATTGAGGCCCTTGAGAAGTATTCTTGATCCTTTTGCTCCTTCTTACCTGTACCTTCTGCTCACAGTTTTCCATCCTTCCCTTTCCTTTGTCTTGATGCTTGATTGCTGGAGGAGAGATGGCCCTTTTCCTTTTTGAGGCAGCAAACACATCTCTTCTGCCTTTGTGATAGGTGCATGTGAGAGGATTTACGATGGTGTTTTTACCTTTGGAGGTACCACAAGATTTTTCATCTTTGTCATGGCTTTCATGAGTCACTTGATGCTCCATAGGGTTACTGGTTTCTTGACCTTTGACCTCATCATCATCCTTGCTTTTCTCACTGTTTTCTTCACTGTCATCTTGACTCTCAAAATGACCACTATCCTTTTCACCTACCTCATTTTGGCTCTGCCCTTCACTGAAGTATTCTTCTCTGTCATTTTCTTCATTATACAACCCATTGTTTTGGCCCTTTTGCTTATCATGGGGCTCACTGATTTCAACTCTATTTTCTTGCTCATTGTTTCCCTTTTGAGAAGCTGCCTCTTCTTGATCATCATCACTCTTCTTTTCGTCTTCTTTAAACTCTGTTTCTGTCCCATAATATTCATTATTTTCACCACTTTCATCATCTTTATCAAGCTCTGAATTTGCCTCAATGTTTTCAAACTTTTCCTCATCTGCATTTTTCTCCTGATTTCTGCTGTCATCACTTTCTTGTTTGTTGTGGCTATTATCACTTTCCTGCTTACTAATGTCCTCTCCTTTGTTTTCTTCATCTTCTTCAGTTTCTAACTCATTGTCCTCTTCCTCATTTTCTTCCTCTTCCTCAATTTCTAAGTTCATTATCAACATCTTTTCTTGTATTTGATATTGATTTATTTGTGTCATTATTATCCCCGTTTTGCTCCAATTGCTCATTGTTTTCCTCTCTTTGACTAACATTTTCATCACTCTCCCCTATGTCATCATTATCTTCTTGGTATTCCTTATTAGACCTTTCCTTTCCCTCACTGCTTTCTTTATATTTACTATTGTTTGTTTGTTCTTCATGGCTGCTGCCTTCATATTCTTCCTTAGCACTACTGTCTTCTTCTTTTTCATTAAAATCTGCCTTTGACCTACTGTCTTGTTTCTTTCCATTGTCATCTGTTTGTCGTTCACTGTTGCTATCACCTGCTTGTTCTTTACTACCACCATCGCTATCTTCACTTGATGCATTAGGAGAAGGTAGGTTTTCTTGTATAGAAGGCATATGATGAAGTGATGGAGAAGTAGAGGCAAGTGAATGATGTGTGGGAAAAATTTCAGCAAATGAGGGTAAGATGAAGAAATCAAGGAGTGCTTCAGGATTTAGAAGTATGTTTGCTGGCAGTGAGTGCCCTTACACCTATGACAATTCCTAATTTTGCAAACCCTACCGTAGGAGGTCAATATTTGATTTTTATGGAGACTAGGGTTTGGTCACATTAGGCTTTAAATGCCATCTATGTTGATGAAAAAGACTGCTTGGAAGGTAGGGAGAAAGAGCCACCAACCTTTCTTGACTGATGGAAGGATATTTGATGGTGAAAAACTTGAATTTTGGGCCTTTTTGAGCAATTTGGACCAAGGGTGGTCTGTGCGTAGCGCCTGTGAAAAATTTTCAAACTTGCACAAAACTCTGAAAAATTTTCTTTTATGGTTTGCTTCTTCTTTGCAGGGGTATGGAAGCCCTTTGATGTCTTTCTTGCACTCCCAAAACCTTCAACTAAGTTCAAACATGTGATTTCAAACCATTTTTAAAAAAATGAACTTCTTTATGATGCTTATCACTTTGCAAACAACATATTTGAGTGATCTTTTGACAAATATCCTTTGACTGAAATTTTGTTGGGCTTCTCTCCAAAACAGTGAACAACCCCTCAACATACAAACCCTAATATCAAGCATCAATAACCCCTTTAGTCTTTATGTGGGCAATCATTATGAAAAACACTTTGCCTGTTTGTCTTCACCAACTTTCCTGTAGGTAGTTATTTTGATAGTCCTTTTTTGTGTCTTTGCTGGCCACTTCTGTTCTTATAGGTGCCTACACAATTCTATTCTTGCATCATTGTCTCTTTTGAGCTTGGACAACCTACTTCATAAATAATGACACATGTTTGTCATAGTTGCCTCCTTGGACATTTCTTCTCATGTTTGTCTGCTTTAACCATATATTAAGACCTTTGGCTGTAATTTTTAGAAGTCAAACCTTTAATTGATATTACTATCCCTTTTTGCCCCTTTGGTGAAGTGGGGTACTAGTGTTTAGGTCTGCCTCCTTGGATCCCTTTAGTTCTCTGATTTTACCCTTTGATGAGGTGGAGTTAGTGCCTTTGTGCCAAACCCTAGAGGGCAACTTGAAACCTTTGAAACCCTCTTCTGTTATGAAGGAGGTTATGTTATCACCTTATTTTACCATTTTTGTCATTCTTCCCAAAGAAAAACTGATTTTGACCAATTTTTGGCAATTCTGGCCTAGTTTCCTCTGTGCATAACGCCACTTTGTCTATGCATAGTGCCAATTTACAGAGGGAATTTTGAGGCCTTCTCGGTGTCGGAATGAGCTCCGTGATAGCTCGTTGGAAATATTGTTGAGTCTACTTTCCAATAATTCTTTTTGTTTTCCATTTAGTGTCCATTTACCTATCCAAAAACTGACTGTCCCAACACTGGTCAAAAAGTGCTGAATGATGGTGCAGAAATGCAGAGTGCTGGTGCAGACAACTTTAGGAGGCCTTCCTTAACTCCAAATTAAGCTCATGATAGCTCATTGGAAAGATATGCAATTCTAGTTGTCTTTTGACTCATCAAGCAAGTCATTTGGACACTCCAGCTGTGAGAAAACCTCATTTTCCCAAGGTCACTCCAGCAGTGTAGAAATTCTCCTAGGACACCTGTGTTTTTGATATTGAGATTGATATATTTGTGTCATTATTATCCCCGTTTTCTCCAATTGCTCACTGTTTTCCTCTCTTTGACTAAAATTTTCATCACTCTCCCCTATGTCATCTTTATCTTCTTGGTCTTTCTTATTAGACCTTGCCTTTCTCTCACTGCTTTCTTTATCTTTACTGTTGTTTGTTTGTTCTTCATTGCTGTTGCTTTCATCTTCTTCCTTATTACTGTCGTCTTCTTCTTTTTCATTAAACTCTGCCTCTGACCTACTGTCTTGTTTCTTTCCACTATCATCTATTTTTCCTTCACTGTTGCTGTCACCTGCTTGTTCTTTAATACCATCATCACTATCTTCACTTGATGCATTAAGAGAAGGTAGGTTTTCTTGTATAGAAGGCATAGGATGAAGTGATGGAGAAGTTGAGGCAAGTGAATGATGTGTGGGAAAAATTTCAGCAAATGAGGTCAAGATGAAGCAATCAAGGAGTGCTTCAGGATTTAGAAGTATGTTTGCTAGCAGTGAGTGCCCTTACACCTATAAAAATTCCTAATTTTGCAAACCCTACCTTAGGAGGTAAATATTTGATTTTTATGGAGACTAGGGTTTGGCCACATTAGGATTTAAATGCCATCTATGTTGATGAAAAAGACTGCTTGGAAGGTAGGGAAAAAGAGCCACCAACCTTGATTGACTGATGGCAAGAGATTTGGTGGTAAAAAAATTGAATTTTGGGCCTTTTTGAGAAATTTGGACCAAGGATGGTCTATGCGTAGCACCTACCCAAGTGCGCAGCGCCTGTGCGTAATGCCGGTGCGTAGCGTCTGTGCACAATTCCTGTGAAAAATTTTCAAACTTACACAAAACTCTGAAAATTTTTCTCCGATGGTTTACTTCTTCTTTGCAGGGGTATGGAAGCCCTTTGATGTCTTTCTTGCGCTCCCAAAACCTTCCACTAAGTTCAAACATGTGCTTTCAAACCATTTTAAAAAAAATGAACTTCTTTATGATGCTTATCACTTTGAAAACAACAGATTTGAGTGATCTTTTGACATATCTCCTTTGAATGAAATTTTGTTGGGCTTCTCTCCAAAACAGTGAGCAACCCCTTAGCATACAAACCCTAATATCATGCATCAATAACCCCTTTAGTCTCTATGTGGGCATTCATTGTGAAAAACTCTTGGCCTGTTTGTCTTCACCAAGTTTCCTATAGGTAGTTATTTTGATAGTCCTTTTTTGTGCCTTTGTTGGCCACTTCTGTTCTTGCAGGTGCCTACACAATTTTGTTCTTGCATCACTGTCTCTTTTGAGCTTGGACATCCTACTTCGTAAATAATGACCCATGTTTGTCATAGTTGCCTCCTTGGGCATTTCTTCTCATGTTTGTCTCATTTAACCCTATATTAAGACCTCTGGATGTACTTTTGAGAAGTAAAACCTTTAATTGATATTACCGTCTCTTTTTTCCCCTTTGGTGGAGTGGGGTATTGATATCCCTTTAGTTCTCTGATTTTACCCTTTGATGAGGTGGAGTTAGTGCCTTTGTGCCAAACCCTAGAGGGCAACTTGAAACCTTTGAAACCCTCTGCTGTTATGAAGGAGGTTCTGTTATCACCTTATTTGACCATGTTTGTTGTTCTTCCCAAAGAAAAACTTATTTTGACCAATTTTTGGCAATTCTGGCCTAGTTTCCTCTGTGCGTAGCGCCACTCTATCTGTGCGTAGCGCCAATGTGCAGAGGGCATTTGGAGGCCTTCCTGGTGTCAGACTGAGCTCCGTGATAGCTCGTTGGAAATATTGTTGAGTCTAATTTCCAATAATTCTTTTGGATTTCCATTTTGTGTCCATTTACCTATCCAAAAACTGACTATACCAACACTGGTCAAAAAGTGCTGAATGATGGTGTAGAAATGCAGAGTGCTGGTGCAGACAAATTTTGGAGGCCTTCCTTAACTCCAAATTAAGCTCATGATAGCTCATTGGAAATTTATTCAAGTTTAGTTGTCTTTTGACTCATCAAGAAAGTCATTTGGACACTCCAGCTATGAGAAAACCACATTTTTCCAAGGTCACTCCTGCAGTGCATAAATTCTCCTAGGACACATGTGTTTTTGATATTGCTTCCAAACCATGATACCTGTGTAAAAACAGAAGAAAATTTTTCTTCTTGGCCCTATGATGGACAAAAAACTCTCTCACTTTTTCCAAATTCATCTCTGTTTGGTCAGAAACATACTTTTAAGAAAAACTGGCCCTAGGTGTGGCAAGTGACTTGGCCCTTGGAATGAATTCTTGGAAAATGACGGAGGCATGATGTTTATGCGTTGATATGGCTTCATGATTGCTGATATGACCTACCATATGGATCTTCTACTCTGATGACTCTTTTCCATAGCAAACCCTAGCTTAGTTGGAAGAGGAAATTAGGGCTTGGTGTAGGGAAATAAGGACTGGCTTGTAGAGGGAGGGGAATGAAGGGGTTAAGGGTTGTCTAAATTCTTGGGGAAATTTTGGGGAATAGGGATGGATGTTAGGGAGTATAAGAAAGTGGAATTTCAAGGATTGAGTGAGGGGAAAGGGTCCAAAAGGGAAAAACACTGGCCTAGTCTTGAAAAGTGTCAATTTGTAGCAATAGACTAGGTTTTGTAGAAAAATGATGAGTTTGAGGGATAGGAGTGATGGGAAGTGTTTATGAAGGTATATTAAGTATAGGAGGAAGTGTAAGAGCATCAAGGTACAAGCCTTGTCGATGTTTTAACCATGGAGGTCACAAAACCAAGAAAATTTGCCCTCAAAAACCCTAGATGGACAGTGGAGGAGTTAGGCAAAACAAAATATAGGGATGAGGCCCAAGGTGACACAACAAAGACACACTGAGTGACATGAGCCCATGATGGGTCTTTTGAGATGGGTGAGATGATCATTGACATGATGGGATGATGAAATAGTGAAAAAATTATCTTAAGGATAATGAAGGTAGTGAGATTTACAGAACTCAGAATGTTCATGAACTTTGTTTCTAGAAATCTAGAACCGATACTTAGTCATCTTCAGATAGTGAAAATTACAGATGAATAACAGAATTCTTGTGTCTAGAACATATATTTTAATGATGAGTATGTTTTCCACAGTTTTCACAAGGGTGAAGATCAAAACACTGAACTTTCATGTGGCCAACTCAATCGCGATGTTGGCATTTAGCAATCTGAAGCAGATGTTGAAGAAGAACAAGAGAATATGAGTTGTCCAAATAAATTTCACACTCTGAAATTGGATTGGTTTGTCGTAGTATATGAGGTGAAAGGTGACATCTTTTTCATATCCAAGACCATTTTTATGTTTATTGCTGATAACTTCTTCCCAAGGTATGATGATGGGCTTGGGGAGTGCAATATGAACCTTTGCTTCTTCATGTGAATCTATTCCCGATGTTGGATCATGTGTTGGCTGTTGATAATATTCTTTCTCAAACTCAAAAAGAGATATTTTGAACAAGAACTAGTTTAGAATGTTTATTCCTTTGTTTTAATTCATCTTGTTGGAATTATGACTCAAGCTGAAGAAACTTGATTTTGTCCTGTGCATCTTTTAAACTGATTTGAATATTGGTGAGAATGACTTTGTTGATTTTTACTATGTTGTCAATAGTGGAGAGTATTGGAGTATTCAATATCTCTAATACTTCACCAATCAAAGCTATTACACAACAATTGAAGTTCAAAAAATGAAAAGAACCGACTTCAACCGAAAATACATCCGTTTACAATGCAATTTTCCAATGAATCTTTATTATTTTATTACACTAGTTGACATGGTTCTTGTCCAACCCACTCAAAAACTTAGTTGAAACCTTACATCTTATGACGATTAAAATTAGTGGAAAATATACATGCATAGCCTCTCATGCTGGAAAAAAATAAATTTGCATGCCCCGGAAGTAGATGTAGTTGATTTAGAAACCAAAATCTACTTGCACTAAAAATGCTTGGATTCTTCTTGTTAGTGCATTCCTATTTATTTCAATTGAGAGAATGAACCTCTTGTTTCTTTGTCTATCGGTGTGAGAGAAGTTCCAGCTTATATTAATCTGTTTAACAACTGGATTCATGGAGGCTTTTAGGACCTCTCATGAAGAGTTCAATTTATTGTTCGTTTACTTGCATTCTTCGAAACATTTGTACACATAGATGCTACATGATTGGAGAGAATAGATAATATAACTATAATATAAATTCTTGCAGTGACTATCAAGAATGAAAACACTAACCTCAGACTATAAGGAAAAAATATGTAAGTGTTTGGTGTGCTAAAGTTTTTTTTTCCACAAAGAAATAACTAATTTCTATTAAGTAGAATAAGAAATTACATACATCAGAGAAAGAGATTCTCAATTGGCAAAGCTAAACTAGCATTTGCACCAAAAGGGTGCAAAGACATGTCGATAGAGTGTAGTTGAATGTAGAGTGGCGCAAAGGTAGTGTAACAGGAAATAAGGATATGGACATAAAATGTATGGGGAATTATGGGGAATTAGGAGGTCACAGGTGGGAGAATGGGAAGACATTGGTAAAGTAATATTAAATTTAATTGATGTAATGATTTTTTTTATTACACTAATTTAACTAAATTAAATACTAAGGTGAATAATACCTTTATTTGTAATTAATTATTTATACTTAATCAATTTGATTAATTAATTAATTAATTAATATTAACTTAACATTATATATATATATATATATATATATATATATATATATATATATATATATATATATTTCTTGAATAAATTTTGTTTTTTTTAATAAATTTTGTTTCAGTTAAGAATAATTTATATGAATTAATAATGACAACAATCATACAACAATTTTAACTAGCAAGAGCTTGTATATACTTTTTATATCTAGGAGGAAGGTTTCTAGATTTATATTTAACCACATCAATTGAGTGGCAACTCGAAATGCTTTGGTGTAAAACGACAATAACAAAAGTGGCAACTAGAATTGCTTTGGTGTAAAACAACAACAATAAGCTTTGGTGTAAACCAACAATAATGGAAACAAATTTAAATAAATCATAATGCGCACAAAGGGTGAGACGTGCACTCCAGAAAAATACAATGTGAACAAATTTCTTTATATTTAAGAGGACACATGCCCTAATTATTTTCAAAATAAAAGATAGTTATACAACAATTATTAACGTTATGTGTATATTTTCGTGAATTTTTTAACGTGATGTCTATATTTTCATGAAATTACTAACCCAAAAATTTAGTATATTCCAAAAATCTAGATTTCCCAAAATAGTCACTTTTGAGATATCAAGATGGAGTTGTCTTTAGTGCGACTTTTTAGAGTTTCTAGTGCTGAATCAGGTGAAAAAAATTGAAGTGAAATCTTCATTTCTGTTATTTAAATTGGTTTTTTCACTGTATATATGGATTCAACACCCTAAAAACCCCTAGGGCACTTTGATTGCGCAAGGTTACCCATCAAACTTCTGTTTTCAATGAATTCCTGCCGGATTTTAGAGAAATTAAGCCGAAAAATTCCACTGAAAAAGCCTTCAAAAAGTGCACTAAAACCAACTCGTATCAAGATTACCAATAATTTTAAGCTAAGAAAAATATAAAACTATATAAGAAAATATTGAATGTAATAATTAAAAAAAATCATTTAAGTCAATGAAAGAGCCTTCCTCTTTGCAAATTTCTCTTCAAATTTGAACTGAACTAAGATTAGCCACCTTAATGATTTATCATTGGCTATTTAAAGAGCTGGGCAAAGAACCTATTGTTTTTCCAGGATTTTAGACCGAATTCACACTTAGAACATGTTGTTGAAGTCATTTCAAAGGCCCAATCTAGGCGGGAAGAGCTCCTCCAACAATTGTCCCAGTTAAAATGTGTATATTTAGTCTTACAACATTCCCAATATCTACGCTCAAAATTTCATACATAAAAGGATTATCTTGGAAAACAAGCTCTTGAAGATGGCTTCTTAAAGTCTATATATATATATATATATATATATATATATATATATATATATATATATATATATATATATATATATATGAAGGAATAACAATGACTTGGGTGTCATAGGTGAAGCAATTATGGAAGAAAAGCCACTTCCCAGACACATTAAATGAGAATAAAACTTATATCTCATATACCCACTGCTCTGCAAAAAAAATATAAGTTCTCTACCCTATATAATTGTTACTTTTCAATTGATATGTATTGCGATAAACACCACTTTTCACACTGACTGTTGGTTATCGTAAAGAAAAAATATTTCTAAAATTGTTAAGTGACAATACATTGTCCAAAGACTGCTAGGTTGTCTTTAACCAAACCTAATAACAAAGATGGAGTAGAAAAATCTAGAAAAACACTTGTGGGATAAAATTTTGCAAAGAAAAGTTGACTCAAATGAGATAACTAATGTGTCGAAAAGGTATTAAAGAGTATTGAATTAAACTTTGCGTAAAGAAACTAAAATGATTTCCTACATAACATTAGACCAAAAGATAAGTTGCCCTAAAGTCTGTGTTTTCTTATTTTCTGGACTACCCAAGAAGCAATTATCTGAGTGCAAGATGTTATTGTAATTTAATATATCAAAAAATATAATAAAAATATTTGTGAATTAAATGCGTGCAAACCTCACCTTTGCCGTAGTTAAAAGAACATATATAAAATATAACAAAATACTCAAGAACTTCAGGTTCTAGTTATGATATTCTCATTTCCCGTAACATTACCAAATTAGCCCTTGCATCAATAACATTTATCATAGCTGATTTTGGCCCAAATATTCACAAAATGTTTTGCACATGTATCATTTAGCAGTAGGGGAAGCTTTATGATATTTGTACTCTGTGATCTCAACCATTTGGCAATATATGATTGTCTAGCCTGAGAACCCCTCAAAGTTTTTGATTTTTTTTGGTAACTTAGGCTGATACAAAGCTCTGTGATCTTTGTAGTCTATGATATCAACCATTTGGCAATATATGATTGCCTGCCCTGAGAAACCCTCAAAGTTTTCGATTTTTTTGGTAACCTAGGTTGATACACTCAGGAGCGAGAGAGACACAACAGCCAGAGAGACACCATGGCCAAGTGAACAACCAAATAAATGACATTGTCATTATAAATTAATCACAAAATAGAAAACATTTAAAGACACCAAAATTTCTTTTAATATCCTTGAATAATTATAGTCCAAATCATTTATTGATTTTTGAATTTGGATTTGACTTATTGGATCCGAAGAGTGATCACACATAAAACTAATAGATTGTTGGATAGGGAGATGAGTATTCCCAGAGACACAACGACCAGAGAGACACCATGGCCAAGTGAACAACCAAATGATATTGTCATTCTAAATTAATCACAAAACGTAAAGCATTTAAAGACACGAAACTTTCTTTTAATATCCTTGAATAATTATAGTCCAAATCATTTATTGATTCTTTAATTTTGGTTTGACTTATTGGATCCGAAGAGTGATCACACATAAAACTAATAGATTGCTGGATATGGAGATGAGTATTTCCAGAGACACAATGGCCAGAGAGACACCATGGCCAATTGAACAGCCAAATAAATGACATTGTCATTCTAAATTAATCACAAAACAGAAAGCATTTAAAGACATTTAAAGCGATTTGAAGCACATAATTTCCCATCTGATTGGTCTCAGCATTAACTTCTTGTTCTTCTCATTCCAATCCAGATATGTAACCCTCAATGCGATTTGAAGCACATAATTTCCTATCTAAGCTTTGCCTCTGGCTAGATATTCTAGATACTGTGTTATATCAACAAACCATTGATCTTAACACAATATCTGGAATATCTAGCTAGAGGCAAAGCTCAGATGGGAGATTATGTGCTTCAAATCACTTTGAGGGTTGGATATCTGGCTTGGAATGAGAAGAACAAGAAGTTAATGATGAGACCAGATCAAGGATAACTCCTTCCTTCCGCAGGTTTCTTGCACTGAATGCTCCAGAATGGAAGCACACTCTCTTGGGCTGTGGAGGTGCCCTTGGATATGCGACAACTCAGAGAATGTTTTCTTTCACTGTGACCCGCATGACTTCTGCATTGTTTCATATATATATATATTAAAAAGAGAGTCCATACAGGTGAAATTAGTTTTCGAGATAGAGGAATAACCTGTTCCGAGCATTTTCAATATCCCAACGTTTCGGACTTCATAAGTGAGTCCATCATCAGGGGTAAACGCCCAATATTCTTTGAAATATTTGTGAGGATTAGGGCAAAAGAATAATAATATAAATAGTAATTTTTTTTTTTTTTTTTTTTTTAAATATTTTTTTAAGGAGGTCGGTTGGAAGAAAAGCTGATGTAATTATATATATATATATATATTTTAATTTAATTATTTATTTGTGCCTAAATAATTATTTAATTATATTATTTGTTTAATATAATTATATATTTTTATTTAATTATATATTTTTTTAATATAATAATTAATTACTATATATATATATATATATATATATATATATTTTAAGAAATTGTTATGTTAAAAAATTATTATGAAATTAATAAATGGAGAGGCAATATTATAGGGTAAGGAAGAAATATTAGGACCGATTATCACTTTAAGGATTTATTATTATTAAAGTTGATGTTATGAGAGGTATGATATATTAGAGGTTTCCAAGTATTGCTGATGTTAAGGCCATCATCACGATTCATGTTATTTTTCCTTTTTTCGATTTCTATGGCTTCTTTGATTTTCTTTTTAGGTAATGATCTTCTTTGGATATAAGTTTAACATCCTCCATTCGTATGTAATGTGAGGATGAGAAAGCATGTTCTTCCAATGCTGATTTTTCAATTTTGTTCCTAGATATGTCAGCAGTATGCTCCTTAAGTCTAATGTTAGGGGATCTACTAGTTTCGCCTATATATTCTTTTCCACAAGAGCATGGTATGATGTAGACTCCTTTTTTCAATCTAGGGTTTATAGGGCCCTTGGCAGAGTCTACAATATTTTTGATGGTATTAGGGGGAGTGAAGGCAATCTTAATGTTATGTTTGTTTAGGATTTTGGAAATTTTATCAGTTGTTCCTTTTATGTAAGGCAAAGAAATTTTAGGGATGTCAAAAGTTATTTTTTGTTATTTTTATTAAGAGTTTGGTAAATAGTTTTATTGATGACGTCTTTATTATATCCATTATGTTGAAAGACATGGCGGAGGTGGTTTATCTCATGCACAAGTTGGTGAGAGTCCGAAATTCTAGACGCCCTAGTTGTTAGAGTTTTAACGATGCCAATTTTTTGCTTAGGATGATGATGAGAGTTTGCGTGAAGGTATCTTTCTGTGTGGGTCTTCTTTCTATAGACTATGGTGCTGAGTTTTCCATCTTTTTTTGTTAAAAGGATGTCTAGGAAAGGTAATTGTCTATCATTTTCAATTTCAATGGTAAATTTAATGTGACTTGAGATATTATTAATGTGATTTAAGAAATCATTTAATTTATATTTACCATGGATCCATTTTGCGAAAATGTCATCTACATATCTTTTCCATTCCTCAGGGGTGAATGGAAAGGATTTGAGGGCTTTTTTCTCAAAATGCCCCATGTATATGTTAGCAATTAGAGGAGACAGAGGTGAGCCCATGGCTACACCATGAGTTTTTTCATAAATTGTTCCTTTAAAGCTGAAGAAAGATGATTTTAAAAATAATTTGAGGAGATCTATAGTTTCACTATCTATAATAGTTTTCATAACATCGATGGCTTCATCTGCAGGTATCATAGTGTACAAGGAGACAATGTCAAAACTTACCATGAGATCTTCATCTTTCATATCAAGGTTTTTGGCCCACTGAACGAAGGATGTGGAGTCTTTAATATATGACGAGGTGTTTCCGGCAAGGGGGCGAAGTTTTTTGGCAAGGTACTGAGCAAGGAGATAGGTGGGTGAGCCTATAGTGTTGACTATGGGTCTTAGAGGGATGTATTTTTTATGAATCTCGGGAGCACCATATATTCTAGGGGTGATCAAGCTCGAAGGGGTGATTCTCTTTTTAGTGATGGTGTCAAGAGATGAATCTTTTATTTTTTTGGTTACTTCCTTAAAAATTTTAGCGCTGGGGTCTTTATTTAAGATTTTGTAGCAACCACTATTTTTAAGGTGTTATTCCATTTTTTTATCATAGTCAGACCTATCCATTATTACTGTTGCATTTCATTTATCTGATTTTAGGATAATTATGTTTTTATTCCTTTTTAGGTTATTTAGGGAAAGTTTTTCTTCCTTAGATATGTTACACGAAGGTGGTCTGGCATTTTTAAAGATTTTAGCAATGTCTTGTCTTATTTCTTCTGCTTCAATAAGGTTAAGGTCTTTTAAGGCAACTTCTACATTACTAATGATGTTGTCAAATGGGATTTTAATGGGAGTGATGGCAAAATTTAAACCTTTTTGAAGAAGGGAAATGGAGGCTTGGTCTAAGTTAACGCTGAAAGGTTTATGACAGAAGGATTGTTTAAACCTACATTCTACGCATTGCTATGGGAAGGGTGAGAGACTAAATGGGGATCGATAGGTCTAGGAATGGGATCTACATGCCGAGGTCCACGGTTAGAAGGGCCAGAAGGGATGTTAGTGAGCGGTTGCTGTTTGATAGAGGCATTGGAGTCGTTGTTATTTTGTGCTGAGAAGTCATGATAAGAAGGACTGTTGGAGTCTTGTGTAGAGAAGTGGTGACACGAAAAATATTGGGAGTCGTGATAAGAATAAATGTTGGAGATTTTGAGCGGAGAATTCGTGATTACCGAGGGAGTCGGTGCTGTCTTGAACAGAGGAGACGTGAAGTGAAGAACCATTGGAGTCGGTGATGTGTGAGAAGACGTGATGAGAAGAACCATTGGAGTCGGTGCTCTCTTGTGCAGAGACATCACGATGAGGGTTGATTCCGTCCACATTCCAACTGCTAGGAATTGTTACAGTGTTGGTGTCTACCTCGACCCTTTGGTTGTTAGGGGTATCGAGCTCGACCTGTGAAATGGCTGGGACGATTGAGTCAGTCTTCGGCAAATCGACCTGGTTATTGTTGTGGAATGGCATGCTGCGATGATTAGAAACAGTGTAAGCGTTAGTGTGAGGGGCGAATTGGTTTGGGATATGTCTAGAGATACAACAGGACGACGAAGACGAATGTAAGGAAAAGGATAACGATGCTAATTTTTTCTCCTTCTTCAAAGTATCTTTGGAATTCCATCTATCAGCTTTGATAAAGGTGTGGGCATCTAAGGAATGCCATAGATCGAAGCGCAACAATGAGGCTAACAAGAGATGTCAGCTCATTAGTTGTTGAGAGATTTTAATAAGGTGAAGTCTTGTAGTTTTTATTTCATTTTTAATTAAGGATTCACACAGTTTTCTGAAAGTTGAAAGGTTGCGGCCATGATTGAGTGGATGTTTGTAGACAACAAAATTTGGGGTAAGTTTGTTATCTCTGCAATTTTTTAGAAATGACAGGTTTGAAAGGAGTTTTTCCCTAGATAATCGCAATTTTTCAAAGAGGGTAGCATTGTCCATCAAGTCCCTTCCATGGTAGGATTGGATCTTTTTAAAAAGAGAGTTCATACAGGTGAAATTAGTTTTCAAGATAGAGGAATAACTTGTTGCAAGTATTTTCAATAACCTGTTCCGAGTATTTTCAATAACCCAACGTTTCAGACTTCATAAGTGAGTCCATCATTAGGGGTAAACACCCAATATTATTTGAAAGATTTGTGAGGATTAGGGAAAAATAATAATAATATAGATAGTAATTATTTTTATTTTTTAAGGAGGTCGGTTGGAAGAAAAGCTGATGTAATTTTATATATTTATTTATTTAATTTAATTATTTATTTTTCTAATATAATTATTTATTTTATTTAATTATTTAATAATTAAATAAAATAAACAATTGTGTTAAACAAATAAATAATTAAATTTAAAATAAATAAATAAATAAAAATAAAAATAAATAAATATAGAAAATTACATCAGCTTTTCTTCCAACCGACCTCCTTTAAAAAAAATTAAAAAAATAATAATTACTATTTATATTATTATTCTTTTTCCCTAATCCTCACAAATCTTTCAAAGAATATTGGGCGTTTACCCCTGATGATGGAATCACTTATGAAGTCCAAAACATTGGGTTATTGAAAATACTTGGAACAGGTTATTCCTCTATCTTGAAAACTATATATTTTTTTCTTTATTGTTTCATATATATATATATATATATATATATATATATATATCTATATATTCTTTATTTATTTTAGTATTAGCTCTAAATTCACGAACTCACCAAATGTCACTTAAAGAGAATGATAATACCAACAATTTTTTTGAGAGGAAAAAAACTATTCTAATTTATATTAATAAAAGAAAATAGTACAATTTACAAAGTTTTTCAATCTATTTGTAAAAGACTTTATTGTCAACTTTACAATATTTTTGTTATTAGTATTCTTTTTATGATTCTTACCAGTAGTATACTACTGTCCAAAAAACAAAACTATATTTCTAACAAAAATAGGACATTAGTGATCTCTTCAATCAATTTTTCTGATGTTCATTACATTTTTCCAAATTTTTTTTACAGTCCATCATATCTCCAAGCTCTAAGAAAAGTTTATGCTGCAAGCATTTCTCATGACTCTTTGTTCATACGTAGAAAAGAAAAACATACCAGGTTTCTTATCAATTATCAATTCCTCTCTTTGATAGTAAGTTTGTTTTCAAGTCCTGTTGCCTGTAAATGTGACCAAAATTGATATGATGATAGGTACTTACTAGCGTCCTGATGCGTTTCATCCAGTTGGTTAATATGGGAGGATTGAAACTATTATATCATTTCACCCAGTATACGATTCCATTTGCATCTCTATAGATCTGGATGTGTTCCAAACCTAGACATTTTTCCGCGATCAGTACTCCCCATAGTGAAATGATCTATGTTTTACTATTTGTGCCTTTTCCCCGTTCCCACCAGCAGTGGAAGAATTTACCTAGTTCTACAACTATATAGGCACCACATCCACATTTCCTCTTGGAGCATGCACCATCAAAAAAACCCACTAGAAATGTTTGCCAAATGTCTATGTGTTTGTATATTCTGGATTTTTTGCTATTCTTGGATTGTCCATATTCATTGAACTATGTAGCAGTTTTAATGGCATCTTCCAGCATGACCGGATCTTTTTTTTTAAATGAGTGCATTGTGGCTGCGACAAATGGACCATATAAAATATAAAGGAAGAAATTTATATCTATTATGTGTTTTGAACCACATTCTCAAACATCACCACAAATATGGATAATGTTGTAGTGATGCAATGCAGAAAATGTCCACGACCCCTTCCCAAAGTGATTTTGCATAAGGGCAGTGAGGAAACATATGAAAATTATCTTCTGTGCTATTCTTGCATAAGAGGTAGATGCCCGGACCTGAGTACCCTCTACGTTGTAGGTTGTTCCATGTCAATGTACGGTCTAGAATGGTCAAACAACTAAAAAATTTAATTTTATTAGGAAGATTCCCTTTCCAAATAACCTGAACCCAAGTTGGGGACTGATTTCCCTTCTCTTTCCTAGGCATTCCAATGTATATATCCTTAACCATTAGAAGTCCCTTCTTGAGAATACACCCCCATGTCATTTGGTCCTCCTGATCATTAAGGGAGATACCTGCATTTCTGTGATTTGCAATATATTCATCCCATTCACAAACATAATCCCTAGGCATCTATAAAGCCCCTGATCGTATCCATTTTTGTCAGTCAATACAAAGTGAATTATGATGGAGAATATGTTTAAGGAAGATAATCTCTTTATCATGAAGGGAATTAAGGATATGAAATGATAATGAATGGTTTCTCACCATACCTTTGATTGCATCTAGCTCATTCTTGATATTGGATCCATCCCCTACCTCCCAACGAACAAACCCCAAGAGCTAGTGTATATTTTTCATCATACTTTTCCAGACGTATGATGAAATATTTTTCTTCTTAGCCCCTCCACTAATCCATGTAGTGAAATATTGGCCAAACATATATTTGTCCTTGATTATATGAGTGCATATTCCAGTGCCAGATACAACCCTTCACATATTTATAATGATTAGTGCCATGTTGAAAGCAGTAGGATCGATAATTCTCCATCCACCTTCCTCAATAGGTATAGCAACGAGGGACCACTATACCAAATGAAATTTCCCAGAAATTAATGCCCCAACCCAAATAAAGCACCACATGATAGATTGTATCCTTTTAATTACTTCCTGAGGAAGAAGAAAAATGTGCATCCAATATACCGCTATATTCTGTAGTACTGCTTTTAACATAATCATTCTACCTCCCACAGTCAACCATCTATGTTTCCAACAGTATAGTTTCTTGTGGAACCTCTCTACCATCCAATCCCAAAGCCTCTCCAAAGGAATTTATGATGTTATGAAATACTTTCCATTCTGTAATGGTAGTTTGTCCTCCAAATAGGAGGTCATCTACGAACATCAAGTGTGTAACATCAAACTATCTAGATGCTCCAACTCCATAAATGATACCTTGAACTCTAGCATCTCACACTTTTATGCTCAAACTGTAAATAACCAAGAGGAATAACATGGGGGAAAATGCAAAACTCTGTCTCAATCCCCTGTGTGCCGAGAAGAAATGGGAATGAAGCCCATTTATGATGATAGAAAAATTTGTGGTCTTGATGCATGCCTTAATCCAACAAATATTCATTGGGGACGTACCTTCTTTGATCAAAATCAGTCTAAGAAATTCCCATTCAATGAAATCATATGCCTTTGTTAAATCCACCTTGAGAAGGAATGAATTTTGTTTCCTGGTTTTAATAGAGTGTAGAATCTCCTAAGTAATACCTATGGCGTCTTCAATCTATCTGCCCTCAAAAAACCTAAACTACTCTTCGGTGATATGTCTAGACAAAATTGGTTTCGTTCTTCGAGTGATCAACTTAGAGATAAATTTATACACTGTGTTGCAAAGTAAAATCAGATTGAAATCCACAAAATACTGGGGATTTTCCTTCTTAGGAATGAGAGCAATAAATGTGGCATTGATAGCCCCCGGAATATACCTTTTAATCCTTGATTTCTCAGCTGCCGCCAAGAGGTATGGCATCATCAGTTCTGAGAAATGTATAAATATTTCAACCCCCCATTCATCTGAACTAGGGCTCTTATTCTTAGCACTATTTCGCAACATCTCAATCAACTCTTATTTAGTGATGGGACGACCCATATTATTGTTATCCTCCCCCGAAAAAATTTACGGGATGTGTGAAATAAATGTTGTATGAGAAAGCAATTCATGTTCCTGATCCAAATAATGGCTATTGAAATGAGATATGGATGCATGTTCCAAAGAAGATTGGGAAGAATAGACATTACCTGTCGCCTCTCGTATAATATTTATGGAGTTTATATTTTTTTCTAATATTGAAATGAGGATGAAAATATTTTGTATTCTTATCTCTCGCTTGTACCCATAATGGCTAAATTTTCATCCGAATGTCTGCTTCCTGGTTCAATAGAATCATATTTCTAATGCCTTCCAACTTAATAATCTTGTCCCTATATGTAATTGAGAAATAAAAAGGATCGGAAGGATCATTAAAAATTCTAATAGAATGATCGATCTCCTGAAGAGTTCTTATCTCCTCTCTCCTTTTATCTAAAATCCATGAACATGCTTCCTTTTTTAACATGGATAGATTTGTGCATATAGTTCACAAACAGTCCAAAGGGGAAGGAAACAATGGTATTTTCCATACAATATTAACCAATTTATAAAAATCCTTCATTTGCAGCTATCTAGGATTTAATTTAAAAGGGTATGATCTCCATGAATGATCCTCTCCCTAGGATAGCATAATCAACCTATGGTATGAGATGGAGGCATGGATAATCAATGATTTAATGTTAGATATATTATGGTATATAGATTGGCTCACCAAAAATATATCTATCCTCTTATAAATGCCTTCCCACCAGTGCGCCCATTTCGCCAGGTAGGACCAACGGGATACGGTTCAATGTTAACCAGTGCATGAACCTTCATCATGTCTATAAAATATGCTGCTAATACATCCTCCCACACCCTGATACCCCAAATATCTATCTGCCCCAACGAAAAGTTCAAATCTCTAGCTATAATAAGTGAAATCAACCCTAAAAATATGAATGTAGACACCTGGTCCCAATAACATTTGTGTCAAGAATAAGTTGCATAAGAATTAATAATCCAGATTCTCCGGCAAGATCTTGACTTGTAGCCGGAAAAAATGATGCCTACATACAAACTTTATGCCTTCAGTTCAAAGATAGTGGGGTTCTACATCACCCCCAATCATTAGGGGAATTTTGAGGTCTAAAATGGGCCTCCTAAGAAAAATGTACAATCAAAATTCACTTTATGAGAACCAATCACATTTTAAGGGATGACATCATCCCTAATGGTTGAGGTGGCATTGCTTGAGTTAAAGGTACTTACTTGTCACATTCTCAATGGTGGATAAAAACTCATGGTTAACCATGGTAGTGCTCTAAGTACTTTTAAAGTCATAAAGTAAAGTACTCATAATAAATGTCATTTCACACTTTTTGAATAAAATATTATTATTTTCATTTCATATTTTTTGAAAGAAACAATGCATATCCCTACACAATCTTCATGTATTTACACACTTTTCAATAAATATTATATTTGTATATTTTCAAATATTTATTTATAAATAAAATCAATTCAATATGTAATATAAAATTCATACATAAAACAATATATTATATTATATTATTTTTATATAGTATATTAATTACATGTTATTATATAATTTAAATAATATAAATTTTAATTAATAGTATATTCTATAATTAAGAATTTATAAATTTATATTTATATTTTATTTTAAGTTATTTAAGTACAAAGGAAAAATGGATTATTTGTGCAATGATAATGAATTTTTCTTAAAAATCTCATTCTTATTTATAGTCACATCAATACAATTTTTTTATTATTTTTATTTTGATACAACTTTTGAATTGAATTTAACCATGGTTACATGGATTTTGGTGCAAAAAGTGAATTGCAAATTCATAAATATTATTTTATTGGTTTAGCTATTATTTTATTATTTCCTTAGGAGGCCCATTTTAGACCTCAAAATTCTCCTAATGCCCCCAAATAGTCTGATAGCGTCAGATGCACAAACTAGCCATTGAGGACAAACAAAAAGCATAACCTCCCATGCCTTCTCTCGCTCTTTCATGGTTTCTTGAAAAAGTATCATGGAAGGTTTATATGTATGAACAAGGGAACCATAAAGAGAAATTTTTATGGGGCACTCCCAAGCCCCTGACATTCAAGGAGATAATGGTCATGGCAGAACCTCGTGATTGGTTGTATCCCCTCTAAGGACTCGAGTACCATGGAAATCAGGAATATAAATCTTCTCGATAGTGTATGAAATATCAATGCAAAAAGGATCACCACCAGAATCCAGATCTGAGGATGGGTGTTATACGGAATTCTAATCTACGGATAAAATAGATTCCTTGATTTTGGTGTTCCTTAACTCAAAACAACAGAAGAAAGAAAACTATTGTTTTCTCTGAGACAAATAGATATACAGAAAGGGAAAGAAGCCTACTTGTGATCCTTTCGCTCTCCTTCTCCTTCTATCCCTGTTGTCGTCACTCTCAATCCAAAAAAAATTGCTAGATCGATTCCTGCAATCAAAGACAGAGAACAAAAAAAAACATACAAATATACAAATATCTACTTATCTTAACCAAATCAAACTGATTATATATGAGAATGCATACATAATCAAGAATACATTTCAAAAGATATAAAAATATGTATGGGAAAATGAAAATATATCTTTATTAAGAAAGTAGGAGGAGAATATTACAACCAATAGATCGATTTGTCGTCAACTTGCTCCAACTTCATTCCATCCTCATCACATCAAGTATCATCTCAGCAACATATTAGTACTTCTAGCTCTTATCAATTGAGAATCCAACATCATAACTTTGCACAAAATTCTTCCTCCCTAACACTTAGATGAGTGATCAATTTATAGGGAAACTAAAGGTAGTTTCTCATTGAATGGATTTATAATAAGAGGTGAGACATGTTCCCAAGTTCATAGGTGGTGGATGGACACTTGTATTCGAAGTATGACACCTATGAGCTCTTCTAGAAGGCACTAGCCATGTGGAGATTCGTGAAACAATGATGATTTATCTCCTAGGAGACCAACGCACCCTTGAGTGTCAGGAATTGCACTGCAGTGCACCCTTACATGGAGGTAGTTGCACTGCAACGCAGCTAGGCCCTTGCAGAGGAGTGTTGATGAATCAATGGGTCATATAATATATGCTTCAAACCTTGGAAATCTCACAATTGAAGCCATAAAAGGATTATCTTCACTTAGGGTATATATCAATTGAATTAAGGGAATGATAGACCCTATTCATTGGTCCTGGGGGATGATGCTCAATTTGACCAGGTCTTGGAGGATGATGCCCAAATTGAACTATAACAGCTGCCCCTTAAAGCATGAAGTCAAAATAATAATAATATTTGGATGAGATGCTTTACAATGTGATGAGTAGGGTCTGAAGCGGACTGTGACGTGCATCAATTTGCAATACATTACATCATGATATCTTACATCTTGGACATGAATTGTTGAGGGAGGCATACCCATGCTCAACACATAAAATATCATAACATGTACATAATTCAGAAAGTCGTCTACATCGTAATGTTGCATGATATAGAAATGCCTATAGATATAGGCCCATGTTCGAATGACGATTTGTATGTAAAGCCATCGTACATATGATGTGTAAAATTTTCCTGAAATCACAACCTAGATGGATGAAACTAGATCCGGGGTCTTGTTATCTCGTTCACTAGATCGTTCAAGTACAAGTATAACCATGCGAATATATGATCTGAAGTCGAACATGGGAACACATCGTTTGATTACCAGCCAATGATGTGAGTTGTTAATAGACGCGATAGAACCACCATTGATGTTAATAGATCTCAAGGTACTGCAACACAATTTGCAAGGCGTGAATAGATGATTTGATGTTGAACATCAAAAAAAATATTTTGGTTGAAGGTCCAGAAGTGAGAAACCTGCCAATGATGTAGCAAGCTCCAAGGTACTGGAAAAATGTTTCTAAGTTAACCTCCTGGATGATGAGCTGATGTCGACAGGAAGCAACTTTATTGCGAAACAAGAGTAATGATTTTGGAGACAATGTGTGACTTGATATAGCAATATTCAGGGATGACTGTAAAAAATGAAGGTTTGTGAGTATTGCAGAAGATGAGTAATTACTTGATGAATTCTATTGAACAGATCAGTGACACTGAAATGAGTTGGCATCATTGACCCAAAACCGAAGTGATGGTATGATGGACCATAGGTATGATGAACCGTCAAGAATATTATCCAATCCAAAAGTCACAGTGATGGAGTGAAAGTATCATGTTCAAGAGAAACCTACTACCGTAAAGTGTTCAGTTCTTTTTCCCAAAATTTCCCAATCATTGCTTACCAGTACCTCCTTATTTTTTAACAAGCTTGAGGAGGGTAACATATGATTGATCTATAATTTGACCCTTCGAGTGAATCCATCACTATTTAATGATTTAACGAGTCTAGCGATAAATGAAACTCGATCTTGCCATGATCGACAAGTCCATCACTATTTTATGTTTTAACGAGTCTAACGATAGTGAAAACCCGATCCTTTTTCATGTTTAGAGAGTTTGAAAAAGAGGACAAAAAGAAAACTCCATGAGTCCTTTTTCGTACATTTTTTGCTCAGGTCCGAAAAAGTATAAAATGATACCTGAGAAAACCTCTTAGCCATGTTTGACTAAGGTTTTTATTTTTTTGTAAATAATCTATCTCATTCTGGAAAAGGGTTAAACTTATACTGAGTAGATGTCGTTTCATTTACTTTTACGAGTTTGAAAAGACAAGTGCTCGGCAATATTTTCACATTATCAGAGTATGAAAAGAGCTAAAATAAAAATCCAGGGGGTTCCTTTTTCTCATTTATCAAAGCTCGAAAAAGAGATAAAAGTGCGCTTTAATTCATTTTTCATTTTTATCAAAGATTGAAAAAGAGGATAAAAGTATGCTTTGTAGTCAAATCATTCTTGAATAAGTGTGCACACTAAACTCACTGTATCAGCTGTAAAACATGTTTAGAAAACCATCAAACGGATTAAAAATACCTGTTTCATAGTAAAAATGAATAAAAACCATAGTCACAACATTAAATATGATTTAAAATAATCAAAATGACTAAATAAAAGAGTTTTTGCCATTTCATTTTTACCATTCCAAAGTTACCTTTTCAAAATTAGGAACTCTGAACCAGTTTTTCCCTTGAACTTCAGCGGTCGATTGTGACAGTTTTAGTGGACAATTTCTCTTGCCGTTTGATCCAGGTTGGAGATATGAACCTTCTGTTTCTTTTTGTATCATTTATGTTGCATTTCATGGTAAATTTTTAGGGTTTTGAGCCCCTTAGGGTAAACATACTATGTTATGAGGGAAACACACCCTTGAATGTTGAAAGGTGCGTTGTAGTGCACTGAAATTGAAGACCAGATGCACTGCAATGCTCTGTCCCTTGAACTGGGGTGCCTTGGGCGCATTTCTCATTTTTTTTCTTGCTGTGTGCCCAAAATTTCCCAAGTTTCTTGCATTAAATGGATCCTAATGAAGCTTATGATTGTATTTTAGGTATTCATCGGATCAAAATGGTGATTATGTGGGGAGAAAGAGAACATGAAGAACATGATATGATTGTCCTAAATGATCCAGGTATAGTAAGAGCCCTCAGAGATTGTGGGTTGCTTAAATAATTCATATTGTCAAGGATGAGGCATCATATGGAAGTATTGGAGTTCTTAGTTCATTCATGGGATCTGGTACTGTAGGCTTTTCACATTGGGTAAAAAGTGCTCCCAATATTGGTTGAGGATATTTACTTTCTCAATGGATTATCGAGACAAGGTTTTCCCATTTCCCTTGCAGGATTTGTCCTTGGAGGAGAGATAATGAGGGATTACATATGCCAACATTGTCATTCGGGTACTGAACCAAGTAAATATGGTAAAATAAATATCTGTGATGTGCATGATCTACCTTTGAGAACCATCCTTTTTACTATCACAAAGCTTGTTGGTTCTGTGACACTACATGTTGCAAATAGATCATACATGCAATATGCTCTTGAGTGTTTATAACCAACAATATTCAACTGGGTTGAAGCAATACTCTTTCAGATGAAAGAACAACTGACTAAAGAAAAGGGTGGAAGGAAGAATAATTTCAACTATGGCTCGATCTTGATTTCCTTCATTCTAGAGCGGGTTCCATTGATGCAGCCGCAACATGTTAAACTGAGTATATCTGGCCCTAGAGATCCATGGATGCAGAGATGGGTTGAATTTATGTCTAGACATCATAGACTCTACAACATTCTTCGCCTGGTTTAAACGACATATGGTTTCCATATATCAGTATGCATATGCAAGTGTATATTTCCACGGAGATACATACTTGATTCTACCAGATGGTGCTCAATGGGGTGCAATAGGTAAGAATTTTTTGACCATGTCTTTCGATTTTTCTAAGGTTTCTACATGTTTTTTTATTTTTATGTTTCCCAAGACTAAAATAAAGTTTTGATGTACATAGATGTGGGTCGTGTTCGACCAGTGGGTCAGCCAGAGCAGGGAGCAGTGGATCCAGTAGAGAGGGCTGTCGAGAGAGAAGTCCTTCGAGATTTAGATTTGACTGAGACTCTTGATGAGCTACAACAAAATGTGGAGGGATTAACTCTTGGGATTCCATATTTCCGGATCAAAGAGTTACCTATGATACTGCAGTGCCATACTATTGGCGTACCTAATCGTTGGATGCGGTTATTGCATAGGATAGCTAGATCAGTTGCTTGTTATCATGAGCATCACTAGTTTACTTTGAAATTGTTTGCATAAATTTTGAGGTCAGATGACCAATGTGTCTTGGGCAATTTTTTTTGTAAAAACCTATAACTATCTATCTATTTGTTTTCAGTGTTTTCCTATGTTTATTGCGCAATCCTATTCAATTATGTGATGTGAATTCAAAATATGTCTTTACATGTGTTGCAAATGTGTGTTTAAAACATAATTCGCTAAGGAATCAGTTAATGTGCTCAAATTTCTGGAAATGTGTTGATATTGAATGTAATCAAAATGTCTTTCCAAAAGTTGAACTCTAAGGAACATACGATGAAGTGTTGGATTTTGGACAGTATAAACGCTAGTAAGTTGCAGTACAACAAGTTGTGATTCTAACCTAATGATGACATGGTTAATACCAAATGAAATGGCATCAGAGAGAAGTTCGATCAACGCGCTATACTCAGTGATATTGTTTGTGGATCAATTGATACAAATCCCTTGAAAACTCACTAAATCGCCACCTAGAGCGAAAATGGCCCATGCTGCAGAGGACAGATTCTGTGTACTACGAATGGCACCATCACCGTACCCAATGAATGGTTCCAAAGATTCAGACATCTGCGATGAAATGTAAAGTGGATTACTAACTTCAAGAAAAATCTAGAAAAAAAACTAAGACTGTAAATGCAAATCAATGGCATATATACAATATAATACAAAATTTTACTATGCTCAATTAAGCATAGTAACGTTTAAGATACAACCCATTTCGAGACTACGCCAATGGAATTCCATCATAATCAACTAACTTGTAGGCACCCTTAACCAAAAATATTTTGACAATGTAGGGGCCATACCATAATGGCTCAAATTTTCCTGTTCCTATCAAATCAACTTCATGATCATAAAGTAAGACGAGGTCTCCCTCAGAGAAGATGCGAGGCTTGACATGTTGGTCGTATTGCGCCTTGATTCATGTCTTATGCGCTTTGTTGGAAAATTCAGCTTCACGACACGTTTCATCTAGATGGATGAGGTTAAAAATACACGCTTCTTCATTAGAGGTGTCAGGTAACAAGTCAACAACGAGTTTTAATGATGAAATTTCACATTGGATTGGAAAGATAGCTTCCAGACCATACACCAATTGAAAGGGGGTAAATCCGGTTGCATTTCTTACCAAGATTCGATATGCCCACAAAGTTGAGTACATGATTAAATAGAAATTTATTTTATGAAATCCTATCATTCGTTGAAGCATTCACTTAAGGATATTATTAATGGCTTCAACTTGTCCATTGGATTGAGGATAATAAGGAGTATAACTATCATGTTATAGTCCTAATTTGGCAGTTAAATCATTCATCATGTGATTGCGAAAGTGCTTACCATGATCTGTAACTATAGCTTATGGTACACCAAATTGTAAGATGACATGATTGAAAAAGATAAATGCAGTTGTTTCGCCTATGTGATTGAATGTAGGCATCGCTTCGACCCACTTGGTAAAGTAATCGACTACGAAAATCATATATAACCATGCTCTTGGACGAACGAGGTTTGCAGGTCATGAAGTTAATGCCCCATTTTTCAAATGGTACCATAACGATAACATGATGCATTAGTGCTGGTGGCATGCAGATTTTATGATCAAATATCTGGCATGCACAACAAATTCTAACCACGAGGATGCAATCATGAAATATGGTTGGCCAAAAGTAACCAACGTAGAGAATCTTCTGCGTGGTAGTGTATCCAGACAAGTGTCCACCACAAGCCCCATCATGAAAATCATTTAGAACCTTCTCAGCCTCCTCATGAGTGAGGCACCTCCTTAAAAATGTATCGATACCACGACGATAAAGTGTATCGCCGACGATTGGATAATATTTGGCTTGGTAGTGAATACATCGCTGTTGTGAGCGAGAGGTATCGGGCCAGAAAGTTTGGGTTTGGAGATAAATGATAAAATACCCATACCAAGGGTTAGATGACCCAATCAGAAATAGAGACTCATCTCAAATTTATGGTTCCGATGTAGTATCAGTACTGTGAGAGGGAAGGTCACAGATAAGCTTAGCCAAAACCAAAAACTTCCTTGACTTGGATTTGATCAATTCCAAATCAAATTCCTTCAAAATGACGATCCATTTTGAATATTCCCCCCCTAGAAATTGATGTGACAGAATGTATGTCATGGGGTTGCAATCCAAAATGACAATGGTCTTTCGGAGCAGGATATAATGGCGAAAAATTTGGACAGCTTGAATGGCCTCCAAGGTGAGCTTTTCGACGTATGAATACTTAACTTCTGTATCATTGAGATTACGACTCAAATAATATATTGAATGTTCTATCCCATCTTCTTCTTAGACCAAAACCATAGCAATAGTTGTATTTGGCGTGACGATATATAATAAATAATCACTTTGATAATTAGAGGGATACATTAATTACGTTCGGATTAGTGTATCCTTGACAACATCAAAATAAGCTTGCACAACCTTATCCCAATGGAAAGGAATCCACTTTTTTAAGAGATGAGTAAATCCTTTAGCCATTTAGGCATATTTGGGTATGAAAATCCTTAGAAATTTGGCCTTTCCTTGAAGTTTCTACAACTGAAGTAAATTTGATGGCACAGACAAATCAAGAATGACCTGGACCTTCAGAGGGTCGATTCAAATTCCATCTTTTGAAACGACGAATCCTAGAAAATGACCAAAACCAACACAAAACACACATTTGTGTGGATTGAGGCGTAGTGTCAGAAATATAAAAAGATAGCTCTCAAATGTGCCGGGTGATTAGTTTGTTTTCGTGAATACGCGGGTAAATCATCTGGATAAGGTTGAACAATGTGCTTGATGTCATTGAAAGCATAATCTATTTCTCTTTGAAATGTTGCCCCAATGTTCTTTAAACCAAATGGGAGTTTATGTTAAGCGAATGAGCCCAAGGGACAGATGAATGTTGTCTTATATTGGTCCTCTGGGCAGATATTTATTTTATTGTAACCGAAGAATCCTTCCATGAACAAAAATATTTCACACCTGTCATATTCGTCAATAATTTTTTCGATAAAGGGAGTAGGATAGATGTCTTTTGGACAAGCAATATTGACATCCCGATAATCGATGCACACTATAATTGTCCCTTGTTTCTTCATGATAGGAACAATGATGGAAACCCAATCAATAAGTGGAACAAGGTAAATAAAACCAACACGCAAAAGTTTTTCAACTTCTGCTTTAATGGCTGCAACCTTCTTCGGATGAACATGACAAAGGCGTTGACGTACATGTTTGACATCAAGGTACATTTTAATTGTGTGTTCAACGATACTAGTATATATGGCTGGCATTTCCTCATAATACCAAGAAAATATATGTCATAATTCACAAAAAAGAGACTGATAAGTTTCAAGTTCGTATAGAGAACAAGACATGCCGACATGAATGTTTCCTACAATGCAAGGTTTGGTAAAAATATTGATAGAAATGGTTTCTTCAATATTTGATAAATTTCACTCGGATTCAATTGCATCAATTGGAATAGAATTCAAAAATAAAGTTTTGATCTAAGGGTGATACAGTTAAATAAGATTATCTTCTTTGTAATCCTGAAGATGGGAACGATGATGATTATCTTCCCATGGTTCTCCTTCTGGCATCATGGATTCCACAATGCTCTCATTAGTCAAGAAATTGGATGAAAAAGGATCAGATGGAGTACCAAAATCTAATGAACTATAAACCCAAACGATCGGCGACAATGAATTAGGATTCGTCGCCCAAGCCATGTAGATTGATTTCTATGCTAGCTCAATTGGGCTTGGCGGCATGAATTAATCCACTGTAAAAATTTTAGAATCATTGGAAATCTTCGTTGAGTCCAATGAAGTGGAAGATATCATGCAGAAGGTCTCTATTCTTGCAATTTCAGCAGACTTCATAGGCGGCGGTAATGCAAAGGTGCCGATTAGGGAAGAATCCTTTAAGAGCCCTACACCAATGTTTTGAAGTTCTAGCTGAGGTGCATGAACTAACGAAACGCTTCCAGTTACCTGGGAACTAGAGGCAAAGAAAGAGAGTTGAATGATGACTGTGATAATTCCTTTATGAGGGAAGGCGATCATTCTAAAGTAAGTAGATACGATCGCAGTCATAGCATAAACCCATGACCTTCCTAGTAAAATGCTGTAATCAAGGGGTATGTCAACAACCTCAACTTCAACAGTTAAAATTCCCCCCCTACTTCGACATGCAGGTTATTGATGATACAGAAAGGCTTATATGTACGACTGTCAAAAGCTTTCAATGTCATAGGCGATTGAGATAGGTGCGGCGAGCCAAGTGACTTCCAACAGTTTAGAGACATATGAAAATAGATTCTCCCTCATCAATAAGTGCAATGAATGAAGTGATTGAGAACCTTTACTTGGATGGAGAATTCTTTTTCTTCTGGTAATTTTTGCACATAGGCCATATGATTAAATACTACAATATTGGAATTTGTCGGGTTGATTCCACCAATTGCCGAAAACAAAGCTTGTTTTTGGGAGGGACAATTTTGAAGTACCTCAAGCGTCTGCAAAAATTTAATATTGTTGGGTATGTGTTATATTCTTTCCACGACTAGTCACGTGCATGGTTTTGCACATGGTTTTGGGGCATGATGGTTTTCGGCCCCTGGTATTTTGTAGATCTGATCAAAGGAACTACGGTTATGTTCTAATCTAGGGTTAATGGATTGGGGTTTATGTATGCTTCGGCATGTATATATATGTGTTGTAACACTAAAAGGAATATAATGAAAAATCAAGCTGGTATGTCCCGATTTGGGATCTAGGGGAAATTCTCTGTGTTTATTTGTTTTATGTTTTATGCTCTTGCTATTGTTTATTTTCTGTTTTAAGATTCGTTTGTAGATAATTTCTATACAGGGTTAAAACCTACATTTAGTATTGGAGTTGTTTCAGCTTCAAGGGGACACCTTTGCTGCTGAGGTTTTTTTTGCTTGGGCTTGTGGTAGACCCTCTTCAGTGGGAGATCTGCGGGATCGATTCTTGCCGTGAAAGAATATGGTGAGCAGCAGAAAGATAGAGATTGAGAAATTTAATGGTCAGAGTTTTGAGTTGTGGAAGCTCAAGATGGAGGACCTGCTGGTCGATAAATATCAATCGATCGCGGTAGATCCAGGTACTAAACCAACGACAATGTCAGATGAAGACTGGAAGAAGTTGGATTGAAAGGGGAAGAGCACAATACAATTGTGTGTCTCAGATTTGGTACTATTGAATGTATCTGGGGAAGCTACGGTGAAGAATTTGTGGGACAAACTTGGGACTTTGTACCAATCTAAGTCTCTGGTGAATAAATTTTTCCTGCGGAAAAAGCTATATAACCTGAGGATGAAGGATGGAGACTCGGTGATAGAGCATATGAACACCTTCAATACTGTGGTAAGTCAGCTGTCATCTGTTGATATTAAAATCTCAGATGAAGATAAGTGCATCAGTTTGTTGTGTTCTCTACCAGACTCGTGGGATAGTCTGGTTATTGCAATAGGTAGCAATACAACTACCTTGAACTTTGATGACATTGTCTCAGCCTTGCTGTTGGAGGAAATGAGACGGAGAAATATGGAGGGTCAGAATGGAGATGCCTTATCTGTACGAGGAAGGTCCCAGAACAGAAACAAGAATAAAGTTTCGAGTGGGAGATCTAAATCTAGAGGGAGATCTAAATCTCCTGGAAAGTTTGTAAAGGTGTGCTGGAAATGCGGAAAGGAAGGGCACTACAAAAAGGAATGCAGATCTAAAGCTCCTGAGAAAGGAAAGGGATCTAATGAAGGTCCTTCTGCAGAAGCAAAAACCACCTCGGATGAAGGTGGGGATGTGTATTTGGCTTCTTCTTCAAATACACATGTAGATCATGAGTCATGGTTGATTGACTCAGGTGCATCCTTTCACTTCACTCCCCATAGGGAATGGTTCTGCGAGTATGAGAAATATGATGGTGGTGATGTCTTCCTAGGGGATGATAGGAAGGCCAGAATCATCGAATGTGGAAAGGTCAAGCTGAAGCTGCAAGGTGGAAGGATTAGAACACTTCCTGGTGTTCTGCATATTCCTGCATTGGCCAGAAATCTGATTTCTGTAAGCAAGATGGATGATGCAGGTGTAAAAACAGTGTTCGAGAAAGATGCCTGCAAGATGGTTCGGGGAGCATTGGTATTAATGCGGGGAGTTCAGACTGGAACTCTGTACAAGCTACAAGGTAGCACTGTTATTGATGGGTGTAACAGTTCTGTGGTTCCTGAAAGTGGGACGGAAAGCCTAGCTGTCTCTGGATAAAAGACCATGCTATGGCATCAAAGGCTTGGACATATTGGAGAGAAGGGCCTTCGGATACTGCATAGAGATGGTATGGTAGAAGGTATGTCTAATTTCTCTCTAGATTTCGATTTCTGTGAACATTGTGTATATGGGAAGCAGAATCGGGTGAGTTTTCCTTATGGTGCTAAGAGGGCAAACAAGATATTAGAACTTGTGCACAGTGATGTGTTTGGGCCTGTGTCAGTTCCATCACTGGGAAAGTCTGTGTACTATGTTTCATTCATAGATGACTTCTCAAGGAATACATGGATATATTTCTTGAGGAAGAAATCTAAAGTATTTGACAAATTTAAAGAATTTAAGGCTCTGGTGGAAAACCAGACAGAGAAGAAGATAAAGGCGTTGAGGATAGATAATGGTGGGGAGTTCTGCAAGAAGGAATTTGAAGAGTTCTGTAAGAAGTGTGGTATAGCACGGAAAAATACTACTCCATACACACCTCAGAAAAATGGAGTTGCAGAAAGAATGAATAGAACACTGATGGAAAAGGCAAGAAGCATGCTCAGTGGTACCGGGTTAGGACAAGAATTCTGGGCAGAGGCAGTGGAGACTGCATGTTACTTAGTTAACAGATCACCTTCATCAACATTGGAGGATAAGACTCCACATGAGGTATGGACTGGTAAGAAACCCTCTCTTTCACATCTAAGGGTATTTGGATGTGATGCATATGTACATGTTCCAAAGGAGAAAAGGACCAAGTTGGATAATAAATCTGAAAGGTGCATCTTTATTGGATATAAGGATGGTTTAAAGGGTTACAAGCTTTGGAACCCAGAAACAAGGAAGGTTGTGTACAGTCAAGATGTGGTGTTTAGAGAAGTGAAAGATGTTGTTAAACATGAATTCCTACCAAAGGAACCTGAGAAGATAGAGTTTGAGCTAAAGGAGGATGAATCAGACTCTACAATAGAAGAAGACTCAGAAGATGAAGAGCCACAAACTCCAGCTTTGAGAAGATCGGTTCGGGAAAGAAGGCAACCAGAAAGGTATAGTCCATCTGCTTTCTGTTCAGGTTTTGCCTTAACTATAACTGATGATGAACCCAGAACTGTCAGGGAGGCAGTAGATTCAGAGGATGGAAAAATATGGAAGGAGGCCATGGTTGATGAAATGGCATCCTTGCACAAAAACGATGCATGGGATCTGGTGGAGTTGCCGGCTGGAAGGAAGCCCATTGGGAGAAAATGGGTGTTTAAGAAGAAGATGAATATAGAAGGCAAGGTGGAGAAATACAAAGCTCGGTTGGTAGCGAAAGGTTATTCCCAGGTGCCGGGAATTGATTTTGGTGATATTTTTTCTCCTGTTGCCAAAATTACTTCTATTAGATTACTTTTATCTGTTGCTGCTGCATTTGATTTTGAGATAGAACAGATGGATGTGAAGACAACATTTCTTCACGGGGATCTAGAAGAGGAGATCTACATGAAGCAACCTGAAGGCTTTATGGTGAAGGGAAAGAAAGAACTAGTATGCAGGTTGAAGAAGTCTCTGTATGGGTTAAAACAGTCACCAAGGATGTGGTATCAGAAATTTGATACCTATATACGGGGACTTGGCTTCACCAGAAGCAAGGAAGATCATTGTGTTTATTTTAAATTAATTGGTGATCGTGTTATATATCTAGTCTTGTATGTGGATGATATGTTGTTGATTGGAAATGACAAAGAAATTATCCAAGATTTGAAGACCCAACTATTCTCCAAATTCGACATGAAGGATCTTGGTGCTGCAAACTATATTTTGGGCATGGAAATTAAGAGAGATCGGGAAAAGAGGAAGCTATGGTTAAACCAGAGGAAGTATGTCGAGACTATATTGCAGAGGTTCAATATGCAGGATAGTAAACCGGTGAGTGTTCCTATTCCTGTAGGTGCAAAGTTGTCTGCTGAACAGTGTCCCAAGACACAAGAAGAAGAGGAGGATATGTCCCATGTTCCATATGAAAGTGCAGTGGGTAGCCTGATGTATGCAATGGTCTATACTAGACCAGACATTTCACATGCAGTGGGAGTATTGAGCAGGTTTATGTCAAACCCAGGGAAGGAGAATTGGACAGCAATGAAGCGGGTTTTCAGATATATGCGTGGCACTAGTGATTATGGATTGTGCGACCAGGGGAGACCAGGATTGGAAATAATTTTGGACATTCATGGTTTTGTTGATGCAGACTGGGCTGGAGATCTGGACCAAAGAAGATCTACAAGTGGGTATGTGTTTAGCCTATTTGGAGGTGCAGTCAGTTGGATGAGTAAAAGACAGTCTGTAGTGGCTCTTTCAACTACAGAGGTAGAATACATAACAACCACTCATGCAAGCAAGGAAGTAGTTTGGTTGCAGAGATTATGTTCAAGTATGGGGTTAGTGCAGCAAGCTATAAGGATAGACTGTGATAGCCAAAGTGCAATTTTCTTGGCTAAGAACCCTGCTTATCATTCAAAGAAAAAGCAAATTGATGTTCAATATCACTTTGTGAGAGATATGGTTGAGGCTAAAAGGGTGTTGCTGGTAAAGGTGGACACCTTGAAGAATGTTGCAGATGCATTGACGAAGTCTGTGAGCACTCAAAAGTTCTCTTGGTGTAGAGAAACAATGGGTGTTGCTTAACTAGGCTAATGACTAAGCTCTCCTGTAGCCCCCTGCAGAAATAAAACAACAAGTGGGAGAATGTTTGGTATGTGTTATATTCTTTCCGCGACTAGTCACGTGTGGAGGGGCGATAGCCCCTCCTGTACGTTGCGTCGGGCGCAGCAGGGGGGTGGCAGTGCCTCGGGAAATTTTTTTTGGACCTTGTTTTTTGGTGGGCGGACCCGCCCATGGTTTTGTGCATGGGTTTGCACATGGTTTTGGGACATGATGGTTTTCGGCCCCTGGTATTTTAAAGGTTCGATCAAAGGAACTATGGTTATGTTCTAATACAGGGTTAATGGATTGGGGTTTATGTATGCTTTGACATGTATATATATGTGTTGTAACACTAAAAGGAATATAATGAAAAATCAAGCTCAGTCGTCCTGATTTGGGATCCAGGGGAAATTCTCTGTGTTTATCTTTTTATGTTTTATGCTCTTGCTATTGTTTATTTTCTGTTTTAAGATTCGTTTGTAGATAATTTTTGTACAGGGTTAAAACCTACAAATACAAAATATGTGTTGCCTAGATTCTCCAGATCTAACAATTATATGCCACTGTTAAATACAAAATCACTTCTACAAAATCTTTGCAGAATTTAAAACACAATCGCCAATAGCAATATCATAAAGAAAGATCAATCACACATAACATAGATAATTTACCAGGAAAGCATAAAGATAAAAACCCCACTATCTTATATTATGTATTATATCATGGATCATGAAACAATTACATACAAAGCTCCAATCCAAGAGCTCTCAGTACAATATCTAACTGTATCACACTGTCATACAAAAATTGGCAAGTTCCTTAGCCAATTTACTGTCTCATGAAAACCTGCCTCCACTACGCAATCCCAAATGATAGCAATCATTGAATGAATGGAATCCTTCTTGCCTTGAATGCACAATCCTCATTGGCACATCCAATGTGTGTGTGGTTGCATGTGTACAACCGATAATGTCACAAATGATAGTCAATATGTCCCTTTCACCTACATCTCAACTGGGTCTCCATTGGATCTGACATGTATGTATTTATTTGAATATGCTCCTAGTGAGTGCCTTCATTAGAATATATGCATCCTTATCTTCTATAGGAGTGTAATGAAGCAACATGATCTTCCTCTGCACACAATACTTTATATGATGATACCGTATATCTATATGCTTAGATATATCATGAAACACAGGATTAATCAAGAGTTTAATGCAACTCTGATTATCACAATGAATCACTGTCAGATCTAAATGAGAACCAAACAAACCAACCAATATCTTTCTCATCTGGATAGCCTCACATGCAGCTTTACTCGCTTCCATCTATTACGCTTTCACTGAACTGAGTGCCACAGATCTCTCCTTCCTGTTATACCAAGAAACAACTGTAGATCCAATGCTAAAGATCCCCCTTGATGTGCTCTTTATGTCTGATGGGTTGCTTGCCCAATCTGCATCCGTGAAGCCATGCAACTTCACCTCATTCGTTTGTATGTACCATAAACCATACTCAGATGTGCCCCTCAGGTATCTTAGGACATGCTTTCCCACCTTCCAAAAGAGCTTGGTAGGCTTAACCATCACTTGACTTAGCTGGTTAACCGCATAGCAAATGTCCGGTCTCATGTTCACTAGATACATTAGCAAACCCACTAACTGTCGATAGACAGTATCATCCACTACCTCTCCAGAAGTATCATCCTCTTTCATCTAGTTTCCTGGAAGAGGAGTATCCATGGGTTTGCAGCCCTCCATGTGAAACTTACCTAGTATCTCCCTTGCATACTTGCCTTGAGACACAAAAATTTCACCATCTCGCTGCCATATTTCCAATCCAATGAAATAATGAAGGAGGCCCATATCCTTCATCTAGAACATCTTTGCAAGGTCCTCCCTGCATGAGTGTGTCATCTACTCATCACTAGTCAATATTAAATCATCAACATAAAGAACAATTATTAAAAGCTTATCCTCCACCACAATTTGGTATAGGTTTGCATCCGCTTCACTTTTGGTGAAGCCCATTCCAGTGAAATAGCTATCTATTCGAGTGTACCAAGCACGAGGTGCTTGCTTCAGCCCATACAACGCTCTTTTGAGTCGGAACACATGCGACTCGCTGCTGAAGATCTAAAATCCTTCAAGCTGATCTATGTACACTTCTTCCTCAATGATCCCATTGAGAAACACAGTCTTCACATCCATATGATGAATGTGCTAGCCCATCTGCGCTGAGAGAGCAAGGATGTTCCTTATGGAAGAATACCTTGCGATAGGTGCAAAGGTTTCTTCATAATATATCCCCTCGATCTGTGAGAAGCCCCAGGCTACAAATCTGGCCTTGTATTTATCAACACTCCCATCAACAACTTGCTTTACCTTGTAGATCCATCTCGAACCTACCACTGATTTATCAACTGGCCTTGGAACAATTTCCAAGCACTGTTTTTGACAATGGAGTCATACTCCCCCACCATTGCATCTACCCATGTGGGCTCCTGCACTGCGTCCTGAAAGGAAGATGGCTCAGTCACAATAAATTTTCTCATGAGATCCATGTATCCAGTAAATCGGTCAGGAGATTGTCTTTGTCTACGCTGTGAAGTAGGGGCTCCTACATTCTATACAGCATCAAGTCTCAGCCTATCATCTTCTGTGGCACACCTTCAGCCAGTTATGATGGTAGGCTCTACGTGAGTGGACTCATCCACTCCATGAACCTCCTCCTGTGGCTGATCCACATCTAGAGACTCCTCTTTGGGAACCAACAGTTCCTCCTCCGCATGCAAGTCCTGCTCCCTCTCAATCAACAACCGCATGGATTTTCCCTCATCTAATTTTATATCCCGTCGCACCACAGTCATTCGAATGTTTGGAAAATACACACAATAATTATGGGGTGTTTATGTGTACCCCAAAAATATCCCAACTTCAGCAGTCGGCTCTAGCTTCTTCCTGGCTTCCTTGGTCACATGCACATAAATAGATGAGCTAAAAATCTTAAGCTGTGAAACATCCAATTTATTACCAGTGAAAGCTTCTTCAGGTGTACTCATGCCAAGTACTCTATGAGGACAATGGTTTTTCACATAAACCACAGTGTTGCATGCTTCCACCCACAAATGCATTGGTAGGCCCTGATCATGCAACATCGCTCGTGCTACACCCCGAATCATTCTGTTCTTCCTCTCCGCAACCCCATTTTGATGTGGGTTATGAGGCATTATGATTTCTCTTTGAATTCCTTCTTTGCTACAGAAGTTATTGAATTCGTTAGAGATGTATTCTCCACCATTATCGCTATTCATAGCCTTCACTTGCTTCCCCTACTCTTTCTCCACCAATGCCTTAAACTCACAGAACTTTGAGAATGTTTTATCCTTCTTTTGCATGAAGAAGATCCAACATTTATGAGAGAATTCATCAACAAAAATAACATAGTACTTATGTTTTGTTGTTGAAGCAACCGAGAACGGTCCACACACGTCTGTGTGAACTCTCTCAAGGATCCCCGAAGCACGGTTCTCCTTTTCATGAAAGGTGGAATTTACATACTTCCCCATGGTGCAACCCTTGCATTGATCTAACTGAGAAAATGTTCCCATTGTAATTCTAGTAGATATTTGCTGCATGACTTTTAGGGATCCATGATGAAGATGGCCCAATCACCTGTACCATAATTCACCCTCATCTCGGCTCACCACTTTTTCCGCCTTTCCCATCATGGCAGCGCAACCATCTACCGACAGCTTGTAGAGATTCTTAACTCGAATCCCTATCCTCTTGTCTTGAACCGTTGTTTTATGTCGCAGGAAAGATTTTCCATCGATGAAAACAACGTCATAACCTCTGTCCTCCAACATTACGACTGAGACCAAGTTTTTCTTCAGACCTGGAACATGCATAACATATTTCAATTGAAATGGTTTACCTGACTCCCTCTGAAAGGTAATGGTACCAATTCCAGTCACATTGTATCGTTCATCTTCACCTATCTCTATATGCATTTGGAGATCTTTCTCCTCCAAGTCACTGAAAAGATCCTTATCTCCTGTCATGTGAAAGGAAGCACCACTATCCCAATGCACTTGAAATCATGCATGTAATAAAGGAGAAGTCAAGTTCAAATTGTGAGGCAAGGGCCTCACCAGCTGTAGCTCCAGCAACCTTCTTGTTCTTCTTCTTTTGCAGACAGTTAGTAGCAAGATGCCCATGTTCGTGATAGTGAAAACACTTCACCTTGGACATATCCAGCTTCTTGCCTTTAGACTCAGATTTAGAATGGAATTTATTCCCCTTCCCCTTCTTTGCCTTTGAAGCCAAAGCACAATCCTCTTCATCATCATGCTTTGATGAATAGCCATCTTTGGTGTTCTGCCTGAACTCCTCCTGCACCAGATCCGACCACAGTCGTTCCTAATCCGGAGACATAGTCTTCATAATAGTGCTAACTCTTAGGAAGTCCAAAGAGAGAAAATCTCACCAAATAATCATCAGTAACAATTATTCCCACACTCCCCAGTTCATCCGGACATTGGAAAAACTTCGTGAGATACTTTGGAATGTTGTCTCCCTTTTCCATTTTGATCTTCCTGAGTTTATCTTTGAGCACCAATTTTCTATGGTCACTGTTGCTTTGGAAAATATTCGTCAAAGTCTTCCACATAGCATATGGTGTGGCTTTCCCTTGAAGGCTTGAGACAATGTGGTCTCAAACTCCTTCCAATAGAATCCTCCTTGCCTTTGCCACTTTCGTTTTCCATGCATCAAGTAATGCATCATCTGTTGAAGTGGGCTTAGGAACATCATTGTCAATGAATTCCTTCAAGCCATTATCTTTGAGCACCGCTTCCATTCTGTCCTTCCAAGAAATGTAGTTTGATATGCCCTCAAGTGCATACTCTAACCTCAAGCCATCAAAAGCCATTTCGATGTTATACTCAGCTGTAGCACCAAGAAAGTCTTTCTGCAAATTCAAATTCTTTCCACCAACAAACTCAAATCTGGCTTCACAATTGCAATCTCCTGTGCTCCGATACCATGTAGAAATTTAATACAAAATATGTATTGCCTGGAATGTCCTGATCTAACAATTATATGCCAATGATAAATACATAATCGCTTCTACAAAATCTTTGCAGAATTTAAAACACAATCAACAATAGCATATCATGAAGAAAGATCAATCACACATAACACAGATAATTTATTAGGAAAGCATAAAGCTAAAAACCCCACTATATTCTATTATGTATTATATCACGGATCATGAAAAAATTACATACAAAGCTCCAATCCAAGAGCTCTTAGTACAAAAGCTAACTATCTCACACTGTTATACAAAAATTGGCAAGTTCCTTAGCCAATTTACTGCCTCTTGACAACCTGCCTCCACTGCACAATCCCAGCTAATAACAATCCATAAATGAATGGACTCCTACTTTCCTTGACTATGCAATCCTGATTGGCACATCCAATGTGTGTGTGGTTGCATGTGTGCAACCGATAATGTCACAACTGATAGTCAATCTGTCCCTTTCACCTACATCTCAATTGGGTCTCCACTGGATCTGACATGCATGTAGTTAATAGTAGTAAATATTTAGTTGCATGTGATATCACTGATTGTGAATTAATTAATAATTAATTCACTTGATCTCTCACTAGTGTATCTTCACTTACAACTAGCACAATTGAGTTTAACTCACTTAACTAAGTTAAAATACTTTACAACTTTCATAACTACACTTCCAACTCTGTAACAACTTCGAATCACTCAGTTACAACTAAGTCCACTTGCATGTCCCACAAACCAACCACTCAACTCGAAATTCCTATAGCTAACTGATTTTCCACTTCAGTTAACTATTTCCAAGTGCTCATTGAGAATAGATTATTGTTTATTGTCCAACTAATATTAAGGGATAATAATAGCCGACATGCATCTATAAATATACATGCAATCTATAAATAGAACTTGCACATACATATATATATAGACCTCATATATAAATAGAATTTTCTCATGCATCTATAAATAGACATCCACCTAAAAATAGCCTGAGGCTCCATCCTAGTGTAGGTGCATAATTTTCACTAGGATCTTCTTGTTGAATCTCAACAATGTCGACATAGCTGAAGGTGACTAAGCCAAATATTCAACTATATTAGAATTTTGAGATGCTCGGACTTGAGGATTGAATGTCTATTTGTGGACGACTCCCTTCGGTTGCTTTATTGTTAACTCTGGAATAGCAGTTGGTGGAATTGTTTCCGGGGATGGATATGTGGTCAAGGTAGTAGGTTGATCAGTAGCCTGAATACCATAATATTTGTTTCACGTAGACACCAAAACATCAGTTCTTGGATTTGTGAAAGATAGCATAAGCACTTGGGAAATAGAAGTTGGATTCGAAGCAACCATGTTTATGTCTAGATTCAAAAAAGGATCTGTCAACACAACAGATGCAGTCGAGGTCTTAAGAAATTTTGAGACTTCGGCGCGGTGAGTACAATCTCAAACAAAGTGCTCCTCATTACATATCAAGCAAGGGTAACGAGGTTTCCAATTATTGCCAGATTTTTGATCAAATGATCGTTCCTGTGGGGTTGAATTTTGCTTTTTCTTCTCTTTCCCCTTTTTCTTACTTCCAGGTTGCTTTTCACTTTTTATTTTTTCAGATGACACGTCATGAATTTTGGAAGGTGTAGGATCATATGCAGTAGAGTTGTGAGTGTTTGTAGTACCTATCATACCATCGCCAACATGAGAGTGCTTGGATGGAGGAGGAACAATAAAATTTGATCGCGACATGTTGGGAATTTTCTCGTAGAGTGTGCAAGACTGAGTATAAATCAAATATAAGTACTAGGCATGAGCAATGACCTGCTCTTTAGTGACGATGCCACCTTTAGCTACATCCTCGGTGATAGATGGAAGCAAGGAATTAGTAAACCACTCATCAAGGAGATGATCAAGAACACATGTTTTGACCATTCTACGACGATGACTCCACTCATGAATATGATTAAAAATTTGAGTTGCAGTTGTCTGTTTGAAATTGGTCAGTAGTTCCATTCCAATTTCATATCGTATGGGTAACTGGAAGTGGGTTAAAAAGGTAGTGGCTAAGGTAGTGAAATTATCAAATGAAGCTCGTGGTAGTTCAATGTACCACTTCATGGCAAGACCAGTAAGCATATGTTGGAAAAGACGTAATCAAACGGAGTCATCATTTGAGGAGTTGAATGAGCACCATAAATGATAAGTCATAACATGCGTTGACGGGTCTTCTCCAGGGTTTCCATTGAATTTAGGTCGAAGGGTAATTTAGGTGGTATCACCAACCACCAAGGAGTATAGCTGATGGGGTGATCGGTAAGCCGATTTAAATCATGTAATTATAAATTTGCGACAAAGGGAAACTGAGTCAGGTTGAGAATAACCGGGATATGATGGGATTTCTTGGGAAACAGACCTTTGAGCACCAACATAAGGCATTTGTTGGTGGTAACCCAGATATGGGTTGTTTTGATGACCAAACTCTTGAGGGATCTGTTTACCAAGACCTGGGTAAGATGATTGCTGTTGTAATTGTTGTTGTGGCATTTGCGGTTGTGACTGCCAAGGTGACTGCCCACCAAGATTATAGCCCAAAATATAATAGCTTGGACCCGGTTGTGAACAGGTAAGACCAGAAGGTGCATGTGACATCCCATAAAAGGGTAATCCAGCTTGTGAATGAAAAATTCCGGATACAGGTGGTTGTTGTAAACCAGCTGAAGGAGTTGGAGTCTGAGGGCCCAAAACTTGAGGGTAATGGGTTGAAGGACCTGCCTAAGACGATTGAGGTACAAAAATCTGAGCCTATAATAGGGGTAATGAAGTATTAACTAGTGGAGTAGATGTGGGTGCAACAGGTTGAACTGGTTGATATGAATGCACAACTATTTGTGGTTGAACGAGCATGATAGGCTTCCACTGAAAAATAGTCATTCCAAAATTTGGGTGACCATAAACCGACGAAGTACTTTAAAATTGGGTGACCATAGGTTTCCCCCCAGCACGGGGAGTTTAATAAGATGGAATATATTGTTCTCCAAATGGTGGGAGTCTAGTTGAGATGGTACTAGACTGAATAGACCCAGATGGAAAAACTTGATGTTGCACTGAAGATGTATATAAAGGATCAAGTCGTTCAATACTCATTAGAGATGTACCAGATATAATACTAAAAGATGACAAGGGTGAAGTCCATGGTTTTTGGGATGCACCAGAGTAGGTTCTAGATAATGATTGGTAACCTAGTGGGATGGAAGGATCACCATAAAGATGTGACTTGGGTGATGTGGTAAACATCAACGGAGTAGCAACAGTAGATGCTGTCGCAACTGTAACAGATGGTACAAATAGAGATGTTGACTCAACCATGGTCATACGGCCCAATGTATACCCTATAGGATCTATGGGAAATCGAATTGAAAAGGATCAAATGAAGCAGTGTAAGTCAACCGAGGAATATTCTCGTAAAGATAAAGCCCTGGTCCAAAATGGGTTAGAGTTGAAGGATGTGTTTCTTGTTGAGGTTATTCCTCAATCGAAATTAAACTAGGTGGAAGGATTTCACCGTCAGGCCCAAGATATATTTCAGGTGGTTGACTGTGCGAAAGGGGAGACTCAATGGCTACGATCGAATGACGAGCGACTGATACAGGAACAACTTCCAGTTGTTCGACTTCAGGATCTAGATGTTCTGGTAAAAGAACGATTGGATATGGATCAACTTATAATTGAACAACATCGGGTTTGAGAGGTATGGTCTCACTAATTAGACGGATAATGTCCATAGGTAGCTATGAGGACTCTGTTTTGATGACAGTGGATGAACCAGGATGTGTAGAAATGACTCGAGACGACTCTAGTATATGTGATGAAGATGACACACCAGAGGTACTGATTGTACTAGTTTTGATAGAACGAGGTCGCCTTTGCCGAACATAGATGGCTTCCGATGGTAAAGGTGGTTTAATTGATATTCTACGCGAATGACAGGGAAATGGATGTTCTTCTTCCACGATGAATGATTGATTTTATTACAAAAAAAATAAACAAATAAAAGGGTAATACTAGGCAAAAGGTTTACCAAGTAATTGTGAACTGCATAATACCTCCTGGCGAACCAAGAAGTACGGGAAGGCAATCTCCCCGAATGCTATGTTCGGTGTATCACAAGTTACAAGGCATCCGACTCGTTTACCTATGGATGATAAGCAACCTAATGTTGTCCTCTCAAATATACCTGAAGGTACGTGGAGGCCCAAGTCCATTTTAGCACTATCTAATGCGAAACCGCATAGTGAGAGCACTCCCTTATACTTTTCGTACTAGAACATTTCCCTATATACCTGAAGGTATGTGGACGAGCTCCGATATACTTATGTACGTGGAGTGGGATTTCACACTCGGAATGTATCATAGACAAGTTAGCGAAAACTGCTATGTTTAACGATGCCGAAAAACGTCTCTAGCCTAGACCTTCTAAGTGTTATCGTTGATGTTACAATGATTTCTTAGGTTGATTGAGGTAAATTTTATGTTGATCTTGTTTAAAATTTTGTCTTTTAGGTTCATTGCATGATGTAATGGGAAATTCCTAAAATGCAAACTAAATGATAAGAAAACTTTTAAATTTAGCTTTTTCAATGAAAATCCTAGCTACTAAGGGGAAAGAGCAATCATATTTTGACCATACAACGAAGAGCACAAAATAAATGCAAATTTCCCTAACTTGTTCCGATGCAACACATACAAACTCTAAATGCACATGCATGTTTTTATTTTCAGCTCCCTTTAATGTGAATGAGAGAAAGGAAAGTAAATGCACAAATCAATCAAAAAAATGTTTTCTTTTGAGAAATGAGGAATGAAACAACATTTTCTCTAGGAAAATGAAGAATGAAACTACAATTTTCCTACAGGAAATGAGGAATGAAACAAAAATTTCCTTTTCAAAAACAGAACCGATCTAATGCAAAAATTAACTACTTTGAATTTGATTTTCCAATGATAAAGAAAACAGCTAATGAAACATTGAACAAACTACTTTTCAAAGGAGTAAGAAGAAGGAAATTTTACTGGTCTCTAAGAGCAATCAAACATCTGAGAATACAACAGACAATTGGCTGAAACTGAATGAAAAGAAAATTTTTGATGGAATTTGGTTGGCTGAAGGGGGAAACACACCTTGTAAGGGGAGACAGTGTGTTGCAGTGCACCCCTGAATGGAACATAGTGCACTGCAGTGCACTGTACCTTGACCAACAATGCATTGGGCACATCTAAGTTTGGGAAACAAGAAGCTAGAAACACTTCTAATGAAATTTGTTCATTCAAATGATTGATAAAAGAAATTAGAGTCTACCGATGATGGTTAACAGAGGTAGAAACACCAGGAATGATGGATTTCTCCCCAGTGGAGTCGTCAATTTGTTATACGGAATTCTAATCTATGGATAAACTAGATTCCCTGAGTGTGGTGTTCCTTCACTCAAAACAACAGAATAAATTCAAATATTATTTTCTCTAAGACAAATAGATATATAGAAAGGGAAAGATGCCTACTTGTGATCCTTTCGCTCTCCTTGTCCTTCTGTCGCTGTTGTCGTCGCTCTCAATCCAACCAAATTCGCTAGATCGATTCCTGCAATCACAGACAGAGAACAACAGACATCATACAAATATACAAGTATATACTTATCTTAACTAAATCAAACTGATTAGATCTGAGAATACATACATAATTAAGAATAAATTTCACAAGATATAAAAATATGTATGGGAAAATGAACAGATATATTTATTAATAAAGTAGGAGGAGAAGATTACAACCAATAGATCTATTTTTCGTCAACCTGCTCCAAATTCATTCCATCCTCATCTCATCAAGCATCATCTCAGCAACATATCAATACTTCCAGCTCTTATCAATTGAGAATCCAAAAACATAAATTTGCACAAAATTCTTCCTCCCTAGCACTTAGATGAGTGCTCAATTTATAGGGAAATTAAAGGTAGTTTCTCATTGAATGGATTTCTAATAATAGGTGAGACATGTTCCCAAGTTCAGAGGTGGTGGATGGACACTTGTATTCAAAGTATGACACCTATGAGTTCTTCTAGAAGGCACTGGAAATGTGGAGATTCCATGAAGAATGATGATTTCACTCCCAGGAGACCAACACAGCCTTGAGTGTTGAGAAGTGCACTGTAGTGCACCCTTGCATGGAGGTAGTTGCACTGCAACGCAATTAGGCCCTTGTAGAGGAGCATTGATGAGTCAATGGGTCATATAATATATACTTCAAACCTTGGAAATCTCACAATTGAAGCCATAAAAGGAATGTATTAACTGAGGGAATATAGCAACTGAATTAAGGGAATGATAGACCATATTCATTGGTCAGGGGGATGATGCCCAATTTGACCATGTCTTGGGGGAGGATGCCCAAATTTACCTATAAAAATGGGAATAACACAATTCGGTTACATTCAGTCACCTTTTTGTATCTTGGAGCCCTATTTTTACGATGTGTGACATTTTGCTGAGAGGGAAGACCAGATGGGGTTGCAGGATTCTGGAAAAAATACCTCTTAATGGTAAAAGTTTCTACGGTCTTAGCATAACCAATCAAAAATTCCAACTCCTATCAGATGAGAGTGAAGATGATGGTGGAGCATTCCCAGGAGGAATGAAAGTGGAAGTGAGGCCATTTGTGTGATCATGAGAAGGAGAGTAAGTCATAGGGTGAGCACGAGAAGGAGAGATAGTATCAGTGTGATCAAATGGGTCCATAGTTTCCATAGAAACCAATTTTACATAATAATAAATAGGGAGAGGATGAGGAGAAATCCTTGTCAACGAGGTAGTAGCAGAGGGATTTCAAAAATGAGGTATCATACAATTATGAGTCGATGATTTGCAATTATCCGAAAAGGGGACAAAACAATATTTGCAATGTTTAAAAGAGTCATTAGAGTGTTCCAGAATACATGGAGATTCACATATATTGGAAGTTGGGTCGCAAGCTAGTACCCCATTGTTGTGTCACAAATCATCCCCCAATGTCGTGCCCTGAGTAGATAATCCACAGACCAAATCCTCCCTTCGAGAAAAACCCCAAGGAGAGAAAACTTGTGGTCGATTTTGATAAATTTCCCGTGACCCCCGCATACAAAAATCTTGATTCTCCAACCCCAGATAGGATGAAATGAGGTGCCCGGTCTCATGAAAATGTAGAAAATTGTATGGAACCCCCTAGTAATCAATAGACAGAGTGGTCGAGAAATTATACTTTGTATTGAGGTAGGCAAGGGATGCATTGCGCTCGTTCCATGTATGGAACTATGATCCACCTCCTGGTTGTCATATGGCAACTTGCTTTCATTTATTTATGCTTCCATATATTGACGATGTTATTATGTTTATGGTAAGTTTGGTTGGGAGAGTGGCCCAAGAGTTGGAGGTTCCCATTGGGAGTATGATTCTCCATACTTCATATATTGCATGTTTCAGGAGAAACAATGGGCAAACCACGATTGCCATACTACACCTATTGTCTTCATGTGGGAGGAACCATTTGAAGAGCTTGAGTTTTTTGGAGGGGCACTTCATGGATGTTTTGATTGGTGGGGTGACTTGGATCATTCTTGGAGACCGTGATTTTTCAGCCCAAGAATAGCAGTAGCCCCATACATATCATAAGTGGAGAGAGAAGCAGCGTGGGATGGACATTCAAGTCCCACAAATTCAGCCATGCAGCCCACCTTCTTTGCAGGAGCCTAAGGTGGAGGAGATGTTTCATGAGTTGCCATGTTGGTGGATGACTCACTTTTTATGGATGATAGCTTGGGGATGGACGCTTCACATGGGAATGATGATTCCCAATATATTTCTGATTCCATGCCTCAAGAAGGAATATAGACCACATATTGTTGTTTCCATGTATGTCCCACTTTTTCATGGTGAGAGCCATTTAGAATTTTCACCAAAGGCACACTTTTACACATGGGAGGAACAACTTGAAGACATATTTTTGAGAAAGCATCTTGTTCTTTGGAGGAACTTATCAGTTGAGGATGCTATAAGAGGGAGAGGGGAGGCTCTTCAGTTCTATCCTTTTAGTTGCTTGAGGACAAGAAACATTTGGGAGGGGAGGACTGTAATATTCCTACATTAGCATGCAACTAATATGAATATTAATTTTGCTCCAAATACATAGTTAGATGAATAAATGGGTAAGGAGACCCATAAATATTTCTAGCAGCAATAAAAACCCTCTTAATGGGGAAGGGATCATATTCACAGTTGGCTAAAAACACCTTCATGTGTGAACAAGGCTTAATGCATGTGGACAAAGTCAAGTTTGACCAAGTCAACTAAGCTAAGATGGAGGATGTGGAACATTAATGAAGATAACTTAGTGGGAATATATATCTATTTAGATAGATAGAATAAAGCCACATCAAGTGTGGAAAGAGAATTTGCATGGATATCCAGTCAAGGTTGATCCAGTGAATATTGATCCAATCAAGATTGACTAAATCAAACAGCGTTGTAAAAAGATGAGTTAGATTAATGGAGATAGTGTAATTTTGGAGGGAGATTCATTGCATGAAGATGGAAATCATAATGAGTGGGATCAAAGGTGAGAAGGCTCACATTTTTTATAAGGAGGAGGATGGAAGCCATATGGGGTTAGCTTATGATGATGATTTTATGATTATATGGTTTGTTTAGACATATTTCTTTCTCTGGATATTTAGTTGAGTTAGAGTGTTGTTTAGCACAAGGTCTTCCTGTTTAGGAATTCCTTCTCTTCCATTGAGTAGCTATTGGAGGAGCCTTGCACTATATTTTCCACTATTTGGCTTGAGGCCAAGCTTCATCTTCCTTTGACAGTGCAGATACTATTGAGGGTTTGACTATTTCAGTAAGCTGCAACAAGTGGAGGCTAGATCTTCAGATCTAGGCCATCTAAATACTTATTTTCAGTGGAGAAGGGTTATAATCCATTGGGAGGATAGTATTGAAGGTTGTGAGCTATATTTTCATATATTGGTTGTATTCCAACATTATTTTATCCCCTACAACGCAGAAGAAGTCCAGATCTACGTTATTTCTGAAGGAGCTGTTGCAGGGTGATTCAATGCACCATTTGGAGAGATGATTTTTTGAGTGTTGGGGATCTGCCATTCACTTTGGAGATCTGTTGGAGCAGATCATTTTCTTGTTTATATAATATCAGATCCACTTTCTAGATCTGAATATTTCCATAGATCTTCAGTCTTAAAACTCAGATCTACATTTTGTACATGGTGTATTGCTGAAAACCCCAAGGGGGATTGATAAAAGAGCTTGTATAATGCATGGATATGCTATAGATCTAATATTTTGTCCACATACTTGCTCTAGATCTGATGTAAAACCTACTGTTGTTGCAAAGGTAATAAAATAATGCTGTCATGGTATTCCGGCTTTCATACATGGTTGCAGTCTCTATTTTTGCATGATTTTCAACTATTTATGGCATGGGAGGCCTATTTAACTATGCAATAATGATTTGTTTCTGAATTAATTTTAGATCTAGTTGCTATAATATCATATATAAGGGATCCAAGAGCTGCATTTACATTTCATTACACATATTTCTGAAAAATGCGTTATTTTAGCATGTATTGTTGAATAGCCACATTATGGGATATTACATCTTCCTCTAAATCTAAAAGTGAAGACTCAAAAATAGATGAAATCAAATCAATTATTAGAAAAATTTCAAATAGGATTTCTAAAATTGAAACAAAACCTAGGACAGTCCAACAAATTGTTGCTACACCCCAAACATCGACTCAAGGGCAGTTAAAAAAGGCCCCTCAATTGCAAATTTGATCAACAAGTACCAACACCATTGTTGATTGATGATCAACAACCTGATGATAATAATTTTTCAATCACTAAAGATATTAATAACATAGACAATACATCTATTCAAACTACCATTGTCCCCGTCCCTCAAAGTCAAATCTCTTAAGATGATCAAGAGAGTTCTCAGGTCTCTAAATATCAAGTCTTTTATGAGTTTTTAATTGCAGATTTTAACAAAAGGTATGGTTTAAGACCTAGAGAAAGTCCTGGTAGACCTCCTAAAAACCCTGTCATAATTGAGCCTCAAGTGAAATTTGCTGAAACTCAAACTACTTCTATTCAACCTATAAATCAGCCAAATGATTCTACACAAATTGATAGAACTGTTTTGACTGCTTTTAATGTTGAAAAAGATCTAGAAAGAGTTAATATTCCTATTCCACTTTCAGAACTTTCTAAAAATACTGGATATAAGAGTCAATTTTCAAAATTGATCCAAAACTCTAGTGTGGATGTTGAAGGGGACATTATTAGTCTACAAAATGAGAGACCCACAATAGCTTTCGGTCCTAGTTCAGACATGATTGATGAATCAATACCACCTTTCTATGTGACTTTGAAGGTACATGATTCTTTACTATAAAATTGTATGTTGGATTCTAGAGTTTCACATAATCTAATGCCAAAGGTTATTATGGAGCAACTTAATTTGGAAATCATGAGAACATATCATGATCTATATACTTTTGACTCTAAAAGAGTGCAATGTTTAGGACTTACAAATGACTTAGTGGTAACCTTACACCAAATACCAATAAAAAATGTTGTATTAGACATAGTAGTCACAAATATTCCCCCTAAGTTTAGAATGATTTTATCAAGATTATGTTGTGCCAAGCTAGGAGGAAGTCTTCAAATGGATATGTCTTTTGCCACTATTCCTGTATATGGGGGAGAAAACCTTAGGTTATATAGGGAGGTCAGATTCTTAAACACTGTCTACAAAGTAGATCAAGCTAGAAACCATCCCATCTATGCAGTTGACCAAGACTTTAGTTTCTTCCAACTATATTCAAATATTTCATAGAATTCTCAACTTAAAATTGAAGATGTAGTTGAAACTCCTAAATTTGCTCAAACTGATATTTGGAAAATTTTCTTTAATGGGTCTTGTACCAAAGATGGAGCTGGAGCATGTATTTTTTTAATCTCACCTGAAAAAGAGAACATCGCTCAATCATGCAAGTTATATTTTGAGGTTACAAATAACATTTTTGAATACAAAGCTTTTCTTCTAGGTTTACAATTTGCTAAAAGTGTTAAGGTGAAAAATTTAAATGTCTTTATTGATTCAGAACTTATAGTAAGATATTTTAGGAATTTTTTTCAAACAAATCATCCTAGGCTTAGGTCTTACAGAATTGAAGTTTGTGATACAATTGAAAACTCATTTAATGATTTAATATAACTTTCATCCCTAGAAATGAAAAAATTCATGCAGACTCCTTAGCTATTTCTGCCAGCTATTTTAAGATACCATAAAAAATCCAGATACAATACCAAATCCAAGTCAAATATAGGCCTTATATTCCAGATAATCTAAAGTATTGGAAAATATTTTAAGATGATGAACAACTGAAATCCTTTCTTCAAGTTATTGATGAATTTTTTGTCTTACAAATTGAAGAAGATAAATCAGATATGGATGAAGCTTCTAAAGAAAAAGAAAATTCATATCTAAATATAAAATTAGTTGATCATGAAATTATACAACTGTCAAAAAAATTTATTCCTAGAGGCCTTGTTCCTTTAGAAAAGTTATTTGATCAAAATGATGTTCCTAGAAATCCATTCTCTATTTCTCCAGATGATGATATTGAAGAAACTAATATTGGAACTGATGAAGAGATTAAAAAAATTAAAATTTGTGCATCTCTAACTCGTGAAGTTAAAACTAAATACATTAAGCTTCTTAAAAATTACAAAGATTTTTTTGCTTGGTCTTGTGCTGGTCTGAAAAATATTGACACGTCTTTGATAGAGCATAAAATCTCATTAAAACCTGAAGCAAAACCTTATCATCAAAAACTAAGAAGAATTAATCCAATTATGCTTCCTACCATAGAAAAAGAACTTAAGAAGCTTTTAGACGCCCAAATAATTGTTCCCTTAAGATACTCTGATTGGGTAGCTAATTTAGTTCCCGTCAAAAATAAAAATGGAGAAATTAGACTTTGTGTGGACTTCAGAAACCTTAACAAATAATCTCTAAAGGATAAATATCCACTACCAAAGATGGATCAACTACTCCAAAAGGTTTCTAGTGCTAATATGCTTTCAATTCTTAAAGGCTTTTCTGGTTATAACTAGATAACGGTAAATATAGAAGATAGAGAAAAGATTGCCTTTACCACACCCTGGGTTACATTCATGTATGCCAGAATGCCTTTTGGGTTATCAAATGCAGGAGACACATTCCAAAGAGCTATGGATTTAGCTTTTGTTGGTAAGGTGAATAAATTTGTTGTTATTTATCTTGATGATCCAACTATTTTCTCTAATTCAGATTGTATAAATTATACAAAAATATGCATGTATATCTTGGATTCACCCGATATAACAATGTACTAAAGTTAAATACTAAATCGCTTCTACAAATATTTTGCGGAATTTAAAAAAACACAATTTCCAATCACATGAAGCAATGAAGAATAGATCAAAACCACAACACTAGATATTCCCGTGGAAAGCTTACAAATCAAAAACCATCTATCATATATTGTATATTCCACAAGGAATCATGAATCAATTACATACAAAACTCTAATCACAAGAGCTCTCAGTGCATCAGCTAATTGTCTCGCACCGTCATACAAAAATTGGCAAGTTCCTTAGCCAATTTACTATCTCTAGACAACCTGCCTTACTCACATAGTTCCTGATGAATGAAATCCTTAATCACAAAGAATTTCAGCCTTCCTCAACTGCGCTAAGTATCATGGGCATCCTGTGGTGTTATAACTACATCTGGGTAGCTTGCTAATATCACAACTGATAGTTACACTTCCCTTTCACCTAGAACTCAACTGGGTCTCCACTGGATCTAACATGCATGGAGTTAATAATAGTAAAAACATCAGTTGCATGTGAGACCACTGATTGTGAGTTAATTAATAATTAATTCACTTGATTTCTCACTAGTGTATCTTTAGTTACAACTAGCACAACTAACTTTAACTCACTTAACTGAGTTAAACTGATTTACAACTTGCATTAACTAATGCACCACTGCACTTCCATATTTGTTACAACTAGAATCACTCTGTTACAACTCAATTCACTCTGCATGTCCCACCAACCAACCTCTTAACTCGAAATTCAATTAGCTAATTGATTTTCCACTTCAGTTAACTATTTTCAAGTCCACATTGAGAATAGATTATAGTTTATTGTCCAACTAATATTAAGGGATAATAATAGCCGACATGCATCTATAAATAGACATGCAATCTATAAATATAACTTGCACATACATCTATCATGCATCTATAAATAGAATTTTTTCATGAATCTATAAATAGACCTCCACCTAAAATAGCCTGTGTGGGCCCCACCTGTTGTAGGTGCTTAATTTTTACTAGAATCAAGGATGTTGTTTCCAGATGCCAACTTCACTGTTTCTTGTTGCAACCTTCAACATAGATCAGAAACATATAAAACACTTGATGAAGGTTTTTGATAGGTGTAGAAAGTTTGGAATATCTCTAAACCCTAAGAATTCTTTGTTTTCCATCAAAGAAGGAAAGTTGTTGGGACACATCATTTCAAAGGAAGGTGTGGTGATACATCCTAAAAGGGTATCTTCTATTCAATAATTATCACTGCTAAGAAATAAGAAATAAATCCAACCTTTTTAGGAAAAATTAACTTCTTGAGAAGATTCATCCCTAACTATGTTGAAATAGTTAAAGACATAAATGACATGCTTAAAAAGAATTATGAAGTTAAATGGACTATTCCTGCTAGATATGTTTTTGATAAAATCAAGAAAGCCATCTTTGAAGCTACTACTTTGGCCAGTCCCAATTATTCTTTACCTTTTAGTATATTTTCCTTGGCTTCTGAAACCACCCTTATTGTGGTCCTTTTACAAAAAAATGACATTTTGATGATCAACCCATAGCATTTTTCAGTAAGGTTATACAAGATGATGAACTCAATTATGGTATTATTTAAAAACATGCCTATTCCCTAGTTCAAGCCTTAAAATCTTTCAAAATGTATGTTCTTCACTCAAATATTACTGCTTATGTCCCTAACAATGCTGTAAAAACTATTCTTACCCAACCATACACTAATGGAAGAAGAGGAAGGTGGATCATCCAAATCCTTGAGTTTGACCTCACTATTAAAACCACCAAGTTAGTGAAGGGACAAGGTTTAACTAAATTGTTAGTTGAATCCAATTGCAAAGTGTTAAGCATAAAATTTGTTTTTGAAATCTCTGAGAAGCATACAGAAGAACCTTCTTCAAATTTAGAAAGGAATAATCCACAAGAACCTTCCTTAAATGCAGAAGGGGAGAATCCACAAGAACCTTCCTTAAATGCAAAAGGGCAGAATCCACAAGAACCTTCCCAAGATTCTCAAGGAAAGAACACACGAGAAACTTCTCCTTGAACTCAAACAATTCTTGTTCATATTGATGAAATTTTTTTTCTGTCAGATTGGTATGCATATATTGTACATTTTCTGATCAGTTTTGAGTGTCCTACTCAATTTTCCAGAAGTCAGTGAAAAAAACTTAAATTGAAATCTATCAAATACTGTATTATTAATGCCAACTTGTACTGGAAGGATCCTCTCAACATTTTGTTACTTTGTTTAACAGAAACTGAAACAGAAGGAATCAATGAGCAATTTCGTTCAGGGATATGTGGAGGAAATTATGCTTTGAGAGCCACAACATACAAGATGCTAAGGGAAGGTTTCTATTGGCCTACTTTTTTTTCAAAAGTAGGAGCAAAGGTCAGAAGCTGCATTCCATGTCGAATGTTTGCTGGTAAGAAAAAACTAGCAGCTCTTCCATTGGTTCTAGTTGTTGTTTCAACACCATTCCTTCAGTGGCAACTAGATTTTATAGGAGAAATTCACCCAGCTTCAAGCAATCAACACAGATGGGTTTTAACTGCCACAGACTATTTCACCAAGTGGGTGGAAGCCATTCCAGTCAGAAATGTTATAGATACAGTAGTAATCAAATTTATTGAAGAAAAAATTCTTTCTAGATTTGGTTGCCCTCAACAAACAGTGACTGATAATGCCACAACATTCAGTAGTATAAATATGATTGAATTCTGCCAAAAATATCAGATTTTTCTACATCATTCAACTCCTTATTATTCTCAAGGGAAATATCTTGCATAATCATCCAAAAAGAGACAAGTTAAAGTAATAAAAAACACTCTAGAAGACCATAAGAAAAATTGGGACATCATCTTATCTATGCAGTTTGGGAAAATAGGATTTCTCCCGAAATATCAACAGGTAAATCTCCATTCCAACTGGTCTATGGTAAAGAGGCCATTTTTCCTACCAATTTGGCTTTTCCCGTTCTTAAATTTTTACAAGAGTCTAATGATGAACTTGATGATTTCTCTAGAAGGATAAATCAAATTATTGAATTTAATGAAAACATAGATGAGATTCAATACAAATTGAGAAAGTATCAAAATAAGATGAAGAGTATTTTTGACAGAAAGGCCAAGGAAAGAGATTTTAGAGAGGGTGATCTAGTTTTAGATGGGATGTTAGAAGGGAGGACAGAGGTAAACATGGAAAAATTGATAACTTATGGTTTGGACCTTTCAGCATTGTTGGAGTGAAAGGAAACAATACATTTGTTCTACAAAATTTGGAAGGAAAGTTTACTACACTGCCTATCAATGGAAAATTTCTGAAACATTACATACAATATTGAAGAAGATTCTAAATCATCATTGTACAATACCACCTTCTTTTAAAAATTTTCCAAGGCTGTTTTTTTTTCAAAACAAAGACTCCATAGCCCGAGGAGAAGGAACTTGGATCTACTTGTTCTCTGCATCCCATAGGGAGAAGCAGTCCCCAAATGGAGCCAATGTTGTAACATTATTTAGTTTTGAGAAGTTAGCATATAAAGAAAAAATAATTCAAAAAATGTTAGGCTTATTGTGTGTTTTATACGTCCATATCAAAATAAAATGTTAGGTTATATTGCCCTAAAGAATGAAGGCAAATCAAAAATAAAATGTTAGGATGCCAAAGCAAGGAAAATTTTAAGGATGGAAAATTATCTTGATGTTTAAAAACATTGGTGAATCTCACTAGTCCCTAATATGAAAACTATAAAATGTTTATTGATATATTTGTAAAATTATCCAAATTTATAATGCTTTTATATATATTTCGTATATCATGTTGGCTATTTTTAAGGTAAAATAGTTTTATATTGTAAAATTTGGGCGAATCATTTTTATAAAAAAATGGAAATTGGCAAATATTTTTTTTGGAGAAATGATGGAAAAATATCCCACCTGCGAATATTAGCCCCTAAAATTTTCCATGTGCCAAATAAAAAAATAATGGCTTTTTAGTGCACAAAAATTAAAATATATGGCTAGAAGCTCAAATGCTCCTCTCAAAAGTTAAATATATTAATTGTGATTAATTTATTTAAAACGAGATTAATTTTTCATTAGTTTATTTAACATTAAGCCTAAAGTTATATGGAACATATATTATTGTAATAATAAGGTCACTAAAGGAAAAAATGTGTCTTGTCAAATAAAATATCAAGTGCGTACTTTTTTACGGTTGAGATCTCTCCTGCCCAGATCAACGACAGAGGGAGAGTTCACACCCCCTCTGCCATTTCCCGTTAACACGTGAGTAGTGGGGGTCCGAAAAGCTGTTTTAATGGCCGCCCAAAAACACATACGTGGTGCCCTCTCCGAAGTTTGCAACCCCTCCGCTCAAAACCCAAAATTTGGCCATGGTTTCTCCCTTGCCGCCTAAACGGTCGTTCATCCCATGCATTGACTGTTTATCCTCTGCTGCTCTCATGCCGCCACCTGCCATATATCCGTTGACACATCATCTTAACCGTTACCACCCTGTCACATCTCTTCCTTCCAATTCACCTGTTGAAGCCCCCCGCTCCCAAACCATTTGCCTCCACGTCAGCCCTCCGCTCCAAATCCCATTTAAGCCGCTACGGTCACATTAAACCGTTAAAAATGATCACATTCTATAAAACACTCTATGCCCCACTATTTCTCACTTTTGTCTGACCATTGCACTGTTCTGATTGAAGGAAAATTTCTACAGTCGCTTCCATTGTCTGATCGAGTTGTCACCACGCCTGTTGTCATCCGATCAAGCCATTTCCACTTTCATTCTTCCTGATAACACTATCTCCTCTCCTCTATCATTCTGTTAAATTGTCGACATGGCCTCAAAAGATAAATCTAAGAAGCATATTGCAGAAGAAATCCCTGCTCCCACAGCCCAGGTCAATCTTGACCTCATCCCTCTTATAGATGCCCTTTTTAAAGTTACATATTGCCAATGCGAGTTCGATTTCCATGAAATCCACATATGGATGAAGAAAAAATATTTAGATAAAAGGGACCATATCAGATTCTAGGAGTCACTTCTCCCCTTCTTTTCCTTCCTAAAAACCAATGAATTCCATGATTTAATTTCATGGTGTCAAGCTCAAAATGACCTTGTCAAAAGAGCAGTGGTGGCCCATAATGGAGACATTATGATCACCATCACTGCTAAAAAAATGAATCAAATGATTCTTATTCCCTAAACTAACCAACTCAGCCATTTCTCACCAGCCACACTTATGGATCTGTACCATAAGTTGACCTTCCCATAGAGAACTCAAAATTTTGACATTTTTCTACCAAAGGATGTTGAATTACCTAGAATGAATCCACCATACCCTTCCTCTATGTTTCCTAAGGCATCTAGACACTATATCTCCCTAATTTTCTACCTGTTATGATATCAAAATGACCAATCAGTTGAAGAACTCATTCTTGGGTTCTTTTCCATTTTTAGCAATGAACAACAACCAACATTCATGTATAATTTCAACCAATTTTTGGCTGAAAATATACATGATCGGTTTATGAATTTCACTACAAAGGGGGTATTTAGATAAAGTTATGTTATCATTCATCTATTTCTTTTCTAGCAAGGATATCAACTGCCTATTCAGCTCAGCAAGCAGGATGATCAGGGAGTGAATCAATCAGTGATTCACTGGACAGAAATTGTCAGAGCTACATCAAAAAAGCCAAAATTTTCAGGGTTTTCAGATTATTTTATACATCCAATTAAGAAGCTCCTAAGCAGCCAAACATAACAAAGGATTGGAGAGTAAATTAAAAGAGTTTTACTTCTAAGTGAAATAACCAAAACAGGAGATTGGTATATGTATACAAAGTGTAATGAGATAAAAGTATATGGATGTGAGCTTGCACCATACAAGCTGCCTAAATATGTTCCTATGAGAATATTTTCTCTGGAATATATTAAGCAAATGATAAACATGGATGACCTGCAATTTGTGTTAGGTAAAATAAAATCACAGTTCAAGATGAAGGAAAACATTGCATCTTTTATTGGAAATACTAGATTGGTTGGTTTAGAGGAAGATTCATTATTGAAGAAGATGAATTTCCAGCCCAACTTCACAAGGTCCTATGACCCATATGGTATAATCTCTGCTCTCGGAGTTGAATTAAAAACAACTCCCTATAATCATACCCCAAGGCCAGAGATTGAAAATTTTATGAATCAAGAAGAGTGGGCTGAAGGGACATTACATGAAGCAGGTGAATGATTTCTATCAACTTCAAATGTGAAAAATCCAGTCCCTCATAGCAAGCAGCTTAAAAGTGCAAGAGAAGAAATTCCATTTGCTATGCAATTTATCCATAATTGATTCTGCAACAGAATAAAGAAAAAACTGGTTCAACATCCTTAACAGAGGGAGGACCATCAAAAGATAATTGACCTTGAAGAGGCTGAAGTTTCAACATCACAAACTACATCAGCTGGAACCATTGTTCCAAATACTCCTCCTTCTGTTTCTCCTTCCAGGGAACCTATGGAACTAATTCAAGCTACAATAAACACTTCTACAGATGACCAGAACATCTTTTCAAAGTTTTTGGAGATCAAACAGAATAATGTGACTCTTAAAGCTAATGTTTACAGCCATATTTGGAAGCAGACATCAAATCCCCAACACAGATTGATTTCATACTTTGACAATGAAAAAAGAAGGATGCAGATGGCATTCTTACAAGCTTCAGTTCCATTTCCAAAGTCTCCTTATGACTACAAGAAGACCATTTTCTCATTTTATACCAGTCAAATACATCCTATTGATCAGATGGGCATGCACATGCAATCTGGTGAAATGATGTTTTCTATCATGACCACCACAAAAATGTCCCTCTCCAAGCTCAGAACAACACTTTCAAATGTTCAATCATAACTCAAGATTGAAAAAATATCATCATTATCTAAAGATACAAATATAAAGACTTTAGAAGATTTGATAGTAAAAATTGTATACGATCCAAAGGACTGTAATTCAATTGAAGAAATTCTCAAGAAAAAGAATGTAGACATTGTAGCCTTGAGAAAGAAATTGAAGCTTCCTTCTATTGAAGATCCAATGACTAAAGAAATTGCAGAGAATGAATAGAACAGGGATGAAATTCTCAAACTCATCATTGATCAAAACATACAAATTAAGAAAATGGAAGAACATATAGAAGGTCTCTCTAAGGAAAAGGGATCAACACAGGTAGCTTTAGTTCCAGCCACATCCATTCCTATATCATTTGCAGAAAAAGAGGCATCTTCATCATCAACAATAGCTCCATCATCATCAACATTGCTTGATTCAGCCATATTAGCAGAAGAATTGGCTTTGAAAAACAACAAAATGAAAAGTTGTTAGAGAAATTTCAGAATCTAGAGTTGCATAAAGTCAAAAATGATACTTTGTATGTAGTAGAAATGTAGAAGACACATACACTAGAACTAAAAATTGCAAAGCTAGAAAGTTAATCATTAATGGTTGATACCTTGGTCCAAGCCAAGGAAAGCATCTGGACAGAGATCAGGCAATCTATAATAGAAGTATGACCATCCATACAAATTATCTTTGAGCAACAGGAACTTATAACCAAATGAAAAATAGAGATTGAAGAACAGAAAGCAGACTTGAAGACTAAGCCATAAGAAGCTACAAACATGATAAAGGCATTAAATTCAAATAACAGAGAATATTTTGAATAAATTAATATTTCTGACAGAACAACCACAATTTTGGAAATCAAGAAGGTATTGCAGAAGAAGAATTTGATCAATCAATTAGAGACCAAATTTCAAACTATGGACACTGTTGTCCAAAGGTTTCATGCCAAGTTAAATGTCTTAAATAAAAAATGGTTACTAGGATTGGTAGCTATGGATGATAAGATGATCAAACTTGAAGATTATTGTAAGAAAATATACACCATTGCAACTAACAAGACAAAATTTGCAAGGATCAAAGGACATATTACAGGCAAGGCTTTCCTAGAAGCCTTAGAATTTGATTTGAGCATCAAACATGAGATCAAGCATTTTTTCCTTAGAAAGCCCACTTTCGAAAGATACACAGAAGTGGATGAGGTATTCAGGAAAATGGTAAATTTACAAATCCCAAGTGAGGAAAGATGGGATAAATTGTGTGATACCATTAAGTGTAAATTCCAACAACGTAATAGCATAACAGCATTTTTGGGTCTAGTCATCAGCACAACAACATTTTTTGGCCAAGTCATCAACAGTATCCTTCAAAACAGGGACACATCATCCAAAAATTTCCTTCTTTCTATCATATAATACTATTTTTTTGTAAATCAGTTTAGGATATTTTCTTAGTCCTAGAGCTATTATAAATAACTCTCATTCTTGAGTTATTAAGGGTTGCACCCTTGGATGAGAAATTTTTTAAGCAACAGTGTACAAGCTTTTGATCATTAATAATAAAAGAAGGATTATGGATTTGTTTCATACAACCTTTTCCCCTTGTGAGCTCTTACTGTTTATTATTTCATATTGTTTCTACATGTATTTAATTGTTATGAAGATAACTAGGTACGATTAATTGAGTTTCAGTTGTCTTAGATTCTTCCTGAAGTTATTATCTATATCAAAGAATGATTTACTAAGCTATTTGTTTATGTAAGTCCCTCTCATTAATAAATTATCAGCGTCTTCATAATGTTAAATATGTTTTGTTAAACTTTTATACATTGTTTGAAAGTTTTCACACTTATGATCATTTGAAATATTCTATTTGAATAATTAAATTATCATATCTTCTTACATATTCTGCTAAATCACCTACAAAATCTAAATTACTGTATGGAATAAAGCAACAACCCTTTGTCCTATTAATTAATATTATATAAAATTTTAAACATAGTTGCTTCAAATTTGATTTATGCATTGGTCATCCAAAATTCTAAACTTAAAACAAAAAAAAACATTATAGATCCTTTGGCACAATTTATTGACCCAAATTATCTCAGAGGACAACACATATGATCAAATCCGCAAGGATCTCTTCTTGGGATTGATACTCAAGTAAACCTAATCCCCAACCTAAAACTCCTTGAACAAAATATTCCTGTCTGCATAACTCTTCTGCCTATCCTGTGCCGCTTTCAAGTTTTGCTTGATCACCTACATTTCCTGTTCCATTTCTGCCAACATATCTGTTCCAATCAGTACCCTGTTAACCAGACCACTCCAACTGATAAGAGTGTTGAAACTCTGCCCATACAATGCCTCAAATGGAATCATCCTCAATGACTCCTGATACCAATTGTTGTAGGAGAAATATACCAGTGGAATATACTCTTCCCACTTGTGTTATTGATGCATCACATACATCCTTAAAATTTTCTCCAATACCCTATTGAACCTCTCATTATATCCATTTTTATGTGGATGATAAGCTGTGCTAAAGGCCAAATAGATGCCCAAACCTGCAAATAATTCCTTCATATTTCGTGACTCATAGCATACCATCTGTTAACACTAGAAAATCGTATAGCAGAAAACGACATCAAGTAAGGTCAAGCCCAAGGATTTACAGGACAAGGGATACATTATGGAATAAAAAATATTAAGAATCTCTAAGGTTTTGAGCAATTCAAGATTAAACTATTCATAAATGCACAAATGCGCGCTTTTTCCTTCGAGAAGAGTGCCTTCTGCGTGCACTGGAGCCCGATAAGCATGCATTCCTGGAAATGGAAAAAAGTCCCTTTCCGGGACCACAAGCAAGCAAATGACAGTTTCTCCTTATGTGAAAGCCACCTAAGGACAACACCAGTGCCTCCTTAGGCCTTGTGTGAGCACAAAAAAGCATATTTCATCCCACAATGGAATATTGCCCCTCCCTTGGGTCACTATCCACCATGTACCAAGGGAGGGAAGGAGGTTTGAAAGCTCACCTATATAAACCCTCAAAGAGATGAAAAATTTGTGAGCACAAGGTTATGTTGGCCAAAGTTGCCCAAGCAACACTAGCTGTTTGCATGAACCAAGGAGCAGGAGTTGAAGAAGAGGACTCAATTGTTGGCCACCCAAAAATTTCAGTCCATTGCAGCACAGAGAGAGAGTTGAACTGTGTCAAAAGGCAGAACTTGAAGGACAAAAATCCTTGCGTCGGGTCCTAGAGCCTCTGCCTAGGCCCTTCGGCAAGTGGGTAAGATTTGTATTCATCCCAAGCATTCAATGAGAAGAAGGCCATCGAGCCGTTGTTTACCTTTTTATTGTTTGGAACTCTCTATTTAGCTTCTTTTTGTGTTTTAGTTTTACTTTTTAACAGAGCATACTTAAGTGTATTACTTCATTTTAATTCTTATACTTCTGAGCTCCCCCCAGATACTGCATGTTACTTATGGTTTAGAGAAAATACCACATTCTCTAAATGCGTGTTATTTCATACACCCATGTGTCGAATCCACCACAACAAGATTGGCGACTCCACTGACGTGTTTCAAGTTTATGTGGTTGTGCCATTGTTTGCAGGAGACCCTTAGTCTATGCTGGAGTGGAGCTAACAGTCCTCTGACCCATCTTGCAGTCCCTAGACTTACTGAAGTGACAGACTGAGAAGGTAGCTCCTAATTTTTTTTACTTGCATGAATTTTTCACGCTTTTTTTACACACAGATGCACAGGGTGTGCGTTCAGGAGTGACCTGTGCGCAGGAAGGCGCACCTATCAGAAGGTTTTGCGCGCAAATTGCAGAAATATTTTTTCTCCCTATCTACTGCATTTTTTCTGCTTGTAAGTGTGTTGGGCAGCCCCTAATGTATCTGCCAACACCTGTGTTGATACCCCACAACTTCTGAAAACTAATTTTTGCAGCTTTTTGTAGGCATTTAGTTAGTTTTCACTTAAGTTGGTTTTTTGCAAAAAGTGCTCACATAGTTTAAGTAGGGGGCGAATTAACCATTGCTTGCCGAACAATTTATGTTTTTTTCAAATTCTGGTATGCACACTTAGACTAACTAGTCCAAGTAAGTGGCTCATGACCACACATGTATAAGCTAGTGTAGAAATTGTTTAGTTTAAATTTCAATTTTTGCATTTAGGAAATTGTGGGACTAGGATTGAATCGCAAGTTAGAGCAAGTAATCTCTGTTGTCTTTGCGCCATTGGGTGACCCTAGACAAGCATATGAACACTCTACATTTGTGATCCACCATCTCCCTTTAGTCATTCACATAGACTAATTAGGAGGTTTTGGAAGCGGCCCATTATCCGCAAATGCTTTTTATCTGAGCAAGGAACAACATCACATAGTTTAACTAGGGGACATTTGTAATGGATCACCGATATCCATATGTTCAAATTATGATATTTTTCACCATACACTCACACACATACACCCACTAAGAAAATAAAGCCACCTAAAAATAACTTAAACCAACCCATTAAACTCTCCCCACAGGGGCCACAAGAGAAATTATAGTTTAAGTTAGGATCAAGGGGGTAGGCATCCAATAAGCCGCCTTGATCACGCTTCACATTTGAAACATAGAAGTTGCATTTTTAGGGAGCTTAAAATCCACCTATCAGCCTATGGAAAAGAAAACCCAAGCACGGAAGAGACCCGATTCAGAGGCGGTTAGGCTTAGGCGCAGTGCGTGCGGTATCAGTTGGGGCTACTTGACCCGTCTGATACTCAGTACTGTTATCTGACTACCAAGAAGCCCAAGACTCGAACACTCATGTGCGATGATGGTTCTCAGTGGCCAAAACTAGGGCATCCTTTACCCTATAGGTGACGGTGTAGGCAAGCGCAAGACCCTCTACCCTTACCTTGGTTGATTCTCTTCGGCTGACTAGGGGCGTCACCAGTTCTTTCGGGACGTTGTGCCAGTACTCGCAATAAATCCTCTCAAGGCCCAGTTAATTTTGAGAGTGTGAGGACGTTATTAGGTCTTCTAGGATTTTTGAGTATCACGTGCAAACAAACAAAACCATTTTTTTCTTGATTGATCACATAGATTAAATTAAAGGAAAAATCATTTCATTTTTGCTTTGTTTTATGTATGTGGCCATAACTTTGACGTGATCATAGACTCAATCCCCTTAAAAGTTGTTTCCAAAACCTAACCTGGACAACCCTCAAACGGTTCCAACGAAACCTCGTCAGTCCAGGCATATTTTGGACCTCCCCCCATTATCGGGAGGGGTTCTAGGTCTTTCACCATTTAGGCGTCAAAGACGGAACATTGCCACAGCGGTTGGTTCCTCCTTTCTAGGAGCAACCTTTGTTGGGAACCCTAATCGGTCTCCCAACACCACACCGCATGTCACTCCCCCCTCATCCCCTAGGGGGCAGACGAGTGCATCCCATATGGGAAGCCAGTTGAATTCAAAACCAGGTATGTCACAGACTAACCCTCGTTCTAACCAGAACTTCGTGTCTTCACACGTTGCCATGGCATCAACCTCTCAGTCACCCTTCTTATTAGCGTTAAATCTACCAGATTTAACCAAGCTCACTAATGACCCCATCGCACACGACCCCAATTGGCCTCCCATGCCCACGAAGCTCCCTTAGGACATACCAAAGTTTGAGGGCAAGCAAGCAGAAGACCCAGGGAATCATATAATAACCTTTCACCTGTGGTGCTCATCGAATAACATCATTGATGATACTATTCGATTGAGGCTGTTTCAACGCACTCTTACGGGAGTGGCCGCAAAATGGTACGTCGAGAAACCCCATACTTCACACAAACCCTTTACCGCCCTCACTACTGCGTTCCTTACTTACTTTTAGTTACCCATTCACCATGATTCGGAAATGGAATTACTCATTCATTCTAGACAATCTCCCTCTACCCACATTTCTGAACATCTCCACGAGTGGAGACGGTGTCGTAGCTTATGCAAAGCTCAACTTGACGACCGAGTCCTTTTAGATTTATTCTTCAAAACTCTAATGGCAGAGATTTCAAAGGATGTGGCACAACGTAACCCCACATCCGAAGAGGACGCAATCAGTAAGACCAATAGCTTGAACTGATTTATACGCAATCATGATACATATACAATATCCTGCCTAACACCCCATGCCTGCAATCTTATCAAGAATTTCCAGGCACGTCGAACTCTGCAGACGGACTTATTGGGTCAATAACCCAAGGGTACCTAGGCAGTAGCAGTTAGAATCTTGGCTACACACATGAGTCTACCCAGAACATGTCTCAACCCGGATTCCAAAGTCATCATATGCAACAGCAAAATTTGACGAATAGGGCACCAGCGTATCACCAAGGAGGACCTTACCCTCTGGCCGGGGGGACCCAGTACGCAGGAAGAAAAATTGACGGAAGAACTCCCCCCAAATGGCCAGGTGCAAATATATGATAGCAGTATGCTCAGTCCCAGGCACATAACCCACCAATGCAGAACAAGGCACAGGTGAACTTTGTGCAGCTATCCCAAGATCAACCACACCAGTATGATTAGGAGAATTACCCTCCCAATGGGGTCAAAATAAAGGTAAAAAACAAACCCAAAGGGAACCTTGGACAGGGGGGCAGCAGTCAACAACGCCCACTGCGACCCCGGCCTGGAGATAACTTCAACCGGAACCAGAACCAGGAGCCAAGCAAGGCAAACGACCACCTCTACGAACAAACCATTCATGTTCGATACAGTGGTGAGTATGGCCACTATACTCACCACTGTCCCGAACTCCCTAAGCTTAAAAAACTTCAGAGTAACCGAGGACAAGGAGGATCTTCCCAGACAACTGCATTTATGCAAGAACCCTTCCCCCATCAGGGAACAGTTAGCACTCATTAGAAAAACCCCAACGATTCCAAGAAAAATAGCCACGAAATTTACATGGCTGGGAAGAAATGTTTTTCCAAACCCAGAATCGCAACTACGAAACCCCACCAGAAAATGGTATGTCTGGGGCTAGTACAAGCGCGCTGATTGCACCTTTGACCATTACAAATATTCCTTTGGAACCATTTCCAAAAATGTTAAAGGGCCTAATAGACGAGCAGTTAACTACTCCAAAGCAGCCCACAATTACAGCATTGTAGACAATTTATCCCAGTCACCTGCTGCTATGTCCGCTTTTCAGGTACTGCAGTCATGCCCGAAGCAACGGAAAGCCCTACTTTCTGCCTTAGGCACCGTCGACCTTGCCGATACATGCATGATGGATTTTGATTTAGACAAAGCCACCCCTAGGCTTCCCTCTATGGTCGCCTTCCAGGTACTTGTATCAGTATAGAATATCACTATTCACCGATGTGTCATTAACGAGGGTGCATCCACCTGCATCATGTCAAAGAATGTATGGCAGAAGTTAGGAGCCCCAGAACTCAAACCTTCCATCATCACTCTCAGGGCATACGATGGTCGACCCTCGACCCCCATTGGTCTCTTCCAAAATGTACCGGTCTACTTAGCCGAAAAAATGGTCCACATAGACATTGAAGTCTTGGATGCTAACTTGGATTACAATATACTCCTTGGGTGGAGTTACATGTACGCCATGTATACCATAGCATCCTCTTTTTTCTGCATCATGATGTTCCCCCATGAGGATCAAATCATTATAGTAGACCAGCTAACGCACACTGAAAAGTGTCCTTTGACCAACACAAATATGGTTCTACCTTATGTAGACACAGTCACTAATGGTCTTTCATGATATCAAGAATATGGCCCTGGCCAATTCAAACCATCGTCCATCCTAGGATCCTTCCTAGGGGATCCTCCTATTATCCCTGAGGTATCACCCGATACCACAACGGCCTCGATATGCATGATGTCCACGTCAAGCGTTGAGGCTAGTCAGGACCCGGATTCAAGAAGTAACGACACCGAGGCATCAGCTACTGCAGCCTCCATATTCTATGCCGCCTCCCAAACTCCTTTCCTATACCCACCTCCTGGCTTCACCTCCCAGCAGGTCTTGGCAACACTGGTACTACGCAACATATCGTTGGCATTCCCATTGTGGTACCTCGTTCCCCCTCCAGGAACGCCAGCTACCAACGTTACTGCATTTGGAGTAAAGCCCCCCAGTCCCGAGGAGCCCCAACCTACCCAAGTAGGAGTCAAAACCGCCCCTGCACGGGAAATCCCCACTGCAAAACCGGTGACCACGATAAAGAAAATTTCCAAGAAAGGAAAGAAAGTGGTGACCCCCACCAGGCAGAGGGAATCATCAACCTGCACCATATGTGATGTCACAGGACACCCTACTCACATATGCCCGGAGTTGGACGAGTTAAAACCACTCCTCAGCTGTGAGGCAGGCACCTAAAAATGACATTCCCACAAAAAGGAACTTGCCACCAAAAGTACAAGAAAACCGCTACGTACCAATCACACATGCGCTATCTGTGGCATCTATGGGAACTACACCTATCGTTGCCCAGAGGTCCTACGATATAGGGACGCCTTACATGCGGTCGAGTGATCCTATCAAAAGGATCCCTCCATCCAGGCATCTGGAAATGACCCGCGTACCATCCGGTACCTACAGGAGGAACGAAGGTCACCAAATCGACAACCATTTGTCCCTCCTCCCCCCAAGCCACCATACACCAACCATGGAAAAGGAAACCTAGTTGCCTCATCTTCTTGAGATTCAGGAACATCGATTATTGCAGATGGCTTGGTCAAGTCTTTGACCTAAGGTCACCTAGGCAGCAGTAATCTGTATTCGGGGAGATCCTAGACGGGGGGCACTAACCGACAACACCCTCCCCCATGATCTCAGTCCGGGGGCAACCACAACTGAAATCAAAACTAGGAGCCAAGTAAAAAGCTCTCAACAAACAGAGGTGATGACACACATTCGCACTCCTGAAGAAATATTTTTTCAAGCACCAGCAAGTATGCACCCTCCCATCTTCCTTTCCAAGATTCATGTTTTTCAATAATATTGAATGAAAAGAAGATGCTTTCACTTGAGGTAGTTTTTTTTGTAGGAAGAACCCGCAAACCATTCACAACACCGACCACTGAAATTTCCAGAGTAGGTATCATTCTACCCTCAGCATGATAGAGTCCCAGAAAACTTTGCATATCCTGACATCATTTCTCCATCAGAAATAAACTTTAGGGTCCTCATACCCGACCACGTCTATCATCACCTCACCCTGCATATGATAAATGTCCTCGATGGTTGGTAGAGCCTCCCCTCCATGGCGATCGTCATCTCAAGTAGACCGTACATCACTCCAAAAAGTGACGCCATGGCCATACCATTTTAGTCCGAGAAGCACCTCATGCCCATCCATATATCATGCATAAGGTCAAGTTCACCATTCCAACTCAACCCCCTTCTTGGATGACCGGGTTGTACAAGCAGAATGAAAGCACTCCTCCGTGCACCGTATTTGGCCCACCATACCTCCATCAGCATTAATCCATCTGCGATATATTCTGCTTCATCAACCCCACACATGAGACAAGCCAATGGGACCCCTACCCCCAAAAAAACACCATCCTCACACCATCAAGTGAGTGACCCTCTTTCATGTTTTGGGGTACCCGTCTCTATGTTTTGTATAAACCAAACCCCATTATTTTATTCTTTTTGTACAAAAAAGAAAAAACAACGCCCTTCGCCTCTTCGCCCTCATATTGCACTTTTTCCTCCCATGGAAGTAGTCCCCCATCTCCATTGGTCGAAGTATTTCATACCCTCCATGCACGCATCATTACGACAATCATAACCGGTTCATACCCGCCCTGGAATTCCTACCGACTCCAGGGATTTTTTCCCTTCAGAAAATACCTATGAATGCCACCAAGCTACTCAAATATACTTCGAACTTGGGCCACTGAATCCCCATCATCTGTGTTCAGCCACCGCTCACCAACATGCCTACGTTAAACCCATTATGGTTCGGTTAAGGCTTCCTTTTTGTCGACATCAACACCTCTTTTCCAAAAAGGAAGCGGTACCTTGGATGACCCCTCCCCATGTAAATGGGTATCCTTGGGTGGAACTATGGGAGACATCATTGTCCATAGATGTCATCGGTCCTCTTGAAATTCGACTACAACAAAAGCTTTCATGTCACGATGGTATCGTACCTTACAACCATTGCACTTTGATCAAGATCCGTCGAAGACCCATGCATTTATAAGCGTCTCTGACAACAATGCTTACACGGGAAGGTCCCAGCTAGTACATATGCATACATTGCGCAGTGATCTGCCATACCAAGATTACCCATATGGGTACCACATTCCACCTATCATCAAAGAAAAAACGCCCCTGAGGGTGTCAACAATCGTCGTCAACAATCACCAACATCACTACCACAGTAGTGACACAGACAACACATGTATCTATCAATTTTGTTTAACTAGCCATAGCATCACGAGCATGGGACATGTCCGCCTCATTGAAATTTTCAAAATATGTTGTATCTTTTGTCTACTTGCAGGAGGTCCCCTAGGCAGTGGTTATCTCAGACCCGGTGCAAGATGTTGTCCTTCAACACGCATGCCTCGCTCTCTCTCTCTCTCTCTGCGTACGATACAGAAAAGAAACTATAATGTATTTTGGCTATACAGTTCTTCCTAGACCTCACACATTAGGGGGTAATTGTTAACACTAGAAAATCGTACAATAGAAAATGACATCAAGTAATGTTGAGCCCAAGGATTTATAGGACAAGGGATACATTATGGAATCAAAAATATTAAGAATCTCTAAGGTTTTGAGCAATTCAAGATTAAACTAGTCATAAAAGCCCAAATGCGCACTTTTTCCTTCGAGAAGATCACCTTCCGCACGCACTGGAGCCCGATAAGTGCGCATTCCTAGAAATGGAAAAAATTCCCTTTCCGGGACCACAAGCAAGCAAATGTCAGTTTCTCCTTATGTGAAAGCCACCCAAGGACAACACCAGCGCCTCCTTAGGCCTTTTGTGAGCACACAAAAGCATATTTCAGCCCAAAATGGAATATTTCCACTCCCTTGGGTCACTATCCACCATGTACCAAGGGAGGGAAGGAGGTTTGAAAGCTCACCTATATAAACCCTCAAAGAGATGAACAATTTGTGAGCACAAGGTTATGCTGGCCAAAGTTGCCCAAGCAACACCAGCTGTTTGTGTGAACCAAGGAGCAGGAGTTAAAGAAGAGGACTCAATTGTTGGCCACCCAAAAATTTCAGTCCATTACAGCACAAAGAGAGAGTTGAACTGCGTCAAAAGGCAGAACTTGAAGGACAAACATCCTTGTGTCGGGTCCTAGAGCCTCTGCCTAGGCCCTTCGGAAAGTGGGTAAGATTTGTATTCATTCCAAGAATTCAATGAGAAGAAGGCCATCGAGCCATTGTTTACCTTGTTATTGTTTGGAACTCTCTATTTAGCTTATTTTAGTGATTTAGTTTTACTTTTTAACAGAGCATACTTAAGTGTATTACTTCATTTTAAGTCTTATACTTCTGAGCTCCCCCCAGATACTACCTGTTACTTATGGTTTAGAGAAAAGACCACATTCTCTGAATGCATGTGATTTTGTACACCCGTGTGTCGAATCCACCACAACACCATCTATCCATCCTTCATAAGGACTCCACCAAGTCCTCTCATGCAAGCATCTTTGCACACTACAAAATTCTTGTCTGGATCTACAATATTTAACACTAGAGCACATTGTGTCAACAATTTCTTAAGCTGCTTAAAACTAGCCTCGCATTCCTCTGTCCAATCAAACTTATTACCCTTCCTTTGTAAAGATGTAATCATATAAGAAAACTATGATAAGTTCTTGATGGACCTCCTATAATAACCTGCCAATCCTATGAATGATCTCACCTCATAGACACTCTTATGAAATACCCACTCTATGATGGATCTTATATTTTCTGGATCTACTGCAATGCTCTACTTGGAGACAACATTTCTGATCCGGATTTATGCAGGAACGCAACAGAATAAACATATAACCATAAATACAGAGATGCATTGGAAATAACACTTCATTTCATTAATATCAAAGAACTGAAATTTGCTTACAGACAGAATGAAAATAAAAATAGCTAGGGCACTGGTAGCTACCTCTGAGAAGAGATGTGGCGGCTATAGGCCTCTGAACTCAGTTACAATGAGGCTCAAGGGCCTATTTATTATTTAGAAATAATGGGAAATCCTAAGCAGCCAAAACCCTAACCCTAGGAGATGAAGCGCCAAAACTATGGGCCCCGTTTGTTTAAATTGGTGTTTCAACTTCCCAGGGGCGTAACTTTGGCATACGATCTCCGTTTGACGCGTACCATACCTCATTAGAAATATCTATCCGAGGACTACAAATTTTGAACAAGCAACATGGGTCCACAGACCATGGACCCATTTTTCTCTCTATTTTCCCAAAAAAACGTCATTTAGGGCCTCAAAACGGCTCCGGAAGTTCAGGACCCGAAAAACTGCTAAAAATAGTAAGTTGTGCCGAAACTGAAAAAATAAAAGAGACAATGGTGGGGCCCCAAGTGGAATAGGTGGGTGACCACCAATATCCACCTAGATCATTCCCCCCCCCCTTAGGAAGAAATGGTCCCCATTGCGTTAAGTTCCTCCATGAGATGAGGAAATTTCTGTTGAACTTGGTCCCTGGTGAACCACTTTCCTTGGTGCAGAGGCGCGCGGTGGGTTCCCCGATGGCAGTTGATCTTCAAGGGAGATGTCTTTGATTTGCATGTCCATGATACAATATGTGGTGGCCTGTTCCATGCAGTCTGGGTTTAACTCTGTTGGTGTGAGTTGTTCTACAATGTCCGAGGTGTCCAATAGAGGTGGGAAGTAAGGACGAAGGCGATCCACATTGAAGACTGGGTGCAGACCAAGGAATGGTGGAATACTGAGCTCGAAGGTATTGTTCCCTATAGCCTTGGTGATGGTGTACGGCCCGTATTGGAGCAGGCGAAGCTTGCGGTGGGGTCCAGTGAGGCGCTCCTTCTGCAAATGTAGCCATACTTTGTCGCCCACCTGGAAGTTGTGTGGCACCCGTGTTGATCATGGCGTTGCTTGTACTTCGCATTGGCTCTGTCCAATATATCATGAACCTATTGGTGGATGTGTTGAATGCGCTTGATGAAGCTACTTGCTTTTTCAACTTCAGACTGGACATGAGCTGAATTGGCCTGAGCCGCTGCAAATGGCATGGCTACGTGAATGGGACATAGTGGCTGGAATCCCAAGCCCACCTGAAAGGGGATATGGCCAATTGAACTGTGGAAAGCCCAGTTATAACTATTTTGTACATAGGGGAGGCTCTCGTCCCATGTGCGGGGATGCTTTGAATTGTACATGCGCAGAATGTGTACAATCATTCTATTGACGACCTCTGTCTGGCCATCTGCTTGGGGATGGAAAGTTGTGGACTTGGTGAGCTTTGTGTCCATCATTGACCAGAGGCTGGACCAAAATGTGCTGAGGAACCTGCTATCTCGATCTGATATGATAGATCATGGGATCCCAAAGTGCACCCACACTTGTTCAAAGAAGAGTTTAGTAGTGGCTTCGTCGTGATATTCTTCTTACAGCCGTCGTAATGGCCATCTTCGAGAATCGTCAACAACAATGAAAACACACTCATTTCCACTCTTAGTAGAAGGCATGCCCGACATGTAATCCATGGAGATGGATTCCCAAGGTCGACTAGGGGTAGGTAGCGGAGTATATAGGCCTTGCTTCTTGATGGTCGGTTTGGCAATGGCACAAGCAGTGCAGGATCTGATGTGCTTCTCGACATCCTTTCGAAGGTTCGACCAATAGAAATACTTCTGCAGTATTGCTATTGTTTTCTCGACCCTGAAATTCCCAGCGACTCGACTATAGTGTGCTTCCCATATTATCTTGGCATGCTCGCTTGAAGGAACACAAAGGTGTCCCTGGAGACATAAAAGTGCATCTTGGAGGTGAAAATTTGGAACTTGCGTACCCCCCAAGAGTGACTTCTAAGTGTGGCCGAATTCTGGGTCACTCTCATAGAGAAGTGACCAATCAGAAGTCTCGTGTCCACAAGAGTTGAGCACGGTGGTGAGCGCCACGATCGGTGGTCGGCTGAGGTAGTCTGAAACATTATTGGTGCTACCCTTCTTGTACTTGATGTTCAAATGAAACTGTCGCAGATATGTGGACCAATTCTGATGGCGATCATTCTGCAACTTCCCTTGTGTCTGTATGAACTGCAAGGGCCGGTGGTCTGTGTGGATGATTGTTTCCTTCCCCAAAATGTAATGCTTCCATTGTCGACAAGCTTGCACAATGGAATACATTTCTTTTTCATAAGTATTACTTATGAATCAAAAGGTCGCATAAATGTCTCACTGTGATATGCCACTGGATGTCCCTATTGAGTAAGAACTGCCCCAATAGCATAGTCAGAGGCATCTGTCTCGATCTCAAATGGCTGTTGCAAGTCTGGTAATGTGAGCACTGGGGCAGAACAGAGGTGATTTTTCAATTCTGTGAACGCCTTCTGTTGAGGTTCCGACCAAAAGAATTTTTCTCTTGCTCCTCCCTTCGTGACTTGACTCAAGGGCCAAGTGATATGAGAGAATCCCAACACGAATCTACGGTAGAAATTAGCAAGACCCAGAAAGCTGCGAAGCTCTGTTAAAGTGGTTGGGGCTGGCCAATCCTGAATGAATTGGATCTTGGCTGGATCCACATGCACCCCTCTTTCATCAATAATGTATCCCAGATATTGAACCTGGGTCATGCCAAACATGCACTTATCCAAATTGGCACACAACTTGTGTTGCCGCAGTCTTTGGAGGACTTGTCGGATGTGGTGAAGGTGCTCTTCCCAAGTCTGGCTGAATATCATAATGTCATCCAAGTACACCACCACAAATGAGTTGGTGAATGGCTGCAAGATGTCGTCCATCATCCTCATGAAGGTTGCGGGAGCATTCGTCAACCCAAAAGGCATGACCAGCCATTCGAAAAGGCCTTCCTTGGCTTTGAAGGTAGTCTTCCACACATTAGAGGGTTCAATTGGTACCTGGTGATACCCAGAATTCAGGTCGATCTTGCTGAAATATTTTTCACCTTTGTGTTGGTCCAGAAGGTCATCAATCCGTGGGATTGGGTACCTATTTGGGACAGTGATCTTGTTCAGCGTTCTATAGTCAATACAGAGTCTCCACATCCCATCCTTCTTCTGTACCAACACGATCGGGCTCCCATAGGGCGATGAACTTGGTCTTATGTGAACTTTCTGCAATAGCTCCTAAATCCGCCTCTTGATTTCATCATTCTCCAGAACAGAGCACCGATAGATCGGTCCATTGGGTAGCGACGCACTTGGGGTCAGATCAATCGGGTGCTTGACCTGATAGTGCAGAGGAACCCCTGTGGGTGAGGTGAAGATGTCCCCGTACTCCTCCACAAACTTATCCATTTGTTTTTGTTGTGTAGAGAAGCCCTGTCTGGAGGTCGTGGCCATAGTATTCTTATTTCCCTCGGGGTGGATCATCAGGAAAACAAATTTCCTGGTTTGGGAAATGAGCTTACTGCATTGTTTTGCAGTAACCAAAGAGATAGCGGCAGGAGGTGGTACCTCTGGTATCCTGTACAAATTATTTCCCGAAGTAACAATAACAGCACGAGGTCGAGACTCATACATAGCATGACGCTTCCACAAGTATGGTTGTCCTAATAATACATCAGAAACATCAATAGGAGCAACGTCACATAGTACCTCATCCGTGAAGGGCTTGATGCTATAGGCGACACTGCTGGCTGACGTGGAGATCTCGTCCTTGGTGAAGCCACTCGATGGTGTATGGATGTGGGTGAGCTGTGGTCGGAAAGCCCAACCACTTCATGGTGTCTACTGAAATGAGGTTCTTTTGGCTCCCATTGTCGACAATGAATTGTACAGGGGAGCCCTTTACCCACATCTGGGAGTGGAAGAGACGTTCCTCCTCCTATGGATCTTCCGGTTCCTCCTTCTAAATCTTTGTAGTGGCAACAGTGGCGTTGGGCTCCGCATCAATAATCTGTTTCCCTTTTTCATTCCCCTTTTCAGGTTCTGATTTGGAGTCGGAGCATGCATTTGACTCAGAAGCCCTCATCTCGGCCACTAGCGACTACTTGGCCCGACACTCACTTGTGTTGTGAGTGGAGCTCTTATGGAACTCACACCACTTTCCCCTGTCCTTCTTTAGCTTTGCGGTGCTGTTCTTTTCTTGTGGCTTCGACGGGTTGTCTTTAGCCGTCATGCCTTGGCTCTGTCCTTTTTTCTGCGGTTTGGAAGCACCTTTCCCTTGCTTTTGATTCGCAGATCCAAAGTCCCACTTCTTCTGTTTGAATTTCTGCTCAATCTTGGCAGCATACCGGTATGTCGTTCCAAGCGAGGAGATGTCAAGGAACTCCATTTCCTCCTGAATGTATCTGTGCAGACAGCTGCGATAATTTAGCACCAGATATTTCTCTGAATCTTTGATACCCAACTTTGTGCGCAGGGCATGGAACAGATTCGTCAGCTCATGCACATCTTGATCCCTTTATTGTCGCAGTGTGGTCCATTGTATGTACTTGTCCTCATAGCTCCCCACGGGATAGTACTATTCCTTGACGGCGTCTCGGAAAGAATTCCAAGTTGGTACGGCCGAGAACAGAGAGGGTTCTGTCTGGTCCTTGTTCTCACAGTAGGTTTCCCACCAGTCCTTAACATGGGGGGTAGCTTTGAGGAGTGCCAAAATAATCTTCTCCCGGTCTGAAAAGTCATGAACAGAGAAATATCCTTCTAATAGATTCAACCATCTATCTACGGCATCTGTGTCTATTTGACCCTCAAATATGGGAATGTCAAAATTTACTTGTACCTTAAAGGGAGTCGCAACTCCAGAGTGGCTACTGGATGCAGATGCGCCGCCGGTGGGCAGCCGTTGAAGGATCTGAGCAAAGCTATCCATCATCGCGTTCCTTTGTTTTTCGAGGGCCTCCTCGAGCAATATTTTGATAGGATCTCCTGCTCCCTCATCTTTATTTTCGTCCCCCATGGGTGTCCGTCGAGGTTTGCGAGGCTGATCTTGCAAAGGTTCCACCAGATCGAGCCCTAGCTCCTTATACCCCGACCTCGTTGGGGACATGCAAAGAAGTATCGAGAAAAAGCAGACCGCTCTGATACCACTGATCCGGATTTATGTAGGAACGCAACAGAATAAACATATAACCATAAATACAGAGATGCAGCGGAAATAACACTTCATTTCATTAATATCAAAGAACTGAAATTTGCTTACAGACAGAATGAAAATAAAACTAGCTAGGGCGCTGGTAGCTATCTCTGAGAAGAGATGTGGCGGCTACAGGCCTTTGAAATGAGTTACAATGAGGCTCGAGGGCCTATTTATTATTTAGAAACAATGGGAAATCCTAAACAGCCAAAACCCTAACCCTAGAAGATGAAGCGCCAAAACTATGGGCCCCGTTTGGGTAAATTGGTGTTTCAACTTCCCAGGGGCGTAACTTTGGCATACGATCTCCGTTTGACGCGTACCATACCTCGTTAGAAATATCTATCTGAGGAATACAAATTTTGAATGAGAAAAATTAGTCCATGGACCCATGTTGTTCTCCATTTTCCCAAAAAAACGTCGTTTAGGGCCTCAAAACGGCTACAGAAGTTCAGGACCCGAAAAGCTGCTAAAAATAGTAATTTGTGCCGAAACTGAAAAACTGAAAGAGAAAATGGTGGGGCCCCAAGTGGAATAGGCGGGTGACCACCAATATCCACCTGGATCAATGTCCCAAATAATTTACCTCAGTCTAGAATAAACATAATTTTTTGAGCTTAGCATACAACTGATGCTCTCTCAACAACCTCAAAACTGCTGCCAAATGCTCGACATGTTCTTCCTCATTTTGGGAATACACCGATATGTCATCAATAAACACAATCACAAAATTTTCCAAATAAGGATGCAACACATTGTTCATCAAACAAAAAATGTAGCTGGGGCGTTCGTCAAACCAAATGAAACTACAACAACTCATAATGCATGTACCTAGTCCTGAATGTGATCTTGTATATGTCCTGCTCTTTGATGTGTACTTGATGATAGCTCGATCTCAAGTCGATCTTAGAGAACATTGTTGCTCCCTTCAGCTCATCGAAAAAATCATCAATCCTCAGTAGTGGGTACCTGTTCTTGATGGTCACTTTGTTCAGCTGCCTGTAGTCAATGCACAATCTGAGAGTGCCATCTTTCTTCTTCACAAACAACATTGATGCACCCCATGGAGATACACTTGGCCTAATGTACCCATTTTCAAGCATCTCCTTCAGTTGCAACTTTAATTCTACCAACTTAGGTGTGCTCATCATGTAAGGTTCCTTTGATGCCAGAGCTACACCTGACATCAACTCAATGGAAAATTCTACCTTCCTTTGAGGTGGAAAATTAGAAATATCTGTTGGAAACACATCTTGAAACTGTTGCAAAACTGGATACCTGGTATCTACATCCTCAGCCTCCTTACCTTTGTCTCTAGATATATGAACTGAAAATAGTAAACACACTTTCCTACGACGGTGCTTGGCCTACATGGATGTCACCATCCTAATTGATGTGGCTTTCTTCTTTCCCTGTAAGACTCTTGGTTCCCCATTGTCATCCAAGAATTCAATAGCTTTGTCATATAAATCTACCTTGGTATTGTGAAGATATAACCAATATGTACCCAATAGCATACTGTAGGAACCCAACGAAAATATGTTCAAGTGCGTTGCTTTAGGAATACCATTTAACTCAAATGCACAAGCTCTTACCTAATGGTGAACTCTTTTCTTTATACCTGTAGAACATTACACTAACCAAGATTTTGCATGCATTTCCTTACTCAAAGCACACTTATCCACCAGGCCAGGATTAATATAACTATAGTTAGATCCAGGGTCAATAAAAATATAAACAACTTGATCACAAAGCTTATCGTCCATCTGAGTGATAGATGCCTGATGATCTTCCTGCATGTTTTCCACAAATGTATAAATCCGAGGAATTTTATGCCCAACATCTCCCACTGTTTGTGCCTCATGCGCACTGTAGATCTGTGGCTTTCCACCCTTATGTTGTGGACAATCTCTCCTATGATGATCTTTGCCACAATTTTGACATTGTATAGGCTTCCAACCCTCATCCTTAAATTGCTCCTTAGATTGAAATACTTGTCCTCTACCAAATGTATTAAACTTATTAGGTGGGGAAAAATTATCCTTGTTACCTGTATCTTGAGGCCTTGCTTGCTTCTTGTCCCATTTTCCTTTATTTTTATCATTACCTCTCCAATATAGCTTTGTTTATGATCTACGCTTTGATTGTTCATAATAATGCTTGAGTTTCTGGATGGTCTCCTCCAATGATCTAGGCTCATCGAACTCAATCCTATCTTTGAATGCAATCAGAAGCCCACTAATAAATATCTGAATCTTGTCCTTCTCCTCCTTGAGGTAAGGCACATATCTCAGTAACTAGAAGAACCTGCTAGTATACTCCTCATCTGTCATAGAACCCATCTCCAACTCATAAAATTCCTTTTACCTATCATCGTAGTATCTCTATGATAGATACTTCTTTCGGAATAGCCTTTCGAACTCAATCCAAGTCAAATCCTCCTCAAAAATATCTTTGAAGTTATTCACATCTTCCCACCAAATTTCGCTCTACCTCTAAGGATGAATGCGGTTTTCCTAGCTTTCATATTTTCCGAGTAATCATGAAATCTAAAAAACTTCTTCATGCCAAGAAACCATGCCTCTACATCATCTAGTAAATAGCCCCTGTCACTCCTCCTGTAAGGATGATAATGATGACGATCATGATACCTCTCTGAACCAAAACTAGAATGATACTTGTGTCTGTCACTTATCCTATCTGGAGTGTCCAACAATGTGCCATCTTTAACCGTGTCATACCTATCTGACTTGTAACCACTGGGAGACCTACTTCCATATGCTCCATTTGTCCCATCCTCCTGCCCATACCTAATCTTAAGTGGCCCCTGTTTCTGCAACCTTGAAAAAATTTGAAGGATCGTTGCATTAACCTCTACTTTCTTTTCCTGTGCCTGTATAAGTCTATCATGGTCTTCCTTGCAACTCCTTAGTTCTTCCTTTAAAATTATCAGTGTATCTGCCAAATTAGATGAATCTCCAACACCATGCTGCTCATATGACTCGTAGGGAGAATCTCTGTAGTCTACCATTTTTTATTCATCTTTGAATTCTTCCTGCAATGTACAATATGTCATGTAAACCAATCCATAAATAAACCAACGTACCTTAGTGTAATTTGGAGAAGATAAATCCTGCAAGATCAACCAATCATCAAAATACATATATACATAATAATAACATCATATAAAATCATAACACATGGTATATTAGCACATAAACATCATTCTAATTGGAGTCCAGTCATAGATGCATAACCATACCAAATACACAACATGACCTAATGCATAACCATACCAATGCAACTTGACCACACACCATCACACGCATGGACCATACACAAGCATAAGCAACATGTAACCAAGCATGAATGACTAATGCATGTTCAACATATAACATCACACAACCAAGCATACACTGACACTACACAAGCATGACCAATAGGTGACCTAACATACACAAGCAATGCATATACAACATGTAACAATATGTAAGCTAATGTGCATGCACAATACACAAACATGAACAACACATAATTAGTCATAATGAACACATGTTTACAAAAACACCATCAGTCCATCCACGGCGACACCACTGCCACCATGGCCAACACAACACAGATGCAACAAGCACATAAACCATAGGTATGAGAAACACATAAGAAATAAAAAAAAGCATGAACAACACACCGCCCATCTAATCCAAGGGTTGAACTTGGCTTTGATACCACTCTATAACACCCTCTTCCCACATCTACCAAAGTAATCATACAATTGGGGTAAACATGAGATGAGAGGCTACTAATATGAGATTCAAACTCCTAGGTGACCTTAAGGAAGTGGAAACGGCATAAACAAGACAAACACACCTTACACAACATTAAAAACATCCTCACGAGGTAACCAAAACTTCCAGGCCCCTGAACCCTGAGGGAGACTGAATTTTTTACCAATTTTTTCTTAGCAATGGGCATGCAAAGGCAAGGTAGTGGATAAAATCCTATAGCCGCGGGCACGCCAAGGAAAGGTAGTAGCCAGGGCCTAGTTTAGTCAGTTCTATGCCTGCAACTCTAGGATTTGTGCCACCTGTTATCACACTCAAAATTTTCAAAATTTGTTTTGATAATGTCACCATAGGTTTCATGTTATGTCATGTTGGGTCAAATCTTTGAAGAACAATTTACCAAATCATGTTTATCCTATGTCAAAAAAACCACCATGAGTCATGTCATGTCAGTCATCTACACTCCATATATTTTTGTTTTCACACCCATGCCTTCAAATTACAAAAGTGAGCCACTAGCCATTTTTACACAGTTTCGTAGCGAATTCAACACAAAATAAGCAGATTTTGCTACGAAACTGCCTAATAATTTCGTAGCGAATATGATGATTTCTCTATTTTTTTACTTTTGAGCAGTCAAATTCAAGGGAAGTTTCTGGGAAAACAGAGAAGTATTTTAAGAAAATGAGAGATTTATTGTCAAGAACATATCAAATAACATTAACCTCTTTTACTTTTCTCAAAGGTGCTACAAATTGGGAGATTTAGGGATGTCTTTCGACTCCATTTTCAGAATGTAGAATTTTCCTGTTTTATACATGCTTTTAGAATGCAGATTCTGGACAGTTGGAGATGTTTTTAAAAAAACCAAGAGACGTTTTTCTTCAAGACATACTTATATAAAAAAATTACTTCATTTTTGCAAAATCTATCAAGGATAGGGAGATAAGAGCTCATCTCTGAACCCTATGTTTTGAGAAAAAAAAGAGTCATTTTAGTGATGAATAAACTTGCTAAAGGTGAAAATGATGTTTTTTGAAGAGGGTAAAAGGAAAATTTTCATGATCATATTTCATTATATCATTTTTTATACCTACAGATGAAATTTGGAAGAAAAAGGAAGATTTTGGAATTTTCTCCATTATCAGGTAGTTTCTTAGCGTGCTCCAGGCTTGAAGGCCGAAATACGCTACGAAAAAACCTGTAGGTGCCTTTTTGCATTTAATTTCAGTTTTTTCATGTTTTAAGGAGAGGGATCCATGATTGTAAGGTGTCATGACATGATTAAGAGGATGGAATAGCAAAGAAGTGAAGAAGATGGATGGAAAAGCCACTTTTCCCACGCTACTAAAACTTGCTACGAAACTATCCTGTTTTCGTAGCGAGAAATTGTTGAAGGATTTTGGGCATCTTAAAAGAAGTTTTTACCAGCTGGAGATCTCCAGCATGTCAGAGGACCTTATTAGTAGATATTTATGACTCAAAGGGAGTGCCATGTAGCCAGGTCATCAGTCAAAACAACGTTGAAGATGAAGGTCATCCATTCCTAAAAGCAGGGTTATGTTCCATAGATCTAGGGGTGCTTTAAATATGTAAAGTGGTGGTGAACTTGGTCATGTGTCTTTAGAGAATGTGATATTCAATGTGTAACCATCATGTAATAGTTTCACAGACAGGATATAGGAATGAAATAAATAGGATATAAAGTCCTATTAGGAGTTGGTTTCTTTAAAAGTTAGCTGTCAGTTTTCTGTTGTAAGTTATTGATTTCAGTTATGAAAGGTGTCATAGGATAATTTGACGATCTAGCCACCAAGCAGATCATCCATATTGTAAATAATGTCTATTTATAGAAAAAACATCTAAGAAGCAAGGGGTTGGAGAACATTTGCACCAAATTGTTGCTTGTATGTTTTTGACCATTATCAGTAATACAAAGTGACATTCTTCTTTCCAAAATTGAGATTCTCATGAGGTTTTTGATATCTTATTGATCTATATATTTATGTTTTATCACTTGTAGTAGATTTCATCTCTAATTACTCAGAATTAATAATATTATGCTCAGAATTCCTTTAGTGGTGAAATGACTGTGTTTTCTTATGTTGTGTGTGTGAGTTGCCTCTGTCTAAAACCTCTATCTGCCTCAGCTTCCATGTGAATAACCATTGTCATTGAAACTACTTATTGTTGAATCCATAAGCCCAATGGTTGCAAGCCTGCATTTTTCAACTTGCAATCATACAAAACAAGTTACAATTTCTATAGAGTTAGCCATCTAGCATTATCCTTATTCAAAATCATAAATCCCCATTGAGAGAGCCCTCTCAAACTGAAAAGGCTAATATTAAGTTAGAAGTGGTTTGAAATAGTTACACTGAGTTGTTTGATGAGCATCCAATCAAGATCAATTTGGTGATAACACCACCTTTTTAGCCCCAGAGCCCTAGTCACTGCCCAAAACTTCATGAAACTTTAGGAGATGATAAATAACATTAAAAAAAAGGTATGAAAGTAAACACATCATCAAGAACTCATATGTACCCTTCCTAGCCACGATAGTAATTTCATCAAACATGTCACAAACATTGCATCTACATGTATAAACAAAAAAATTAAACATAGGGGTCTCATACTTATCTGAGAATCACTAAGAAACATTTCTCCCCTACATAATAAGCTACAATGCAGTCTATTTTACCATAGATACATTGTGTATTCATTTACTGATAAAAAAATGGGTAGAGCCATACATAATCACTTATCGAATACATGCTTATAACCAACACAATAACAACATAAATACAATGGATATAACAATAATAAAATCCATACATAAACTAGTATATTTGCATGCCAAATACCAGAGGAATGAGCTCTTCATTACTGAATGTAAAAACCAACCAGAGATGGGAATTACATGTTTCACCCAACCATAGATTGGCTGAGCCAAGTCTCTCTTTAGCAAATCACCCATGTGCCATATTCCAAGCATGAATGTGGGATCTCATAAAACACATCAATCACAATAAATCTAGGGCTTCCAGAGGCCATACCACCTCAACCCTCAACCAATGACTCCACCTCACGGTCGGATATCACAAATGATCTCATATTGGTCTCTATACAAGTTTTTCTAGGGCTTCCAGAACTAGTAACTCAACCCTGACTGTTACAGGGCTTCTCGCGAATTTTTCCAACCACGATTTCGAGGACTATTTACTCAACCCACCTTGGGATTTCAGAGCATTTTTCCAACCTAGTCTTCTAGGACTAATAACTCAACCCAAAATTGTATGCCAAGCTTCCAAAGTGTTTGTCCAACCAAGGCTTTTAGGAACTAATATTCAAACCACATCTAAAGGAATCATGAGAACCAACCAGAAAGCAATCAATGGAAATAAACCCACAACACCATGGCTATCTAAGAAATGGCAAGGCTAGGAAAATCCACATGAATTAACCATGCATGCCAAAACTAGTGAGGAAAACATACATGCAACTCAGTATCTACAATCAAATCCCGATGTAGCTGCTGATATTGATGTCCTTTTGCGCTTTCCTGCTCTTCCTTTGCCTTCTTGCTCCAAAACACCAAATATCCACACTCTCCAAGAGTGCTCCAAGAAAATTATAAGTATCCAAGAGTATGAGAGAGAGAGAGAATAATGAGAGAGCTCCAAAAATGCACTAACAAAAGGTACCAACTAATCCTCATAAACCTTTTTATAGAAGAGGTCTCTATTTTCTTAATTTTTCATTTTTTCCTTCATTTTCCTCCTCACATGCAACCTGTGACATTTTACCGCCCTTTTCTCCTAATTTCCATTATTTTCTTAAATAAATGTACCAAAAATAAATTTTTCCTCTTTAATTACTTAGCCATAGCCTTTGTCGATTTCCTTAGCCATAATAAACCATGTGAACACCTGCACTAGGATTTTTTTCCTAACTTTCATCTTGGAATACGTGTCATGTTGGAGCGGGGTTCCCTGACCCGTGTTTTTGATATAATTTTGTAATAGTCGATTTTGCGTAGGGGTTTTGGGGTTGGTAAAAGCCCCTAATGTTTTGTAATGGGTTAAAGGGTAGCTCTAGGGGTCCGCAAACCATCGGATAGAAAAGGATACAATGGTATAAATAGATAGATAGTTGGGTCTAGTAGGTAAGAAAGACATAAGATTGATGCTATGTGCGAATTGTTAAGATATGTTTGGATTGTTTGGGTAAGGACTCCTGTGGCTGTGTGCGCGGAGATCCTCAGTCCTGCTATGTGTGGACCCCATTAGGCTGTGTGCGCAGACTGTGTTTGGGTTGTAAGTGGGTCTTTGATTCTAATGAATGTGGAATATAATTTGAAGTATCTTTGTGTTATTTGGATTGATTGTGTTTACTACTGAACTGCATCTGTGATATTTATTTAAGCTGCGAATGCATCTGTGATCTAGAATTAGCCGCGATTATAATGTTTTGTGATGGTATTTGTTGATACACACATGGATGTGAATGTCTTGATTAGATCTGCTAATGATAGTAGTTTGGATAGGGTTATGTATTGATTATACTATTAAGGGTGTGCGAAGAGACTCATTTTATGCAAACCTGATAAGCCTCAAGCGTATATTTGCCTTAATTACCTACTCTCTCTCAGGGTGTGAAAACCTGGTTCTAGCACCCTCCCATACTACTTCGGGTGAGACCTTGGCCTGTGGAAGTAGGTCATTGTCGAAAGTTCCAGTAGTATAGGGGTTTGTTGGCAAACCTTAAACTCTGAAACTAGGTTAGGACCCCTTAAGACAAAAAATGGTTCCATTTCTGGGACCGGGAGCATTTTGAGAGAGAGATCGAGTAATGTCACGAGGTCGTTGGAGACCTGAGAGGTTGGAACTTGAAGACTAGTTTGAAAGACAGATTCAGGAAGTTTCTGTAAACGAGAATCACAGCACGAAGCTGACAGCTGAGAAGTGGAAGAACAAGTACATCTTCACCAAAGTCTATGAAATTTTCTTTGTAACCTTTGCACATGAGCTTCAAGAGTTGTTAGCAAGGCTCATATAATTCCAGACGCGTTGGAAAGACGATCAGGTTACGAAGTGGACACCGGAATTGATTTAACAGTTGGAGAAGACTGACAATACAATCACCTGTACGGTAGATCATTGGGTGGATAGCGTGCTGGGAGGGTTCGTGATAGAATTCGTGGTTGATCAGTTCGTATCCTATTCTGAGGTAGAGCGAAGGTTCTTCAAAGGTTTCCGGGGTAAGTTCTTGTGAACATTTCCAATGTTAATTAAAATATTACTGTGCGAAACGGTATTCTGTGCAGCCACACCAAATGAATGACCTCTGATCAGAGTGAGAGTACAACATGAAGTGGGAAGTACTACCGAACCAACCGAGAAGGGGATAGATCCTTCTACAATCCACTAAGAGAATCGGCTGCGCACGTGGGAAATAGTCCTCCTGCCACACCACCTTCAAGTCAGCGTAAGGGTAAGAACTCCCCCACACCCCCGCCACCACCAGAAGAGGATATGGCCACACACATGAAGCTACCCACCTTCAAGGGTGTAGGAGAAGAAGATATAGATTGATTTTGGTTTGTAGCAGAATCAGTATGGACTGCGCAGAATGTGGCTATCAATTTTGTAAAGAGAGCATAGCTATCCCTCACCTTTGAAGGAAGGGCCTTGGACTGGTATATGGGATACGTAGGCCAGCATGTGGATCCGTCTATTCAAGAGATTAAGAAAGCTTTAAAACAACAATTCTGGAAGCCTAAGTCCTACTCGCAGCTAGTCACTGACCTGAAAGTCTTTAGACAGGGACCTACTGAGTCTGTATGGGAAGCTGATTAATGGTTAAATAAGGTTATCAGAGATGGGGAATTTCAGTATGATGATAGGCAGCACAAGGAATGGTTTATTTCTATGCTTCTACCTCACCTGCGTGGACCTATGGGTCAACAGGTGATTGAGACACAAGGTAAAGCTCTGTAGATTGCTATGAAGCTAGAAGCTGCACCAAGAGACGATGCCCAGTTTGGGGTGTAGCAGATCCAGGGACAACTGGAGGCAATTCACCTCGAAATCCAGAATCTATGGAAAGAGCGAGGAAAGGAAGCTATCCCAGACATATGGTGCATAATATGCAGGGTGTCCGGCCACACCAAGGACCAGTTTCTTCTGTTGGTGGACTACATGCAGGCTGGGGGGCCCAGCCCATTGCATCCTAATGAGGTTGTGGGACCAAGTGGTCTGACGTTATGGTGCGTTGATTGTCACGTAGCTAGACTACATGATACCAACCATTGCCCCTGTCTTGGTGCGTATGCTTCAGCATTGAAGCAACAATGGTGTCGATTCTTCTCATCTATGGGACATGACGAACATAACTGTAGAACCTATGACTTAATGATAGATCCAGGAAACCTATACAGGGTACAGGCTAACCCTTCTTCACCACTATCTCCCTCAGGCAGAGGAGGCTCCCCAACAAGAGGCAGGGGAGGGGGAAGGGGTGGAGGTGCTAGTTGGGGAAGAGGGAAATTGAACTGTTATAACAATGGAGAAATAGGGCACTTTTCAAGGGACTGTCCGAACCCTGCACGACAATCTTGCCGATATTGTCTACAATTGGACCATGTGATCGAATATTTTCTAGTCCTGATAGAAAAAATGAAGGAAAAGTAGCAAAAACCAACGAAGAATGTGCAGAGGGTTAAGGCGGAACCGCGGGATGAAGGACCAAGTATTAATATTGTCATAACGTGCAGTGGCATGGCCACTGGGGGAGCTAAGGAGAAAGCTGCGGCTGAACCCCTTATTCGGAAAGCTGCTATCAAATAGGAAAGCTTGGACCTACAGAAGGAGAAAGAAACCTTTATCACGGCTTGCAAGGACTTTTCCAAGGATGGGGCATCTACCTCCAAGGCTCCAACAAATGTAAGGCTGCGGACGATGAAGTTAAACCATTCCTACAAGCATGTATGAAGCTGTTACGCAATGAAAAGGTAGTAGAAAATATTCAAACACTAATAGACATTTGTGTTGAAAGAATTGACCCTCCTACAGAGGTTAGAGATGTTCACAAGCTGTACAAGAACAAGAAGCGCACGGGGTGGGAAATGCGGCTAACAGCGCAGGTCGATGACTACGAAATGGATCGGGTCATTTTGTATCTGGGATATTCTGTGAACGTCCTGCCCAAGAAGACATGGCAGAGAATGGGAGAACCTAAGCTGGAATGGTCTACTATACAGCTGTGCATGGATAACCAACAGAAGATCATACCGTTGGGGAGGCTGTCAAAGATTATGATAGATATCGCAGGAGTTAAGGTATGCGCAGACTTTGAAGTAATTCAGATTGTGGAAGATGCGGACCCTTATCCTGCACTCCTAGGATTGGATTGGGAAATAGACATGGGAGGTATTATCAACTTAAAGAAAAGGAGCATGGTTTTTGAAAATGAGGGTACGAGAGTGATAGCCCCTCTAGACCCTGCGAAAGGAGAGCAGTATACAAAACCAATGCGCGAAGGAGATGACGTAGATCATATTTATAAACTCACTGCCCGGGATGAGGATTGGATTAATACTATAGCTGATGGTGTGCTTTGCTGGGAGAAAGACATCAAATGCCTCTCTGACTCTGATGGAGAGATATAAAATTGGTAGAATTGGTTACATGATGTATCTGCGCTTCGATGCCTTAGGATCACGAAGAGCTTCCGGTGTATCTCCTTAGAGGTAAGAGAATTGCCCTACTTTGATGGTTCTGGTAGTATTAAGGATTTTTTGCGAACATTCGAAGATGAAGTTCCAAGGGAGCGAAGAATGTGGGCATTTAACGTAGCCATGCCCGCAACCCATGTGCGGTGGTGGGAAACTCATAAGGGGACGTTCCAGGATTGGGAGGAATTTATTGAGATGATGGTCCTATGGTTTGAACCCCCAGTTCACCTACGTGTGAAGACTTTCCTTGGCCAAGGAGACCCGTGCGAGCACTTGTCTGCATGGATGGAGGAATGGTGTGAAAGAACTACGGACGAATGGGTCCACCTTTTCATTCATACCTTGGGGCCAATTCCCACCACATGGTATTTAGATGTAGAACTACATCAGCACACCCGCCACTGGGAAACCATGAAGGACAAGTTTGTAGGGACGTTCGGGTTGATAGGTGGAATAGAGGCACTCGACGAAGCCTCGCAGGATATAGATGCCCTAGTATTTGATGAATCATGACCTTGTGTGGAATACGGGGCACCAGCCTGGGATATGAAGATGCAGGATATTTTCAACTGCCACAATCTATCGATGGAGGAATGTGATGAAGACCCACGAAATATCACTATCCCAGAATCAGAGGGAGAATGCGGAGTTGCTGGACCTCCGTTGCAGACCGTTGATGTGACTAAGCCTCTTAAGCTAAGGGAAGTCAACATTGGAACAAAGAAGCAACCTAAGCTAGCTAAAATTGGGGATTACTGGGATGATGACACTATTAGGAAGGTCGCAGAACTCCTCGCAGAATACCAGGACCTGTTTCTTATGAAATTATTGGAACTCAAAGGGATTACAGGGGACCTAGGGGTCATGTGCATCGCTTTAAAACCCAATGCGTGCCTTGTTAAGCATCACCCTTATCGATTGAACCCCAAGTATAAGAAGAAATTCAGGGAGGAACTTGACAAAATGATAGCTACAGGTATCATCGAACCGGTAGAACAGTCCGATTGGGTAAGTCCTATGGTAGTCCAGGAGAAAAATACCAAAGGAGAAATAAGAATCTGTGTTGACCTGCGCAAACTGAACAATTCCTGCTTCACAATCCCTTCCCTACGCCATTTTTTGATGAAATTATTGATAGCATGGGAGGGTAGGAAGCGTACTCATTCACTGATGGGTTCTCGGGCTAGCATCAGATCAGGATCGCACCTGAAGATCGCAACAAAAAAGTTATGTTTTCCACTGAATGGGGATCCTTCCAGTACACTGTCATGCTGTTTGGGCTCAAGAATGCCCCTGCCATCTTCTCGCGGGTGGTGGTCGTAGTATTCAAGGAATTCATCCACAAGTTCTTGGAGGTCTATTTTGATGATTGGACAGTATTTGGTTTGGTAAAGAATCACATCTTGAACTTGCACATGATGTTAGATGCCTGTAGGAAGCATCTTTTGCGTACCTTTCAGGATCTTGGTAGGCCACATAGTCTGCCGACAGGGACTAATGGTGGACCCCGCCAAGGTCGCAGTTATCATCAACCTAGCAGTCCCTACCACTAAGAAACAACTGCGCTCTATCCTTAGACATATGGGCTACTACAGTAAATTCATTCAAGGGTACGCACTAATCAAAAAACCCATGGAGAAGTTATTGAAGAAGTATGTTTCTTTTTTTTTGGCTGCAGAGTGTCAGAAGAGCTTTGAGTTACTCAAGGAGAAGATGGATGGTCTCTGCGCTTATCCTCATATTTCCTGACTGGGAAAAAGTTTTCCATATACATGTAGATGCGTCAAGGATCGCTCTGAGAGTTGTCCTTACACAGCCTGGGGAAGGAGACATTGACCATCCAGTTGAATTTGCTAGTAGGAAACTCTCTAGTGCAGAGTGCAACTACTCTACTCCTGAGTGCGAGGGGTTGGCCATGGTATACGCCCTGCAGAAATACCAGCATTATCTATTAGGAGGGCACTTCAAGATGTTTACAGATCACTCGACTTTGAAGTACCTAGTGAATAAGCCTGTGTTGGGGGGGAAGATTTTCCGATGGCTGCCGCTATTTCAAGAATATGACTTTGAGATGATCGTGAAGCCGGGGAAACTAAATGCCGGGCCAGACCACTTGTACCGAATCGAAAGTGGTGAAGAGTTGACCAACCTATAAGAATAACTGTTCGATGCACAGCTATTTGCTATTGAGGTAGTTGATGCACACTTCCCCGACATCATTCACTTCTTAACTACGGGGATGACGCCTGCAGAGTATTAGATACAACAGAAGAAAAATCTGGTAACTCACGCAATGGATTTTACCATCATAGTGGGCCATCTCTATAAACTGGGAGCTAAAGAGGTGTTGCGAAGATATGTTTTGGAGCATTAAAGACACGCCATCTTAGCAGAAGCCCACGAGGGCGTAGCAGGTGGTCACTACGCAAGGAAGGCGACGACGCAAAAGGTCTTGAGAGCTGGGCTATGGTGGCCCACACTGCATATCGAATCTCACGATTACTGCAAAGCCTGCGACACATGCCAAAGGGTAGGAAGACCGTCACGCAGAGACGAAACGCCCCTGCAACTACAGATGGCCCTATAAGCATTTGACAAATGGGCCATAGATTTCGTCGGGCCCATCAACCCACTAGGGAAGAATACAGGTGAACGCTACATCATCACTACGACTGATTATGTAACCAAATGGGCCGAAGCGCAAGATGTGAAGGATTGCACTGTAGATACCACTGTGCACTTCATTTTTGAACATATTCTAAGCAGGTTTGGTTGTCCAAAGATCTTGATGAGTGATAGAGGTACGCATTTTGTTAATGAAACAATACAAGCCTTGACTGAAGAATTTCATATCCACCACGCGAAAAGCACCAAGTATCATCCACAGGCTAATGGAGTTGTAGAATATTTTAATAAAATCTTGGAATAGGCACTAACCAAGGTCTGTAATGTCAATTGCAGCAACTGGGATGTGTGCATCCCATCAGTCTTGTGGGCCTATTGAACCACATGCAAGAAACATACTGGGAAAATATCGTTCCGAATGGTTTATGGAAAGGAGGCCATTATTCCCATGAAGTATATTGTTCCTAGCCTGCGCATCGCAGCCTTTACGAACATGGCGGATCCTGATATCATGGAGGAGCGGTTAGCGCAGATCATGGCTTTGGAGGAAGATAGTTCCATTGCTAACTTCCATCAGCAAGTTCAGAAGACCTAGGAAAAATCATGGCATGATCAACATATTCGGCAAAAGATCTTTGCGGAGGGAGAATTGGTCCTGCTATATGATAACCAGTTTGCAAAGCACCCGGGGAAGTTCTGTCAGTATTGGCTAGGTCCCTATACGGTAAAGGAAATTACTGATGAAGGATCTTTCTGGTTAGCCAAACTACATGGTGATATGGTACCAGGATATGTTAATGGCAGCCAACTCAAACCATACCGGATCAAATGACTAGATGGCCGAAGTAGCTGTATGGGGCGGAATGCACGTAGGCAGGGGGACAAATGCAGGTTAGACCATGGTACGTGCAGGGATCAATCGCAAGTCTGGAGGCCTGGGGAGGTGCGCTGGGAGCGCAGGGGTCCGCTAGGAGTGTAGGAGGTGCGCTGGCAATGCAGGGGTAATATGCAACTGCGAAAACTAGTCGTTGGAACTGTAAAACTGGGTAAAAAGAAACTTTTACCATTGGAAGGAGAAGGTGGACGACAATTAATGAGGTGATTTCCGAAGATTCTTTACCATTTACTTGATGGTAAGTTTCAAATAAAATTCACCCAACCATTGGTCATCACCGAATGTTATAAAAGTAGGAGGGGAGCTCAGAAGAGGGTTCTGTGCATTCTGACAAATTTGTGCCTTGCAATTTTTGGTAACTACTGTACTCTGTTCATGTTTGGGCGTGCTACCCCCTCTGATAGTAGCAACCCTGAGTTCATCTTCCGTGCAAGAATGACTGCATCCAATCCCGCTGAATCTTCGTAGACTGTGGCCTCTATGGAGAAAGAATCCGATGAAGTGTTGGAAGTCACCCTCGAAGTTGAGGAGGTTGTGTCCACACCGAGCAAGGGAAAGTAGGCGGAGAAAAAGAAGGGGAAGGGAAAAGGCCAGGAGGAAGGGTCGAGGAGGACTGTGGAATGGGCTGGGGTGAATCCACGTACATCTCCTTGAAACGTGAAATCCCCGCGAATGGTGCCCCAGACACATTCACCTAACCCATGAAAGAGACCTTTTTTTGCTCAGGAAGAGGCTCGGATCGCTGAACCAATAAGATGGCTACCACCATATGTTCAGCCTCGTAGGCCCTCGGTGTGCATGCCCAAGAATATCGATGGGATTTGCACCTATCTATAGATGCCTTTCATTCCGGGCATGGTCCCCTTCATTGGAGAGTCCTTTGGCAAGCTCCACACGGTCAAATTTGACGATCATGACCTAGCCAACCTAGAGGCCTTCCCAGAATTGGCACCGGAGTTATATCTCGAAAGGGTATTGGAGGATGACGTCTTGAAGGTAGTCCCCATGCAGTGGGAAAGTGGATTGGCTGGTTTCGGGTTACTAAACTTGTTGCAGATGCCTCACTTTGGCCACTACAATATCACTGACAGAATTGTGCGACAACTTCTAGCTCTGGTCCATGACGACTGCTTGTGGATCCGAGACCACATTCCCATAGATGCAGCACTCATTCACCATACTACTGGTCTTCCCATGAAGGGGATAAATCCCATGGAGTGTGTCGGTAAGAAATATGAGCAACGGATCGCTGATAAGGTGTGCGATGATTACCACGATGAACGAAACACTAGGGGGTTCATGATAAGCACTATCAGCGACCCCAGTGCACGCATGGGAACCTTGTTTTTAGCATGCAAGATGATGCGAAAATTCTAGGTTTCCATCGTCCTCGCATATGTAATTCAGTTGGCTTGCTTCTGCGAGAAAGGGGTCTGCTTCAACTGGTCCCAGTTCCTGTGTAATGAATTTTTGGAGAACGTGCGCAAATCCTAGGATCATGGAAGGGCATTCTGCTACTCTTGGTTGCTGCTCCTCATCGTGTTGGTCGCATGGGAAGCCCCGGATGATTCTATTCCCCCTGAGCTTGAGCCAGATATGTGCGAAGGGGCGCGGTATGTGAATCTGTGGGATTCAAAGGATGAGAAGCGCATTGAAGATAATAAGGTCTTCTGGGTCCTATTTCAGAGCGGGCTCGTAGGAGTAATCCATTACCGACCGTGCTTGTCACCAACAATCTATGACAAGTATAAGAGCATCAAAGCATTCCAGGTTACGATGCACAATGTGCAGATCCGGGCCCGTAAGGATCCAGCATGGATTTCACTACCATATATGGTTGTTGATGACGAGATTGACTGTCTTATTGCTACTTGGCCTCCACACTGGAAGCTAGGTTTCAAATCAGGTATGCAGGACAGTGCAAGTACGAGTGCCAAGAAGACCACCCTGCTGGATACCACCAAGGAGAAAGAAGGACATGGCAAGGACGCTGAAAAGGGTGCAGAGCAGGAGTTGCAGCAGGATCTAGACATGGAGGGTCTGGATGCGTAGGGTACCAACTCCCTACGTGGTATGAAATGGATTGGTGACCCTATTAAAGGCAAACGCAAGAAAAAATGAGCTACAAGGCTAGGTCGGGAGACTGAAGTGACTCTGACAGAGGAAGACCTAGAGAAGATCACAGATGCAGTCACCCTTGCCTCAGAAGATAACTGGTTGGCTTTGGAAGAGCAGCAGAAGGCCATAGTTGCTATGCTCCATTCTGAACTCCACGCTCTGTAGCTCAAAACAGTCACCCTGCAGACAAGTATGATTCAGACAAGTCCACCCCCACAACAAGCAGTATTGATCATCACAATGGAAAGCCGCCTCTACCCCCTGCCAAGCGCAACATTTGTCTTGAGCCCACCTGCCTTAGGAGCACAAGTTCAATCCTGCGTAGAGGGACAATTGGATTTAGCCTAACTTCTACATGAACCACTGTAGGTCCTCCATGCATCCATTTTCGAGGAGATTCAACACAGATACCTCCGGGTGCACCAGCATCTCAGTACCACTAAATAGAAAATTGTGGAGAAAACCGCCGAGGTGTCCTAGGCACAAGTTGCATGCACCCTCACCGCCACACAACAAACCAAGTTGGAATGCCTAATCAGTAGGCTCTGTGCAGATGTCACTGAGGATATCCCGGCTTTTGCCACCCCCCAGGCCAAGATTGAGAGGCTTGTTGCAGCACTAAGGGCTTCGAGGACAGAAATTTAGACTATCAAGATAGATATGGCACAACAGATTGCTACCTTACAGGCCAAATTGCATCCAGAAACTTCACTTAAGGTAAGAGTCCAGCGAGCTGCGCTGGTCACAGAGGCCACCAATACTATTACAGCTCAGATTAATTAGGGTGCAAATTTGTTGGAGACAGCTATGATGTTGTGGTCTAAGGTGTAGCGTGACCCTCTCCTTCGTGATTTTACTCAAGAAATGAACCAGAAGGAGGACGAGTTTGAACAACTCGAATTTACTATGTCAACTTTGATTCCAACTCAATGCCTGGCATGAATGCGTACCAGCCACACACTTCAAGATGACATTAAAGAGATTCGTCACAAAAATGAGGTTCTCAGCGACCACCTCAAGCCTTGGGTTGATGAAGCCCTCAAGCTCTCTCAGGAAGTAGATATCATAGTTAAGTAACTGAACCAGACCTTGGAATGGGTCACTGCTACTACAGAAGGTTTGAATTTGCAGAAGTTGGTGGATATTTATCAGAACGCTACTACGTAGAGTGAAGGAGTGCTACCCTCGCTGGTTGATGTGATCAAGCAACTTCAGGGGAAGATGCGAACCCCACGGCCGCAGTGACTCAGGACAAGTCACAATATTGTGCTGGGTGTCTATTGGAACGAGGTTCCCTAACCTACATTTTTGATATAATTTTGTAATAGTCGGTCTTGCGTAGGGGTTTTGGGGTGGGTCAAAGCCCCTAATTATTTTGTAATGGGTTAAAGGGTAGCTCTAAGGTCCGCAAACCATGGTCTGCAGACCATCGGATAACAAAGGCTACGATGGTATAAATAGATAGATAGTTGGGTCTAGTAGGTAAGAAAGACATAAGATTGATGCTACGTGCGAATTATTAAGATATGTTTGGGTTGTTTGGGTAAGGACTCCTGCTGGCTGTGTGCGCAGAGATCCTCAGTCCTGCTGTATGTAGACCCCGCTAGGCTGTGTGCGCAGGATGTGTTTGGGTTTTAAGTGGGTCTTTGATGCTAATGAATGTGGAATATATTTTGAAGTATATTTGTGCTATCTGGATTGATTTTGTTTACTATTGAAGCGCATCTGTGATATTTATTTAAGTTGCAAATGTATCTGTGATATGGAATTAGCTACGATTATAATGTTCTGTGATGGTATTTGTTGATACGCACGTGGATACGAATGTATTGATTAGATTTGCTAAGGTTATGTATTTATTATACTGTTAAGGGCATGCGAAGAGACTCATTGTGTGCGAACCTGATAAGCCTCAAGCATAGATATGCCTTAATTACCTACTCTCTCTCAGGGTGCAGAAACTTGCTTCGAGCACCCTCCCATATTACTTTGGGTGAGACCTTGGCCTGTGGAAGTAGGTCATTTTCGAAAGGGCCATTAATGATAGGGGTTTGTTGGTGAACTTGAACCTTCGAACTTGGGTCAGGAACCCTTAAGCCAACATGTCCCATCAACCGTGGTTATTATTTTAACTTTATTACATGGAATTTTCACCAGGGTTATTACACAATTTGCTCCATGTCTAGGCAACACTGTTGCTACCTATAAAAATCTCATAAATTCGTCCTAGAGTTGACACCCATGCAAACTTTGATCTAGTTGCCCTTCCAGGTAGCTTTGATACCATGTTTGGATTTCCATGCACCATAGGTCTGGCATTTGACTTAGCTAAGCCCATAAACACACTAGCGGTTCCCAACAAAAAACAACTTTACACAGTGGAATATAACAACAAAAAAATCAATAGCATCACAAATTTTTGGCCCAAACCACATTTCTTATTTGTTCATAAACAAGAAAACCAGAGTGACCTTGTACTAGGTATTATGACCCTTTACAAACCATGATACAAATCTAACAGTGCATTATCTTACCTTTGACTAAAACCCTAGATTTTAGGCCTAATACATAAAGTCCTCATCTTCCTAAGAAACAAATACAAAATAACTTAACCTACTTGTTTTTTTTCCATTACAAGCATCCTTTCTATCCTCTTTTTCCTTGATGTACCTTGTATCCCCTATCCTTTAGCTACTACCGCCTTGTTTTCCATATGGTTAGCTCCTTTTGATCACTCGCTCCCTTGTTTCCCACTTGGTAGACATCTTTCCTTGTCATCCAACCCTTGGCCACCACACATACCTTTTTTCCAACCTTCCCTAGGCCTCGAAAACCTCCCCAGTATGTCCTAAGTTTCATTCCAACCATGTTATGAGCTCGGTTGTATAACTTTAGGACTTTACCTACTCTCAACCTCCTTTATCTCCCTAACCAAGGCTACTCGACCACTGTATAACCCTTCTCCAAGCCACGACCATCTCTTATTTATCCAGTGCATGAGAAAACACCTTGTTGGCTGCTACAGCAAATCGAATCCCCCTTGGTATTTCCCTTCTCAGCCAAAACTACACTAGTAAATTTGGCCCAATTTCCGACGGCCACTTTGTCGCTATTCCAACACATAGTCGTCACAAGAGCGACAGTTTGAGGCCGGAAAAAACGTGGTTAGCCATTACGTTGCAATTCTGACACTTCAATAAAGCGTCGGAAGAGTGACACTTTTGCGACGTTTCCAAACAATTGTCACTATTCCGACGTTTTCCAAACCGTCACTCTTCCGACGCTTTACAAACCGTCACTCTTCCGACGTTTTACAAACCGTCGCTCTTCCGATGTTTTACAACTGTTGCAATTCCGACGAAATGTCATCCGACGTTTAGAACGTCGTGCATATGATGCTTATGTTAACGTTGATTTACCGACGAAAAAGTAAAAAATATTTAAAAATGCAACGTCACTCTTCCAACGTGCAAGGCGTCGGTCTACCGACGAAAAAGTAAAAATATTTAAAAATGGAATGTCGCTCTTCCGACGTGCAAGGCGTTGGTCTATCGACGAAAAAGTAAAATATTTAAAAACGAAACATCGCTCTTCCGACGCTAGAGGTGTTGCAATACCGACGTTGGAGGTGTCGCATTTCCGACTCTTTGAAGGTGTCGGTGTTCTAACGCTTGGATAAAAATTTAAAAAAAAAATTAAACACGGTTTTTTGCATTGAATATTGACTCTCTGCAATCCTTTGTTGTCTACAATGGTATTAAGATATCGGGATGAAGATGTTATGGCTGCTGTTATATTTGGCACTGGGACAAATGCCTGTTATGTGGAATGTGCAGATGTAATCCCAAAATGTCAAGGCCATCTTCCAAAATCTGGCTATATGGTTATCAACACAGAGTGGGGGAAATTTTTGTCTTCTCATCTCCCAGTAATGGACTTTGATAAAGCTCTTGATGCTGAAAGTATAAATCCTGGCGATCATATCTTTGAAAAGTTAATCTCGGGAATGTATTTGGGAGAGATTGTAAGAAGATTATTGCTGAAATTGGTTGAAGATGTTGTTTTATTTGGAGATAACATTCCATCCAGACTGAGAGAACCATATGTCTTAACTACCCCGAATATATCTGCTATGCACCAAGACACCTCATGTGACCTTAATGTAGTTGAATGTACTTTGAAGAATGTATTTGGGATATCACACATTCCTTTGAGGACATGAAAACTTGTAGTTGAACTATGCGACATTGTAGCAGTATGTACTGCTCGTTTAGCAGGAGCTGGAATTGTGGGCATATTAAAGAAATTAGGGAGAGATGTCATTGGAGAGACAGGTAAAATGAGGACCGTTGTGGCAATTGATGGAGGTCTGTATGAGCACCATCCAATTTTCAGACATAATATGCAAAGTGCTGTTAAAGAATTGCTTGGAAGTGAGCTTTCGGAAACTGTGGTTTTATAACTTTCAATGATGGTTCAGGTATTGGGGATACTCTTCTTGCTGCATCTAACTCGAGGTATTAATGAAAATATTAATACACTTTCAGTGAATATAATTATATCATATGGATGGACAAATTTTTTGTACCAATAAATCCAAATTTGAGAAAAGTTCGGCCAAATTTCAGGAGAGGGCCAATTCGACCAAATTCTGTTACTGTGCTGGAAATTGTATTAAACATATGGTTTACATAAACCAATAGATTATTTGGTATTAGTTTATGATATATTTGATAATTACTCATTCATACCTATTATACATTGACAGGAGCATCCCCACATGCTCTTGAAATGAAAAATATAATTTGCTTAAATAATCTTGAAGATTAATTATAGAGAAGGCGTGTACAAATAACCATGTTTAAGTTACGTCCCTTCCATAAAATGCACATTATAATCTCAGATAGAGGATTTAAAAGAAAAATTCTCTAATTAGAGAGATTGTGGAAATCATGTAGGAGGCAACCTTACAGAACAAAATAATAATGCACTACTGACAAGGTCATAAATAAACAGTTTTCCATGTCATTGTGATGTTGAGTTAGAAAAATCCTCTATGGAATAATCTAATCGATAAGAAACCCATTTGCATTTCCTCTACAAGCTCAAACATTCCACTGTACAACACTGCAGACCTGTTACGAATTTCTGTAGTATTCACTTTCGGTCATATAAATAGTCCCCTGAGAAGGTCTTGCCACATTTACAGTTACAAATAGGCATATCCAAAGGATCGATAAAAGGATACAAATTGGTACAAATATTTGACTTTATATTGAAAGAGTGGTACCCTAGAACACCACTGTAATCTCACACTGTAAGGTTGATGTCAGATTGTTTGAATTCCAGCACCCAAAACTCCAAGATTATGAACGAAACAAATGGCAGCATTTACTGTTTAGGTACAACCAACCGATGGAAAAATTAGACCACAACATTATGTACAAAAAATTCACTTTTATAACACTTTGAGCTGTCACCATGAGCTTGGCAAGGCTTTCTTTGTATCTTTGTTGTTCCTAAACCTAAGAGCATTTTTCAAATCTTCCCCTCAATGCCAATTGCCGATTTGAGCACCACTTGGGTATAGAAAGCATAAGCATAAGACGACAAAATATGCTACATGCATACTCTATAGATCAAAATCCAATAATTAAACACAGTGTTTTGGCTACACTCCAGACATCCCAAAATCCTTATCAGCATAATGGAGAAGTCTTTGCAATCGCTGAACCATATCATAGTGAAATGGTAGAGCAGTACACCAGTCTAAGAATGCAGGACTCACTGATAACCATGAAAGTGCATGCAGTTCTGCTACTACAAACTCCAAAATCTGATGAGCCTCAGCTTGACAGTCCTTTCCTTCTACAATAGGTAAACGGTTTTGCTTACCTTTCCCTGTAGTTTCAGATGTAACAGATCCTTGCTGGTTAATTGATACAGTACATGTTCTCCCATATTAATCTACCAAGCTCACCATAAGAGTAGATGGCCACTCATCTTTGGAAATACCTTGCATAGAATTCGTTTTCAATTTAACATACAAAAAGAGGCATAATCATTTGATTTACATTTTTGGAAAGCATGAATGACATTCTCCAACTATATATAGCATAGCATTTAAAAGAACATGCTGGAAATTAACAGCAAAAGTAAACATATAAAGGGAATAATACCTAATGAAGCCATCTCGACTGGACAAACTAGCTGCAGAGAGTGGTCTATACAGAAGCCGACTAGACTGATGTTCTGGACCCACTGAAAAGCACCCTTTGGTATGTCTTGTAAATTTCCAGGCATTGTTTGCTTTCTTGTGTTCACTTGCCCAAGGTTGCCTTTAATGAAACTAGATGACTTTGAATGTGAACTGTAAGGAGAAGATGATGGATTGGGAGAATTCAAAGCCCTATCTTGGATCATATTGATTTCCTGCTGCTGAAGTGTACCACTGCCACTTACTGAGGTAACATCAAGGGAAAATTGCCACAGCTGTACAGGCCATTTTTTAACTTCATTCCCACCTATTGCAAAAATTGCTTTCTGCCATTCTGCACCCTCCATCCCCAACATTTTTCAGGACGTTTACCATTATGACCAAGACTAATAATATTTGCCAACTTCTAAAAATATGGCAACACAAAAACAAATTTAGTAAGGACATCATATATTCATATGATAGTCAAAGAAAAACATGCACACCTTGGAATTCAAGTTCATAAAAGCATCCAATACGTGCAATCACAATATTCCTTGGTCTGCAACCACCTACATTAGGAGTAACCACTAGAAAATTTGGCCCAATTTCTGACGGAAACTTCGTCGCTATTCCGACACATAGTCATCGCAAGAGAAAAAGTTTGAGGATGCAAAAAACGTGGTTCATCATAACGTCGCAATTCCGACGCCTTGACAAAGCGTCGCAATACCGACATCTTTTCCGTCGCTTCCAAACAAGCGTCGCTCTTCCAACGTTTACCAAACCGTCGCTCTTCCGACGTTTGTATAGTGTCGAAATTCTGACGAAATGTGGTCCGACATTTTGAACGTCGCTCTTCCAACGTCTTTATACTGTTGCTCCTCTGACATTTCCAAACTGTCATGATTCTGATGCCCTACAAAAGTGTCACAAGACCGACGCATTGCAAAAGTGTCAAAAGACCGATGCTTTCCAAAAACGTCGCAATACCGACGCCAGGAAGAACTGTCGTAATTCCGACGAAATGTGGTCCGACGTTTTGAATGTTGCTCTTCCGACGTCTTTATACTGTCGCTCTTCCGACATTTCTAAACTGTCACAATTCCGACACCATACAAAATTGTCACAAGACCGACCGTTTCCAGAAGCATCCACGCTTTCCAAATGCATCGCAATACCGACGCCAAGAATAACTATCACAATATCGACGGACGTCGCAAGACCGACGAAAGTGGAAATCGTTCAAAATTTCGGAAGACCGACGCTTACGAAGCGTCGGTATACCGACGACGGGTTCAATTTAAAAAAAAAAATGAAACTTTAAAACAGGACAGTAAATCTCCAATATTTGTTATGAATTGTGGGCGTTCCAATTGTTATGAACATAATTCGACCGTGAAATATTAATACCTCCGTTGAACCTTAGTTAGGACAACAATAGTCAACATATATACGCATGGGGCCTAGCGCTAGCGGCCTTTCCACATCCAACGGTGGATAATACGTCGCTCTGGCCTTGACGATCCAACGATCCAACTGGATATCGCGCGAGTTAGTTGCACAATCATTAAATCGCGATGAGAGTGGGTTTTCAAAACCGCTCAAGGCCACGTGTCTGCCTATGACATTTATCGCGTCCAAATGGGGAATACCGCTTATCGTACAAAGGCGGTGCGATATGCCGGAAACCCGTCTTTACTGTGCGGTCCTCAAGGTTCTGACTACTCTTACTCCAGGTTTCGTCCGCTTACTAACGCATTACTGCCATTGAACTCTGCCTCGTTGTTCATCCTTCGTGCGGCCATACCAAACGAACTCAGGCATGACCATTTCGAGGAGACACGACGCATTACATATGCCACGGTTTATGTCTTATGGTTCCGACAAGGTTATTATTGACTCTGCAAATTGATACACCGGTCCTTGGTTCATTCAATCGCCTACACATTCACAACACTCATTACAAGGTTTTAACTAGCTCACAGAGGTTCGAGCACAACATCTCCTTGCTCTACCACAGGCGCATGGGAATGTCATTAACCTAATTCACCCTCTATTCACACAATTGATTATAGAGAAATTTCCCAACTGTTTGACACAATTATCTGTGGAATTCACCAATGCTCATAAGTCCTGAGTCATTAGCTCGTGTTCCACTAAGAACTCAACCAGTCTATATGCACATAACCTCATCACAGGGTTTCTTAATTACCACGGGATTTCAACTATCTTTCACCAGGATGCGTACATATATTCACAAACAGAAAACTTACTCAATCAATGCACATATAATACTAAAAAATTCCTTATATAAATGAAATTTCTTACAGTCTCCTGGTCCTCGGCCAGATCTTCGATACAATGGCCTCCTCTTCCTTATGCAGCTCTATGCAGTTCTCTTTGCAGGTCTTCTGTGTAGGTCTATCGACTCTGTCACGAAGGTTTATTTTTATATCAATTACAATGAATCGATTCAAATTTCTCGATGACTCACAAACTCTTCAAATTCCTAACTCTGATACTAACGCTCTGACAGACAGAGACGGACTCCTAGAATTAGCTTAACTTCTGAAACTGACTATCTCTTCAGGTGCCCATTAATCATTCAGGCAGTTACATTTTCTCTACAAATTAACTAAATTAGCTCAACTATGGATAACTTCATAGGGAAATAAAACATGAGACCCCCCTTTACATTTATTTATGTACAAAATTTGTCTTGGGCCTAATGCCCCTGCATCAGATAACATACTGAGGGGCTAAATTTCCAGAGCTTCCATGCATCTGTAACATCTTCAGAGCATTTTCATGTGGTTTAGCTACCCTTGTCACTAAAATTGATAGTATATTAAAGATGACAGATGTTTTCAGCGTAACAAGAGTCATTTCAGGTTTCATTGGAAACATTATTTAGAAAACACAGTTTGTGCAATCAATCTTCATACTGAAGTAGCATATATTCAGTTTCACAATGACCTAATGTCATAATGTACTCAACAAGTCAATTTTTGCAGTGTCATACAACCTCAAGCCTCAAACATCTTTACAAGTGAGCATTTCAGGTCCGATTTAGATCAAACCTGTTAGAGATTTTACTAAAATCAAGTTACATTCTAATGCTCATTTAATATAGAGATTAAGATTCTGAATCTATGATGTTACTATTGTTGCCAGTATTTTTATTGTACTTGTGCCATACCCAACTCCACTAATATTAACAACAATGTTGAATCCTGATCAGTCTCCATCCATGAGATCTTAATGGCCCTTAGATGTGAGATTCACATGCCAAATTGAATCATTTCATAGAATGACTCCACTGCATATTACTGCCTTTCAGATATGGCTGAGTATCAATTTTACCAATTTGGAGAGCACTTGAATATAATCCTAATTACATCAAATTTCAAAATTTGAGTCTAACCCTAAGTGCATAAAATTCTGCAAAACCCACTTACGCAACACAGTCTAGGAGGGGTTAACATGCCTATGAAGTATTTAAACATTGTTGAGGGCTAAGAATAGTTGGACTTTGCCAACTAACCAAACTCACTTTTGACCACTTCTAGTAACTTTAGCCTGTAGATTCTCTCATAAAAAGAAAGCAGGTGGTCCAATAAAAGGAAGGGGACTGGTTGCGTGTTTCATTCCCTTTTTTTTGTCAGCTGAAAGCTTTCCAAGAAGAATAAATCTACTAAAGCATGAAACTGATTTTGTTGCTGCCCCAACTACCACTGATATACATCACAATGTGTCATAGTTTACTGTAAGCCTCTATTGAGAGTGGGCAACACTAAATCCAAGTAATTCCCCTCATCCCTTAAAAGACACCTCTAAATATAACTAGAAATTTCAAATAGTTAGTAAAGGAAAAGTACAAAGATATAAGAGATATGTGTTGAGCCAAAAACATGTGCATTCACAACAAAACTGGGATGGATAAAACTTAAAAAAAATTATGGACTTTGACAAAAAATCGTCTTATGCATACAAAATGAAAGAAGCATTGGCATACTACTATGTTTACAAATTTAAGAACAGGCAGAGTGAGTCTCCAGGCAACACAGTTTCATGTGGAGACCCTAGATCCTTGTACCCACAATATCTAGTGACTTATAAAATGATTGCCAAAACAATGCCTTTGCTATGCATGTAAGAACACCACCTGTATAATGAGGGAGATGTAATATTGTCTGAGAAGCAGATTTATACAGAGTGTTCCAAGATTGTGTATTTATGGAAGATACAAGTGATTTTGGCATGAAACATGTATCCAAGATTTCAATGTGCCTTATTTCAGAGCCCATTGATGATTTACTATGAAACCTAAACTTTCAAAACAAACACATTGAAATCACAAGATCTACATCACGAATATCATAAATATTAATTGTCTTTTGGTCACTGGCAGTAGATACCATAACAGGCCCACATGGCCTGTACCACCAATGTTGATTCTCTCGCACAACATTTGCAAAGCCAAAATTTCTCCCCGAGACATCCCTCTTTGCCAAAACTGGAGAGATGGTACTGGACGTTGAAGTGAAGGCCTCTGATTCAGTATGGAATGCCATAATTTCTTTATTATAAAAGTCCCATGAACAGAAACCTGAGTCCAATGTACAACCTGCAGATGCTGCCACAACATATTTACCAGAGTGACCATCTGAACCAGCTGCTCTGATCAACCAGCAATCACCCCACATGTTTGGGGTAAGCCCATATGGAGCTTTATATTCAGCCTTCTCCTGGAGATTGGAAAATAACAATACTGAGTATTACTCATACATCAACTTCCCTTTATGTTAAGGGAAAATTTAAAGAGTGCATAAATATTCTTGAAATCCTAATCATAGTTTCTAGAAAATTTCAACAGTCTTTGAAATGAACTACATCCTATTTAAACTACATCAAATATTTAGGCAAATCATTTTTTTAAATAGAAATTGGTGAATTTTATTTCAAATATAGAAATTTAAACCATGAGAATAATCTAACCCCTAGGATTTTCCTTATTTCTAATAGAAAATCCCAAAATGTATAAATTATAACACCCATAAACCCCAAAATTAAGTACAATAATTAAAACCTCCACACCTCTGAATTTGCTATATCGTGAAAAGAGCAGCATCCATCATCATGGGAAAGAAAAACCGATTCTCATTCTAATACAAACTAGCCTGCAGTAGATGTCTTATGGCTGATTTGATTCAATCGATCACAGGAAACCTCTTGAGTTTCTTCAATATTGCCAAAATGCTCTGGCTTGTTTTCCTGATCATCATCAAAGTCCATATTTTCATCACATTGAATTAGTTGGGGTTCATTATGATCAGGTCCAGTTCCTATTGCAGAGCTCCGGACATCCAACCAATATTGGAAATGCCATACTCATTCCCATTAGAGATTGTAAATATTGCTTCTGGCTTTAATTCGGTAAGTTCAAGAGCACTAGAATTGGATTCAGTTGATTTAGACTTGGTATAGTTGTCCTCTGATTTGTATTCCGATACAACACTATACTTGTGCTTCAACGCAAACAGAAATTCTGCAGCAATGGGATCTTCATCTATGGGGGTTATGGATCTGCCCTAAAAAACATCCCGAATATCTAATTCATTTTCATTCAACTGATCATGCAAATCCACCCTCGTCTTCAGCACAACAAGCTGAACTGGAGGCCAGTTTTTCATCAATTTATGGTGGGGGTAAAGCCTGGCTTCCAGATCTTGACTATTTAAGCATTTAATTGGGTTTTTCAGAGACCTGACCATAGAATCAAATGAATCCTGCAAATCCTGCAAAATAATAAACAATAGTAAGGCCATTATTTATTGGTTTGAAATAATAAACAACATGCCACAAACCCACATAATTAATAAATTATTTAAAGACAATAATTCCTACATATTAAAATATAAAGTTATAACATACCAGCTCATACTCGAACATAACATCTGTATCAATATTATTCTTCTGTATCTTCTTGATCTTCATCCAACTGATCGACATCTATATCAACATATGATTTACAAACAGTGTTGAAATGATCGACCATGTCATCATCATCATCAATTATGTCATTTTCAATAATATCCTCATCGACATCATCATCAATAATTGTTGCCTCATCTCCTATGCCTGGTTCATCTTTTAAGATATCTTCTTCGTCTGTCAATGCATCTTCCTTCTCATCTGCCACTGCATCATCTTCTTCTTGATCAATATCATCTTCTTCCTCTACAGTATACTCTACTAGCCTTCCTCTTGGATCATATCTAATAGCAAATGACCATTCGTTCTCACCTGGAACCTCTGAGTAAAAGACTTGTTCGCATTGGCTTGGAAAAAAATAGTGATCTTTTCCTGCTTCAAACTGCGATGTTTTAACCATTGGAAATCCATTGTCATGTTGAATAAGCGTTCTATCATCATCATGTACATTCATTCGTAGCCTATACCATTTGATGTCGAACAAAACTATTTTGAAGGAATTAAAGTCACACTCAACTATATCATGTAAGAACCCATAATATCTATTTTCAAATTCTCGAGGATGTCTGTCACTCCTGGATGAAACATTAGTGACCTGGAATACTGCAGTTATCCCACTATCAAAAGTTTTCCTGTTATCATCCAACTGTTTAATGCGAAATTTACGACCATTGCACCACATAGCCTTGTGGTGTTTCAACTACAATATGCCAAACATGAAAAAGATGCATTCTTAATTAATAATTAATCATATAATTTACACAGCATGAAAAATTAACTGAAAAATCAAACTTGTTGTCACATTATAAATATAGTATAAAATAAGTAATGAATAAAATAGGTGAATTAATTGCTTACCTTTCTATCTTTCAAACCATATACTAAATTGATTTCCCTGTCTGTAACGTTTCCATCTCCACTACGATACGCTTCTCTAATCAATTCAAACAGTAGTTGCCATGATAACCTACTGTTGTTACGTGCTTTACGTGTTTCAATCCATTCACTCATCCACTCAAGATTGTTTGCAATGTATAAAAGTAGTGCCTCATAATCTTGAGCACCTGAATAAAAAAACAATAATTCACCAATATTAATAAATATTACTTATAACGATGGTAAATTATATTAATTAATAAACTATGAAAGAATAAGACCTAAATGAATATAATGATCATATACATGATGTAAAAAAATGAAACATTATATGTATTATACATAATAAATCTTTTACCTCTCACTTTATTCATTCTACCTTTTCCCAACAGGTGCTCCACTTCAAATTTTTTGATGGAGTTCACATCCCAAATGCAATCCACCGCCTTCATGGATGGCGTAGCTAATATAGGAAGATAATGACTAATATACACCATGGATTCATATACCACATATCCCTCCACCATAGAACCCTCAGGTCGTGCTCTTTGTCTAACCAAAGCCTTGAAGGATTTCAGGTGCCTCTCGACCATCCACATTGACCTTGTGTGTACTGGTCCACACATTTCAATCTCCTCAACTTGGTGTATCAAGTAGTGTTCTTGTGCATTGAAAAATATTGGAGGTAGATAATTTTGCATTTCACACATTAGCCGAGGAATTTCTCTCTTCCAATACTTTATTTCATCTTGATGGATTTCTTTTAATGACAACCATCTGCAAATCATTACACAAGGTTATTTCAATGAAACATAATATATATTTCATTACAAGTAAATTAATACATCATTTCATCAAGTACAAAAAGAAATTGTAGCAATTAGATTTTGCGTATAAATCAAAACTACTTACCTCATGTATTTACTAAGACCATATATAACTTGTTTGACATTGTTGTCGAAGTTGTTTGGGAGAGATACAGGTAGAACATACTATAACAATAAAAAATGAATCGTTATTAGTTTCCAAATTAAACAGAAAAAAGGAAAATTTAAAATATGTATTCAAGCAATAACATACAAAAACGTATACCAAAAAAATTACCTTAACAAAGGTATGACAATCATGTGTTTTCACCCCACTGAAGTCACCTTTCTTCGTTAAGATATTATTTATGTTTGAAGCAAAACATGTTGGAAATTTAATTCTTCTAATGACCTCTTTTACATCATTCCTTTGTTGTTCTATTAATAACCATGGAATATTATTATAATTTCGACCTCCATTGTTATTTGATCTGTCGATCACACTTTTCATTGCATGATACAATTTCTCAATGTTAGCACAAATTTTGTCAATTTTATCTCTATCATGTGCACCATCTATGGTTCGCCATAACATTTCTGTCACATTCTTCCCGACATGCATTGTATCAAACAAATGAGCTATTTTTAGGTCCTCATAGTAGGGCAACCTCGCGAATTGAGAAGGATAACATTTCATTCTAGGTGGAAGTACAATATTAGTACCTTCACCACGACGATGACCTTGATATTATTGAATAAAATAAATCAGAACAATATTAATTATAAAATACAATAAAATAAATTCATTAGTTAAAACAAAAATTCCAAACATTACATAAACAAATAATATATATATATATATATATATATATATATATACACAAATTACGTACCAGCTGCTTGACGATTATTAATTCTGTTATATTCCAACATCCACAACTGAGGTGTCATTCTTCGTGGTTTTAATTCAGTTTCTTCTTTATCATTGAAAATTTGTTTTTCAGTAGTACGATACTTATGGTTCCTAGGGAGGAAGTGCCTAAATTCATCAAACACCATCTTTCTTAACTCTGATGAATGACGATACTTCATCTTAGGGCCACAAACTGGACATGCAAATCTACCCTTTGTTTGAAGACCTGCAATAGATGGATCAATAACAATTAATATACTATGAGATCATTTTTAAAACATGCAATATGGTATATCTAATTTAGATAATTATGTATTATATTACAATGCAACGAAATATTACATACCACAAACATGTGTTAGTCCTGGGGCATCATGAATTGTCCATACAAGCATTCCACGACATTGAAATCTCTTCTGCTTGATTGGTTTAGTGATGTCATACATAGTGATGCCATGCCATAACTGTATTAGTTCATCGATAAGAGGCTCAATATATACATTCATATATTTGACCTGGTACTTACCTAATTGTTCAAAATTACGGTACATAATAATTACTACCATGATATATGTATATATAAGTAAGTAAATAAATAAAATATATATTTATGCAAACAACGAGAGAAATGAAAATGTTACGTTCAAAGAAATAATGTATCAAATACCTGGAATAATCATAGTCAACATTATGTGCTCCCTCTTTATTGACATCCAAGGAGGAATGTTATTGTTGATAACGAAAATAGGCCACACTGAGTAAGTAGATCTAAGCTCTCCGAATGGATTAACAACATCAGCTGCCAATGAAAGCCTGACATTACGAGGTTCATTTTTAAAATCTACATATTTTTCCTCGATTTCTCTAAATGCAGAACCATCTGCAGGCATTCGAAGAACACCATCTCCACTTCTATTCTTTGAATGGTAATCCATAAACTGTGCTATGCTGTTACACCTGAACATTCGCTGCAAACATGGAATTATGGGAATATGACGAAGAACCTTTTGAGGCACCTTTTTAGTTAGTTGATCTGTTTGATATCTACTGGTACCACATTTCAGGCATTCTGTTTTCAACGCATGTTCTCCGTAATATATAATATGATCTTTAGGACATGCATCTATAGTGTTATATTCCATTCCAAAGTGTTTCATAATTGATCCAGGTGGATATCGGTGGCCTCCCACCTATTCCATTTGGACCCGCAGCATCAATTCTTTCAGTTTTTCAGCTTTAGCACAACTTACTATTTATAGCAGGTTTTCGGGTCCTGCACACCCGAAGCTGTTTTGGGGCATTAATAATCCAGGTGGATATTGGTGGCCACCCATTGAGTCCATTTGAACCCCCACCATCAGTTATTTCAGTTTGTAAGTTTCAGCACAACTTACTATTTTTAGTAGTTTTTCGGGTCTTAAACTTCCAGAGCCGTTTTGAGGCCCTAAACGACATTTTTTGGGAAAACGGAGAGCAACATGGCTCCATGGACCATGTTTCTCATTTAAAAGTTGTACTCCTTGGACGGATCTTTCTAACGAGCTATTGAGCGCATCAAACGGAGATCGGATGCCAAAGTTACGTCCCCGGGAAGTTGAACCACCAATTTACCCAAACGGGGCCCACAGTTTTGGTGCTTCATCTCCTACGGTTAGGGTTTTGGACGTTTCGGATTCTACATTGTTTCTCAACAATAAATAGGCCCTCGAGCCTCATTGTAAGACAGTTCAGGGGGCTAGGAGCCGACACATCTCTTCTTAGAGATAAGCGCGACCAGTGCCCTAGCTCGCCACATCTCTATCATGTCTGCATTGTAACATAGTTCAGGGGCTGGTAGCCACCACCTCTCTTCTCAGGGATATGCTGCCAGTACCCTAGCTCATATATTTCCATTATGTCCGTAATAGGCCTGCGAGCCTCAATGTAACACAGTTTAGGGGCCTGCGTACGCTACATCTCTTCTCAGAGATACGCTACCAGCGCCCTAGCTTGTTTCCATTATGTTTGTAAGCTTATTTCAGTCATTCGTTTATTAATAAAATGAAGCATTATTTCTACTGCATCTTTGTATCTATGGTTATATCTATATTCTGTTGCGTTCCTGCATAAATCCGGATCAATAATAGCACGTAGATCTCGATATGTTCGAGTTAAAGTATTTGGCGATGGTAACAAATATTCACCCAACAATCTACAACATAAACAAAAAGTAGTGTCTTGTAAAGATTATTAATCATATATATATATATATATATATATATATATATATATATATATATCATAGTTATTAAAACCGGAACCGGTGACCGGACCGGTGGAGCTAATGAACCGGGTTTCGAACCGGAACCGGTCTAACCGGTAGCGGTCAGATCTCAATGAACCGGTTTTAAAAAAAATACATTAAATAATTATTTTTTAATAAAATGAAAAATAAATAAATAAATAAAAACTATTTTTAAGATTTGCAACCATGATTCCAAGCCAATAGAGACAAAATATGAAAAGTTTTCTCATTTATATACCATGCAAAGGTGAATATATCAAAATGGCACCAAATGCAATACATATCATCGAAAAATACATAAGAAAACTTGTTGAAGTAATGTATTAGGTTTCTCTTATATTATTCACTGTGTTTTATTGTTGAGTTAATATTATAATATAAAATATGTCCCTGCTCAGATCTGTTGTCAATTCATTGTATCAGCCTTAAATACAATCCTGGGTTCAGTATATATATATATATATCAGACCAACATTTTGAAGATCTTGTATTCTTCATTATCTATGTTGGCTTGACAATAAATTTCTAGAAAAACATCTACAACACTTAGAGGTATTGAATTGGTTTATGAAACCCACTATTAGTGCTATTTGTAACAAGTTGAGAGAGCATTACAACTTCAGCAGTCTGCTCACAATGTGTTTGACAAAATTTATCACTGAAAAGATTCATTAAAACCCAGAAAACTCAGTAGCCAGTTTAGTGCATTTCCAAGCGGGAATTTTCTAGTGGTCAATTTATTATTGCCAGTCACATTTTCATTAGTTGTATGTTGTTGTCCCTTGAGTGGCGTCAGACCATTTGCATCAGTCTTGATGCCATGATCAAATTGCTTGTATGATGTGTGAAAGGTTTTGTATTTATGCTGCTGCTATGTGTGAGCAGAGAGAGAGGGTCTGACAGTTCCTAGCTGAGTGTGAAATAAGGTTGCTGCTGATTGTTTTGAGAACAGAAATTGTCATCAAGTACACTTGATGAGTTGCATGCTGCCAAGGATTTTATGCTAGCCAACCTTGTATTTATCAGTCATCATGTGTATTGTTGCTACTATAAGGTGTTGAGTATGAGTTATTAGACAAGTTTGTTGCTAGTATAATAGAGGAATTTGCAGCTTATGGAGGAGACACTGAGGAATTTGCAACTCATGGAGGAGCACCTAACCGGCCGGTTAAGTACGGAACTGACCGATTTATGCATAAACTGGCCGGTTCCTTACTTAACCGGCCGGTTAGGTCCGGTTAACCGGCCAAAACAGGTGAGAATAGGCTATTGACCGGGTTGCAAGGCCGGTTCCAACCGGCCGCTGTCCTGACTGGCCGGTTTTGATAACTATGATATATATATATATATAAGTTATTATTTTACACATTTATTACAATTAAAAAAAAGGGAAAATAATCAACATTTACATATATGTGATCATATATACATATTGCATACCTTAGGAGTTGTGTCATACATCTGCTCGACAAATTATTCATAACCTTTAAGTTCACCAGCAACAATGTAGCAGAGAGAAGAGTTGCATTTGAGTGTTCAAAAAGTCGTTCACTTGACCTTTCAATCAGAGGTACATCATAAATACCGTCACTGCTATCTCCACCATCATCATCTCACTCACCATACAAGTCTTGGAGAATTTGATTTGTCCCATCATTAATGTGAACTGTCTCATTACTGTCATCGTGATCTACCTCCATGGGATCATTAAAATTACCTTCATCATTTGCTTCATGTTCTTCACCTTGTACAACATCATTTCCAATACTAATATTTGCTGCAATATTCTCTTGTACTGGTGCAACATCATCTAATCTACTACTATTTAGCCGTGGAAGCTGGTTGATCATCTGCAAAAAGTTGGGGGGCAACTGTGCCTTTATGAAAATTACAAACATTAATAATTAAACATTAGTGCGCATATAAAAATATTAAAATAATATAAAATTTTACGATATAATCAAAATGAAGATAGATAATTAATTACCATGGGACGATAATCATTCAATCCACTATCAATGTGCCCATATTTCCTACAATGCACTGTTGTTGTTGCTATTAAAACTCTAACATTATTTCTCATACAACATTTTTTACAAGGGCAATAAACTCTGCCATCACCCCTTTCACCCTTTTGAATTTTTATTCCAGCTCCAATGTTTTCTTCCATTGATGCAAATTATCCTATAAAGAAAACAATAATCTCTCTCAATGCTGTAGAAAACCCAAGACTTGTTGAACTCAATGGGAGCTCAATATATAAGAAAAAAGAAAATAAAAGTGGGCATTTTACAAATTGTGGGCTTTTTACAAAATGTGGGCTTTTTACAAAATTATGGGCTTTTTACAAATTGTGGGCTTTTTACAATTTGTGGGCTTTTTACAAAATTGTGGGCTTTTTACAAATTTTTTATATTTTTAATAAGATGTGGGCTTTTTACAAAATTGTGAGCTTTTTACAAATTGTGGGATTTTTACAAAATTGTGAGCTTTTTACAAAATTTTGGGCTTTTTACAAATTGTGGGCTTTTTTTGTTCTTAATGCATTTTCTGTAGATTACTAAACAGATTTGTCCAAAATTTGAGATGCAAACTGTAGTCTCTACTACGTTTGGAAAATTGGAGGTTTATAAAAGATAAACTGCGAACATAATTGTACCACTATGATAAGAAGCTGTCAGAAGCATTCCTTCTGCTTCACAAATGTGGAACTACCTTAAGAATGCTTATGGTTGCTATAAATATTAGAGCATGGCAGTTAAATGTAGTAGTTATGCTAAAATACTGAATAAAAGCTTGAGAGTTCTCTTCAAATACTGTACGAATGCACCAAATTAAAGTTGTACCATTACTAAAGATAAATGGCCAAAAATAGTCAATTTTGATATCGTGAAGTTATGTCTTTCTCGGTAACAAACTGGGGATAGGATGGAAAATATGAGAGAACTAAGTTCCAAGGACTAAAAAACCAAGGCCAACATAGTTCTGCCTTGAATCAGAGACAAAACAAAGCTGCCCAAAAAAGTGTTTGAGAGCACCCATTGAAGCTCCTATATATAGCAAAGTCAACATTTTCCTATTGAACAAGTTTGTATAGTCAAAGCCATAGCAAGAGAAGATAGCCACGATCCTAAATGATAACCAGAGCCAAAGCTAAGACAGATCCACGTTTAGCAGAACAAGATAGCCATAGCAAAGGATTTGACCACAGAACCAGATCATGAGAGATAGCAAGATTCCTGCTTCCACTGTGGAAATGTAGAAACTGTACAAGGGCTTTGCTTGCAGCAGATTTCATTGTGACAGTAATTGCTATGGTGTTGTAAGCGCTCATTAGTAGAATCTTAAAGCCATTCTGGAATTCTTTTAACCTGGAGAGGGTTTTATGTGGTTATAAATCCTCATGTTCAAATTCCATTGTGGATTGGTTGTGTTTGATATTATGTTTTTACTGTCCGCAGTTGAATTTTCGCACAGAAAATTATCAGTCTAAAGTGAGAAATTTTGCGATGTTTCTTTTGCTTCCTATTGTGAAGTATTTCACTCAGAACTCTACTCGTTGTAACAGAGGTCTTGGGCATAGAACAGGGGACTTGGGTTTTTTGGAATCAAACTTCAAGTTAAGATGCTCATCTGAAGAATGGCACAATGAGCCTTAGCATGGAGTTGGGAGTACCAATTTGAAGTGCAGGTAGGGCATTGTACAATAGACCAGTTAGATTTCTGGACCCTAATACAAAAGTTTCTTCTTCTTTCAAAACATGTTTCTCCTTTTTTGTAACCAATGTGGGTCCTGTTCTTGTTTCAATTGGGGATGGATGAGCATTTTTTATTGCTCCAGATGATCACACTTTGGGTAGCCCTGGAGGCTATTTGGGGGTGATGAGTCCAACAGGTCTCAATGAACTGTTTCCCTCGCTGGGGAATACTATTGCAGTGGAATTTGATACTATTTTGGATGTTGAATTCCACGATCCTAATGGAAACCAGTACCTTCAGCTCCAGTACCTGTTCACAAAAGAGGGTGCCATAGTCATTCATGCGTGTAGAGAGGGTGAATTGTAGGCATTGCAACAGGAGGTGTTGTTGTTGTTGCATTGGCCACTAGATTGTTTGTCTGGTTCTGTTACAAGCGCAGAGTATTGAAAAGGACAGACAAATTTAGTTTAGATATTGTGAAATTGCCTTGGAAATTCACCTACAAAGAGCTCAACAATGCTACGAAAAACTTTTTTTGAATGTGATTGATAATCGATAATTGCAAAGCAAGGGTAATCCGCTTGTGAAACCCAAATTTCTGAGCATTTTCTAAAACCTGATGACGGAGTCATTGTAATGAACAAGCGCCTAGGTCCATATTACATCCAAATCTACCAAGCACCAAGATCTATAAAAAAAATCCATAGTATCTGCAAACTAAGAAGAAGAGGCAGAAAATTTGTTCTGCTTACTTGTTCGAATAGTGGTTGGGGTTTACCACGGCAAAAATTTGACAGAGCCCATGTAGCATTTATTATCATTGAAATTTTGGCAGTATCATTCAACTGGGCAAGCACCTGCCTCGGAGCTCCATGACTGAGGGAAAGATCACTAAATGTTGCAGAGTCTCCAGCAATATTTCCCAAAGCCCAAACAGCCTTACACGAACACCAGTTGAACTCAAAGTTGGGTAGTAGTTTTTTAAATCAAATTCCAAAACTACAGACGTATAAAGATAGTTGGGAAGAATAATTTTATGCCTCTAAAATGAACATGCTACCTGTTCTCGAACATTATCATTCCCAGAGGTAAGAAGTTCCACAAATATAGGCAGTGCCCCATAATCAATCACAACCTTTGTATTCTCAGAGGCTCCAAAAAAACCCAAATAGGGTCAACCCTACTATAGGAGGAAGGGCCTGCAGTAAGAACTTACCATTTTGCAATAACTGAGGGCGAATTCTGTTTTGCAAGAGCTGAGGGCGAATGCTGAGGGCAAATGCTGTTCTGCAAGAGATGAGGGCAAATGCGCACGTGATATCAGACGTTAATGTAGTTTTTAAAAAAATCATTTTTATGTAGCGCGCATTTGATTTTTAGCATTTCAAATCATTTTTATTTACATTTTATTTTTGCATTTCTAATACAAGTGACAAAAAAATTTCTACAAGAGGTTGAAATTTTTACTAGAATAGCCATGAAAGACTAATTAAAATGGCTTAAAATGCAAGTGGAACTTCAAAATAAATGTAATTGAAGGTTCTCTCCACTAAATTTTTGCAAAAATGCTTACATTATTTAAGTTATCTAGGATATTTTTTTGTATTACACAATCAAAATTAAATAATGAAATAGTTGGGTAGTCTTATTGTTTCAAATTAGGACACAATTTTCAAATGGTGATGAAGTTTCATGTGATGATTAATTGACAATATTCTCCTTCCTATCCTTGAAAAACTATACAAGGTTCCCTGTTGCCACATGAAACCCTAACTCATGTAGCAACATAGGACCAGTCCTCCATTTTGCCCGTCATAAGGCATTTTGCACATATTTGACGACTAGAATTTGCGGATTCCCATTTTCCGTGAGGTGCTAGGAAGGATAGAAGACTTAATTTTGACGTTTGAAATTTTTTCAAAAACTTTCTTACGCCCTTTAATTTCCACTTACCAATAATTTTGCAACACTAGTCCTCTTCGCAATTGCAAGGCTGTACTCAAAAAGTAAGGAAAGTTACTTTTTTGGCTCACTTAATGATCCAGGTGGATACTGGTGGCCACTTGCCTATTCCACTTGGGGCCCCACCATTGTCTCTTTCAGTTTTTCAGTTTCGGCACAACTTACTATTTTTAGTAGTTTTTCGGGTCCTGAACTTTCGGAGCCGTTTTGAGGACATTTTTGAGGTCCTCAGATAGATCTTTCTAATGATGTATCATGTGCGTCAAATAGAGATAGTATGCCAAAGTTACGTCCCTGGGAAGTTGAAACACCAATTTACCCAAACGGGGCCCATAGTTTTGGCGCTTCATCTCTTAGGGTTAGGTTTTTGGATGTTTAGGGTTCTCCATTGTTTCTCAATAATAAATAGGCCCTTGAGCCTCATTGTAACTTAGTTCAGAGGCCTGTAGCTGCCACATCTCTCCTCAGAGATAGCTACCAGTGCCCTAGCAAGTTTTATTTCCATTCTGTCTATAAGCAAATTTCAGTTCTTTGATATTAATAAAATGAAGTGTTATTTCCGCTGCATCTCTGTATTTATGGTTATGTGTTTATTCTGTTATGTTCCTGCATAAATCCGGATCAATGGTATCAGAGCGGTCTAATTTTTCTCGATCCTTATTTGCATGTCCCCAACGAGGTCGGGGTATAAGGAGTTAGGGCTCGATCTGGTGGAACCTTTGCAAGATCGGCCTCGCAAACCTCGACGGACGCCCATGGGGGACGAAAAGAAAGATGAGGGAGCAGGAGATCCTATCAAAATATTGCTCGAGGAGGCCCTTAAAAAAAAAAGGAACGCGATGATGGATAACTTTGCCCAGATCCTTCAACGGCTGCCCACTGGTGGCGCATCTGCATCTAGCAACCACTCTGGAGGTGCGACTCCTTTTAAGGTACAAGTAAATTTTGACATTCCCATATTTGAGGGTCAAATATATGAAGATGTCGTAGATATATGGTTGAATCTATTAGAAGGATATTTCTCAGTTCATGACTTTTTCGATAGGGAGAAGATTATTTTTGCACTCCTCAAAGTTGCCCCCCATGTCAAGGACTAGTGGGAAACCCACTGTGAGAAAAAGAACGAGACAGAACCCTCTTTGTTCTCGACCGTACCCACTTGGAATTATCTCCGAGACGCCGTCAAGGAACAATACTATCCCATGGGGAGCTATGAGGACAAGTACATACAATGGACCACGCTGCGGCAACAAAGGGATCAAGATGTGCATGAGCTGAAGAATCTGTTCCATACCCTGCGCACCAAGTTGGGTATCAAAGATTCAGAGAAACATCTGGTGCTAAAGTATCGCAATTTTCTGCATAGATATATTCAGGAGGAAATGGAGCTCCTCGACATCTCCTCGCTTGGTACGACATACCAGTATGCTGCCAAGATTGAGCAGAAATTCAAACAGAAGAAGCGAGACTTTGGATCTGCGAATGAAAAGCAAGGGAAGGGTGCTCCCAAACCACAGAACAAAGGACAAAGCCAAGGCATGGTGACTCAAGACAACCTGTCGAAGCCACAAGCAAATAACAACACCACAAAGCCAAAGAAGGACACGGGAAAGTGGTGTGAGTTCCATAAGAGCTCCACTCACAACACAAGTGAGTGTCAGGCCAAGAAGTCGCTGGTGGTTGAGATGCGGGCTTTTGAGTCAGATGCATGCTCCGACTCTAAATCAGAACCTGACAAGGGGAATAACAAAGGGAAACAAATTATTGATGCAGAGCCCAATGCCACTGTTGTTACTACAAAGATCCAGAAGGAGGAACCAGAAGATTCAGAGGAGGAGGAACGTCTCTTCGATCCACTCCCAGATGTGGGTAAAGGGCTCCCCGATACAGTTCATTGTTGACAATGGGAGCCAAAAGAACCTCATTTCGGCAGATGCCGTGAAGCGGTTGGGCTTGCCGACCACAGCTCACCCACATCCATACACCATCGGGTGGCTTCACCAAGGATGAGATCTCTGCGTCAGCCAGCAGTGTCGCCTTCCCTATAGCATCAAGCCCTTCACGGATGAGGTATTATGCGACGTTGCTCCTATTGATGTTTCTGATGTATTATTAGGAAAACCATACTTGTGGAAGCGTCATGCGGTGTATGAGTCTCGGCCTCGTGCTATTATTGTTACTTTGGGAAATTAGTTGTACAGGATACCATAGGTACCACCTCCTGCCACTATCTCTTTGGTTACTGCAAAACAATGTAGTAAGCTCATTTCCCAAACCAGGAAATTCATTTTCCTGATGATCTGCCCCCAGGGCAAGAAGAATACTGTGGCTATGACCTCCAGACAAGGCTCCTCTACACGACAACAACAAATGGATAAGATTGTGGAGGAGTACGGGGACATTTTCACCTCACCCACAGGGGTTCCTCTACACTGTCAGGTCAAGCACCCGATTGATCTGACCCCAGGTGCGCCGCTACCCAAAGGACCGATCTATCGGCGCTCTGTTTTGGAGAACGATGAAATCAAGAGGCAGATTCAGGAGCTGCTACAGAAGGGTCACATCTGATCAAGTTCATCGCCCTGTGGGAGCCCGATAATTTATTATTGTGAAATTATAGTTCTAAAGTATCTCTTATTCTATGAGCAATGTAATCTATTAATTGTAAGTCGATTCATTAAAAAAATTCAAACTGATTTTAGCATGAATGATGACAATTTATATATTAATTGGTTTTTAAGAGTATTTGTATTATGTAGGAGCACTGGAAAGAAACATCAGGACTTCATTTTTTGTTTTCCTTATTTTATTGGGCTGAACTGGAGAAAATTGAATATGAATAGTGAGTTAATTGTAAGATCAATGGGCCAAGGCCATACATCAACATTGACCACAGTGGGGAAGAATAAAAGCATGGATATTCATGCAAGTATAGTTATTAATGTAAGATCAAAGTTAACTTTTAGCTTCACTAAAGAAATAGAAGGCAAAGATCTAGCATCAACTGAAACTCACGTGAAAAAGTAGATGAAAAATGTACAATCATCCAATGGAGGGGTAATCTATAATTATCCAGTAAGACTCTTGGCTATGCCTTGAGACTAAACTGATTCTCAATATTTTTGAATAATCATCCATTAGAATTTAGTAGGAAAACCATAGTAAATCATTGTTCAATGGCCATGCAAAAATATATAAAAAATAATATTTGTTGGTTTTTTTTCAATAAGTGGACCATGATGGGACCACTGAGAAGGTGGGGGTGTTTTTTTAATCATGGAAGTGAGGTTTATTAGATTGATAGTCAAGTTACCTTTCCCTATAAATTTTCTCGATCAAGTTATTCATTCATTGAACTTTGATTCATTCCTACTGTTTTGATACACAATCCAATCCAGTTGAGTCTTGAGTCTTCATTGAGAATGGAATTCATAGGTTGTCAAGAAAGAGGTTATCATGCACATGCACTCTTCTTTTCTTGATATCTTTGTAACTATGTTCAGCCTGAGTTCTATATTTTTAAATTATCATAATAGTTCGTGATTATTAGGCTTTTATTTTGTCTTTTAAGAATTTTAATTTAATTATTATTAATCATTAAATTTAAAAAAATATATATGTACATATATATATAGTTATTATAGTTATTAAACTTTCAATGGTACATCAACTTTGATATATGAGAAAATAGATACTGACAAATGGTACATCATGGCCTGATTAATTTTGCTCAGCAATTTCAAATGGTATAACATTTAGTCAACAGTAATCATCAATTTCTTCACACAGAGACTAATTTCTCTGGAAGCCGGAGATTTCTTTGGCTTGTTATTCTTATAACTACATAGACATAATTAATAGAGAGATTGAGGACAGAAAAAAATCTAGCGCTTAGTCTCCACTACTCAACATGATTTTGTGAGAAATAATACATAGATTGATTTCTCTGAGTGCCTTAGCGTTCTTTGGCTCATTTTTTTAATCACAACAACAATAAAAATGCACTGAGGATTTGTTCTTAGTCCGATTATGCAATTTTTATAAGACAGATTATGCAATATTAATAATAAACATAAATTTATTGCAATTTAGGGAAAGCTCGTTCATGTTTTTTTCTTTATATTGGAAGGTTACTTGATTTTTGAAGTAATTTTTAGTAGATCATAGCTTATATTGAGGATATATTAGTTTGACAAGAATAAGTTATTTCTCTTGAAACTTTAGGTATTAAAAGTCCATGACACAGATATATCACACTCCAAAATCCAAAGAAAATGGAAGAGCGTTCAATTTTTTTAATCAAACTTTTATTGGTGAAGGGTTAATTTATTACGAGAACATCATTAATGAAGTGAAAAATTTTAAACGTAAAATTTATTGACTAGAAAAATAATGACCAAAACGTCAAAAAAAATTGTGTGACGGGTAAAAAGAAATCCAAATTCCAACCTTGCCTTCCACTTGTTGGTGAGTGGAGGTTATTCACTTTTCATTTATAGCTTACCAGGTTACTCATGTTACCAATATTTTCACATGGCTCACTTTTAGGTGACTACTTATTGTACTTCTTCTTTATAAAGAACAATTGGTAGATAATTGTATATATTATTTGAAATATATAACAAATCCAGGCAACAAAATTACAACAAATAGAAAATTATGCAAAAAATTCACCAGGGCACTACTAATGTGTGGATACCCTATCATTTCTTAGATCCTCATAACTTACCAACACCTACTATATTGGTATACACATAATATGGCATTTACCTTAAGTATTTCATATGTATCTAGAAGTAAATAAGTTGTATGACAATTGTTATGGCAGATATAAGATGTGTATTATAGTTTATATTTCAATTTTTCTTAAGTAGCATGCATGTGCGGTTCATATAGTGACTACAATTACCAAACCTATTTCAGTGAACATGTGAAGATGATCTCTCATTAGGTCCTAATTACTTAAATCATCATTAATTAGCTTTCCAAATGAATAAAATATGTTAAAAAATTAGTAAAAACTAGGAAAAAAAATCATGCTTTAAAAAAATATGGCACAATGAGTCACACTCTGAGATTTATTTAATTACTCATCAAGTGTCGCTACAACATATATATGATCACAATTACCATAGAAATGGGACATGTGACCATCATTTTGGTTTCGCCAATGACAATCCACATCATGAGAATTGTTTAGGGTTGATTGTGTTGATTTTTTTTAAACAAATCATTTATACATTTTATGGAAATTATAGACACAATTTATAATCACATTACAAGATCATGATGTATGGATATTCCTTATCATTTCCTAGATACTCACAACTTACCAACACCTAATAGATTGATATACACATCATATAGAATTTACCCCTAGAATGCCACATGTATCCTAAAACAAATTAGTTGTATGGCAATTGTTATGGTGCATATATGATGTGTATTACAGTTTATCTTATAATTTTGTTGTAGCATACAAAAATTTACATAGTGATATGAGAACCACTCTCTAGAGTATACATCGATTTTGTACACATGGCTTTTGAGTTGCTTTTTAAGATATATCATTGGTGATGCTCACATGATTATATAATGAACCATTAAGTTGAACTATGAAATTATTCCTCACAACACACACACACACATATTGATGAATTAATAATTTTTCTCATATAATTTTTTTAATCTATTTTGAAAAAAAAATAAAAATTATATATAATTATTTCTAAGAAGAACAAGAGAGAGTTCCTTACCATATCTTCGTAAAACATATAATAGCGACGTTTGGAGGCAGCCGTCGCAATAGCGACGCTTTGGGGCATAGTGTCGCAATTGCGACGTCTTCCTCCAAACGTCGCAATTGCGACACTTTGTCTAAGTGTCGGTATTGCGACACTTTTCTCTAAATGTCGGTATAGCGACGGTTTCCCAAGATCAATGGCCCAAAGTGAACCCGATAACTTACCTTTTCCCCACACCTTTCCTTTTGATCGTGGCCGTTCGCTCGTTGAATCCAGATCCGACGACGCTAATACATTTTCGCGCTCATAAAGTAATCGTTTGATGTTTTGGCAAAGCCGCGCGAAATGGGTGGTTTTTCCAAACCACCCGCGCTTACGTGTCGCCACCACGTTGTATCGCGTTCGAAAAGCTAGTTTCCGCTTACCACCATTTACCCTCGCGAATACCACTGGCGGTATTCCCTAAACCTCACCCGTTTAACCTAAGTTTAATGTCATTTAACTATGGTTATACCATCGTTTAATACATTAAAATTATATTTTTCATTCAAATTTTCACCTTTTCGCTTTAAACCTGTAAAAACATTGCAGAACCGTTTTTCCTCAAAATCACACCGTTTGAACCCTGAGAAACTTTGCAGAGCCATTTTCAACCTACCAGTACCATTTTTCGATGCCCATTGCCTTGAATTTCCATTACAAAGTACTACATTGTCCTCTGCGAAGCCATTTTCAAAAAATTGAAGACTGAGCACCTCTGCAATGTCTTCAACCAAATTCCATTGGTTCTCCAGGTACTTTTCTTCGAACTTTCCCTCTGATATTTCAAAATTCCTGTCGATTTCAAATAATTACCAAATTTACTGCAAAAAAGTGTCCATTTTTCAGGGGAAATTCTGTCAAAATTTCCTTGGAATCCCTAATTTCCCTTTCTCGCAGTTTTTTCCATACCCTGGTCCGTTTTGCTGTTGAAATCGATTTTAAATACACGTTATGAGCTTTAAATTCCTTGCATTTCCTAAAAACCCTGCTCAGAAACCCCTTTTTCAGTAGAAATTCGCCAAGAAACCCCTGTTTCTCGTAAAGGAACTTAGAAAACCATTTAAGCTTGCTTCGTTCATATTAAAAATGACCAAGAAACAGGTAACCCCCAAGAATGGAGGCCCAAAATCTCAAAAGAAGTCTTCTGCAAAGATTCCTCAGCCTCTGTCCTTCAAAATTGAGAAACCAAATCCTACACTCACGGCTGATTCTACAGATGTGGTCAGACCAGTCCAGCCTCCAGTCATTTCTCCAGAGAACAACCCTTTAGTTGATCTGGACTATAGAATACTAGACCCTAATGTAGAATTTAACCTGCTTGATGTCTATAATTGGTGCTATGGAAAATCAATGGAAAAGGGTGACAAAGATATTCCAATTTGGGAATCCAATCTTCCTAGATATATTGTCCCTCTCACTCATTATGTTCTTGACTTTATCAGATTATGTCAAGCCTATTATATTCCAGAACAAAGATTTATTGTAAAAAAATAAAAAGACATCATGTTTTACATCACTAAAGAGTCGATAAATTCCACACTGCAAATGAATCATGACCCCAATTCTGCTTCCCTACCAATAGAAGATTTAACCCAACTATATCTTGACTTGGATTTCAATACTAGATTCAAAATATACAAGACTTTTTTTCCAAATCAAGTTGATATTCCTAATTTAAATCCTCCTTTCGACACCGTTGATTTCCCAGATGAAACTAGACAGATTGTCTCAATGCTCTCTTTCATACTAGGATACACCAGTGATGAATTCACTAATGTGGCTATCCTAGGTTTTCTGTCAACTCTAAGCCCTGGTCAATCACCATCCATTCAGTTCAATTTTGCTAGATTTATTGCTGAAAGTATGCATTATCAGTTATCCAGATTATCAGAAGAAGGAGTTTTCAGATACTCCTCTTATCTACTCCACCTCTTCCTATATTATCAAACAGATAAGTTTCGAATTGAATGTCAGAAAGTGGATGCAGAAGGAAAAGTTCTATTAGTAGTATTTTGGTCATCTATTCTAAGGAAATGGAATAGAGAGTATAGTTTTACAGATTTCAATGACTCATTTATAGCCCCTGCTATGTATCTCTTGGAAAAAGAGGAGATCCCTAGGATCAATGATTAGACAAGAAGAATTCTGCAGTTATCAGAGAGCTACAAAACTGCATATTGGTATTTATATAAAAATCATACAGAAATCAGAGTGTATGGCTCATCCCTGGCCCCATATAAGTGACCCAGATTTCTTACTACAAGAATATTTGCTTTATAATATCTGAGACAACTATTGAATGTAGATGAAATCAACTTCATAGCTTCCAAGAAAAAGACCCAATTTAAGCTGTAAAATCAAATTGGGCCATTCATTGTGAATAACAGAGAAGTTTCCAATGAGATAAATGTCAAACTTAAAGAGTATAAGTTCCCATGTAGTTTTACATGGAAGTATGACCCACAAGGTATTTTGAGTGCAATAAGGGTAAAATGTAAGTTTCCTGTTTACTTGCATGATCCTAAGCCCCATATTGAAAGATATGTAAATAAAATTGAATGGGAGCCAAACATCCTATCTGATGATGATTCACAGGTAGTACAGGTAATACAGGTAGACAGTGGCAAAGGCAAACAGATTGAACATACATAGGTGGCTTCTACAAGAAAAGATACTGATAATGTACATAAAGGAGACAGAGAAGGAGATAGTTTCATAACTGAGACTATTGAGGACATAAAATTCAGAACTCCTTATAGTAAAAGAAGCAAGTCAACAGAAGAAGAAAAGGATAAGGCTGTAAATATTGATATAGATGATGAAGCAACAAGAATAGTCACTCAAACATTATAAGAGCTTCAAAATGTAAAAATTGGAACACAACAAAAAGATACAGTCATGAAGGAAAACCAGGCTACTGTCGATTTGCCTCCTTCTTCTTAGGAAACTGACAATACAAAGTCAGAGATTCAGATTAGATTCAGACAGATTAAAGAGAAGAATGAAGAGATCAAGAATCAAGCTCATTCTATATTTCTTAAGGAAAAGCCTGGAAACAAAGACAGGCTTCTTTCAACATTTGATTATTCATCCAATAAATTGGTAATGTCATTCTGGAAGCCTACAGTGGCTGAGCCAAAATCAGTGGCAGATTATTCCAAAACAGATTTTGAAGTGGATGCAGATGCCATTCATGAATCAGATCAAATTGAATTTCATAGGAGCAATACTGAAATGCTATATTCCAAAATTGTCAATAGAACTATGAAATCAATTAGGCTTGAGAAAACAATGCTCAACCTCCAAAATCAAATGAAGTTGGACAAAGCCTCACTGTATGCTAATAATTTAAGAATAAAATCACTAGAAGATATAATGATTGAAGCGGGGGGTGACCCAGCCAACATTGAAGGGGAAAAAGTCTTAATTAAACAAAAAAATGAGGATATAGCTGCTCTTAGAAAACAGTTGAAGTTGCCTCAGAGTGAAAACTCTCAAGCAAAAGAAATTCTACAGCAAAAAATAAAGAATGATGATTTAAAGCAGCTTGTACATCAAATGACAGATTAGATAAAAACAATGGAAAGTCAAATAGAAGCTCTAATGAAAGAGAATGAAGAACTAAGAAAATCACAACCAATGGTCATTCCTACAGTGATCCCCACTGTAAACATTGCTATACCATCTACTTTGGCAGAACACTTGGCACCGAAAGGAGTACTGGCAAGTGCAGTGCCAATTACTTCTCTAATATTTGCCTCTTCTTCTTCATCCTCACAAAGGAGCACACTACAAGACCAAGATAAAGAGATTCTTAGTTTGAAAGGCATTATTAAAAATTTAGAAAATTCCAAAAATGATGCCTTGACTACTTCTAAAGGACATGAGCAAAGGGCCGATCGACTACAAGAACAGGTAAAGATTCTGCAAGCACAAGTAAATCTTACAGATCAAGTGGCCTATATAAAAAATAATTTATGGACCAAAATTATTGAAGGCATTCATTCTCAATGGCCTTCAATTCGGATAATTTATGAACAGAGGGAGTTACTTCAAGTTACTAGTGCAGAGATTGACAAGACTAAGAGGGAAATTGACAATAAACCAGCCCAAGCAATCCAACTCATAGCTTTTTTAAACAGTAAAACTAGGGAAGAGTTGGAAGAATTGAAAATTGTTGATAGAACAAAAACCATTCTTCAAATCAAAAAGGTCTTGAACAAAAGAAACATAATGAGTAATCTAGAGGACCGGTGTAAAGACATGAATGTATCCATCTCAATATTTTTAGCCAAATACAAAACATTGTCAGAAGCAGGTTTGCCTAATATTCACGCATTGAATGACAAGTTAATGCCTCAGAAAGATTATGATCTAAAAATCAGAAATCATGCAAAAGAGCAAGCCAGACAACCACTGCCTCAAGGATCACCAACAGGCAAAATACTTCTTCAGTATTTTGAAAATATGTTCTTTTTAGATAATGGGATCAGGCATATGTTCACTATCAAGCCTAAATTTTCCAAGTATACAGAGGCAGATGAAAGTTACAGAAAATTGAAGACTATGAAGATCCCCTCTGCAGAAAAGTGGCAAGAATTCACAGATCTGCTATGAATTTAATGCATAAAAAACAAGAAATTCACTTGGAAATTCATTTTTTACTGTTACCTCAAATGGTAAAAATATAGGGTTAAAGTGCACAACAACAATCAGTTCAAATTAGAATAATCAGTTCTATTTTTGCTTGTAAAAAGGTAACAGCTTGCAAACTGTTTTGCAGCTGTCCCTCTTTTTAAGTTTTCTTTCCTATTTTTTATTAAAACATTATCTCAATTCCTAAGATATTTTGTAAATAGTTTTTTGTATAAATACTTCACAATTCAAAGTATTCAGTGTCAATAAAATTTCTCAAGACAACTATAGTCTTATTTGTTGGTTATATTGAAGTTGGTGAGTCAATTAGTGAAAGCGGCAGACTGGAAAGAGATCAGAGACATCATAGCTAAGGATTCTCGTGGTGACAAGATAAGTCTCATTTCTTTCCTTGTTTTCAGTGTATTTCTTTAAAGTTTACATTCATTCATATTATGTTTTTCTAGACTATAATGATCAACTAAGGAAAAATTAAACAAGATTAGTGATAATAAGCTCCCTGTTTCGAAACTTGTTGGCATTTTAATGTTTTCCACTTTGTTCGTGCTCTCTACTTGGCCATTGGCCTGTGGGTGATATGGAGTTGTAATCTTGTGCCGAATGTGGTAGTTTTGCAATGTTTCAGCTAATTTATTACCTACAAATTGTGGTCCTCCATCTGTGATTATGTCCCTTGGGAGACCATAGCGCACAAAGATTTGGAAAAGAAACTGTACTACATAGTCCTCTGTAGCTTTTGAAAGTGCCTTTGTTTCGACCCACTTAGTGACATATTCGGTTGCAAATAGGATGTATGTTTTTTGGTTTGAGGGAGGATTAATAGGGCCAACAAAATCAAGTGCCCAGCATTCAAATGGTTCAATCACTATTTGAGGGTTCAAAGGCATTTCATCAGACTGCCTAGGGCGTTCTGCCCTTTGGAAGCTATCACAGGCCTGCACGAATTTTTTGGCATCCTTAAAGATGGTAGGCTAGTAATAGCCTGTTCGTAAAACCTTATGGGCAGTTCTACGGTTCCCAGTTAGATCCCCTTCTTCAATCTTCTTATCTGTAGCTTAAGAATTCTTAAGTGCCCTTTTGCTCAGATTCCATCCACTCCATCAAATCAAGTCTATACATAGCCTTAGAAGGTCACCTATCTTGCCCTTATCACATTTGCATCTCTGAGCCTTATTTCTTAGTTCTGCTTGCCTAGAGAGTTGACTCCATTGCCCAATATTCTGGTAGATCCTTCTGGTTTACCTTGAAATCTCTTTATTCCCACCAATCTCTTAAAATCAAACCCAAATACACAATCATAGCTAGCCTAATATCTGTTACTAAAACAAAGCTAAATCATATGGAGAGATCCCTCTCTAGAGTTCAAGAAGGCTAGATCTTGAATTCCCAAAGCGGTTCTTGGTTACCCCTGGTGTTCTTAACTACAAAAATCCCTATCCCACAACTTGAGAATTACTAGGGTGATAACAGGCCTTGGGGGTATTATGATCCTTGGAGGAAACTCCCACAGCTAGAAGAGTTGACAGAGAAAATTGGATCGAGTACAAAGGTGTGGCAGGTGGGTTTTACCCTGCACCAATTTTTATGGTGCATATATGATGTGTATTACAATTTATCTTATAATTTTGTTGAAGTAGCATACAACAATTTAGTAATTTACATAGTGATATGAGAACCACTCTCTAGAGTATACATCGATTTTGTACACATGGCTTTTCAGTTGCTTTTTAAGATATATCATTGGTGATGATCACATGATTATATAATGAACTATTAAGTTGAACTATGAAATTATTCCTCACAACACACACACACATATTGATGAATTAATAATTTTTCTCATATAATTTTTTTAATCTATTTTGAAAAAAATAAAATTATATATAATTATTTCTAAGAAGAATAAGAGAGAATTCCTTACCATATCTTCGTAAAACATATAATAGCAAGAAAATTAATCTATTGAAATTTCATTTCCAAACATATTCATGGAGTAAAATGAAGATTAAAAGGAGATATTCATGGATTTACCTATAACATCACCTCATAATTAAGAATGTAAATGTACAAGATTGATGATACATAGGTTAGGAGAAAATTGATCTATTGAAATTTCATTTCCAAACATATTCATGGAGTAAAATGAGGATTAAAAAGAGATATTTATGAATTTACTTATAACATCACCTCATAAAAGTGTAAATGTACAATATTGATAAAATTTATTTATATATGACAAATAATAAACCTTTGTCTCGCATGTATCATATAATCTTATAAACAAACAATTTCACCGGGGGTGCAATCCTCAAAACTTTTAAACTGTCTAATGTATATGTGCCTATTTAAAGTATTCGGGGCCCACATTACAAATTCCCAAAGTGAAATATTTACGCATATGTTATATATGAGCCAATGGTTTAAATAAATATCGGGCGGTGAAACAAAACTTATAACAAAATATTAATAAAACTATATCATACGTCTGGACTTAAAAAAAAATAAACCCGATTTCAATCACAAATTCGCGTTCCAAAATAGCCTGTTGATGTCACCCTAATTTGTGACGCTAAAACTTCATAGAATATGCCATATAAAAATTCGGGTCCGTTTTTTGGCTTTGTGTACGGAGGAAAACTGTGATGCGAAAATCAAATTAATTCCGCCCTATAATGTTTCGGGTCCGGAATTCCACAATGCAGACGGGCCAAAAAATAACGCGATTGAATCGCTTGCTTCCACGTGGATGGCTAATTTGGTCTGTGGTCTGTGCGACCACGTTCTTATGAATTAAAATCTCCCACGTTTACTATTAAATTGCTCTATTTCCAAAACAATACAACGCTTTGTTTTTAAGTGTGCAGGGACTGTGATTTCAAAACCAAAATTGACTGTTCATCAGTTTTAAAAAGCAGCTGTTTGACAGAGCCATTCAAATAGATTTAGAAAGAGGCCAGAGGACAGGGTAGTTGAAATTAATATTTCAACATCCCTCATTCACTGAGAATACCCTCCTTGGTGCCTTCTTTGCCGGACTACGATGTGTTCATCAATAGTCGTGAACCCGATGTTCATTTCTTCTCCAGGCATCTTCACAACAGTCTTGTTTCCAGAGGATTGCGAGTCTTTGTCGACAGCATAGAATTGCAGGCTGGAAAATCCATACCTTCACAAATCAAAGACGCAATTAAAGGAGCCTCTCTCATTATTACTATTTTCTCTCCAAATTATGCGCAATTGCAAAGGTGCCTCCATGAACTACTCCTCGCGCTGCTCTGTAAGCCGACCATTTTTGCAAAGGCATATAACTGTCATTTATTGCATATAAGTGTCGTTATACCAACGGTGGCCAGAGTGTCACTATTGGGACCGATTCCTCCAAACTTCGCAATTGCGACACTTAGACATTGTGTCGCAAACAAAGCATCGCTATTGCGACGGATGCCTCCAAACGTCACAATTGCAACACTTAGACATTGTGTCACAATTGTGATGTTTGGAAGCAGCCGTCGCAATAGCGACAATTTGGGGCATAGTGTCTCAATTGCGACGTCTTCCTCCAAATGTCACAATTGCGACACTTTGTCTAAGTGTTGGTATTGCGACACTTTTCTCTAGACGTCGGTATAGCGACGGTTTCGGGTGGGATTGAAAAAATTTGGGGAGATTTCCGACATTTGGTCACAAGTGTCGGAACCAAGTGTCGGAATTTCCGCCAAATGTACTAGTGAACTGACAAATATTGGCATCCTTGCTGCAAAAATTTAATAAAAATACTTTCAAGGCCTTTAGTATCCTATCTCCCACTGACCCCACCAAATGGAAATATATGGACATCTAGTAGTTCTCCACGAGCATCTTTCCACACACAAACAAGCCATTTCCAATCTTCAGTCCAAACATAACAACAATGGAGACTCGGTGCCTTCTAGTTCCCAGGCCCTAAACAGTCAGATTCCAATCCTTCTTCAGCAGTTCTTGAGCCAAGATATCTTGGTCCAATTTAATTTGAAGGATGAGTACTCCCACTTGCATCATCAGATATGGTTCTCACTGAATCCGGAGTAGCAACACTAGTCACAGGGTTAGAAACAATGTTATCCAAGGAACCAGGCTCTACCAAAATAAATAGTGGCTCAAACAGATATCGTGCATCATCTTGGGAAGGAAACTCTCCAGGCCTGCTTGAATCACATGTAGTTGACTCTCCCTGCATTGGTTTCCAAGAATTATCCCAAGCACTCGGTCGTAAGCATCTTGTATCAAGTAAATTGTCTCTTGATAATGATGGTGTTCCCCCAGTAGTGAGAGATATACCAAAATCATTCCAATGTCCTTGAACAACTGAGCTCAGGTGCACATCTCCTGTTCAAGCTCTATGTGATAATGTGGGTTGTTGTGATGCGTCATAAACAAGAGTCTAGTGAGGGATTCGACGAGCCTTGTTATACACAATAAAAGTTATTTATTTATGAGTGAATAACTCAGTCACTAGAGGCCTGCTAGCTTTGAGAATCATTTCTGCCGTGAGGATTTGTAAAACAAGATTAGGAACATTGAACCTAAATAGAGTAGGAACACTTAAATTCACTATTTCATCTAGGGTAGCAGCATATTCTAGAGCCTTCCCAACTTGACTATAATTTAACAACCTTCTCTCTCTATCTGGACTATTAATTATTGCTCCAAGAGAACTGCAAGCTTCCACAATAGTCTAAAGTACTACAAATGGTTCAGCAAAGGGGCATATCACATAAAGCACCTAAGGAATGACTAGGAACTCCAATTAGGACCTTTACATACAACATCAGTTATTATAATATAATGCAGCAGAAGCCAGGACTCATGCTAGAGAAAATATTAACAGTGGAGAATTTAAATGCAGCTTTGGTTGGAACCTCAACAATTGTAAGTCCTTATCATCCATCTATTTTATTTACTTACCTCCAGGAACAAGATTTCTTTAAATACATAACTAGAAAGAAAATATGAATAATCATCCTACGCAGCCAAAATTTTAAGGAGTATATTATTTCCAGGCTTTAGCTGGCTAAAACTTTTTGTAATATGCATCCATAGTTCCCAACTTACTACCTCTATACAGCGTCTTTTTACTGATGTTTCCAATTGATTTTCAAGATAAGAATGTGTATTTAGTATTTACTATTAACTAAAACTCTGACAGTTTGTGTTCCCATTAGATATTCCTTCTGAAAGGCACTCAGGAGTCAGCAGCATGCGAACATACATAATTTTCAAACACACAATGGAAAAATAAAAGAAGTTTCAGTTTCAGGTTAACATACTCAGTTACCTCCAATAGCACCCTTTAAAAGCATATATTATCATAGAAAATTATCTCTATATGAACGACTATGGAACACCTCAGAGTTCGACAAAAGATTGAGTTGTATAATTTGATGAGACAATCACTTTAAGGGGCTTAGTTCTATTCAAGAACTTTAATTATACACTCGTAATATAAATATTTATCCTTGGATAAAACCAGGAGATATTTTTGGCAGTTACACTAAAAGTCTTGGTTGGCCTTATATTTTTGGTTCTCAGGGGTGTACAAGAAATCTTGGGAGGGGTTTTCCAAAGAATGTTTGAAAGGATGGAGGTCATTTCTCAGTCTGGCCATCCCGAGTTGTGTTTCTGTTTGTCTGGAGTGGTGGTGGTATGAGTTCATGATTATTTTGTGTGGGCTACTTGTAAATCCTAAAGCAATTGTTGCCTCCATGTGAATTCTCATCTAGACAACCTCTCTTGTGTACATATTCCCCTCTTCATTGAGCTTTGGGGTTTCGACTAGAGTAGGAAACGAGCTAGGTTCCAATAGGCCTGGAAAATCATGGAGGGCCATGATTGTATCACTTTCTATTTCTGTTGTACTGGGATTCCTAGCCATGAATTTCACCACCACCATGCATCATAGGTGGGCTAGAATGCTTACACATGACCAAGAAATCATTTCCCTAACATCTTTGGAATTGCTAATCATAGGCCTCTGTGAGCTTGGAAACTACCCACAAACAACAGGGTGTGGTGTTCTCAGGGGAACAACCCGTCCTACCACTGGTGCAAACATCAATCTCAGATCCTTCTACTTTGTTGGCATGCTAGTTTCTATTATCATGGGTTTCGTATTCAATTTTGATTTTGAGGGCCTCTGGCTCGGACTACTGGCAGCTCAGGCATCTTGTGTCACACTTATGTTGTATGTTCTGCTTCGAACATATTGGATTCTGCAAGCCCAAAGAGCTAGGGAGCTTACAGGTGCAGATCATGATCTACCAGTAAAGCCCAATAAGAGTTTCCAGAATATAAAAGAGGAGACAGAAATTTCAGCTACCCCATTACATAGTGATGAAGATAGAGAGCCTCTAATAATTGTAAAAGTTCATGTATCTGCTATTGCTGCCACTCAAAACAAATGCTAAAGAAATATTTTAAAAAGAGTATTTTTCCATGCTCAGAGTTCATGAGAACCAGGCTGTGTACAATGTTTCCATGAGAAATGTAATATATTTCAGACCTACAACCATCTATATCTCATAACCAAGATAGCGTAGAAGAAAATAGAAAATTTGAATGGGGTAAAACAAGGGAAATACCAATCTGATTCTTCCAGAAGAAGAGAGCATTCTTCCATGATCGATTTCTCTTCAGATCTCCCACAAATTTCTGAACATCGGCAAAACTAGAAATATATCCACTAGCTACTATGGCTTTCGAGCCATTAATGGACTGTGGCCACTTTAGGGTTTCAGAGCGTCCATGCTTCTGCAAGAATCTGGAAAAAATAAAGCATCATAGGGCAGAATGGAATCATGGGAAAGAAGGCATAAAGGTCGAACAAGCGGAGCGAGAAAAAAAAATTGAATAGGTCGATTAAGAAATTTGAATAGGTGGAATAGGGCGCGTGGGTAAGGTAATTAGGCTAAGTTGTTGGAATTTAAAAAAATAGGCCAAGCTAGAGATCATTAATCATGTATTAATACTATCAATTGATTAATTATGATTAATCATATATTAATGATATCAATTGATTAATTAGGGGTCTTTAATCATGTATCAATTGATGAATTATGAATTAGTAAATTTAATTAAAATTTACTAATTAGTCTACAAACACATGGTAATAATGGCATTACCCACAAACACATGATACCCTCATAACCTAGTATTGTGTTCTAGGAAGGCTTTCCAAAGAAGTTGGCTGGCATCACTATGACACCATTACGGAATTACAAGGGAAGAGAAAGGCAAAGGCTCAGGTATCATATGAGAGAAGGAAGCAATTGGTAAAATTGAGATCAAAAGCAGTGGAGTTAGCCGAAAAGCAGCTTGCCCCAGAGATGGATAAGATAAAACTTGACAACATATTGGTCAATTTCCTTGACCCTTTATTAGTTATTCAGAAGGAGTATGAATACACCACCATTAATATCAAGGTAACCGACCCCTAGCAGATCAAGGGCTACAAGTTGTAGTTTTCATCTGAACATCAACATACCACAACCATGCTTACAACCAGAAGCATTCTCACATTCATGATCTAATTATATAGTGAATTAGACAAAAGTAAGAAAACAATTACTTCTTCAAAGCTAATTTGAATTTGGAGGGCTTAACCGAGGATTGGGGGTTAGGGGTTTAGAGGTTTAGGGTTTTTGGGGGTTAAATGGGTTAAGGGTTAAGGGGTTATAGGTTTAGGGTTTAGGGGGTTAAATGGGTTAGGGGTTAAGGGGTTATAGGTTTAGGGTTTAGGGGGTTAAATGGGTTAGGGGTTTATAGGTTTATGGTTTAGGGGGTTAAATGGGTTAGGGGTTAAGGGGTTATAGGTTTAGGGTTTAGGGGGTCAAATGGGTTAGGGGGTTAGGGGATTTAGCAGTTAAGGATTTTAGGGGTTACAAGTTAGGGGCTAATGGGGTTAGGTTTTAGGGGTTAAGGGTTTATAGGTTTAGGGTTTAAGGGGTTAGATGGGTTAAGGGTTTAATGGTTTAGGGTTTAAGGGGTTAGGGGTTAAGGGTTTATAGGTTTAGGGTTTAGGGGGTTAAATGGGTTAGGGGTTTACTAGGGGTTTAGGGGGTTAAATGGGTTAGGGGTTAAGGGTTTAGGGGTTAGGGGTTAAGGGTTTAGAGGTTTATGGTTTAGGGGTTAAATGGGTTAGGGGTTTACTAGAGGTTTAGGGGATTAAATGTGTTAGGGGTTAAGATGATAGTTTCATTGGTCTCTATTTGTGCACATTTTAACCTTGCCAACAAGGCGGAATTAACCCTTGTCATGATATATATTAACTCTAGATATATATGAGAAGGAATAATTATAAATACATATATTGATAGAGGTGGCGAGACAAGGGGAGTCACAAGGGAGAGATGGAGATAAACTGAAGGAGAGGGGAGAGAAGGAATGGATCAGCTGAGAGAGAGAGAGGTAGAGAAGGGTAAGAGAGGGAGATAGTGACACAAAGATGGAAGGGGGGCAGAAAGAAGGATAGAGGGAAGGATATAGTTGTGAGAGGATTGGAGGGTAGAGAGAGAGAGAGAGAGAGAGAGAGAGAGAGAGAGGGAGATTGGGGAAGAGAGAGGTCATTCCAAATGCTCTGAAAGTGTCGAGGCTTGAGCCAGGTCACAAGTATTGTCTGCTATGAAGGCTTTCCAAAGAAGTTGGCTGGCATCACTATGAAACTATTACGGAATTAGAAGGGAAGAGAAAGGCAAAGGCTCAGTTATCATATGAGAGAAGGAAGCAATTGGAAAAATTGAGATCAAAAGCAGTGGAGTTAGCCGAAAAGTAGCTTACCCTAGAGATGGATAAGATAAAACTTGACAACATATTGGTCAATTTCCTTGACCCTTTATTGGTTATTCAGAAGGAGTATGAATACACCACCGTTAATATCAAGGTAACCAACCCTTATCAGATCAAGGGGTTAAGGGGTTTAGGGGTTAGATGTTTGGGGTTTAGGGGGTTAAATGGGTTAGGGTTTTAGAGGTTTAGGGGGTTAGTGGATTTAGCAGTTAAGGACTTTAGGGTTTAGGGGTCGTTACGAGTGAATGCAGGGGCTCGGGTTTAGGGGGTTAAATGGGTTATGGTTTTAGAGGTTTAGGGGGTTAGTGGATTTAGCAGTTAAGGATTTTAGGGGTTGGGGTCGTTATGGGTTAATGGGGCTAGGGTTTAGGGGGTTAAATGGGTTAGGGTTTTAGGGGTTTAGGGGGTTAAATGGGTTAGGGTTTTAGGCGTTTAGGGGGGTAAATGGGTTGGGGGTTGGGAATTAGTTTTTAAGGGGTTAGGGGTTAAAGGTTAGAGGTTTAGGGTTTAGGAGGTTAAATGGGTTAGGCACGCATTTAGAGGTTTAGGGGCTTGGGGGATTTAACAGTTAAGGATTTTAGCTAGGTGTTAGGGGTTAAGGGGTTAGAGGTTTAGGGTTTAGGGTTTTAAATGGGTTATAGGTGTTTAGAGGTTTAGGGGGTTAGGGGATTTAGTAGTTAGGGATTTTTGGTGTTAAGGGTTAGGGTAGGGGGTTAAATGGGTTAGGCCGATTGGGAAATAGGGTTTAAGGGGTTACGGGTTAAGGGTTTAGAGGTTTAGGTTTTATGGGTTAAATGGGTTAGGGGTTTAGGGGTTTAGGGGGTTAAATGGGTTAGGGGTTAAGGGTTTAAGGGTTAGTGGTTAAGGGTTTAGAGGTTTAGGGTTTAGGGGTTAAAAGGGTTATGGGTTTATAGGTTTATGGTTTAGGGGGTTAAATGGGTTAGGGGTTGGGAATTAGGGTTAATGGGCATGCCCAACTGAACGAATATGCCACAACGTGCATAGGGCACCTGGGCGGTCACAACTTAGAAAAACTGATACGGGCACCCTCAAACGAAACGGCCTGACCAGAACACGCCCGGTCGGGTGCCGACCTCACACAGCACGACACGACGCATCCAAACGAACGTCGATGCCACAAGGGAGAAAACAACAAATGAGCCACCCGAACATGCACAAGGTACCCGAGTGATCACAACTTAGAAAAACTGATACGGGTGCCCTTGAATGAAATGGCCTGACCCAACCCGAATGCGCTTGGTCGGGCGACCTCACATGGCGCGACACGGAGCGCCCGACCGAATGATGCCACAAGGGAGAAAATGGCAAATGGGCCACCCGAACGTGCATGAGGCACCCGGGTGGTCACAACTTAGAAAAACTGATACGGGTGCCCTCGAACGAAATGACCCGACTTGAACGCGCCTGGTCGGGCGACCTCACATGGTGCGACACGACATGCCTGACTGAACGATGCCAGAAGGGAGAAAATAGAAAACGAGCCGCCTGAACATGCACAAGGCACCCGACCAGTCACAACTTAGCAAAACTGATACGGGCGCCCTCGAACGAAATAGCCTGACCCGACCCGAACGCGCCCGGTCGGGTAACCTCACACGGTGCGACACGGTGCGCCCGACCGAATGATGCCATAAAGGAGAAAATGGAAAACAGGCCACACGAACGTGAATAATGGACCCGGGCGGTCACAACTTAGCAAAACTGATACGGGCACCCTCGAACAAAACAGCCCGACCCGAACGCGCCCGATCGTGCGACCTCACACGGCGCGCCCAACCGAACGATGCCACAAGGGAGAAAACGACAAATGGGCCACCCGAATGTGCATAAGGGACTCATGCAGTCACAACTTAGCAAAAATGATACGGGCACCCTCGAACGAAACAACCCGACCGAAATGCGCCCGGTCGTGCGCCGACCTCACACGGCGCAACACGATGCGCCCGAACGAACGTCGATGCCACAAGGGAGAAAACAAAAAACAAGCTTCCTGAACATGCACAGGGAACCCGAGAGGTCACAACTTAGCAAAACTGATATGGACGCCCTCGAACGAAATGGCCCGACCTGAACGCGCCCGGTCGGGCGACCTCACACGGCACGACATGGAACGCCTAACCAAACGATGCCACAAGGGAGAAAACAACAAACATGCCGCCTGAACGTGCACAAGGCACCCGGGCGGTCACAACTTAGCAAAACTGATACGGGCACCCTCAAACGAAACAGCCCGACCTGACCCGAATGTGCCCGGTCGGGCGACCTCACACAGCGCGCCCGACAGAATGATGCAACAAGGGAGAAAATGGCAAACGGGCTGCTCGAACGTGCACAAGGCACCTGGGTGGTCACAACTTAGCAAAACTGATATGGGCACCCTTGAACGAAATGACCCGACCCGAACGTGCCCGGTTGAGCGACCTGACCACAAGGCGCGACACGGCGCGCCCGACCGAACGATGCCACAAGGGATCAAATCGCAAACGGGCTGCCCGAACATGAACAAGGCACTCGGGTGGTCACAACTTAGCAAAACTGATACGGGTGCCCTCGAACAAAACAAATTGACTCGAACGCACCTGGTCGAGCAACCTCACACGCCACAACAAGGTGCACCTAAAAAAACGATGCCACAAGGGAGAAAATGATAAACGGGCCACTCGAACGTGCACAAGGCACTTAGGTAGTCACAACTTAGCAAAAATGATATGGGCGCCCTCAAACGAAACAGCCTGACCTGACCCGAACGTGCTCGGTCGGGCGACCTCACACTGCGCGACACGGCACGCACGACCTAACAATGCCACAAGGGAGAAAATAGCAAACGGGCCGCTCGAACGTGCACAAGGCACCTGGGCGATCAAAACTTAGCAAAACTAATACGGGAACCCTCGAACGAAACGACCCGACCTGAACACACCCGGTCAGGTGACCTGATCACAAGGCGCGACACGGCGCGCCTGACCGAACGATGCCACATGGGAAAAAATGGAAAATGGGCTGCCTGAACGTGCATAATGCAACCGGGTAGTCACAACTTAGCAAAATTGATACGAGCGCCCTCTAACAAAACGGGCCGACCCGAATGTGCTTAGTCAGGCGACCTCACACGGCACGCCTGACCGAATGATGCCACATGGGAAAAAATGACAAACGGGCCACCCGAATGTGCACAAGGCACCCAGGTGGTCACAACTTAACAAAACTGATACGGGCGCCCTCGACGAATGAAACGGTTTGACACGAATGCGCCTGGTCGGGCGACCTCACACGGTGCGACATGGCGCGCCCGACCGAACGATGCCACAAGGGAGAAAACGAAAAATGGGCCGCTCGAATGTGCACAGTGCACCCGGGCGGTCACTACTTAGCAAAATTGATACGGGAACCCTCGAACGAAATAGCCCGACCCAAGCGCGCCTAGTCGGGCGACCTCACACGGCGCGACATGGCGCGCCTGACCGAACGATGCCACATAGGAGAAAATGGAAAATGGGCAGCCCAAATGCACATAAGGGACCCAGGAAGTCACAACTTAGCAAAATTGATACGGGTACCCTCGAACGAAACGACCCGACCAGAACGCGCCTAGTCGGGCGCTGACCTCAGACGGCGCGACACGACGCGCCTGAACGAACGTCGATGCCACAAGGAAGAAAATAGAAAACAAGCCGCCCGAACATGCACAAGGCACTCGGGAAGTCACAACTTAGCAAAACTAATACGGGCACCCTCGAAAGAAACAACTCAACTTGAGCACGCCCGGTCAGGCGACCTCACATGGCGTGACACGGGGCGCCCGACCGAATGATTCTACAAGGGATAAAATGGCAAACGAGTCGCCCGAACGTGCACAAGGCACCCGGGCAGTCACAACTTATCAAAACTGATACGGGCACCCTCAAATGAAACGGCCCGACTCGACCTGAACGCACCCGGTCAGGCGACCTCACACAGCGCGCTCGACTGAATGATTCCACAAGGGCGAAAATGGCAAACGGGCTGCCTGAACGTGAACCAAGGGACCCAGACAGTCACAACTTAGCAAAACTGATACGGGCACCCTCGAATGAAATGACCCGACACGAATGCGCCCGGTCGGGCGACCTCACACGGCATGACATGGCGCGCTCGACCGAACGACTCCACAAGAGAGAAAATGGAAAACGGGCCGCTCGAACGTGCACAAGGCACTCGGGCAGTCACAACTTGGAAAAACTGATACGGGCACCCTCGAATGAAATGACCCGACCGGAACGTGCCCGGTCGGGCGCCGACCTCACACGGTGCGACACGACGTGCCCGAACAAACGTCGATGCCAGAAGGGAGTAGATAGAAAATGAGCTACACGAACATGCACAAGGCACCCGGGCGGTCACAGCTTAGCAAAAATTATACAAGCGCCCTCGAACAAAACGTCCCGACCTGAACGGGCCCGGTCGGGCGACCTCACACGGCGCACCCGACTGAATGATGCCACAAGGGAGAAAATGGAAAACGGGTTGCCCGAACATGCACAAGGCACCTGGGCGGTCACAACTTAGTAAAAATGATACAGGTGTCCTAGAACGAAATGCCCCGACTTGACCCAAACGCGCCCGGTCAGGCGACCTCACACGGCGCGACACGGCACGCCCGACCGAACGATGCCACAAGGGAGAAAATGGCAAATGGGTTGCCCGAACATGAACAAGGGACTCGGGCAGTGACAACATAGCAAAACTGATATGGGTTCCCTCGAACGAAACAGCCTGACCCGAACGCGCCCAGACGAGCGACCTCACACGGCGCGACACGGCGGGCCCGACCGAACGATGCCACAAGGGAGCAAACAGAAAATGGGCCGCTCGAACATGCACAAGGCACCCGGGCGGTCACAACTTAGAAAAACTGATACAGGCACCCTCGAACGAAACGGCCCGACTCGAACGTGCCCGGTCAGGCGACCTGATCACAAGGCGCGACACGGCGCGCCCGACCAAACGATGCCACAAGGGAGAAAATGTAAAATGGGCCGCCTGAACGTGAACAAGGCACCCAGGCGGTCACAACTTAGCAAAACTAATACGGGCACCCTCGAATGAAATGACCCGACCCGAACGCACCCGGTCGGGCGACCTCACACGCCGCGACACGGAGTGCCCGAACGAATGATGCCATAAGGGAGAAAATGGAAAATGGGCCACCCGAACGTGCACAAGGCACCCGGGTGGTCACAACTTAGCAAAACTGATACAGGCGCCCTGAAATGAAACAACCCAACTCGACTCGAACGTGCCCAGTCAGGCGACCTCACACGGCGCGCTCGACCAAACAATGCCACAAGGGATCAAATAGAAAACGGGCCGCTTGAATGTGCATAAGGCACCCAGGCGGTCACAACTTAGAAAAACTAATACGGGCACCCTCGAACGAAACGGCCCGACTCGAACGCGCTCGGTCGGGCGACTTAATCAAAAGGCGCGACACGGTGCGCCCGATCGAACGATGCCACATGGGAGCAAATGGAAAATGGGCTGCCCGAACGTGCACAATGCACCTGGGTGGTCACAACTTAGCAAAACTGATACGGGTGCCCTCGAATGAAACGCGCCGACCCGAATGCGCCCAGTCAGGCGACTTCACACGGCGCGCCCGACCAAACGATGCCACATGGGAGAAAATAGCAAATGAGCCACCCGAACATGCACAAGGCACCCAGGCGGTCACAACTTAGCAAAATTGATACAAGCACCCTTGAAAAATGAAAAAGTCCGACCCGAACGCACCTAGTCGGGCGACCTCACACGGCGCGACACGGTGTGCCCGATCGAACGATCCCGAAAGGGAGAAAACGGCAAACAAGCCATTTGAACGTGCACAATGCACCCAGGTAGTCACAACTAAGAAAAATTGATACGGGCACCCTCGAACGAAATGGCCCGAACCGAACGCACCCGGTCCGGTGACCTCACACGGCGCGACACGACGCATCGGACCGAACGATGCCACATGGGAGCAAATGGAAAACAAGCCGTTCGAACGTGCACAAGGGACTCGGGCAGTCACAACTTAACAAAACTGATATGGGCTCCCTCGAACGAAACAACCCGACTGGAACGCGCCCAGTCAGGCGCCGACGTCACACGGCGCGACACGACGCGCCCAAACAAATGTTGATGCCATAAGGGAGAAAATAGAAAACAAGCTGCCTGAATGTGCACAAGGCACTCGAGCGGTCACAACTTAGCAAAACTAATACAGGTGCCCTCGAATGAAACGGCCTGACCTGAACGCGCCCGGTCGGGCGACCTCACACGGTGCGACACGGCACACTCGACCGAATGATGCCACAAGTGAGAAAATGGAAAATGGGCTGCCCGAACGTGCATAAGGCACTCGAGCAGTCACAAATTAGCAAAACTGATATGGGCGCCCTCAAACGAAATGGCCCGACCCGACTTGAATGCGCCCAGTCGGGCGACCTCACACGGCGCGACACAATGTGCCCGACCGAACGATGCCACAATGGAGAAAATGGCAAACGGGCCGCCCGAACGTGAACAAGGGACCCGGGCAGTCACAAATTAGCAAAACTGATATGGGCACCCTCAAATGAAACGGCCCGACCTAAACGCGCTCGGTCGGGCAACCTCACACGACGTGACATGGCGTACCCAATCAAATGATGCCACAAGGGAGAAAATGGAAAACATGCCGCCCAAACGTGCACAAGGCACCAAGTAGTCACAACATGGAAAAACTGATACGGGCACCCTCGAACAAAACGGCCCTATCGAGACGTGCCCGGTCAGGCACCTACCTCACACGGCATGACATGATGCGCTCGAACGAACGTCGATGCCACAAGGAAGCAAACAACAAACGAGCCGCCTGAACGTGCACAAGGCACCCAGGCGGTCACAACTTAGCAAAACTGATATGGGCGCCCTCAAACGAAACAACCCGACCTGAACACGCCCGGTCGGGCGACCTCACACAGCGTGACACGACGTGCCTAACCGAATGATGCCACAAGGGAGCCAACAGCAAACGGGCCACCCGAAGGTGCACAAGGCACCCGACGGTCACAACTTAGCAAAACTGATACAGGCACCCTCTAGCGAAACGGCCTGACCCGACCGAAACACGCCTGGTCGGGCGACCTCAAACGGCGCGACACGGCGCACCCGACCAAATGATGCCACAGGGGAGAAAATGGCAAACGGGCCACCTGAACGTGAACAAGGGACCCGGGTGGTCACAACTTAGCAAAACTAATACGGGCACCCTCGAATGAAACGACCCTACCTGAATGCACCCGGTCGGGCAACCTCACACGACGCGACACGATGCGCCCTACCGAATGATGCAACTGTTAGGGTCCCATGATTTGGCTAATTGGAAAGCCAAATGATAGTGTAACATCAAACCAAGATTTGGAGCCCTAGGACCTAGCCTTCCTGGACTCAGAGAGGGCTCTCTCTATATGTGTAAGGGATATATATGTGTTTACTTATCGTGTTCTGATTTTAGGCTAGTTATGTAGTATGTTTTTTTGGTTTTGGTTTTTTAAGTTATGAGGGATGAAACTGATCAAAGACGTGAAATAGGTAACAAGATGTTAGATTAACAGGGCTATGGGTTCAAAAGGCCAAGAAATCTATTAGATGACGATGCAAGGCTGTTGAAGGGCCGATTTGATTTCAAGGTAGAAAGGATCTTTGGGAAAAATGGAGTAAATGGACATCAAGTTTGTGAACAACAAAGAGTTTCAAGCATCACTGGTTCAATAGATAACATAAACATGGTAAATAAAACCCTTAATCATGCAAAATGTAACTATAAACTAATCAACACATAGAAACAAACATTCAAGCCATGCATAGAAGTATAAGACCCTCTAACTTTGGGAAATGGCTATCAGACTTTGGGGAAAACACATAAGATGGACTAACAACTCAAAACACTATACCGAAATGCCTAAACACAACACTTCAAGTTAGTGGGCACTTTGAACAACAAGATTTACATAATTTTAGGCAAAGGGCTAGATCGGGACTAGGCCTCCTTGGTTCAAACAAAATGATAATCTTAATCAGTCAAAGAGATAGCTTCATGTATGGAACTATGGACAGTCATAGGTAAGTAGGGCACACCATACATCCTACTCAACATGCATAGAACTATTAATGAAACTAGCAACAATATCCTCAAGTTATTAAAGAGCAGTTAAGAATTCTTTAATGCAACTAAGGAAGAAGAAAACATAAAAGCTATGAAGATTCAGGAATTTTGAGGTGCCTCCATGGGCATATCTCAAAATTAATCTCTACTGATCTATAGAAAGCAAGAAACATGTATCATGAATGAAAACTAGAAGACAACAACAAAGCAAGAGACACTATACCATTCTACCATGTCATGGAATCCATCAACAATCCTTCATCATCCATCCAAGAAAATTCAAGAGGCAATCCAAAAGCATAACAAAATTATTTTCTCCAAAGCTCATATGACCAATATATTGCTTCTCTTCTCAAGTTCAGCCTTGTTTTACAATGAAAGCCTTTGGAATATATAGGCTCAAGTGAGGAAAACCTCATGGTTCAACTTCCATCCTCATTGGCCTAATCAAAATATCTAAACTTGTCCTTGAGGCTTTGCAAAGCCCAAGGCACAAAAATATCTCATAAAATATCTAAAAATTGCTAAAAAAGGGAATCTAATTGACTTTGGATCATTTTCCAAGTGTAAAAATAGCTAAACGCACATTTGGAAAAAGTAGATTTTTGAGGTTCAAAAATTACAAAAATACTTCAAATTTATATCAGAAAAAGGTCCCCTGACTTGCCGGAAACATTTGGCAGCCTTCCTGATGTCAAAACGAGGCTCATGATAGCTCGTTGGAAAGCTTTGAGTGTCTACTTTCCAGCGCAATTGAAATTTATCCAATCCAATGCATGGAAGTCCTCAAAATCTACACCTGTGTGGAAAAAGCCAAAAAATTACAGTGTGCTGATAGACCGGGCAGAGTGTGCAAAATGCGAGCCTTTTTTGCTGTTTTGAAGGGGAAAATGATCTCCAAACACTCTGAAAATTGCTGAGGACATGCTCATGAAATTATGGCATCTGATGGTACCATTCTCCTCCCCTGAAGAATCCTCAAAATGAAATGGCGAATTTATGAGTTTTTGACCAAAAACCCAAAAATGCCAAAAAACCAAAAGTTGTCAAAAGGGGCCCAAAATTGGTATGCATGACCCTCAAGAGTCCTTAGCAACATACTCCAAAGCTGAAGCCAAAATATCAAGTGCTGATGTGCCTTTCTTCTCTTTCCGTGCCGGGTGCTTCCCCTTTTCTTCCTTCAGTTTTGCTTACGTGGCCTTTAGCTTGCGCCAGGCAAACTGATTCAACTTTTGATAGTGCTGTGTCATCTTCCTTTGCAGCTCCAGGTCTCTGTTTGCCTTTTCAAGCTTCATCTCCAAGTGTTTATTGGCTCTTTCTAGCCATGCCTCCTATTCTCTTCAATTTCTTGCTCAAGTAGTGCAGTGAGGGGAAAGGATTGAAGATGGGCCTGTTCTTCTTCCCTTTGCTTTTCCAGGGCTCTTTTAAGCCCTATGGTTCTAGGCCTCTTCTGCCTAGGCTGGTCTTCTTCTTCATCTTCATCAAACTCACCGATGAGCTCCTCTATCCTTATTTGTGCTTTAGCTGCCTCATTCTTGTATTTGATTGCTCGTGCCTCATGGACAGCCAAATGGACATTCATTTGTTTATTTTGGATCTCCAAGAAATGATTGAAGGTCTTTGCCCGATGAAGGTCATTCTCCAATGCTTCAATTTGACCCTCTCGATGGATTAGAAGGTTATCAAGAATGCGGGCTTCATTATCACTGTCATCACTTTGGATTGGAATGACAACCAATGCACCTCCTTGTTCTTGACTTTCTTCAATCTTGCCTTTCCCTTTGAAGGCCAATCTTGCACTCTTCCTTCTTGGCATACTAGTGAGAGGTCTCTTGGGCGATTTTCTTTTTCTAGGGACAATTCTTGTCACTTTTGGAGTGGCAGCCTTAGGCCCTTTCTTTCTTGTTGTGATGGGATTTGTTCCTTTAGGAGAAAGAGACACAACAGCTTTACCCTTGTCAACTTCTTGAAACTGCTGCTCTTCTTGAATTTATTGTTCATTTTGTGGCTCAAGCAGCTGCTCAAATTCCTGCTCAAACAGCTGTTCATGACCTTCAATATCAAGCTGTTGCTCTCCCTGCTATTCATTTTCACTGAGATGCTGTTGTTCAGCACTCTTTTCCTCTTGTTCCTGCTGCTGCCCTTCATCTGCAATTTTCTGCTCTTCACCCATCTCTTCTTGCTGTTCAGACTACTGCCCCTGTTTACCAACATCAAGCTGCTGGTGTGTTTCCACCTCATGCTCACTGTGTGGCTCAAACTGCTGTCCCTGACCATCAGAATCATGTTGCTGGTCCTCATCAGTTTCTTCATGCTTATCCTCTTCCTTTTCTACCTGTGCATGTCCTTCTTCTTCATGTTGTCCTGACTGTTCTGTGGTGATCTTGAGCCTTCTAGGAGTAGGCCTACTGGACAAAGGTACAGGGCGATGAATAGGCTGGGTGGGAGATGTATGGACTGGAGGCACAGTGGAGAAATCTGTGTGGCTAATGAAAACCTCCCATGGAACCTATTTCTTCTCTAGCTGGTGTAGGATGATGATTTTAATCAGAGAATGATGGCATAGAGCAGCTACTTGTTGTGATGGAGGCTTTTTCTGGACAGAAGAGGCCATTTTCTCAATACTTTTGCACAAGAATTAAGGAAGATTTAGCTGCTTGGTTCTAGTGAAGTGCATCAACAGTCTGATGTGGTATGCATATATTCGGGAGAATATCCCTTCATAGGTGAAATATTTAATTATGATCTTCATAAGAGGAGCATAGCTAGCAAGGAGATGAGAGAAAGGAAAAATAGCAGTGCATGTTTCTCTGTGCTCGGGCTTGATGAAAGGCTTATAGTCATCCAAGTCTAGATGGGCCTGTTTGAACCATTTCTCTCCATGATATGGAATTTTAGTTGCCTTGGACACATACCTCGGAGAGAGCTTGAAATCAAGGCCTGCTACCTGGAAATGTTTGCTTTGGAACCTTAGGGTGCATAGGTGTGTCAAGGGTGAGAAACTTTTGACCTCCTGTACCTTCTGGCAGAAATCCAAACAACCTACCTCATGAAAGTTGAAAAGGATGGATGGATGCGCATTGACCTCCTCTGTAGAGATTGGCTCGTATCTTTTATGTAAACCACTTCTGCTGTCTTGCCTGGGCGGCATTTTGGGCTAAATAAGCTCTTGAAACACCAAACAATATTACTGCCTTTAAACTGTCTTCTTTGAACCAAACCATGTCAATTCACTGTTTAGATAGAGAAAAATTTTCTTTGAATGACTTGAACAAGTTTCCTCACAATATAAAACCTTTGCTTCTTTAAAAAGTGGCCTTCCCACCTTTAATTGTGTATCTCAGCCAGCAGACCTCTTAACAAAAGACAACACAATGAAAAGGAGACAAAATGTTAGGTGAAAATGTTGTTTAGAGTGTCAAAATCGCCTTGCTCTGTGATGTTTGGAGCTCAAAACCTGTTTTGTACCTTTGATCAATGGTGGACTTTCCAATCATTACAAACCTTGTCCCTGTCTGTTGTGTTAATTAATCAACACATTTCACATCATATATAGTCAATCTTAAGTGTAGTCATATAGTCAATTTCATAGTTATGGAACAAAGGTGACAGAGTTAAAAATGCTCCAAAAGTTTCAACAGAGGCTGTATAAGCTTATTTCTTTCAAAAGCCAAGACTCTCCTTTCAATATGGAATACCAGTCCTCCTTAGAAGAATGCCTCTATAACCTTTGAAAATCAACTTGACAAGTGAGCTTTGAAGAACAGAAAAAAAACAGTCAATTAGAACACTCAGTGAAAAACTGTCCTTTCTGTGGTTTATAGGGTTAACTTTTCCCTTTGATGCCTTGAAGATAAAACACCCTTGTTCTTTGATATAAGAAAGGTGAAAACATACAGTTTTTAGCTCAACACAATTTCTTTCTCTGTAGAGGACCTCATCAGCATATTTACCACTCAGCACAGTTTTTTTTAAAAAACGGATATTCACACAGCAAAGCACTGTTTTTCATGTATGGTGATGTAGCAGTTTAACAATGGATAAGCTCTCTGCTGGTGAATCTGAGCTATTTCAAACTTAGATTTGGAATAAAAAACCCTATTCCTATTTGAACATAGTTACTTAACATAACTTGTTTCAAACCTTATTTCCTCGGCCCCAAACATCATCAAAAAATCATGAATTCAAGGGGAAAAATGTGCAGAGTACCTCAAGACATGATGCGAAACATTTTCGTGAGTCGAAGTTACTTTGGAGGCAAGTTGAAAACGTGTTGGAGGTTGAAATCCATGAGCGGCACTTTCAGGAGGAAGAACGGCACGTAAACCCTGGTGTCGGGTCACTGTCGGGCCGACAGGACCCAAGGCTATAGGCGCACCGCGCAGCCTTGTGTCGTAGTGTAAAAAGCACGCCTGAGCACGCCGCACGCATCTACAGGCGCGCTGCGCGACTATTAACACCCGAAAACTCTGTATATCTTCTTGGAAATCCTTTCTTCGGTCCTCCAATGAGTGATTCGCTTGTGCTGTGGTGTTTGAATAATGAATTTGCAACGGCCCTTGTCTTTTTGAAATGCAACAAGTCGAAAAACCACTTGGTTTGGACTTGTGATGGTTTTCCCAAGGTCTTGCCCTTTGAAATGATGTTTTGAAATCCAAAGTGATCTTTAACTGTGTTGAGAGGATACACTTCTTTGAAAGATGTTGGCGAAAGGGTTTTCGTTGTCTTGAAACAACTTTAATAGATATCAACCTATTAAAAAAAAAACATATTCAAAAGGTCACCCAATATGTTCACAGTGCTTATATTTTTGGAAGGTGATTTCTGCCACTTTTAGACCTTTTCATAGTATTTCAACCCCGGACCAACTACTCAGCAATGTACTAAAGATGATGAGGCAACTTTAGTATTTCGATAGATTTATCCTTTGATCCTAAAAACTAATGCGTCTGCTTCTAGCTGCTTTCAAGGTGACAAGGCCTTACTGTGACAATGATTTGACTGCCAGGTGTCTATTAAAATCATTCTCTGTCTTTAAAGGGGCGCTCTTTCCAACACCTTTCTCTGCTCAAACATACCAATATGGTGCCTCTTGATCTTTTTAAACTAATGAAAACCTGTATATGTCTCAAGTTTTCCAAAAACTGACATGTCAAAGCACCTCCTTTGCATATTATGAACAATAGTCTCAATTGTAAGGCCTCTTGAGAATAAAAACCCAAATTTTTTGTGTCAGCTGTGATAAACAGTTTTGGAAAGACACCTGTCTATGATTGGAGTTGCTTTCATTAATGACATGCCTTGATTAGCTTTGCATGCCTGTCTAAAGTTTTAAAAACTCAGATCATAACCTTTTAATACCTTTGTGTTGAGGAGACAAACATAGGAGGTGTAGAATGACTGCTGTAATATTTCATATGCACCAAGGCTTTTATCAGTCATTCTCTTTTCATTGGAGCTCTGGAAACACCAACCCTACTGCATCTGAAGGCTACTTTTGTCTTTGTGGTGGTGTGTAGCTTGCAACACCTGTACCTGCACTGGTGCTTTGAATGATATCAAGATGTCTCACATCTAAGGTTGTGTACTACTTGCCTGCCCTTTCTTTATGTTCATCCAGAAACCATGAACTGTATTTCTCATTTCAATAGAAACAAAAGAACACACAAAGGTCCTTTTACTGAAGTATTTTCCTGCTCAACACTGATTTGAGCTGTTCATATCAACACCCCTGCAGAGATATTTGTTATGACAGCTTTGATTAAAGGAGTCCTTTTTGATGCGCCATGATGATGACTGAAACTTCAAATGATTCTCTTTCTTAGGACATAAGACCAAAAACTCTGTTTTCTTTTGTCTTGCACATTTCAGATCTTAGCCCTGTTATGATCATCACTTACACTCAGAAACTTAGAGTCACTGTTTTACTGTCTAGTAAAAAGCAAACCTGTGCTTATAGTAAGTTTTGTAATCTTTGAAGTCAATATTGGCCATCGCCCTCTGCTTGTAGATGAAGGAGACGCCTCAACCCTCTGCTTGTAGATGAAGGAGGTTCTTGGCCATGACAAATTACTAGTCTGTTTGACAGTGGTGTCTTTCTTCTACTGTGATTTCATGTTGAATGGAAGCTGCAAGGTCTTGATAAGTAACTCCTTACCCTGCATATGTATCTTAGGCTCATGTTTGACATTGAGAAGCATCTGTTCTTCTAAATGTGTATTCAAGAATTTTCTCCTGAGATGAAGTTATATTTCCTGTCTTTGTAAAATCCATAAAACACTATAAAACACCTAATAATCAGCTTGAGACTGTGGTCTATGTAGTGCTGAGACTTAGGGGTGTGTAAGTGGCGCGACTTAGGGCTGTGATCAATTTCATTTTCAGAGTGGGAGGTCTGTCATGATTGGTCTGTAGCAGATGGAGGTTTTTTGGCCTTTTGATGGTTGCCAAGGGTAAAATGCCTTAAAGCGCCACTTCCTAACTTAGGGGAGGCTTTTGAAACAGACTTGGATTTTACTTTCAGAGCTGATGGGCAGACCAGTAGGGCTAAAGCTAGATAGGATAGTGATAATGAGTCTTAACTTTGACATGGGCGGACTAAAAAGTAGGAGGGCGAAAAAAATTTTATGAGGGTTTTCTAGATGACAAATTGACATATGGAAATCAGCTTCTAGAAAACTCAGCTATGGATCTAGTCATCACTAACAAGTAAAAAATACTGATGACTAACAGTGGCTCCATTTGGGGAGGACAGCTCCTCGTCAGGAGGTGTCCAAAATTCAGATCTTTGGCTTATGAAGACCAGTGCCTTACCCATTGGCGCAAAATTTCACCCTTCTTTGATGCTATTTCTGAAAAGTGACAGCATGGTTAGCATCAATGATATTTCTACCTACCCCACTATCTTTCCTAACATTTTTTCTTCTCTTTGGCGCATTTAAACTAGCAGCCTTTTGACAATGTATTTTTTTCTTTTTGCAAAATGAACCTATCTATTTCTACTCTTATATCTGCCAAGAGTTCAGATTAAACTGATGAACTCCTTCATTACTCTACCTATGCTAGATCAACTGTCAAGCTTAAGCAGTTTGACAGGATTTTGTTCTCTAATCTAAAACATGAAATTTAAAATGATCAAATCAGGATTAGACAGTCTGATTTGTCATGCATTTGCGGCATAAAAGACAAGCTGCACACAAATATTATTCTGCGAAAAAAGGAAATTTATAAAAGCGGGGCTAAGGTGTACAATGTTTTTTTCATCCCTCACTTCTCTCTTTGGTTCTGTTTTAGGCATGTGGAACCAGAATCTCTCCCTAATCTAAACTCTGTGATAAGTCAATCTTACACAATGTTGACTATCTTTTGCACTCACTAACTTATCAGCAAATAAATTTAAACATGCTCAGCTATGATTAGGCTAGATAGCTGAACAAGACATTAAAGTACTAGTAGCGGCATTTAGACTTGCTCGCTTTCTGAAAGACTATTTTTTGGAACATGGGGCCTTTTCTTGTTTTTTCAACTGCCCTCTTTTCTTATCTTTTACTGTTTTTGACTTTCTATTTTTCTATGCTTAAAAAAGTGGTATATACAATGAATGAAAATGTTTCAAAATCAGAAATGGAGCTCTTGACAAAAATAATGCTTTAATGTCCTGCCATTCACAGGACCCCCAAAAATTTCATTCCCATCTGGTTCTTGCAAGAAGAAAGCATTGTTTCCACTGACTGAGCTGATGATGTAAGGTCCCTTCCATAAATTTTCAAACTTGCCGTGTTTACCTTTGTCTTCTCTTCTAGAATCCCATTTTAAAACTTTATCTCCAATCTGAAAATCATTTTCCTTAGTTCTTCTGTCAAAAATCTGTTTTATTTTGTCTTGTGCTAACTGAGCCCTTTGGTAAACTTCTTCTCTGGTTTGTTGTAAATGGATAGTCTGATTTACCCTCCTTTGCATGTCATTTTATTCTATTTGAACTTCTTGTAACAACTTCATTACTGGAACCCCTAAAGATGTTGGGAAAATGGCATCTATGCCATAAACTAGTTGGTAAGGATACATACCTATGGATTTCTTGGTGGTTAATCTATCAGCCCATAAGGCGTGTACTAGTTTCCCATGCCATGCTTTTTGATTTTGTTCAAGAAGTTTTTTGATAATGTTGACTAGGCTTTTGTTAGAGGACTCGGCTAAACCATTACCTTGAGGGTAATAGGCTGTGGAATGTCCTAATGAAATGTGATACTTGTAACAGAAGTCAACCATTCTTTTGGAGGAGAAGGCAGCGGCGTTATCTGTAATGATTTTTCTGGGACAGCCAAATCTAGATAGGATATTGGTTTCTAGGAATTTGATGATGACTGAATCGGTGGCATTCCGGGAAGGTATGGCTTCTATCCATTTGGTAAAGTAATCAGTGGCTGTGAGGATCCATTTATGTTGAGCGGAGGAGGAAGGGTAAATTTCCCCGATAAAATCCAGACCCCATTGCTGGAAGGGTCCTTCAACTATAATGGGATGTAAGGGCAAAGGTAAAAGCTTTTTCTTGCCATCAAAAATTTGACATTTATGGCATGTCATAACTAGTTTGTGAGTGTCAGGGAATAAGGTCGGCCAATAATAACCGGCTCTAAGGATTTTGTTCGCTGTGGTTTTCCAGTAGAGATGGCCCCCACATTCCCCTTCATGCATTTCGTGCATAATTTTCCCTGCATCAGACTCAAGCAAACATTTAAGCAGCATACCAGTGGGATTTTTCCAATACAGAAAACCATCTATAATGCAAAACTTTAAAGATTTTTGTTTAATAAATCTTGCTTTTGTTTTTGATAAAGTCGGAGGAGTATTTAGATAAGTTAATACATAGAGAATATCTGCATACCAAGGTGAATCCAGAAACATTTGATCAATAGGGGGGAGTGTGCATTCTTCCTGTTCTTCTAAGGCATCAACAAAATTTATATCTAAAGCTTGGAGGTTGGTTTCAGCCATTAGCCTTGCAAGTCCTTGTCCTTTAACTAGTTTGGTAGGTTGGATTTCTAAGTCATATTCTAGGATGATAGCGATCCATTTTCCCCTTTTACCATCGGGATCTTGGTTCAGAATGTCCTTGACGACAGTATTAGGGACAAAAGCTATGACATGAGAATGCAAGATGTAAACTCGGAAATCTTTCAGTGCTTTTACCAATGCGAATGCCTGTTTTTCCATGATGTTATATTTCAAGGGAGCATCTCTCAGGGATTTGCTAAAAAAGGCAATGGGTTGTTCTTGCCCAGCTGCATTTTTCTGTAACAACACCGCAGCTATTGTGTGTTCTGAGGCAAATGAAAAAATGTAAAAATCTTTGGTGAAGTCAGGGCTTATCAATACTGGTGTTTCAGTTAAGGCCCTTTTAATTAGTTCAAAAGATTTTTTGGCTTCTATAGTCCATTTAAACCCGACCTCCTTTTTTAACATATTTGTGATATCTTTCAGGAGTTCAGCAAGGTTTGGGATGAATCTTCTTAAGAAATTTATCTTTCCGATAAAGGACTGTAACTCCTTTATGTTTCTGGGGTGACTTATCTGTAATATACCTTCGATTCTCTATGGGTCTATTTTAATTCCTTCTTCCGAAATAATGTGACCTAGGAGTTTTCCTTCCTCTAGACCGAAAAGTGTTTTCTTGGGGTTTAGGGATAAACCATATTTTCTACATTTGTTAAAAAAATTTCTTAAGTGTACTAGGTGTTCTTCATATGATTTAGAATATACCGTTATATCGTCAAGATATATGACTATGAAAACACCTATGTCTTCTGAGAAGGCTATGTCCATGGCTCTTTGAAATGTGGAGCCAGCATTCATTAGTCAAAAAGGAATTTTAACGTACATAAAGTGCCCCAAGGTGTGGTGAAAGCTATTTTGTGTTGATCAGTGGGATAAACCAGCACCTGGTTATAACCAGAAAAACCATTTAGTAATGAGATTCTTTTGGCATCGACTACCTTTTGAAGTATGTGATCCATTTTGGGCAAAGGATAATTGTCCTTTAAACAGGCTCTATTCAGGTTTCAGAAATCAATACAAAGTCTGATTTCGCCGGTTTTCTTCCTCACCGATACTATATTTGAGACCCACTCAGAGTACCTGAGAGATACTATTATTTCGGCATCATACATTTTTTTAATTTATTTTTCAACCAAAGGTAGTAATACTGGGTTTATTCTTCTCATTTTTTGTTTAAACGGCTTCTGGTTTTCTTTAAGGGGAATCTTATGCTGAATGATGCTCGTATCATATGATTTTAGATCTTGGTATCCCCATGCGAACACATCTTTAAATTCTTTGAATAAATTGATGTACCTTTGTTTTATGTGAGGCGAGAGGGTTTTGGAAAGTTTAATGTTTTTTGGCTCTTTTGGGCTTCCTATGTTGTATTCCTCTATGTCATCCTCAGTAGATTCCATTTTTGGTTTTTTGGCCACATCGTTAAAATCAAACAATTCTTCTAGAGGTGCGAGCCCTCTGGGTATGGTGTCATTTTCGCAGTGTAAGACTTCGAGTTCCCTTTGGTCAATGTCCTCTCCTATTTCATTTTCATATGGATGGTCTACCAAGTTCAGATTGGTCCACAAAGGTGGATTTAGCTCTTGTTCTTGACTTTGGCTGGGTTTCTTTTCTTTGTCTCCTAAGTCTGTTTTGGTTATTTCAAACTCATTCCTAGATTGTAGGAAATCATCAATTTGATCATCGTCTTGGAATATTTGCCAATGGTCAAGATTATCTGGTACTGTAGGGCAATGTTTGACCTGAGTACTATATTGTTCACTTAGGCATGGTATTTGGCCATTAGTCGCAGCAAAGGCGAGTTCATTTGCTAGGTTGTTTTGAATCCTAGGGATATAGGTGAGTTCATATTTCTCAAAGGTTTTAAGGATGTCCAAAGCTGAATTCCTATATTCTCTTAGTCTTGTATTCTTTGCTGAATATTCCCCTTTGATTTGCCTGATTACAAGCTCGGAATCTCCCTAGGAAGATACTTTCTTGGCACCTAAGTCTTTAAGTATGTGCAGACCAAGGAGAAGGGCTTCAGATTCAGCAATGTTGTTAGTACACTGGAATTCTAATCTGAAAGAATAACCTTTACTAGTATTGTGTATCTATATGCCAGCCCCTGAACCAATTTTTCCACAAGAACCATCAAAACTTATACTCCAAAGAGCTTCTTTTTCATATGTGACACTAAGCTGTTTTTCAGGTTTCTTGGGGCTCTGATCATTAATTTCTTCATTTAGTAATGGTTCGGGACCTTCTTCATTTTCTTTTATCTGTTTGTTTATATTGCTTTCATTATATAAGATAAAAGAATCCAGATTAGAATGAATGGAATAAATAGGAGTGTTGTTTGGCTTATCTCGGTTGCTAACCATGTATTTCATGTGAGTTTCTCGGTATAATCTCCTAGTTTGGTTGAAAACTGGGATGGTGGCGAATGACATATCCATTTGGATACTACCTTTTATTTTGGAAGTCCATGCCCTTGACAGTAGCATTCCATACTTAGGAGGGATATCTGCTACCACTACGTCCATGAACAAGTTTTTCGCTGGTAGCTGTGTTAGAGCAAAATCTAGGTTTTTTATTAGACCTAAACATTTGACCTGACTTGAGTCAAAGGAAAACAGGTTTTTGTAAGGTTGAGTTACTTCTAGTCCCAGGTTTTCCATGACCGCTCTAGGCATTAGGTTATGGGAGGCACCAGAATCTAACATAGCATTATGTAATATCTTGTCCCGTATGTTCAGACTTACATAGAAAGGGGAGACAGATCCCTCTTGGTATTGACCTTCTATTTTCGGGCCAAATAGGAGCTCAGGCTTGTCATCAGTTAGATTCAAAGTATCTGCCTCGCTTCCTATGTCAAAAACTTTGAAGACTTGAGATCTATACCTATCTATAGTTATTTGTTCAGTAAGGGGTATGGTAATTTTTATTTTGGAAATTTCCCCCTCGAAACTAAAAGGATATTGTGGTCTGGACATATTTGTTTCAGCTTTCTCGGACATGACTTTTTCTATGCTCTTAATTTGTTGACTTTGGTTCGGGATTTGGTTTGACACATCCATCTCGGGGATTTTTGTAGAGGTACTGGGAGTATTTGAGCCAAGACTTGTTTGAATAGCTTTATCTTTGTTTTGGTCAATTTTCTTGGTTATGATTGTGTTGCCATTTATAGCCTTTTTAGGGATGGTATCGGAGGTTTTAGTAATTTCAGGACTACCCTTTTTGGAGCAGTCTTGGTTTTTTCTACTTCTAAGGTTATACTGCCTGTGAGCTTCTATAATGGCATTTTGAAAGTCTATGGCGGGATCCTCGAGATCTTCATAGTTGGTTTCATCCTGACCCGGAGAGCATAACTCTTGACCTTCTGCTGTGAGGTAAACCTCACTCTCGTTATCAGAACCTATCAGATTCCAATGATTTTCATCAATGGGTTCGGTATCCTTATCTTCTTCTTCCACATAATTTTCATTAAGTGGTGGCCTAATTTGTTGGTCATTTTCCCTTGGTCTGTTTTGGGGTTGTTCCCTCCCAAAGTTTTGGTTCTGGTTTCTGTTTGGAGGGTTTGGCTGGTTGTCCCTAACAGGAGCTTTTTCATTTATCCTTTCCCACATTTTGGCCATGGTTTTGACTAAATCATCTATTCTAGGATCTAGGGAAGGCGATGAAGTGGAGACCTCGTCTTTATATGTGACCTTTCTTTCTGATCTAGTCCTAGCCCTTTTTTCTGCTAAGTTGGCATATGCTTTTATGGCTATTTGTTGCATTTCTTCTAAGGTAGGGGGATCCTTGTCTCTCAGATGATATGTCATGTCCGGATCGAAACCCTCGGGGAATTTTTCCAAGGCTAAACCAAGTGGGGGTTTGAAATGAGGTGGAAGGGAGTTATACACACTGTTGAACCTAGTGCAGTAAGCCTGGACACTTTCCCCATTTTCCCGTTTTAGGTTGTTATATTCTGATAGGATTTGAATAGGGTTCCTTCGGACTTCCCACCTATTTCTGAAGATTTGATGTAGTTCTGGGATGTCATGGATGTTGTTTAGAGTCAAGCTTTTGAACCATGTTTTGGGTTCACCACCCAGGATTTGGGCGAATATTCTCATTCGGACGGTCTCGTCTTGTACCTCCAGGTATTCATAAGCATCACTCATCCTACTTATATGCTGTTGAGGTGTGGTGGTGTCTTCTCCGGTAAAGTGTGGGATTTTGTCTTGATATTTATTTGGGAGAGGAGCCAAAGGTGGTGGCAACACCAAAGGTCCGTACCAGGCTGCCATGACGAGAGCTAATGGATGATGTACAAGATGAGGACTAGTAGGCTGAGATGAGGTGGTTTGAACATGTGTGGTGGATGAACTTGGACTAGTGATCTGGTTTTGAGCAGATCTGGGATGGTGGGAGCCAAAGTGATAGAGAAGCTGAAAGTCTGGGGGGGTGGAAGGTGAGGCTTCTCTACTATGACTGTGTGATTGGTCTAGGGTTTCAAGATCGTCAAAGTTTATCTTACTATGAGATCTGATTCTGAAAAGAGTTTTTGATGACTCTAATTCAAAAGGTGAATCTGATAGGATAGTGAGATGTTCAGGTACTGATCTTGTTTTGCGGATGGATCTACCAGTAGCTAGATGGTCAGTCTCAGAAGCTTGCCACAAAATCTTCTCTGGGTCATCTACTATGATAGGGGGGTTTGGGTCTGGATGGGATTTGGTGTTGATTCTTCGTGAAGCCAGATTTTGGATCTAGAGTTTAGAGAGAATGGTATTGGTGAATGTTCTGGATGGGTGTTCTCTCTAAATTTCTACTAAGGTGAAGGATGGTCAAAAAATAAAAGGGATGAACTAGTGGAGTCGCCAGGTGGAACTTGGTTGTTTTTGTGGAGATATAGCTATGGTCCACCACCGGTAACTAATCTGGAAATGTTTTGGATTTTCTAAGTTTTATGTGCAATCTATGGTTTAAAGTATTCTAAATTTGTTTCAACACTTTGCTAGGGTGGCAATAACAAAAAGAGTTTACTCTAAATGAGTCTATGGACTGCTTGCTTGTTTAAGTATCTAAAGGACCAAAGAGTCTATAAGATTTTGCTAGACTGTCATGTACTCAGTGTCCTACCATCTCCCGCTATGTTAGTGAGTGATGGGATAAGTTGATTGGCTAGTAACCTAGAGTTTGGTAAAATAGTAAGGCCTACTGGAGGCTAGTGGAGTCGCCAGGTGGATTGTCAGTTGTTTTGAGGTATATTTGTATGGTACACCACCAGTAACTGTCAAAAACCAATCTAAGTGAGTTTTTTGTGGTTTTTTCCTGATTTTTATGTGCAGCCTAGGATGTAAGAGTGTTATAAACCTGATTCATCACTTTGCTAAGATGGTGAAACAGAGAGTTTACACTAAATGATTCTAAAGGCTGATGGTTTAAGTTAAAAGTTGAAGGACTAAGGAGTCTATAAAAGTTTGCTAGACTGTCATGTACTCAATAAGTCCCACCGTGATCGCCATTATGTTAGTGAGCGGTGGGATAAGTCAATCAAATAGTATTCTTAAGGTCTCTTAAGGTCTAGGGAATCTAAGTTTGTTTAATACTCAGAGTCCCACCGTGATCGCCATTATGTTAGGGTGGCGATGAGGTGGCTCAAACGGATAGTAGCCTAGATTTTAGTAAAGTAGTAAGGCCTACTGGAGGCTAGTGGAGTCGCCAGGTGGATTTTTAGTTGTTTTGAGGTATATGTGTATGGTCCACCACCAGTACTGTCAAAAACCAATCTAAGGGAGTGTTTTGGGGTTTTTTGAGTTTTATGTAGTCCTGAGGTTTGGAAGAGTTTCCTATAACTAACTCATCATTTTGCTAGGATGGTGAGACAACCAGATTCTACTCTTCTAATTTTGACTGAGATTTTGAGAGTTCCTAAGGGATACCTAGGATGTTTTGACTCAAAGTCCCACTGTGATCGCCATTATGTTAGGGTCCCGTGATTTGGCCGATTGGCAAGCCAAATGACGATGTAACATCAAACCAAGCTTTGGAGCCCAAGGACCTAGCCTTCCTGGACTCAGAGAGGGCTCTCTCTATATGTGTAAGGGATATCTATGTGTTTGCTTATCGTGTTCTGATTTTAGGCTAGTTATGGAGTATGTTTTTTGGTTTTGGTTTTTTAAGTTGTGAGGGATGAAACTGATCAAAGATATGAAATAGGTAACAAGATGTTAGATTAACTGGGCTATGGGGTCAAAAGGCCAAGAAAGCTATTAGATGACGATACAAGGCTATTGAAGGGCCGATTTGATTCAAGGTAGAAAGGATCTTTGGGAAAAATGGAGTAAATGGACATCAAGTTTGTGAACAACAAAGAGTTTCAGGCATCACTGGTTCAATAGATAACATAAACACGGTAGGGAAAACCCTTAATCATGCAAAATGTAACTATAAACTAATCAACACATAGAAACAAACATTCAAGCCATGCATAGAAGTATAAGACCCTCTAACTTTGGGAAATGGCTATCAGACTTTGGGAAAAACACATAAGATGGACTAACAACTCAAAACACTATGTCGGAATGCCTAAACACAACACTTCAAGTTAGTGGGCACTTTGAACAACAAGATTTACATAATTTTAGGCAAAGGGCTAGATCGGGACTAGGCCTCCTTGGTTCAAACAAAATGATAATCTTAATTAGTCAAAGAGATAGCTTCTTGTATGGAACTATGGACAGTCATAGGTAAGCAGGGCACACCATACATCCTACTCAACATGCATAGAACTATTAATGAAACTAGCAACAATATCCTCAAGTTATTAAAGAGCAGTTAAGAATTCTTTAATGCAACTAAGGAAGAAGAAAACATAAAAGCTATGAAGATTCAGGAAATTTGAGGTGCCTCCATGGGCATATCTCAAAGTTATTCTCTACTGATCTATAGCAAGCAAGAAACATGTATCATGAATGAAAACTAGAAGACATCAACAAAGCAAGAAACACTATACCATTCTACCATGTCATGGAATCCATCAACAATCCTTCATCATCCATCCAAGAACATTCAAGAGGCAATCCAAAAGCATAACACAAGTATTTTCTCCAAAGCTCATATGACCAATATATTGCTTCTCTTCTCAAGTTCAGCCTTGTTTTACAATGAAAGCCTTTGGAATATATAGGCTCAAGTGAGGAAAACCTCATGGTTCAACTTCCATACTCATTGGCCTAATCAAAATATCTAAACTTGTCCTTGAGGCTTTGTAAAGCCCAAGGCACAAAAATATCTCATAAAATATCTAAAAATTGCTAAAAAAAGGGAATTTAATTGACTTTGGATCATTTTCCAAGTGTAAAAATAGCTAAACGCACATTTGGAAAAAGCAGATTTTTGAGGTTCAAAAATTACAAAAATACTTCAAATTTATATCAGAAAAAGGTCCCCTGACTTGCCAGAAACATTTGGCAGCCTTCCTAATGTCGAAATGAGGCTCATGATAGCTCGTTGGAAATATCTGAGTGTCTACTTTCCGGTGCAAATGAAATTTCTCCAATCCAATGCCTGGAAGTCCTCCAAATCTGCACCTGTGTGGAAAAAGCCAGAAAATTACATTCTGCTGATAGACCGGGCAGAGTGTGCAAAATGCGAGCCTTTTTTGTTGTTTTGAAGGGAAAAATGATCTCCAAACGCTCTGAAAATCGCTGAGGACATGCTCATGAAATTATGGCATCCGATGGTACCATTCTCCTCCCCTGACGAATCCTCAAAATGAAATGGCGAATTTATGAGTTTTTGACCAAAAACCCAAAAATGCCAAAAAACCAAAAGTTGTCAAAATGGGCCCAAAATTGGTATGCATGACCCTCAAGGGTCCTTAGCAACATACTCCGAAGCTGAAGCCAAAATATCAAGTGCTGATGTGCTTTTCTTCTCTTTCCGTGCCGGGCGCTTCCCCTTTGCTTCCTTCAGTTTTGCTTGGGTGGCCTTTAGCTTGCGCCGGGAAAACTGATTCAACTTTTGATAGTGCTGTGTCATCTTCCTTTGTAGCTCCAGGTCTCTGTTTTCCTTTTCAAGCTTCATCTCCAAGTGTTTATTGGCTCTTTCTAGCCATGCCTCCTTATTCTCTTCAATTTCTTGCTCAAGTAGTGCAGTGAGGGGAAAGGATTGAAGATGGGCCTGTTCTTCTTCCCTTTGCTTTTCCAGGGCTCTTTTAAGCCCTATGGTTCTAGGCCTCTTCCGCCTAGGTTGGTATTCTTCTTCATCTTCATCAAACTCACCGACGAGCTCCTCTATCCTTATTTGTGCTTTAGCTGCCTCATTCTTGTATTTGATTGCTCGTGCCTCATGGACAGCCAAATGGACATTCATTTGTTTATTTTGGATCTCCAAGAAATGATTGAAGGTCTTTGCCCGATCAAGGTCATTCTCCAATGCTTCAATTTGACCCTCTCGATGGATTAGAAGGTTTTCAAGAATGCGGGCTTCATTATCATTGTCATCACTTTGGATTGGAATGACAGCCAATGCACCTCCTTGTTCTTGACTTTCTTCAATCTTGCCTTTCCCTTTGAAGGCCAATCTTGCACTCTTCCTTCTTGGCATACTAGTGAGAGGTCTCTTGGGCGATTTTCTTTTGCTAGGGACAATTCTTGTCACTTTTGGAGTGGCAACCTTAGGCCCTTTCTTTCTTGCTGTGCTGGGCTTTGTTCCTTTAGGAGAAAGAGACACAACAGCTTTACCCTTGTCAACTTCTTGAAACTGCTGCTCTTCTTAAATTTCTTGTTCATTTTGTGGCTCAAGCAACTGCTCAAATTCTTGCTCAAACTGTTGTTCATGACCTTCAATATCAAGCTGCTGCTCTCCCCGCTATTCATTTTTACTGAGATGCTGTTGTTCAGCACTCTTTTCCTCTTGTTCCTGCTGCTGCCCTTCATCTGCAATTTGCTGCTCTTCACCCATCTCTTCTTGCTGTTCAGACTGCTACCCCTGTTTACCAACATCAAGCTGCTGGTGTGTTTCCACCTCATGCTCACTATGTGGCTCAAACTGCTGTCCCTGACCATCAGAATCATGCTGCTGGTCCTCATCAGTTTCTTCATGCTTATCCTCTTCCTTTTCTACCTGTTCATGTCCTTCTTCTTCATGTTGTCCTGATTATTCTGTGGTGATCTTGAGCCTTCTAGGAGTAGGCCTGCTGGACAAAGGTACAGGGCGATGAATAGGCTGGGTGGGAGATGTATGGACTGGAGGCACAGTGGAGAAATCTGGGTGGCTAATGAAAACCTCCCATGGAACCTCTTTCTTCTCTAGTTGGTGTAGGATGATGATTTTAATCAGAGAATGATGGCATAGAGCAGCTACTTGTTGTGATGGAGGCTTTTTCTGGACAGAAGAGGCCATTTTCTCAATACTTTTGCACAAGAAGTAAGGAAGATTTAGCTGCTTGGTTCTAGTGAAGTGCATCAACAGTCTGATGTGGTATGCATATATTCGGGAGAATCTCCCTTCACAGGTGAAATATTTCATTATGATCTTCATAAGAGGAGCATAGATAGCAAGGAGATGAGAGAAAGGAAAAATAGCAGTGCATGTTTCTCTGTGCTCGGGCTTGATGAAAGGCTTATAGTCATCCAAGTCTAGATGGGCCTGTTTGAACCATTTCTCGCCATGATATGGAATTTTAGTTGCCTTGGACACATACCTCGGAGAGAACTTGAAATCAAGGCCCGCTACCTGGAAATGTTTGCTTTGGAACCTCAGGGCGCATAGGTGTGTCAAGGGCGAGAAACTTTTGACCTCCTGTACCTTCTGGCAGAAATCCAAACAACCTACCTCATGAAAGTTGAAAAGGATGGATGGATGCGCATTGACCTCCTCTGTAGAGATTGGCTCGTATCTTTTATGTAAACCACTTCTGCTGTCTTGCCTGGGCGGCATTTTGGGCTAAATAAGCTCTTGAAACACCAAACAATCTTACTGCCTTTAAACTGTCTTCTTTGAACCAAACCCTGTCAATTCACTACTTAGATAGAAAAAAATTGTCTTTGAATGACTTCAACAAGTTTCCTCACAATATAAAACCTTTGCTTCTTTAAAAAGTGGCCTTCCCACCTTTAATTGTGTATCTCAGCCAGAAGACCTCTTAACAAAAGACAACATAGTGAAAAGGAGACAAACTGTTAGGTGAAAATGTTGTTTAGAGTGTCAAAATCGCCTTGCTCTGTGATGTTTGGATCTCAAAACCTGTTTTGTACCTTTGATCAATGGTGGAATTTCCAATCATTACAAACCTTGTCCCTTTCTGTTGTGTTAATTAATCAACACATTTCACATCATATACAGTCAATCTTAAGTGTAGTCATATAGTCAATTTCACAGTTATGGAACAAAGGTGACAGAGTTAAAAATGCTCCAAAAGTTTCAACAGAGGCTGTATAAGCTTATTTCTTTCAAAAAACAAGACTCTCCTTTCAATATGGAATACCAATCCTCCTTAGAAGAATGCCTCTATAACCTCTGAAAATCAACTTGACAGTGAGCTTTGAAGAACAGAAAAAAACAGTCAATTAGAACACTCAGTGAAAAACTGTCCTTTCTGTGGTTTATAGGGTTAACTTTGCCCTTTGATGCCTTGAAGATAAAACACCCTTGTTCTTTGATTTAATAAAGGTGAAAACATACAGTTTTTAGCTCAACACAATTTCTTTCTCTGTAGAGGACCTCATCAGCATATTTACCACTCAGCACAGTTTTTTTTTAAAAACGGATATTCACACAGCAAAGCACTGTTTTTCATGTATGGTGATGTAGCAGTTTAAAAGTGGATAAGCTCTCTGCTGGTGAATCTGAGCTATTTCAAACTCAGATTTGGAATAAAAAACCCTATTCCTCTTTGAACATAGTTACTTATCATAACTTGTTTCAAACCTTATTTCCTCGGCCCCAAACATCATCAAAAAATCATGAATTCAAGGGGAAAAATGTGCAGAGTACCTCAAGACATGATGCGAAACATTTTCGTGAGTCGAAGTTACTTTGGAGGCAAGTTGAAAATGTGTTGGAGGTTGAAATCCATGCGTGGCACTTTCAGGAGGAAGAATGCCGCGCAAACCCTGGTGTCGGGTCACTGTCAGGCCGACAGGACCCAAGGCTACAGGCGCGCCGCGCAGCCTTGTGTCGTAGTGTAAAAAGCACGCCTGAGCGCGCCGCGCGCATCTACAGGTGCGCCGCGCGACTATTAACACCAAAAACTCTGTATATCTGCTTGGAAATCCTTTCTTCGGTCCTCCAATGAATGATTCACTTGGGCTATGGTGTTTGAATAATGAATTTGCAACGGCCCTTGTCTTTTTGAAATGCAACAAGTCGAAAAACAACTTGGTTTGGACTTGTGATGGTTTTCCCAAGGTCTTGCCCTTTGAAATGATGTTTTGAAATCCAAAGTGGTCTTTAACTGTGTTGAGAGGATCCACTTCTTTGAAAGATGTTGGCGAAAGGGTTTTCTTTTTCGTGAAAAAACTTTAATAGATATCAACCTATTTAAAAAAAAACATATTCAAAAGGTCACCCAATATGTTCACAGTGCTTATATTTTTGGAAGGTGATTTCTGCCACTGTTAGACCTTTTCATAGTATTTCAACCCCAGACCAACTACTCAGCAATGTACTAAAGATGATGAGGCAACTTTAGTATTTCGATAGATTTATCCTTTGATCCTAAAAACTAATGCGTCTGCTTCTGGCTGCTTTCAAGGTGACAAGGCCTTACTGTGACAATGATTTGGCTGCCAGGTTTCTATTAAACTCATTCTCTGTCTTTAAAGGGGTGCTCTTTCCAACACCTTTCTCTGCTCAAACATACCAATATGGTGCCTCTTGATCTTTTTAAACTAATGAAAACCTGTATATGTCTCAATTTTTCCAAAAACTGACATGTCAAAGCACCTCCTTTGCATATTATGAACAATAGTCTCAATTGTAAGGCCTCTTGAGGATAAAAAACCAAATTTTCTGTGTCAGCTGTGATAAACAGTTTTGGAAAGACACCTGTCTATGATTGGAGTTGCTTTCATTAATGACATGCCTTGATTAGCTTTGCATGCCTGTCTAAAGTTTTAAAAATTCAGATCATAACCTTTTAATACCTTTGTGTTGAGGAGACAAACATAGGAGGTGTAGAATGACTGCTGTAATATTTCATATGCACCAAGGCTTTTATCAGTCATTCTCTTTTCATTGGAGCTCTGAAAACACCAACCCTACTGCATCTGAAGGCTACATTTGTCTTTGTGGTGGTGTGTAGCTTGCAACACCTGTACCTGCACTGGTGCTTTGAATGATATCAAGATGTCTCACATCTAAGGCTGTGTACTACTTGCCTGCCCTTTCTTTATGTTCATCCAGAAACCATGAACTGTATTTCTCATTTCAAAAGAAACAAAAGAACACACAGAGGTCCTTTTACTGAAGTATTTTCCTGCTCAACACTAATTTGAGCTGTTCATATCAACACCCCTGCAGAGATTTTTGTTATGACAGCTTTGATTAAAGGAGTCCTTTTTGATGCGCCATGATGATGACTGAAACTTCAAATGATTCTCTTTCTTAGGACATAAGACCAAAAACTCTGTTTTCTTTTGTCTTGCACATTTCAGATCTTAGCCCTGTTATGATCATCACTTACACTCAGAAACTTAGAGTCACTGTTTTACTGTCTAGTAAAAAGAAAACCTGTGCTTATAGTAAGTTTTTCAATCTTTGAAGTCAATATTGGCCATCGCCCTCTGCTTGTAGATGAAGGAGACGCCTCAACCCTCTACTTGTAGATGAAGGAGGTTCTTGGCCATGACAAATTACTAGTCTGTTTGATAGTGGTGTCTTTCTTCTACTGTGATTTCATGTTGAATGGAAGCTGCAAGGTCTTGATAAGTAACTCCTTACCCTGCATATGTATCTCAGGCTCATGTTTGACATTGAGAAGCAGCTGTTCTTCTAAATGTGTATTCAATAATTTTCTCCTGAGATGAAGTTATATTTCCTGTCTTTGTAACATCCATAAAACACTGTAAAACACCTAATAATCAGCTTGAGACTGTGGTCTATGTAGTGCTGAGACTTAGGGGTGTGTAAGTGGCGCGACTTAGGCCTGTGATCAATTTCATTTGCAGAGTGGGAGGTATGTCATGATTGGTCTGTAGCAGATGGAGGTTTTTTGGCCTTTTGATGGTTGCCAAGGGTAAAATGCCTTAAAGCGCCACTTCCTAACTTAGGGGAGGCTTTTGAAACAGACTTGGATTTTCCTTTTAGAGCTGATGGGAAGACCAGTAGGGCTAAAGCTAGATAGGATAGTGATAATGAGTCTTAACTTTGACATGGGCGGACTGAAAAGTAGGAGGGCGAAAAAAGTTTTATGAGGGTTTTCTAGATGACAAATTGACATATGGAAATCAGCTTCTAGAAAACTCAGCTATGGATCTATTCATCACTAACAAGTAAAAAATACTGATGAATAACAGCAACAAGGGAGAAAACAGCAAACAGGCCACCTGAACGTGCACAAGGGACCCGGGCGGTGACAACTTAGCAAAACTGATACGGGCACCCTCGAACGAAATGGCCCGACCGGAACACGCCCGGTCAGGCGCCGACCTCACACGGGGCAACACGACGCGACCAAATGAATGTTGATGCCACAAGGGATAAAACAACAAATGATCCACCTGAATGTGCACAAGGCACCCAGGTGGTCACAACTTAGCAAAACTGATACGGGTGCCCTCCAACGAAACGGCGCGACCTGAACGTGCCCAGTCGGGCGACCTCACACAATGCGACACGGCGTGCTCGAATGAACGATGCCACAAGGGAGAAAACGGCAAACGAGCCACCCAAACGTGCACAAGGCACCTGGGTGGTCACAACTTAGCAAAACTGATATGGGCGCCCTCAAACGAAACGGCCTGACCCGACTCGAACGCGCCAGTCAGGCAACATCACATGGCGCGACATGGCACGTCGGACCGAATGATGCCACAAAGGAGAAAATGATAAATGGGCCAATCGAACGTGCACAAGGCACTCGGGCTATCACAACTTAGCAAAATTGATACGGGCGCCCTCGAACGAAATGGCCTGACCCGACCCGAATGCACCTGGTCGGGCGACCTCACACGGCGCTACACAACGCGCCTGACCGAACGATGCCACAAGGGAGAAAACGAAAAACAGGCTGCCTGAACGTGAACAAGGCACCTGGGTGGTCACAACATAGCAAAACTGATACGGGCGCCCTCGAAAAAAATGGCCTGACCCGAACGGACACAGTTGGGCAACCTCACATGGTGCGACACGGAGCACCCGAATTAATGATGCCACAAGGGAGAAAACGGCAAATGGGCCACTCAAACGTGCAGAAGGCACCCGTGCGGTCACAACTTAGCAAAACTGATACGGGCGCCCTCAAACGAAATGACCCGACCTGACCTGAACATGCCCAGTCGGGCGACCTCACACGGTGCGACACAATGCACCCGACCGAATGATGCCACAAGGGAGAAAATGGCAAACGAGCCGCTCGAACGTGCACAAGGCACCCGGTCGGTCACAACTTAGCAAAACTGATACAGGCACCCTCGAATGAAACGGCCTGACCCAAACACGCCTGGTCGGGTGACCTAATCATAAGTCACGACACAGCACGCCCGACTGAACGATGCCGCATGGGAGCAAATGGAAAACGGGTTGCCCGAACATGCACAATGCACCCGGGCGGTCACAACTTAGCAAAACTGATACGGGTGCCCTCGAACAAAATGGGCCGACCCGAACACGCCCAGTTGGGCGACCTCACACGGCGCGCCCGACCGAATGATGCCACATGGGAGTAAACGAAAAATGGGCCGCCCGAACGTGCACAAGGCACCCAGGCAGTCACAACTTAGCAAAACTGTATCGGGCACCATCAAACGAAACGGTCCGACCTGAATGCGCCCGGTCGGGCGACCTCACACGGCGCGACATGGCGCGCCCGACCGAACAATGCCACAAGGGAGAAAATGGCAAACATGCCGCTCGAACGTGCACAAGGCACCTGGGTAGTCACAACTTAGCAAAACTGATACGGGTGCCCTCAAACGAAACGACCTGACCCGAACGCGCTCTGTTGGGCGACCTCACATGGTGCTACACGACGCACCCGACTTAACGATGCCACATGGGAGCAAATGGAAAATGGGCCGCCCGAACGTGCACAAGGCACCCCGGCAGTCAAAACTTAGCAAAACTGATACGGGCACCCTCGAACGAAACGGCTCGACCTGAATGCGCCCGGTCGGGCGACTTGAATTTTTTTTGTCTTTCATAGAAAAATATGCAGGTTGATATTTCAAGTTGATTCTCATCGTGTTAATATCTGAAATAAGTGTCTTTCATATAAATATATGGTTAATAAATCAGTCAATTTATCAATGTTACAAAACAACGTCAATAATAATATATTTGGATCAATTTTATAAACATACGAAATATCTACAAAACTAAGATTCTTCTTAATATCCTTTTCATATTTCATTCGTTATAATATCAATTTGAAAGCTTCCCAATGGGTTCATCAACCCTTGAGAAAGACACTAACAATGGGTTCATAAGCCTCAATCCAAGCCACTACTCTCTAAATTCATTTTCATTAGTTGTGCTCCTACAAAGTGAAGTATCTCTTTCAAAATAAAATATTCCTCCCCCCTAGAACCACCTTGAAAAATAAATACCCCTTAAATAATTCTCTTCTCGTGCCTTCTAATTCCAATGCTTTCCTCTTCAATATATTTAGAGTCGTGAATTTTCTCCCATTAAAAGTTTTAGCCACTTCCTTTGGTTATGTGGGAATACCCTCTTCGTTACCCCTATTAGCTGGTTGTCAACACAACTAGAGTTCATTTAGTTTTGATTCTCTCTATACATATATTAGTATGGTTCCCAACCATTCCTTTTCTAGTCAAATTTATTATGCATCCAGTTCATTAAAGTGCACAATCTGACATTAATATCAACCAGGCCCCCTTAATCAAATCTCATTCCCCAAAATATGGAATATGTTTCCTAATTTATCGGTGATTTTAATTTTACAAAATAGAGATAATATTTACAATAAGATGAAATTCGTCCGGGCTATCACAATGACCCTATTGTACACTTTGGACTATGGATCTCATATAAAACAATGATTCACGGCCTTTAATTTAATTGTAACAAAAATTACCTGATACATAACAACAATCCTTCATTCCTTATATTCCCATAGCGCTAGGGATATTAGGAACAACAATTGAAGTAGATTTAGTGAGGAATAGATATTTCATGACCTTTGACATCACATCCTTCCATCATATGTCCACTCATACTTACCCTTGCATGAATACCTTTTGAATTATTCATTTTCTATTTAAAATAAATATCCATTGATCTTTGAACAACATAACAACCCTAATTCACTTTTGCATTCACTTTATATTTTGAGGGTATGCTAGTATATTTTTTCTCATATACTTGTGAGGTCCCTTGGACAATGTATTCATATAGATGTAATACTTTTGAAAGGATGGTGAATTTGGTTGTTTATTAGTCCCTAACCATGGATTATTTTAGTAACTTATGTTTGACTTGTATAGTTGGTTCTCACGCTCATCTTACACACCAAATGTCAAAAGGTCAAACCTACGTTGAGATATGCTTATCATGTTTTTTGTTTCCACAAAATATTTCACCCAGGCTTAGCTCTTTTGGAAATACACTTTTTCTTTTGGTTTCTATTTCAATGCATCCTCTACTTCTTATTCCAATGAGTGGCTTATTTATTCTAGAGCATATTATTATATGGTTAAGCATAAATGCAATTTTATTGCTTGTAATGATTGTAACACCAATTTTATTTTATTTTATTTTTTATTTTTTATTTTTTTTCTGTTGTTGGTGATGTAGGATCTATAACAACTAAGGAATATAACATACATTTCAATAATGCATTATGTGTTCTGATTCTTCGTTGCAACCTTCAATTAAAATATCAAATCACTCATTCAAGTAAAGGTAGAATAGTAGAGTTTTCATCTCACCAAGTTGTAATCAAGGATTTAAAAGATCCCAAGCATGTCCCAGCCTTTGGAATAATATAACAAAATGTGCAAGTTTTCATGTATACTTGTGTAATGTAAATTTTTTGATGTCTAAGCATGTTTTCCAACAAAAAAAAACATTATCCAATAATGTAATACTCATTATATCCAAATAAATCATATTTATATAAACAAAATGTTAAATAATATAATGTTTTCATATTCAAATGTTGAACAATTGTTAATAAAGTAATACTTTACATGTCAACACATGTAATTGTTTTTCATGTCCAAGTTTTTTGTCCAACCAAACAAATGCTATCCAATGATGCAATATTTATTATATCCAAATAAATCATATTTATATTAATAAAATCTTAAATAATACAATGCTTTTCATATTAAAATGTTGTGTTGTTTAAACGTCGGTCTTGCGATGCTTGGGAGAAACCGTCGGAAAAGTGACGTTTCTCATATAGACGTCGGTCTTGCAACATTTGGCTTCACAACGTCACAAGACCGACGTATATATGAGAAACGTCGCTTTTACGATGGTTTCTCCCAAGCATCGCAAGACCGATGAATGTGTAGGCGACGTTGCAATTCCGACGTTTCGTCCCATAAACGTCGTAAGACCGACGAAGTGTTTAAAACATCACAATTCTGACGACAAACATAAACGTCGCAAAATCGATGATATCCCTAAACGTCGGTATAGAGACGGTTTGTGGTGGGATTTGAAAAATTGATAGAAATTGGGGAAATTTCCGACATTACAACAAAAATGTCGGAACTAAAGTGTCGGAATTTCCGCCAAATGTACTAGTGCTAGTTCAAAATTCCCTTCTACCAACCTTTGCACTTCGTTATGCTTATCCTTAGGTCTTAGAAAACTGTATAGATCTCAATCAACCACTGTTCCTCAACCCATATTCCCTTATTTTTTCCTCAAATACCTTAACAATCCTTTTTCCTCTGTCTTGTAACTTTACTAGCATTTTCCTACCTGTCCATAGTTTCTTACAACCCTAACTAGGATACCTTGAGCTCAAAACTAGCCAAAAACCTAGACATGACCTGCCTTAAATAAAACAAAATAGAAATAATGAGCCTCAACCCTCCAGGGTGGAGATCAACACAACATATTGATTAACTTTACCCGTTGAACATAACTAGGCCTTCTTGAACAAAATTTATCCTCTTTCTTGGAAAAACTTCTTCAATATATCTAAACTTGTCCTTCTCTTCTAGGTTGAGACTTCTTTAGGGAAGATATCCTCCACAAGATGTAGACCTTTACTCTTGTCACTAGGCGTCTCCTTTGGTCTCAATTTATAGCTCTTTCTTAAGTGTCTTTGTCATCTTGTTTATCCTTCAAGAAACTTGTATTTACCATTTAATGCTAAATTAGAATAAAATATTATTTTCTTTTGGTTCCAAGCCCACAACTTTGGGTCCAAAACACCAAACCTTAGGTATATTTCCCACAAGTTCACTTTTTGTGGGTTTTATCCACTTAGAAATACCTTTTGAGCTACCCCAATTTCAACAATGTTATGGCTCAAAATATAGGTGATGTTAATACCTCAATTGCTTGCATAGCCATGAAGGTTGGTTGGTTGTGAAATACTCTTTAGTGAGTCTTAACTAGGGAGATTGGTCTAGTCTAGATAGGTCAAAGGAGCATTGAGACTTATATGGTGATCGAAATTTATTTTGATGATATAGAACTAGACGCATGGAGTAAAATCCCTAAATGAAAAGTGGATACTAAAAGGAAGGAGTCTTCACAAAATATCTGAGACAAAGTGTTATAACGTTCAATAAAGAATTCTTGAATGATGGAATTTAGTGAAAGAACTCTTGATTTGGTTGGGATGAAAATATATGAATGCTTCAGATGAGGGTTAATTGTGATCAATGGCCTGTTGGAATCCTTTAAGAAAGGTTTGGTAGACAGAAATGAGAAGGAGGATCACAAATGTCTTCATGGTTAATAAGAACCTTGCAACTTCAAAAGTATTTTGGGAACAATATTTTCCACATTGGATCTCAAATTTCAACCCTTAGAAATTTTCTTGATTTTCCTATGAAAATCTTGATTGTTCAAAATTTGGGGATTGGATACATTATCCCTAGCCCCTAGTCATATAGTTTGACGAGTGACCCTGACCCAGAGCTTAGGAAAAGGGGGATTGAACTCCAAAGGATGAGATATTGACTATCAAAGTATTGGTTTTTCGGTATCATGGAACACAACAAACAACGTCTAGCCTAAACTCTCAATACTAATACAACTCAATAATGTTTATTTTTAACAAAGAACTTCTTGTCATCAACCTATCATGTATCGACCCTTTGGTTACCAGGATGTTAATTATCGACTTCCAAGTGATCAAGGATCATTGGTTGAAATGTCATCTATATCACATATTAAGCATCAAGCATCGAGGAGTGCTTCAAACAACTACCAATGCATCCCCTAGTATTGAGAATTCAAAACATAAGTAGACGAAAGGTTCAAGAGTTGCCAAGAAATGGGACCAAGTACCAAATTCTATCAGGGTATTAGGGGTAAAGTATTAGAAAACACAACAAGAAATCACTAGTGGAAATAATTAATATTGAAATACCCTAATATGTCTCTTGGCTAAATGGAAAGTGTGTGATTTATCCGGTGACTAGATATCAGGCCCCACATTATCGAGTAACAACTTTTTGAGTATCGATATTTGGGATATCTGGAGGTTAGGATTTAGTAGGTCATACACCAAATATCATGGTTTCTTCCTATTACTAATATGACCCAATGGGTTTTGACATGGCATGAAGACAAGTCTCGAGTGATGTGGCATGCAAGTGTGTTTGACGACATAGTGAAATGTTGTGCAATGAAATGATGTAGGTCAAAGTGTGCATAGCACCAAGGTGGTAGCCAATGTGGTATGGATGATTACATGGCCTTATGAGGTGGTGACACATTGATAAGTACTACCACATAACATGGTATGTATGATGACAAGTCACTTGGAGGGATAATCTTCTAGTGGCCATATATTTGGTTCCAAAGCTCGAATTTGGATGACATTTATATCATTGGAAAGATCTTGATGAGAAGAATATAATTATGGTTTCATAAATTATTTTTAAGGTGGTTGAAGGAATAAAATGTATAAAACAATCCATTTTTATAAATTAACTTTAGAAGTGGGGTCTCGATGCCCCACATCCTTAGTTAGGCTTTAAGGAGTTGGATATGTTAAAAATGGTATCATAGTACAGTTCAAATACTAGGAATGGTGGGATAGAAATACACCAAAAATATGAATTTGGAGCTCTGATACAAATGGTATCAAATCTAAGTTTCAACATTCAGAATGAATGGACTTGGGAGAGATAAATTTCTTAGAATTTTGGTTCAAATACTATGCATAGAGTGTTAGAGATTTACCACAATGACAAAAATTTTAGAGTGATGAGTCCAGGGTAAATCACAGAGAAAATGTTCCAAAGAAATAAGTCAATTATTGAGGCCATAAGTCATGGGAAACAATAATATTGGATACAACAAAATGGTTGTATAAATGGAATGGTTGAGTCACAAATTGTCACAGCTTCATGACATGTGTAGTATATCTCCATAAAGAGACTGAGATAGAACTGTTGAAGAGTTAGGGAATGAATAAATTGTCATGTCCCTATAATATTATTGTAGCCCACATACTGTTATTTTTGTACCCCATAAAAGTTCACAATTTTAAATTTTGTGCCCTTATATTATGATTTTTATGTAGGCCCTAATTATATTTTGACCCTTAAACACCTATATATAGAAAGGAGGTCTTGTCATTTGAATAATCCAAGAATTGTTCATTGATGTGATATATAGGGAGGTTACCCCCTTGAAGTGGCTTATTATATAGTTATTGATCTATATTTTCTTATGTTTCTATGTTATTTTGATCTGGTTACATAACATTTGGTATCAAAGCTCTTGATCATATGGTTTTTTATGCTTCAAAAGGATCATCGTGGAATTTTCCCTATAATTTTTTTTTATATGAAGCCTAAAACTGTGAAGTTGATACAACATGAAGGATAAATCTTGATGAACATCTATTTAACATTTCATACCTTGGTTTTAGATATATGTTCCAGCGAACTTAGGGTTTCTGCATGCTCCAAAATTAAGTCTTAAACAAGTGTTATAGGGAAAATCATCATAACTTTCCCTTCGAGCATCATAATTGAATTTCATAAAAATCAAATGAAATTGCATAGACTATAATTTCATGGGTGTGATTTTCAGGGTAAAAGTTTAAAACAATGACATGTGGCATCCCATACAAGTTCAATCTACTGGACTAGTTAATAATCATGTCATCATGGGATAATTGACATAACTTTACCTTGAAGAATCCAATATTAGTGTAACTAGTGAGGTTGGAAAGAAGAAATATAGGGATGCCACTGACACAATTTCATACCTTGGGAGGAAAATATAACATAGATACAAAAATTTCAAGTTCAACCTTAGTAACAGGCTCAAAATAAATCTCTAAAAGGTGTGTATTTTTAAATTGGCATAACTTTTGTTTGAAAAATCAGTTTGAAGTGATTAAAAGGGCATAGTGAAGCATAGATATAATTAATTGGTTCCAAAATTCATAGTGTTATACATAATCTATGATTGTGGATAGAAGTATCTTCCCTAGACCTAGTGGCTTGGTCTAGAACAAAAGAAAGTAAATACTATAAAGTTCTCCTTTGATAAATTGGAGAATGGAAAAATGCTTACTTGTAATCCATCGCAATATCTTCTCTCCTCTTGGCTTGTAATATCTAACCGTAGCTCCGATCGCTATAATTAGAACCTGCACAAACAATCAACACAATCCAAATATCTACGACATCTATGTAGCATTATCCAATCACTATATTCAGTGGACCAATGTAAACATAACATAACACATATAGGAAAACAATATACTCTTTGTATTAATATGAAAGGAGAGAGTTTAAAAACAAAAGTAGAATTTGATCTTGTAGATATATCCCCAAATTGACTTGTCCTTCATTTCCACAATATACACCCTAAAGTCACCCTAATACATGAGAATGATAACTCTCTTATGATAAAATAAACAACATAAGGGTATGATTAGTCTCCAAAATCCAACCCCTAACTTGTGGATGGTAGTAAATATATAGGATAGGATGGTAGTTTAGGAATTATTATCCATTTAAAAATATAGGGTTGAGATCCACTCTTGATGGGAGGATGAACACAAGGGATAAGAGGTAAAATCTCCAAGGTAGGATGAGATAGGATTGCAAGTTCTTATCCAAGGTAAATGGTTGTAACAACTCCTGGAAGATTTTGGAAGAGGAAGCTTTGGATTTTTTTTTTTTAATTTTTCCATAATTTATAGAATCAAAGCACCCCCAATAAGGGACAACCTTCTCTGATCAAATCAAGTTCATAACTGAGCAACCTAATCCTGAATGTAGGTCCCTAAAGGGTCAGGGTGCGTTGGGCCTTAAAAACACTGAAATGAATTAGTCAAGGTCAGAGAATTAGGGATTTGGGAGATTCATGCTTAGGGATTTGTGTAGGGACGATGACAAGGTTTTCATGGATGTTGATTGATCAAATTTGTAAGCTTATTGACTAGATGCGAAAAAATGTCCTATAAAAAATTGACCCCTAAAACGCAAAGTCAGAAATGGAAACTGATGACTGAAGTAATTTATCTTGTGACAAGTTCAGATCAAGAAAAATTGGTCAGATCATCATCTGTTACAATACATTTTCATCATGATATCATTTTTGAGGGAGGCATACCCATACTCAACAAATAAGCTAACATTACATGTACAATGAAAAAAAATTCATGTCCACTGATGATGAAGCATGGATCCATGATTGGATGACGATATGATCATAGCCATAATGCTTTTTAATCTTGCATTAATCCTGAAATCACAACCTGGATGGATGGAATTAGATCTAGGGTCTTTTATATCTTCTGCTCGATCATACAATGCACGAGTCTAACCATGTGAATAAAAGGTTTGGAGACAATCATGGAAAACACCATTTGATTATCAACGAATGATGCAAGTCGTTAACAGATGTGAGATAAGCCACCGATGCTATTAATGGCTCTAAAGGTACAATAGTACCATCTGTATGGTGTGAATGAATGAATTGAAGTCAAACACCAAACATATTATATCGGTCGAAGGTCAATGATGAAAACCTATCACTGAGAGTGATGAAAATTTTCATTTATGTATACAAGTCTCAAGGTAATGAAGGAATATTTTCTAAGTCAACTTCTTGGATAATGAGCTGATGTTGACAAGAAATGACCTGTCGCAGGAGGGCTTTGATGTATCCCCCATCAATGACAAGAAACATGTATCATGATTTGATACAGAATAATTTTGATGTGGAACTGGTTCAGGAATGACAATCATGGAATTAAGTCTTAAGAGTACCGTATAATAATTCAATTGAATGGTTTCTCTTGAACACACCAACGACACTGAATGGAGTTGGCATCATTGAACAAAAATCGAAACCGAAGGCTGTGGAATGGTGTGATAAACCAAAAGACAAGTAGATTTCCCAACCCAACAACCACATAGATAAAGTGGAAGAGCGTCTTTAAGAGCGACTCTCTGCCATTAATAGGTGGAGTATCCCATTTTCCCAATTTCCCCAACCATTTTTGGATAGTAACTCCTTATTTTTTAACAAGCTTGAGGAGGATAAAATATGCTTGAACTGTAAGTTCATCCTTTAGATGAATCCCTCTGAGTAAATTAACGGACCCTGAGAAGGAGTGGTTCGGTCCCGTAATGTTCGACAATTCCATCACTGTTTGATGTTTTTATGAGTCCAATGAAGTTATAACTCAACTCCTTTTTCATATTTAGAGATTTTAAAAAAGAGGAAAAAGAGAAAAATCCAAAGGTTCCTTTTCATAAATATTCCCTTGAGTCTGAAAATGAAAAAAAAATACTCAGGAGAACCTCTTAGCCATGTTTGACTAAGGTATTCCTTTTTTCGTAAATAGTCTACCCCAGTCCGGAAAAGGGTTAAGCTTATACTGAGTAGATGTATTTTCATTTACTTTAATGAGTTTTAAAATACAAGTGCTAGACAATATTTTCATATTTTGGGAGTCTAAAAAGAGCTGAAAGAGTACTCCTTCTACAGGAACGAGTGGTATGAACGATAGAAAATTATTCCGAAGATGATGGAATTGGTCAAAACACATAGAGGTCAGGAGGCTGGCTAATAAGACCACTCATCGCATCAGTTCCTCATGAAAGGGTATAAAACCAAGTGAGAGTGTATGGTCATCCAAGCATATGGTGAGAATGGAATGAGAAAACCAAGGCTTATCTCATAGAAATAGGCTGATAAAAATGGAAATCACGAAGGATAGGATGAGAGTGGTTTCATTTTTACACAAGCTTTAAACATGGGATACTATGCTTGAAATTGGTTTCATTTTTACACAAGCTTGAAACAAGGAAAAACGATGCTTGAAATAATTTTGCGTGCCCCCAGCATAATGACTCAATTCGAGGTACATGCCCCCCAAGATTCATTTCATGCACCTAAGTAGAATATTGATTACTAACAAGTGGATGGAATGAAGTTTCATTTACTAGATCAAGTGAAAGACTCGACTGGGAATTTACGAGATCTATTTCATTTTTTCACGAGATTGACACAGTAAAAGGAACTCTACTCATGGGACCTTGTTTCACTTTTTAACAAGATTGACACAAGAAAAGGAATTGTCCTCTGGAAATATTTTTTCATTTTTTAAGGAGCTTGACACAAGAAAAGGAAATTTTCTCCGAGAACCTTGTTCATGCTTGTAATATTCCTAAATTAGCACACAACTATTTGGAATATTAAATTTTTATTTTTCTCTTAGATAGAGGAATAAGAGGGTAGGGAGACCCATAAATTTCCTTAGAAGGAATAAAAGACACTCCTAGTGTGAATGGAGGAGAAATAAAAGCTGTATTGAAGAACCTTAGGTGTAAAAAGGGGTTGAAGCATGTTGAATAGGTCAACTTTGACCAAATCAAACAACGTTGTTATGGAGGAGTGGCATTAATGATGGGACAATGGAGTTTTGGAGGGAGATTGATTGCATGATGATGGAAACCCTAATGAAGTGGGACCCAAGGTGAGAAGGCTCAAATTTTTTATAAGGAAGAGGATGGAAGCCATATGAGGTTAGCTTATGATTATTATTTTGATATATCTATTTAGACTTATTGCATTCTTTAGTTGTTTAGTTGAGGTTGTTGTGTTGTTTAGCACCGGGTGTTCCCGAGCGGGAATCCCATCTCTTTCCTTGAGAGGCCTCTTAGGAGAGTCTTGATCTATCATTTCCACATCTGGCATTCTATCCAAGCTTCAGTCTTCAACTACAACGCAGTTTCTGCATAATATTGTGTTGTGTTGTGTTGCAGGGTGTTGTAGTGGAGGGTTGGGAAACCCACTTTCTAAGCTAGTTTTCCATAGGAGGAAGGATTCCTTCTCTTGGGAGATAATTAAGGAGGGATTCTGAGAAAATTTCAGATATTTTTCATCATGCAAACCTATCCCCATCATTTACAACACAGCTTCAACTGAGAATTGCGTTATTTTGGAGGGCAGTTTCAGAGGAGGATTGATTGGCTCTTTTAGAGTGTTTTCCTGTAGTTGAAGAGTTCAGCCTTTCACTACAGGAGACCGTTGAGGAGATCAACATCAGATCTATATTATTTCAGCCTTATATTTTCATGTGCTTTATTTTGAAGTGACTCTTTAGTCCTAGGGCTGTAGATTTTGTATTTGGGTGTATTTCTAGAAACCCTTCCCGGGTTCTCTTGAAAAAGTGTCTAAGAGGCTAGATCTTCACTCCTAGAATTGTTTGAGCTATATAGTAGTAGATCTACATTGATCTATCTTTTCTACAGCAGTTATACCCTAAAACTGTGTTTTCATGGCTCAAGGCACTTGTATGGCAGTATTTTCACATGTATTGACATATTTTCTTAGAGGAGGCTTGCTTTGTATTGCTTGAGTGACTTGATCCTCAAGATCTTGTGCCCATTATTTGCTGATATGTTTTATAAGATGGTTGTACATTTGTCTCATATCATGGTGTGTTGATTTATTCATTGTTGTTTCCATTATTGTGTTCATATATTGCGGCTTCCCCATTTGGGAATATTATAGTGGTATCAAAGCATAATATTGGCTCAGCCTGTGGATCTCATCCATTATGCTATTAGAATAATAAGAAGAAGAAGAAAGAGATAATAATGATAGAAATAATGAGTTTTATCTCATCTCTTTTCAGATCTAAGAGGGACCTCATCAAGGGGGTCAACCAAAGAAAAATGGAGGAAATCCATGAAACCACACTAGGGTTTCAAGATGAGGAAGGTCCATGTACTTCCTATCAGCAAAAAGAAGATCTGGTATTGCATAGAGCTCCAAAGAGACATGTTATGCCCTTTCCCTTTGAAGACAATAGGCATGAAGATGGAGGAAACCTAGAACATGAGATTCTAAGTAAGTATCTTGTAGAATATAAGTCTCAACCTATAGCTTTCAAGGAGAATCTGACTCTCCCATAATTTATTCAGCTCAAAGAAGAAAGGATACCTTACATCAATATAAGAAAAGAGGGCAATATATTTCTATTTTCTACCTTTGATAGGTCATCCACATGCACAACAAGGGTTTGGGGAAGGAATTTGGATGCATTTTTCCTGCTACATCCAGTAGTAGAGAAAGAATCTATTGAGATTGTAGTGCTGCACCTTGGGGGTGCAGAAAACATTTGGTGGTTCAACCATTTGAGTCATGCAAAAGTGACTGCATATGCAAATTTTACTCAAAGGTTGATCAAGAATTTTGACAAGAATAAATCAGAGGAGAAGAAGCCTTCACCACCACTTGTTGTAGGAGCACTAGCATCAAGAGAAATAACCCTTGCATATTTGCCAAGTGGTCTTGATCTCTTGACATATGGGATCCCATGCACTATTCTGGAGATGAATGAGGAGGAGGAGACTTGTACCAGTGCTGATGTAGCCATGGAAGAGTATCCATCATCATCAGTAGTTGGGAAAGCCATCACACCGGAAGGAGGAACCCTTGTAGAAGTACAAGATGTTCCCAAGCTTTACCAAGGTATGCACATGTTTCCCTTTTTTGTTACTTTAGCACATCATAAGGAGGATTTTGGGAATGTACCATTGCATGACCTAGGGTCAAAATACATTGCTAATTTGGAGCAGCAAAATATCACTGTGCTGAGAAGCCTTGATTTTTTCAAGGAGAAGATATACAATCATCCAAGTGTATCATTTTTGAGTTGCACACAACTCTTGGGGTTGGAGTGTAGATTCTTGGAGGATGGGATGAGTATTGTCTTGAACAATGCAATGCGGAACTATGTGTTCAGCACTAAGCATGATTTTGAGACAAAAAATGCACCATTATGGAGATCAGCACCGCTGTCATTGAGAAGCAGTGATAAGTTGGGGGCCCAACCATTATTGGAGCATTCCAATGACCTTTCTACATGCATAGCAGACATATTATCTTCCGTTGTTATGATGGATCTTTCTTGATGAGCACTTCATTGCTAAATGAGAAGATTCTACCTTCAGTTTATTTGGATCCCTATGGGATCAACTTGGTCATTGAGGAGTGGTGTTCATTTGGAGATCTCCAGGAGATTGCATTTCAACACCCCATGAAATTCAAAGATAGAAATATGATTTGGGCAGATGGTATTCTCCATTGGAGGGATGCCATTTTTTAGCATGATGATAGAAACTCGCCATTGGTTAGATGAGTGAAGTTGATGAGCAAGAGGCTAGGAAGCCACTTGCAGATCTATGTCACAGGGCAGCAGGAGGCAAGGCTGCGTTGGTTACACTTGAAATATTTTGGTCATCACATGACACATTTTACTTCAAAGAGTTGGTTGGTCGATGAACCTTGGCATGGCACTTGCATAAAATGGCAGAAAGGAGTTTGGATGTATTGGAGTGATGTGATATCTTTCATATCAACTATCATGTTGTTGCTCCATAGTTTATATGGTGATGGTGTGGGGAGGAAACACGAGTTATTGTTGCTTTGGATGTTCTTGAGAGAGTATGGGTTGATTTTCTCCCATACTTTGCATGATGTTGCAGGAGTAGGAGATGGCACTATCATGCTGCAAAGGGGCTACTGCTTAGCCTTGGAGGATCAAGAGGTACTTCCACTTTGGAAGGAATCTCCCATATATAGCATGTAATATTCCCAAATGGGGAAAGAAGCAATATAGCTCATAAAATGAAAGCAACATCAAATATTTAACACATGAGACCATGAGACCAATATGGATTCATAACATTATGTATTAGAGCAACAAATATATACAAAATAGTGAGGCATAAATCATATATAATGATGAAAAAAGCCTCCCATAAGCAATCACTCCCAAATATGAGCTTTTGTTACAATACAAAATGTCGGGGAGAAACTATAGCGCAGTAATATTAAGCATAAATATAGCTAGATATGATACAATGATATAAAAATACTAATATAGGCCCCAATAGAGTCTATACATACAGATCTGTGCACTAGATCAGCTTTCCAAGACAACCCAAGAGGGTTTTCAGAAAATGCACACAATGTGCCAATGTAAGCTGCAGCCCTAGGGCTTAAGATATGCTGCAACAACATAAATGAGAATATATGGCTAAAGCTGGTGTAGAAACCTACATCTCTTCTCCAATAGATCCTCTGGATGAAATAATGTCTCCTCCACTGAAGAAATCACCTCCCAAAACAACCCCTACAACTCCTCCCTAAAATAACACAGATCTGGACTGAAACTGCGCTGTAGTGGATAAATACTCCTTATCCTGCTGATAAATGTGTCAATAAATCTCAAGGGGATTATTTATAGGCCTTCCAATGGATAGAAACCTTACTCCACTGAAAAAATAGCTCTAAAGACACCTAAAATGATCCTCCACTGCTACACCCTGCAACACAGCACAATATTCTGTAGAAACTGCACTGTAGCTGAAGACTGAAACTTGGCGCTAAGCTTGAGTGTGGAAATGAAGTTCAATGCTCCTCAAAGAGTCCTCTACAGGAAAGAGATGGATTCTCACTCGGGAACACCCGGTGCTAAACATCACATCAATCTCAACTAAACAGCTGAAGAATGCAAGAAGTCTAAACAAACCACATACAAAATAATAATCTCAAAACATAACCCATATGGCTACCATCCTATTCCTTATATAAGTTATGAGCTTCCTTGCCCTTGGCCCCACTCAATTAGGTCATTTCATCCATGCAATCATTCTCCCTCCAAAACTGTGTTATTCCTCATTTAATGTCCACTCCTCCATAACAGCGTTGTTGACTTGGTCAAGGTTGACCTATTCAACATGATCCAACCCTTGTTCATACCCAAAGGTGATTTATTTAGCTACTTAGAGGGTCTCCTTTCACACTTGAAGTTTTTTTATTGCTGCTAAGGAGATTAATGGGACTCCCTACCCATTTATTCACCTACCTAGTGACAAAATAATCCATAATATTCCATTTAGGTAAAAGCTAAATTTTAGGAATATTACAATCCTTCCCTCCAAAGGGTTGCTTGTCCTCAAGAAACTGTAAATGTGGAGAAAAATCCTCCCCTCCTTCTCTTGTGGCATCCTCATCAATAGTCTCCACCATTGCTTCATATATTCTTCAATAATTCTGTCTCCCAATGGTTCCTCCCAAGTGTGCAAGTTGGCCTTTGGTGGATAAACCAAATGGCTTTCATCATGAGAAAGTGGAAGGTCTATATGGAAACCTTCTTTTTGTCAAATGGCCTCTTCAAGGTAGGAGTGACGACAAGCATAGGGGATCTCATTCTCAATGAGAGAATCCCATCTCCATGTTATCATCCAAATGAAATGAATCACCTTCCATCATGGTAATTCATAGAAAAATTCCTCCCAAATGTTCATGAGAGGCATATCCCAAGTACTCAAAAAAATTATATGGCCCACCTCATAAAGAAACAAGTGATCTACTGTAGTGGCCATATCATTTCCCATGCTCCCCTTGAAACATGAAGCATAAAAGGTGTGGGAAATTCCACTCCCCATGGACACATCCAACCAATGTGCCTTCCCTCCATTCATGTTCCCAACAAAGATAAGCACATCATCAGCATATGGAATCATAATCAAAGTCATTCTAGTTGCCATGTGTAGTAAACGTGAAGGACAATGGTCCCTCATGTGCAACCAGCATAGTTTTTCTCCCAACTGCCATAGAATATGATATAACAAGTGTTCCTCCCACCACTTTTTGGCTTCCCCATTCTTCTTGCATGTTTGGAGAAGGTGTATGATAGTTGGTGTAAATGAAGCACACCATGAAGAATACATCATCTCCCTAAAATATTCTAGGGAGTGGCCAACATCATCATTGCTCATGGCCCCAAGTAGCCCATGAAGCCAATAAGAAAGAGTGCCCCCTCTTGGAGCAATGTCCTGCACATGTGTGTTAAGAAAATGCAAGTATATATTAAATATATCATGACGCTCATAAATACAATCCTTACCATACACTTGGCTTAAACCAATGAGGTAGCTCATGGATGAGCCCCCTCTCACACTCAATGAGTAAGGAGGTGGTGATGATAACTCTTCCCAAGATTTATGTTTCTCCTCACCCTCCAACAAATCCACGCACTTCTTCATATGATAGTGCATCACCTCTTTGAAATCTTCCCACATGAATCCTTCCAAGATAGTATGGTATGTTTTAATGAAACCAGTGGGATTGGAAAGCAAGATCTCATAGGCTGCATGTAGTAGTTTATCCTTGAGTTGTGAGTCTTTAGTCAAGTAGATCTGATCATGGAAATAAATGAATCCATCAACCACTCTATACCTCCCATCTATCACTTTCCCATCAAGAACCTTACATCTGAAGAGGTTCTTGGAGTATTACACCAATAGTTGGGACTCCCAATATGGATCTAGGCTTCCCAACAATGATAACGTTGCAGAAATCAAAATTGAAGCTCCTGTCACATCATAACTTTCTCTTTAACATGATCAATGTCAAAGCCACATGTTGGAGTACTATCACCCCATTTTTGTTGCCTCTCTTACAGCTGATCTTGCCCAAGACAAGATTGGATTACATGGAAGTCAACCTCCTCTTGAAAGGTGTCTCTCCTCCAAAACTTCCATTGTTTGGCCAATGCATACAAGAGTGTTAATATCCTCTTGTCATATTTAGAAATCTTCCTCATGTGAGGGAGTATCATTTGCTACCCCAAATTTATGGAGTAGCCCTTTGACATCATGCTCATGTCACCATAGATTTCTGAATCATTATGTTTCAATGCAAATAACTGAGTGGGAGATGGAAATGTCCATATCATAAAGTTTCTCATCTCTCCTTTGAACCCATCAAAGGTTCTCTACACTGTGCTAGCTTCTCCCAAGGTTTCTCCTCTAGCCAAATGTATCAATGCTACACCATGTTGAGAGAAATCTTTATTCATCTTCCAATCAGGGGGTCTCCGTGATGGAATGCCTCCATGTAAAGAGACATCAAAATATAAAGTAGAATGTATAGGTGAGTGGACTAATTTTTCCCTTCCTTCACTGCATAAATTAGTCTCCTTCTTTTGTCTATAAACCCCTTGAAATAAACAAGGGTGCATGCTCCTCAGCCTTATATGTTGACCCACCCTTTCTTCTCCTCCTTTGATTAAGGTGTTGCTACTCATCATATGCTGATCTTTGGGAACCTTTTGCAAAGATGTAAAAGCTACTCTAAGTGAAGCAATAGCTTCATGTCCATCCCCATGGGGTGATGGTTCTTCTCCTGAAGTGACAACGTTGTTACTTCCTTTCTTCTCTTCCTCCTCATTAATATTTGAGGGTACCTTATCAACAATGAGAGACCTTAGTTCTTGGTCTTCCCTTGAAGGAGGAATCTTCATGTTTTACTTTTGAGAAGAAAACTCTTCCTGCGATGGGGATCTTGCCTTTGCCAAGGTATCATACAATTTTTCATCCCCCACAATAGAAATCTGAAGTGGAGGTGGCGCATTGGATCTTTCCAACTTGTTAGGGTCTCTGTAATTTGCAAGATTGGAAAATACAAACTGCAAAGCCTACATATGAACCACTTTGGGATTCTAGGATCTAGCCCTCTTGAATCCAGAGAGGGATCTCTCTATAAGTGCAAATATTGATTTATCTTTAAGGCTTTTGGTATGATATTAGGCTAGTTATTGAGAACAAGGGTTTTGTTTGGTTTTGGTTGGGCAAGGATATAATGAAGGTGAAGGAAGTCTATATGAAGGGTGAAGATGTAAATAAGTGAAAGAATGGTTTAGCTGATAAGATAGGCAAGGAGAAACTTTAATCCATTGGGCTATGGAGTCATAAGAGGATTTAATTGAAACAACAAGGTTCAAGAGTGGTCCATGGGGCAAGTCATCTATGTCAAAGGATCTCTTTAAGTTGATTTTATGGAATGGAACAATAAAAATGGAGTGAGGGAAATCAAACAGATGAAAAACAAAGAGCAGCCTAAGATCAATTAAGTACTTTGAAACTATCCTGCTTTTGAATTACTTTCAATAGAAAACATTTAAAACACTTAGAATAGCTTAAGATCAAGTAAGTACTTTGAAACTATTCTTCTTTCAGCATATTCAAAAAGGAGAAACATGCATGATAAAAATAAAACTATTCTAAGATTAGGTAAGTACATCAAAACTAGCCTGCTTTCAACATACTCTCAGGGAAAATTTCAAACAAGTTTTGGAGAAAAACTAGAAGACGGGACAAACCATAAACTTTCCTAGTCGAACTCTACTTACCATGTAATGAAAATATGATTTCAAGAAAAATGTTTAAAGTTTAGACAGTAAGACGTGGGAACTCCAACATTCCTTAACTGCTTGGACAGTATTAAATCATTCTTAAATACACAAATAAGGAAAACATAAAGATAAAGCTTGTCAGTGAGAGTAGGGTACTTTAAAGAGTAAATCCTAGCTCTATATTTGTTGTTCTTTATCAGAGAAAAGTGGACAGAATGGAAACAAAAAGAAAATAAAAATTTACAATAAGAAACACATCACCATTGACATAGACCAGGATCCCATAAATCAGCTTGTATTTGATGTTCAAACCAGTTACAATCATCAAGTCCAGTGGGTCTCTACAACTTCAAACTTCTCATCTCAGCTTATGTATCTTCAATTAAAAATAGGGCAACAGCAGCTTCAGAAAACTATTTACATGCAACAGATATCCAGAGACCAACCTTTTACAATGTGCTCCTCAAGAATATTTTATAAGAAAATGAGGAGGTGGAAGAGTTTCTAGGGTTCAAGTATCATTTAATTCCATAGTAAATGCAATTCCTAGCCTTGAAAACCACGCAAGGCATAAGGCAGGAATGCATTCTATCTACAACTCTGTTTCATAACTCTGTTTTTTCTTTTTAAGGCTTAATGGATGAAAAGATTGACTTCAAGGCTCTTTCTTATCTTTGTAATAACTCTGTTGACAGTTTGTAATAAGTTTGTTTGGTTGAAATAACTGTTCAGCTGTCTTTAGGCAAATATCTTCCGAATAGGCAATAATTATGCCTTCTTTTGATTTCTTTGAGGCTGCAGGTGGCTCTTTGGTAACTGGAGAGGATTCAATTAGCCTCTGATGTGGCAGTGGAGGCCTTTCAGAATGATAAATTTCCTTGTTTTATCCTAAAACACTGTTAATTTACCTTTAGTCTGTGTTTTAGGCCTAATTAGCCTTAATCTTTGTCTTCTCGTCTTCATACTGTATTTATCTGTGGATTAGGCCTTTGATTTCTGAGCTTTCTACCTTAATCCCTTTAAACTCTTCTTAAAACCTTTAATCTTCTGATTATGCCTTGATCTCTTCTGATTATGCCTTGATCTCCTATCTTCAATGTTGATATTCTCCAATAAATGGATTTTGACTGTGTTTTTACTGTGTTTCAGGTGCTCAGAAGGTTTCATGAGATCACCAATGCTCATGAGGCAAGGGTGGAATCATAATCGGAACCCTGCAGATCCCTTTTCTTCATGGATAGTGGCATGGGAGATCTTCATCCCTGGCCTCACATTTCTTTTTAAACTGTGGAAAAAACTTGTATAACCTGCACAAAAACAAACAAAATTAAGAAAAACCCATGAATAATAGGTTTAGCACTGTTTGGAAGTTTTGGGCGCGAGATTAAATCGTGGCCATTGAATGAGAACAACCAATGGTCAAGATTGCTCGGTGGGTTCATTTGGGGGAAGGTTGGGAAAGAAGTGAAACGGTGGCAAGATTAAGTCAGATCCGTTCGATCTTTAGAGATCGATGGTAGGGATTTAAAGCCGGAAAGACATTGCCGAGGAGAAGGGTTGTGAGGCAGAAAACCACTAATTGTTTTTGCAAAATATTTTGGGGGGTAAGTGGTTTTCACAAAAGAAATGCGATACGATTCATCGCACGACACCTGTCCCTGCCAAAATCGCCTTTTTCACAAAATATTTCTGTGTTAACCTTCGGGCGCAAAAGTTTTGCGAAATGCATCAGTGACCATCGGATCGGAATGCCCAGATCCGACGGTGGGGATCGCACGCGACGGGGTTAGAAGCTGCGGGGTAAAGTATGGTGGGGCCGACGATTGCATCAGAGCTTTGTTGCGTATTGGACGGGGTGAAAGGTTTGTCGGGCTTTATCCTGATCATCCGATCTACCAATTGGGCAGCTTATATTAAAAGATGGAGTGGGTTCATATTAACGAAGGAAAGGATAATGGAAAGGGTGAGGTGGAGATCGGGCGCAACAATGACCGTTGATCTGCAAAGATCAACGGTGAATATTCAATTTAATGTTTTCGTCAGGAAATGAAGAAATAAAAGGAATTAAGGGTTATGACAGGGTTTGGAGAGGTTTTTTGATCCCTTTAGCGCTCAGTTGCGGGGCTTAAGGTCTTATGAGGAAAGGGGTTACAGGAGTTTACAAGAGTTAAGCCCTCAGGGGCTTAGGAAACCTTATATGCAGAAAGGGTATTTTAGGCGCAAATTAGTGATTTTAAGCCAATTTGAGGGTTCCGGTAGGGGAAACAAGGGGATTCAAAACGAAATAAAGGAGAGTAAAAGGTTTTAAAGGGATTTTGGAGTGGTTATAGAGGTTATATAAAGGTTTATGGAGGGTTTTTATGAAGGAAGCAAGGGTGAAAATGGTGGAGATTTTGAGTAAAGGAGGAGTAAAAATGATGGGAAAATGGGGTTTTAAGCAGTCTTTCTCTTGGAAACAGTAGATTTTTTAGGATTATGAGGGAAACATTAGTGAAGATTAACTCAAAGGTTAGTTATCTTCATAAGAATTTAAGAACTAACAATTTGGCCATGAAATTGTTTCTTGAAGGCTTAAACAAGATCTAGCCACCATTTGATATGACAAGTTTTTATAGGTGGCTAACAGTGGCTCCACATGGGGATGGCATCTTCTTGAAGATGTCAAGAAATTTAGCTTTTGATCTCTGGCTTTTCAGTAAACCAGTGCCTTATCCATTGCGCTGCAACCTTCTTTTATTTTGCTGATCTTTCCTTGATTTGATGACTTCTGCAGCAACTTGAAACAATGGAATTATATCAAAGCAACATCTCTACCTACCCAGTCCTAATGATCCTAACATTTTTTCTTCTTTCAGAGTGAATTTGGATTGGCAAACTCTTTTCATCAATATTTTATTCTTTTGAAAACAAGAAACTAATCTAAGTCTACCCTTACTTCTCCATGAACTCAGATTAAGCAGTTGAGTTCATAAATTCTCTACCTAACTACTATCTGTCAGGATTAGACTGTTTGGCAGATTTTATTCTCTAAATTCTAAAACAAAAATTTAAAAGAAACCAAGCCAGGATTGAACAGTCTAACTTGTTGTTGATCTATGGCATAAAAACAAGTTGCACATAGATTGTTATTTGCAGAAAATTAAAACCAAAACAGTGAAGGCTTAAGATCTGAAAATTTAAGGACATCCTTCATTTTTCTTCAGCTTTAGATTTGATTTTGTTTGAGCTGTCTTCTTTTTCTTCCCTGGTTCAAGTTTTGAGCACATTGGAACTAGTTTATTTTCTCTCTTTGGCTCAAGTTTTAATCTAATCAGAGCCATTCTTTCTTTGAGATTCATAGGTTTAGTTTTGAGCTTGTTTTAATCTTTGTTTTTCTATCCTAATCTACCTTACTGATAAGCCAAGATTATGTTGTTTGGCTGATCTAATTCACTAACCTATCAGTAGTAAATTGAAAAAATAATTAGTCATGATTAGGCAGTATGACTAACCAAAAGTGTGTTTTTTAGGAGTGGCATTTGAGCTTGCACACTTTCAGACTCTGACTGTCTTTTTTGGTATGAGGTTGTACCTTTCTTGTTTTTACAATCTGCCCTCTTTTCTTTTCTTCTTATTTTTTTTTATAACTTTGAAAACAGTGAAAGATATGATACTTACAATGGAAAATAAAAATTTTCAAACTGGTACAGTAATGAAAAGTAATTTTTGAGCATCCTGCCATTGACAAGACCTCCAAAAAGTTCAGTTCCATTCAATTCCTGCAAGAAATAAGCATTGTTACCAGTAGTAGAATGAATGAGATAAGGGCCAAGCCATAAGTTATCAAATTTCCCATGCTTGCCCTTATCTTCTCTCCTGGAATCCCACTTCAAAACTTTGTCACCAATGCTGAAATCCCTGGCCTTTGTCCTTTTATTAAATAGCTTCTTGATGCTTTCTTGCTTATGCAATGCTCTATTGTAGATTTCCTCTCTGGTTTGTTGAAGATGTATAGTCTGATTTATTCTCCTTGTCATGTCATTTTCCTCAGACTGTACTTCTTGAATCATCTTCATGATTGGCACTCCTAGACTGGTAGGAAAAATTGCATCTACTCCATAAACAAGCTGGTAGGGAGACATTCCAATTGATTTCTCAAGTGTTAATCTATCAGCCCATAGTGCATGTACTAGCTTTGTGTGCCATGATTTCTTATTGTCTTCCAACAAATTTTTGATTATATTCACCACACTTTTGTTTGAGGATTCTGCTAACCCATTACCTTGAGGGTAATAGGCAGTAGAATGGCTCAATGTAATCTGATATTTGTGACAGAATTCAACCATATTTTTGGATCCAAATGCAGCGGCATTTTCAGGACAACCAAATCTAGATAGGATATGATTTTCAAGGAATTTTATGATGACAGAGTCATTGGCTTACCTAGAAGGGATGGCTTCTATCCATTTGGTAAAGTAGTCTGTTGCAATGAGCATCCATCTATGTTGGGAAGATGAGGGTGGATGGATTTCCCCAATGAATTATAGACCCCACTACTAAAAAGGAGCTTCAACAGTGATTGTATGCAAGGGTAAGGGAAGCAATTTTCTTTTGCCTTCAAAAATTTGGCATTTGTGACAGGCGATAATCATTTTATGGACATCTTGAAAGAGGGTGGGCCAGTAGTAACCAATGTTGAGAATGCAGCAAGATGATGGAGCTTAGTGAAATGAAGTCGCCTTCACTAAGTGGGCCCGCAGGAAAATTCTGGCGCAAAGTCTATTTTTAGACATACGGAGCATGATTCAGAGATTCCAGTTGGAGATTATTGAAGCATGCGACATGTTGGTAAAAATAGATTAGACTCTTATTTTTGGTCAGGAGACTATTTTTTAGGACCCAGGCTATTTTTAGACTGATCTCCTAAAAAATATGGAAGTCAAATATTATTTACCCTTAATAATATTTTGACTATAAACAGCAGTTTACTCTCTTGGCGCACTTCAGTTTGAGTCATGGAGGTGGCTCATGCAACTGACACAAGGAATCACGTGGTTCATAGGGTTTGATGGCATCTTGCATGGTTGGCTTCAGTTAGACTTCAGTGGCAGGAGTTTTGGAGGAGTTAACGGGACAGATAGTGGAGTTGTGTTCTGTTTGTTTTAGTTGAACTAGTTGGGATTAGTTTATACAATAATCATTGTTCTTAGGTGGGTAGTTAAATATTATTAATTGCTAATTAGTAACTCATTGAGTATAGCCTCAGGCTACTTGAGTTCTCTCAGTGCATGATCAGTTCGATGGAGACCAGTGGTGGAGGAGGTGATGAAAGGGTGGTATAGCTATCGAGTTGGAGAGATCAGTTTTGCATGGGATTTGCATTGCTTGGAGGAATTGTCGTCCATGACAATTGTGCGGTCAAGCCAAAGTTGGGAACCTTGGATCTCTTAATATATAGAACCATGATTGCGCAATAGAGGCAAGGCGATTGGCGGGGAGTTTTGAACCAGTAACCTGTTCAAAACTAAGCTAGATTGTGTGTGACTTTATGAGAAAGTACTGAGTACTTGTGAGGAGTATTGTACTTGTTTTGTTACATGATTTCTCCATTATAATATACACAATAGGTGCGGGGTTTTCAGCTATAGGCTTTCCCCATACATACTGAGTTAATGTGTGATTGATTTGATGTGAGATTGCTTCTATTATTTCCGCATGTGACAATTAATTGTAGAAGAAGGTTATGTGTTATGCATGCAATTAGAAATTGATGTATGATCGGGTTAATCTTCATTGAATAAGTGATTTATTCAGCTAATTTCTACATGGTATCGGAGCGAGATTAATTGTCGAGATCTATTATGGTGATTGCAAACTTATTTCCTCGGACAGAGTCTGCATACGGGCCAGGAAGCCTCCGGATTCATCTTTCTTCGGAAAGTGAAAGGTCTGGTAAAAGCCCCTTGCAGTCAATCTCTGATTTGGAAATAATTTGTTCTCAAGTGTAGATCGGAAGCGATAGAGCTTGGAGTTTGGAATTCGAAATTTTGCAGCAGATTTGTTTCTTGGTGCCGGTGTTGAAAATGTCTTCTTTCAACGGTTTGCGACTTGAATATGCTCTTGAAGGCAGTTCAAATTATGTTGCATGGAAGGATCGCATGGAAGCAGTGTTAGAAGATAATGGTCTGAAGGAGTTCGTAGATACGGATGTCCCAAAGCCCACTGATGCAGCTTTAGTCGATGCATGGCAAAAGAAGATTGCGAAATGTCGAAGGATCTTGTTGGAGGGCGTCAAGGATCATATTGTATCCAGCCTGCATGGAAAGGCTACTCCATATTTAATGTGGAAAGCTTTGACGGATCTATTCCAGAGTAAGAGTGACCAAAGGAAGCTGGCGCTAAAAGATAAGCTCAGGAACATCAAGATGGAGAAGGGCGACAGTATCGCCAAATACCTCACGAAGTTCACTCAATGCAGAGATGAGCTGGGAAGTGTGGGGGTGACTGTCGAAGACGAGGACATGGTCGACCTGGCTCTCCTTGGTCTTCCGAAGGCTTGGCACTCATATCAAGATAGTGTTAATGGTCGGGAGAAGCTGCCGGGATGGGAGCGCCTTTGGGCGGATCTCATGCAGGAGGAGATAAGGAGGACTACTTGAGATGGATCTTCATCAAAGGGAGCTGATGAAGAAAACTGCGCTTTGGTGTCCAAAGCAAAGAAGGGGAAGGGTAAGAAAACCTCTCATTCTGGTGCAAAGGGAAAGAAGCAAGATATGGCGAAAGTGAAGTGTTTTCACTGCCATGATCACGGACATTATGCTACCAATTTTCCAAAGAAGAAGAAGAACAAGCAAGCGGGAAGATCTGCAGATGGAGAAGCTTTGGCTTCACAGTTCGAGCTTGACTTTTCACCGATTGCATGCTTGGTTTCAAGTGTGATGGGATCGGTGTGGTTCTTGGACAGCGGTGCGTCATTTCATATGACGGGAGATCGGGAGTTGTTCTCAGATCCGGAGAACAAAGATTTGGGTGTGCACATCGAGATGGGCGATGATGGTAGATACAGTGTGACTGGTATCGGTACCGTATCCTTTCAGAGGGAGTCTGGTAAACCCTTTGTCTTAAAGGATGTCATGCATGTACCTGGATTGAAGAAGAACCTGATTTCAGTAGCGATGTTGGAGGATAAGGGGTATGATGTGGTCTTCAACGAAGGAAAAGCCTTCCTGCGCAGTAAGACTACTGGAGAGACCCGGAAGATAGGGGTTCGAACCAAGAACCTTTATCAGTTGCAGGTAGATGGTTGCGCAGCTATGGCATGCAAGGTGGGAGAAGTGGTGAGCCGGGATGATGAGGGCGAACTGTGGCACAGGAGATTGGGCCACCTTCACCATGGAGCTTTAAAGATTCTGCAGCAGATTTCTACTGGGCTTCCTAAGGGCACCCTTGCGCAGTCAGATCAGTGCAAGGGGTGTACTTTAGGGAAGTATGTGAAAGCCACCTTTCACGAGAAGGATAGTCGCGCCACGACGATCCTTGAGAGAGTTCACACAGACGTGTGTGGTCCTTTCTCAGTTGCTTCGACAGCAAAGCACAAGTATTATGTGATCTTTGTTAATGATTTCTCTCGAAAGTGCTGGATCTTCTTCATGCAGAAGAAGAGCGATACATTCGCGAAGTTCTGTGCGTTTAAAGCATTGGTCGAGAAGGAGTCGGGGAAGAAGGTGATTTCTCTAAGGAGTGATAACGGTGGTGAATTCATTTCGGCTGAATTCAAGGAATTCTGCAGCGCAGAAGGGATTCAGAGAGAACTCATCGCACCCCATAACCCACAGCAGAACGGGGTGGCTGAGCGGAAGAACAGAACGATCGTGGGTGCTGCACGGGCGATGTTGCATGATCAGGGCCTACCCCTTCACTCGTGGGCTGAGGCATGCAATACAGCAGTGTATGTGCAGAACCGTTGTCCTCACAAGGTTCTTGGCATGAGTACACCGGAGGAGGCTTATTCTGGCAAGAGGCCTGATATTTCCCATTTATGGATTTTTGGTTCTCCTGTCTACATGCATGTGACGAAGGATGCGAGAAGGAAGCTGGATCCAACTGTTGAGGTTGGAATATTTGTGGGGTACACTGATACACCTCACAACTACCGGGTGTATTTGTCAGACAGTCGCAAGACTGTTGTGCGATGGGATATAAAATTTCAGGAGGAGAAAGCCATGTAGTGTTCGCTTGAGAGGGAGCTACACTTGCATGCAGATGAGGAGCTGTTAGTTCCTAAGGAGGAGCTTCCGGATGTGGATCAGCCACAAGAGGAGGTTCAGGAGGTGGAAGAAACTACCCAGGCAGCGCCAACCATCAGAGGGCGCATGCGCACTACAGAAGCTGAGCGACTGGCTCGGGATGCAGAGAAGGTTGTAGGACCACCTACAGCACAGCGCAAATAGAGACAGTCACCGGATCGGTACACTGGATACATGGCTCTTGTGAGTCAATGTGTTGTGATGGAGCCATCCTCTTTTGAGGAAGCTGTGGAGGAACCCGCATGGGTTGATGCCATGATCGAAGAATATGATTCGATCGTCAGGAACAGTGCATGGGAGATTGTCCCAAGACCAGTTGGGAAATCAGTGGTAGGTTCGCGATGGATCTACAAGGTGAAGCAGGCGGCTGACGGGAGTGTGGAGAAGTACAAGGCGAGATTTGTCGCCCGGGGCTTTTCACAGATCGAGGGGATTGACTATGAGGAGACTTTTGCACCTGTCGCAAGGTACTCTTCCATACGGACGATCCTTGCTCTCTCAGCGCAGATGGGGTGGCACATTCATCGGATGGATGTGAAGACTGCGTTCCTCAATGGAGTTATTGAGGAAGAAGTGTACATAGAGCAGCCTGAAGGTTTTGAGATCTTCAGCAGTGAGTCGCATGTGTGCCGACTCAAGAGAGCACTGTATGGGCTGAAGCAAGCACCTCGTGCTTGGTACACTCGGATAGACAGCTACTTCACCGGGTTTGGATTCTCCAAGAGTGAGGCAGATCCAAACCTGTACCAGATTGTGGTGGAGGGGAAGCTGTTGATCATCGTACTGTATGTAGATGATCTGATTTTGACTGGCGACGAGCAGTTGATACTTTCATGCAAGGATAATCTTGCACGAGAGTTTGAGATGAAGGACCTGGGCATCCTTCATTATTTCCTGGGATTGGAGATTTGGCAGCGCAGTGGAGGACTGTTTGTTTCTCAGGGCAAGTATGCCCGGGAGATTCTGGAGAGGTTCAACATGCAAGGCTGCAAGCCTGTTGATACCCCTCTTCCTGGAGGTTGGAGGAAGGGAGATGCTACTTCGGAGGAGGTAGTGGATGCCACTGTCTATCGACAGTTGGTGGGGTCGTTGATGTATCCGGTCAATACTCGACCCGATATATGCTATGCAGTTAACCAGCTTTCGCAAGCTATGGTTAAGCCTACCAAGCTCTTTTGGAAGGCGGGCAAGCATGTATTGCGCTATATCAGAGGCACATCGTGATATGGTCTATGGTACAGACAGGAGGATGGAGTGAAACTTTCTGGTTTCACTGATGCAGATTGGGCAGGGAGCCCAACTAATCGAAGAGCACTTCCGAGGAGTTTTCGCATTGGGTCGAGACAAATAGCTCGGCACAAATAGAAAGGTGAGGATCCGTGGCACCTGGCCCAAATAGAGGCCGAGTGGCTACTGCAGCAAGTTCTGAGCATGCTATATTGCTGATGAGGAAGATCCTCGTTGGATTGTTCGGGTTGCATTTGGAGCCTACAATGATTTACTGTGATAACCAGAGTTGCATTAAACTCTCGGCTAATCTAGTATTTCATGATAGATTCAAACACATCGACATCAGGTACCATCATATCAGAGATTGTGTTCAGCGGAGAATCATGATGCTTTCATATGTTCCCACGGAGGATCAGGATGCCGACATCCCGACGAAGGCGCTCACCAGGAGCAAGTTCGAATTCCACAGAGGCAGGATAGGGGTTGCAGATAATCCATATCTTGCTGAGAGGGAGTGTTGAAAATGCCGCAAGATGATGGAGCTTAGTGAAATGAAGTCGCCTTCACTAAGTGGGCCCGCAGGCAAATTCTGGCGCAAAGTCTATTTTTAGACTATGTCTATTTTTAGACATACGGAGCATGATTCAGAGATTCCAGTTGGAGATTCTTGAAGCATGCGACATGTTGGTAAAAATAGATGAGACTCTTATTTTTAGGTCCCAGGCTATTTTTAGAATGTATCTCCTAAAAATATGGAAGTCAAATATTATTTACCCTTAATAATATTTTGACTATAAACAACAGTTTACTCTCTTGGAGCACTTCAGTTCGAGTCATGGAGGTGGCTCATGCAACTGACAGAGGAATCACGTGGTTCCTAGGGTTTGATGGCATCTTGCATGGTTGACTTTAGTTGGACTTCAGTGGCAGAAGTTTTGGAGGAGTTAATGAGATAGATAGTGGAGTTGTGTTCTGTTTATTTTAGTTGAACTAGTTGAGATTAGTTTAACTGGCTAATCAATTAGTTATGAGTGGAGTGAATTAAATATTATTTAATTCACTAATTAGTAACTCATTAGTCAACTCAAGAACACTTCAGCTCACTACAGTGCATGATCAGTTCAGTGGAGACCAGTGGAAGAGGTAGATGAAAGGGTGAGTAAAGCTATCAGTTGGAGGATCAGTTTTGCATGGGATTTGCATTACACTTGGAGGAATTGTCCATGACAATTGCACAGTCAAGCCAAGGGGATTCGAACCTTGGATCTCTTCATATACAGGCCATGATTGCGCAATAGAGGCAAGGCAATTGGCGGGGAGTTTTGAACCAGTAACCTGTTCAAAACTAAGCTAGATTGTGTGTGACTTTATGAGAAAGTACTGAGTACTTGTGAGGAGTATTGTACTTGTTTTTTTACATGATTTCTCCATTATAATATACACAATAGCTGCGGGGTTTTCAGCTATAGGCTTTCCCCATACATACTGAGTTAATGTGTGATTGATTTGATGTGAAGATTGCTTCTATTATTTCCGCATGTGACAATTAATTGTAGAAGAAGGTTATGTGTTATGCATGCAATTCGAAATTTATGTATGATCGGGTTAATCTTCATTGAATAAGTGATTTATTCAGCTAATTTCTACAACCAAATCTAAGGATTTTGTTGGCAGTAGTCTTCCAATAGAGGTGGCCTCCACATTCTCCTTCATGGAACTCATGCTTGATCTTATCTGCATCATTCTCAGGCAAACATTTAAGCAATAATTCACTTGCATTTTTCCAATATAGACATTTATCTAAAATGCAGTAATTAACAGATTTCAACTTTAAAAATCTTGCCTTTGTTTTAGAAAAACTAGGAGGTGTATTTAAATTGATCAAAACATATAAAATATGAGCATACCAAGATGAAAACAGAAAATGATCTTCAATAATGGGAGTTGGAAACTTCTCCTGTTCATCTAATGCCTCTAACATATTTATATCAAGAGCTTCAAATTTAGACTCAGCCATTAATCTTGCTATTCCTTGGCCTTTTATGAGCTTAGTGGGCTTGATTTCTAAATCATATTCAAGTATCACAGCAATCCACTTTCCTCTTTTACCATCTGGGTCCTGGGTTAAAATGTCTTTTACAACTGAACTTGGCACAAATGCAATTATGTGGGAATGTAAAATGTAAAATCTGAAGTCTTTTAAGGCTTTGAATAAGGCAAAGGCTTGTTTTTCCATGATATTGTACTTCAGAGGTGCATCTCTCAATGCCTTACTAAAGAATGCAATTGGCTGCTCTTGTCCCTTCAAATTTTTCTGTAATAGGACAGCAACCACTGTGTGTTCTGATGCAAATGAAAAAATGAAAACATATTTTGAAAAATCAGGACTAATGAGAACTGGTGTTTTGGTTAATGCTTGTTTTACCAGTTCAAAAGATTTCTTTTCTTCTAAGGTCCATTTAACTCCTTGTTCCTTTTTCAGCATATTTGTTATGTTTCTAAGGAGTTCAGCTAGATTGGGTATGAACCTTCTCAAGAAATTAATCTTCCCAATGAAAGATTGAAGTTCCTTGATGTTTCTGGGATGGTTGATTTGCAATATACCCTTAATCCTCTTTGGGTCTATCTGTATCCCTTCTTCTGATATGATGTGTCCAAGTAGTTTTCCTTCTTGGAGACCAAACATTGTTTTCTTTGGATTTAAGGATAACCCAAATTTTCTGCATTTCTCAAAGACTTTTCTCAAGTGTTTTATGTGTTCCTCATCTGTTTTAGAAAACACAGTGATATCATCAAGGTAAATAATGATGAAGAAGCCTAATTCTTCTGAGAATGAAATATCCATGGCTCTCTAAAATGTGGCACCAGCATTCATTAAACCAAAGGGCATTTTCACATACATGAAAGTACCCCAGGGTGTGGTAAAGGCTGTTTTGATTTGATCATCAGGATGTACCAGTATTTGGTTATAACCAAAGAAGCCATCAGCAAAGAAATTCTTTTAGAACCAATTGCCTTTTGTAAAATGTGATCCATTTTGGGTAAAGGGTAGTTGTCCTTCAATGAGGCTCTGTTTAAGTTTCTAAAATCAATACAAAGCCTTAATTATCATGTATTTTTCCTAACTGACACAAGATTGGATACCCAATCTGAATAACTAATAGGGACTATAATTTCAGCATCAAACATTTTCTTAATTTCCTTCTGAACCAGGGGTAATTGAACAGGGTTTATTCTGCGCAATTTTTGTCTATAGGGCTTCTGGTTTTCCTTGAGGGGTATCTTATGCTGAATTATCTTTGTGTCATAGGATTTTATATCCTCATAACTCCATGAAAATACATCAGAAAATTCCTTAAACAGCTCTATATATTTCAGCTTGATGTGAGCTGGCAAAGTTTTAGACAGTTTGATCATTTTTGTTTTTTGTTCACTGCCTATGTTACATTCTTGAATTTCAGTTTCAACAGGTTCCAGTTTTGGTTTTTTGGAAACATCATTGAAATCAAACAACTCTTCTAATGGACCAGTCCTTTTGGCAAGCTTTGAGTATTGGATTGCAGTGTTTCTAAGTCTTCTTTTCCTAAATCTGCACCAATCTCTGTGGTATTTTCAATTTTATTAACTAACAGATTTATATCAGCAATATTTGGAGACTTTACTTCTTCATCAAGTAGATTTTCTTCAGTAGGATAGTCATTTTCATAATTTGAATCTGAACTTGGTGGCTCAAATTCATTTCTGGACTATAGGAAGTCTTATATTTGTTTATCTCCATCAAACACTTGCCAATATTTTTCATTTTATGGAACAACTGTTCTAAATTTGATTTGGGTGGTGCATTGTTTGGTTTCATAAGGTGTTAATAAAGTTCTAGCAGCAAAGGCTAAACCATTGGCCAGGACATTTTGGTTTCTTGGGACAAAGACAAGTTGGAATTCATCAAATGTTTTTAAATAATCCATGACATCATTTCTATAGGCTCTAAGTCTGGGGTGTATGGCACTATATTCCCCATTCACTTGCCTAATAATCAACTCTGAATCGCCCTGAAATTTTAACCTTTTGGCCCCTAATTTCTTCAATAAGTGTAGGCCTAAAAGGAGGGCTTCGTACTCATCTATGTTATTGGTACATTGAAAATTTAACCTGTAGGAATTCCCTTCAGCATGATTTTTCTCAGTGTTGTGTATCCATATGCCTGCTCCGGCATCACTCTTTGTACAAGAGCCATCAAAATTCATACTCCAAAGAGGACTGTTTTCAGCGCTACTAGTTTGACTAGTATCCTCTTCATCTTGTGTGCTTTTATATTGTTCTTGTAAATCAGCACCATGTTGAAATTGGTGCAGTTCCTCATGTTCTTCATTATGTTGAGGATTCTTCTCTTGACTCCCAAAATTGACAACCAATGGATGATTGTTTTGTAGCTCTAGACCTGTGATTAGTTTGCTGTGATTTTCTGTTTTGGCAAACTGTCTTGATACTTTTGTCTTGTCTTCCTCCTTTTCTGTGGTTGCCACTATGTTATAGTGAGAGGTGGCCACTAAGTCAGTCAAGGTTTCTTTCTCACTGAATGTTTCATGATTGAAAAGAATAAATGAGTCAAGGCTTTTCTGCACGGAATAAAGAGGAGAGATTTCTGGTCTCTCTTGGCTACTGACCATGTATTGCATATGAGATTCCCTATAAAGTCTTCTGGTTTGATTAAAAACAGGGATAGTAGCATATGTCATATCCATTTGCATTGTTACTTGTAACTTAGCCCCCCATGATCTTGATAACAACATACCATATTTGGGGGTACATCAGCCACTACAATATCCATTACTAAACACTTGGCTGGTATTTGTGCTAAGTTAACACAGAGGTATTTGATCAAACCTAAACATTTCACTCTACTGGAGTCAAAGAAGTATAGATATTTGTATGGTCTGGTGATTTCAAGGCCTAAGCTCTCCATTACTGCTTTGGGCATTAAATTATGAGAGGCCCCTGAATCATGCATGGCATTGTGTAAAATTTTGTCATGAATTTTCAAACTAACATAAAAAGGAGGAACTGGCCCTTCTTGGTATCTACTCTCAATATTAGGACCAAATAAGAGCTCTGGTTGGTCATCATTGAGGTTGACAGTGTCATTATTTTCCTCTATGTTGAAAGCTTTCAAAATTTGTGATCTATATACATCTTGGGTGACTAATTCAGTGAGGGGAACAGGGATTTTTATCTTGGCAATTTCTTGTTCCAAACTAAAAGGCATCTGATTTTTTACAATGTTTGTTTCAACCTTATTAATCACCACTCTATCAGCAAAATCAACTTGCTGATTTCCTCTATTTACATTGGTAAAAATTGTTTTAACAGGAGCACTAGTTGAAGTGCTAATGCTGCTAAGGTCTACACTCTGTTTTTCATTCATTTGAGTGCCTTTCTCTTTGTTTTGATCAGAATTTACAGCCACTATTTTATATTTTTGTTTTGTAACTTCGGGTTTGTTCACAGGGATTTTTTTTGCAGATTTTCAGAGGTTTTAGTTTTGGGAGTTTCCTGATTCTTTTTACTCCTAAGGTCATATTCCTTTGGGGTCTCTATGATGAAATTTTCCAACTCTTGGTAATAACTTTCATCTTCCATTCTTCCATCATCATAGGGTGTATATAAACCTTGTCTCCTGTTGTAAGGAACATGAAAATAATCATTGTCTACTCCCAACATGTTTATATCATCTTCCTCTGTTTGTTCAATTGTTTCTTCAACCTCACTCACATAGTTTTTATGAAAAGGAGGAATAATCTCCTAATCAGGCTCTCTTGGTCTGTTTTGAGGTTGGTTTCTTTTGAAATTCTAATTTTGATTTTGAGATTGATTTCTATTTTGTGGAGCTGATTGGTTTTGACTAGCTTGTGCTCTCTCAAGTATGCTCATATTTTTCATCATTTCCTCCATCATTATTTCCATTTTAGAGGCATAGGTGGAGGGTGCAGATTCCTCCCTAAATGATACTTTCTTCTCATTCCTCATCCTTGCTCTTTTCTCAATAAAATTCATTTCCACAGAAAGAGCTCCCTTTTGCATGTCTTCTAGAGTCAAAGGGTCTCTTTCTCTCAACTGATAGGCCATTTCAGGATCAAATCCTTCAGGAAACTTGTTCAAGGCTGAGCCTTTTGGAGGTTTCAATTCTGGGGGTAAGGCATTATACACACTATTGAATCTAGTACAATAAATTTGAACACTTTCCCCAGTGTTTCTCTTGAGGCTATTGTAATATGAAAGTATTTGAAGAGGGTTTTTCTTGACTTCCCACTTGTTTAGGAATAAGTGATGGAGGGCTTGAAGCTCATTGATACTATTAGGGGTTAAGCCTTTGAACCATTTTCTTGCTTCTCCCCCTAAAATTTGAGAAAACAATCTAAGTTTGACAGTTTCATCATCAATCTCATTTCTATCAAAGTAGTCATTCATCTTGTCCACATGTTGTGAAGCAGTAGTAGCACCACTGGCATCATACAATGGTATCTTGGACTGATAGTCCTATGGAAGATTGACTAGAGGTAAAGGAAGGACTAGGGGCATACCATGTTGCCATGATAGGAGGTGGTGGGAAAAGTGGGGGGTTTACAAGTGGAGGGGGTTGATGGAATGGTGTAGTTTGAACAGTGGGTGTATGGATAACAGAAGTGGATGGACCAGCAAGATATTGTTGAGCAAATCTAGGATGAGAGAAACCAAATTTATGAAGGAAATGTAAATCAGGTGGAGTAGTTTCTCTGCTACCAGGATGTTCACTTCTATCTTGGGATGAAGGTGAAGGCTCAAAATCTATCTGATCTATATCATCAAGTGACCTAGTTCTGAATGGGTTTCTTAAGTTAACTTGTGAATCTTGTAGAGCTGCAAGGTTTTCAGGGATAGAGCTAGCTCTATGAAATGACTTAACAATAGTTGAAGCTTTAGGCTTAGGAGACTTCCTAAGTATGATTTCAGGATTATCAACTATATTAGGAGGGTTTGGGTCAGGATGGCTCCTAGTACGAATTCTTTTTGAAGCCACAGTGTTGTGTTTTCAGACCCAATATTCAGAAAAGTTTAACCAAATATGACAATATTTAGTAGGCTAACTAATATTTAGCAAGAAAACTTTAATCCTTAAAGTCTTCCTAACTGAGTTTGTATGATGTTATGATAGTAATGGGTTTCCCAGTGGAGTCTTCAGGTCTGTTTAGGATTTTGGAGTCACCAGGTGGAAATTTTTAGCTCTTTTAGAAGTAAAATGTTTTATGGTCAACCACCATTAACCAATTTGAAATATTTTTGGGTTTTCTGAGTTTTTACCATCCTATGGGCTATGAGAGTGTCCTAAATCTGTTTCAACACTTAGCTAGGGTGATGAGACAAACAGAGTTTACTCTTATGGCTTAGCTAACTGATTGCTTCAAGGTTTGATAAGGCTATATGAGAATCCTAAGGGTTACTTAGTTTTTCACTGATTCACATAAGTCCTATCATGATAACCAACATGCTTGGTAGTGCTTGAAGAAAGTTACTTATACTTCAGTGAATATTGAGTATTGTGTTTTAAGGATTTTACTCAGAAGTCCCCAGTGGAGTCGCCAGAATGTTAGGGTCTCTGTAATTTGCAAGATTGGAAAATACAAACTACAAAGACTACATATGAACCACTTTGGGATTCTAGGATCTAGCCCTCCTAAATCCAGAGAGGGATCTCTCTATAAGTGAAAATATTGATTTATCTTTAAGGCTTTTGGTATGATATTAGGCTAGTTATTGAGAACAAGGGTTTTGTTTGGTTTTGGTTGGGCAAGGATATAATGAAGGTGAAGGAAGTCTATATGAAGGGTGAAGATGTAAATAAGTGAAAGAATGGTTCAGCTGATAAGATAGACAAGGAGCAACTTTAATCCATTTGGCTATGGAGTCATAAGAGGATTTAATTGAAACAACAAGGTTTAAGAGTGTTCCATGGGGCAAGTCATATATGTCAAATGATCTCTTTAAGTTGATTTTATGGAATGGAACAATAAAAATGGAGTGAGGGAAATCAAACAGATGAAAAACAAAGAGCAGCCTAAGATCAAGTAAGTACTTTGAAAATATCCTACTTTTGGCATGCACTTAAGAAAAGACATAAAATTAATCTAAGATTAGGTAAGTTCTTTGAAACTATCCTAATTTTGATGTACTTTCAATAGAAAACATTTAAAACACTTAGAATAGCTTAAGATCAAGTAAGTACTTTGAAATTATCCTGCTTTCAACATATTAAAAAAGGAGAAACATTCAAGATAAACATAAAATTAGTCTAAGATCAGGTAAGTACTTCGAAACTAGCCTGCTTTCAACATACTCTCAGGGAAACTTTCAAACAACTTTTGGTGAAAAACTAGAAGACCGGGCAAACCATAAAATTTCCTAGTCGAACTCTACTTAGCATGTAATGAAAATATGATTTCAAGAACAATGTTTAAAGTTTAGATAGTCAGACGTGGGAACTCCAACATTCCTTAACTTCTTGGACTATATTAATTCATTCTTAAATACACAAAGGAGGAAAAAATAAAGATAAAGCTTATAAGTGAGAGTAGTGTACTTTAAAGAGTAAATCCTAGCTCTATATTTGTTGTTCTTTATTAGAGAAAATTGGACAGAATGGAAACAAAAAGAAAATAACAATTTACAATAAGAAACAAATCACCATTGACATAGACCAGGATCCCATAAATCAGCTTGTATTTGATGTTCAAACCAGTTACAATCATCAAGTCTAGTGGGTCTCTACAACTTCAAACTTCTCATCTCAACTTATGTATCTTCAATTACAAATAGGGCAACAACAGCTTCAGAAAACTATTTACATGCAATAGATATCCAGAGACCAACCTTTTACAATGTGCTCCTCAAGAAGATTTTATAAGAAAATGAGGAGGTGGAAGAGTTTCTAGGGTTCAAGTATCATTTAATTCCATAGTAAATGCAATTCCTAGCCTTGAAAACCACGCAAGGCATAAGGCAGGAATGCATTCTATCTACAACTCTGTTTCATAACTTTGTTTCTACTTTTTAAGGCCTAATGGATGAAAATATTGACTTCAAGGCTCTTTCTTGTCTTTGTAATAACTCTGTTGACAGTTTGTAATAAGTTCATCTATTTGAAATAACTGTTTAGCTGTCTTTAGGCAAATATCTTCCGAATAGAAAATAACTATGCCTTCTTTTGATTTATTTGAGGCTACAGGTGGCTCTTTGGTAACTGGAGAGGATTTAATTAGCCTCTGATGTGGCAGTGGAGGCCTTTCGGACTGATAAATTTCCTTGTTTTATCCTAAAACACTGTTAATTTACCTTTAGTCTGTGTTTTAGGTCTAATTAGCCTTAATATTTGTCTTCTCGTCTTCAAACTGTATTTATCTATGGATTAGGCCTTTGATTTCTGAGCTTTCTACCTTAATCCCTTTAAACTCTGCTTAAAACCTTTAATCTTCTGATTATGCCTTGATCTCCTGTCTTCAATGTTGATATTCTCCAATAAATGGATTCTGACTGTGTTTTTGTTGTGTTTTAGGTGCGCAGAAGGTTTCATGAGATCACCAATGCTCATGAGGCAAGGGTGGAATCATAACCAGAACCCTGTAGATCCCTTTTCCTCATGGATAGTGGCATGGGGGATTGTCATCCCTGGCCTCTCATTTCTTTTTAAACTGTGGAAAAAACTTGTATAACTTGCACAAAAACAAGCAAAATTAAGAAAAACCCATGAAGAATAGGTTTAGAAATGTTTGGAAGGTTTGGGTGTGAGATTAAATCGTGGCCGTTGGATGAGAATAACCAACGGTCAATATTGATCGGTGGGTTCATTTGGGGGAAGGTTGGGAAAGAAGTGAAACGGTGGCGAGATTAAGTCAGAGTCGTTCGATCTTTGAAGATTTACGGCAGGGATTTAAAACCGAAAAGACATTACGGAGGAGAAGGGTGGTGAGGCGGAAAACCACTAATGGTTTTCGCAAAATATTTTGGGGGGTAAGTGGTTTTCACAAAAGAAATGTGATACGATTCATTGCACGACACCTGTCCCTCCCAAAATCGCCTTTTTCGCAAAATATTTCTGTGTTAACCTTCAGGCGCAAAAGTTTTGCGAAACGCATCGGTGACCGTCGGATCGGAAGGCCCAGATCTGACGGTGAAGCTCACACGCGACGGGGTTAGAAGCTACGGGGTAAAGTATGGTGGGGCCGACGATTGCGTCAGAGCTTTGTCGCATAGTGGATGGGTTGAAAGTTTTATCGAGCGTTATCTTGATCATCCGATCTACTGATTGGGCGGTTTAGATTAAAAGATGGGGCGGGTTCATATTAATGAAGTAAAGGATAATGGAAAGGGTGAGGCGGAGATCGGGCGCAACGATGACCGTTGATCTACAAAGATCAACGGTGAATATTCAATTTAATGTTTTCGTCAGGAAATGAAGAAATAAAAGGAATTAAGGGTCATGACGGGGTTTGGAGATGTTTTTTGAGCCCTTTAGTGCCCGGTTGCAAGGCTTAAGGTCTGATGAGGAAATGGGTTACAGGAGTTAAGCCCTTGGGGGCTTAGGAAACCTTATATGCAGAAAGGGTATTTTAGGCCCAAAATAGTGATTTTAAGCCAATTTGAGGGTTCTGGTAGGGGAAACAAGGGGATTTAAAACCAAATAAGGGAGAGTAAAATGTTTTAAAGGGATTTTGAAGTGGTTATAGAGGTTAGATAAAGTTTTATGGAGGGTTTTTATGAAGGAAGAAAGGATGAAAATGGTGGAAATTTTGAGTAAAGGAGTAAAAATGATGGGAAAATGGGGTTTTAAGCAGTCTTTCTCTTGGCAACAGCAGATTTTTTAGGATTATGAGGGAAACAACAGTGAATATTAACTCAAAGGTTAGTTATCTTCATAAGACTTTAAGAAATAACAATTTGGCCATGAAATTGTTTCTTGAAGGCTTAAACAAGATCTAGCCACCATTTTATATGACAAATATTTATAGGTGGCTAACACAACTCATGCAAATATTTTGAATGATTATGTTTTTCTAGCTCTATTAAATATGTTTTAGATTGTTTTACAACAAATATTTTCACTAATATCTTAGTGAATCTTGCATAAGTAGTTATATTTACATGATTAAATGAAGAAGATTCATAAAACCACCAAGTATAAGCCTAACCTTTAACATGCAGCGCTTCTATCCTAAGGGCTTCCCTTTCTGAAACTTGATGTAGATGCAAATATGAGTCTAGCTGATCTATCCAATCCTTGGTTGTGCATTTGGATGACCCATCACAATTTGGTAGAAAGAATCTACCTCTTTTTCTTATGTTGTGATTGTTGGGTCTTCTCTCCTCCTTGAGTTGGAAAAACTCTTGGAAGTTCAAGTGCTCCTTAAATCTCCAAGGTTGAGATTCATACTTTTGAAGATAAACACTCAAAGTCTCCTCCTTTGGTGCATCTTATTCCTCCATTTATCTTGCAGTAAATCTGGGCATAATACTGCGCTGTGGATCATAATGGGTGGCTGCATGCTCACACTCATCATGTAAAAATCTAGGGCTTGCGTCATATTCAAATCCCCTTGGAGATTCCCTACACATATCCATTCTCATCTTCTTGGTATCTCCCTTGATGCCCTGCATAGTTTGGAAAATAATATTTGAGAGCCCCTCTTCCTCTCTTCCTCCAAATAATGGAGTCTTATCTTTGTTTCTTATGTACATCTCCTCTTCTTATGAGAAGCTTCTCCTTGTGGTGACATATTGGCCAAATGCACAGGCTGAGCCAAGATTATGCTCTGATACCACTGTAATATTCCCAAATGGGGAAAGCAGAAATATAGCTCATAAAATGAAAGAAGCAGCAAATGTTTAACACATGAGACCATGATACCAATATGGAGTCATAGCATTATGTATTAGAGTAGAAAATATATACAGAATAGTGAGGCATAAATCATATATAATGAGGAAACAAGCCTCCCATAAGGAATCACTCCCAAATATGAGTTGTTGTTACAATACAAAATGTTGGGGAGAAACTATAGCGCATTCATATTAAGCATAACTATAGCTGGAGATGATACATTTATATAAAAATACTGATATAGGCCCCAATAGAGTCTATACATATAGATCTGGGCACTAGATCAACTTTCCAAGACAACCCAAGAGGGTTTCCAGAAAATGCACACAATGTGCCAATGTAAGTTGTAGCCCTAGGGCTGAAGATATGTTGCAACAACAGAAATGAGAAGATATGGCATAAGCTGGTGTAGAAACTGACAACTCTTCTCCAATAGATCCTCTGGATGAAAGAATGGCTCCTCCACTGAAGAAATCACCTCCCAAAACAACCACTGCAACTACCCCTGCAACTCCTCGCTAAAATAAATCATATCTGGACTGAAACTATGATGTAGGGGATAAATACTCCTTATCCTGCTGCTAAATGTGTCAACAAATCTCAAGGGGCTTCTTTGCAGGCCTTCCAGTGGATAGAAACCTTCCTCCACTGCAAAACTATCTCTGAAGACACCTAAAATGATCCTCAATTGCTACACCCTACAACACAGCACAATATTCTATAGACACTATGCTGTAGTTCAAGACTGAATCTTGGCCCTAATCTTGAGTGTGGAAATGAAGTGCAATTATCCTCCAAGAGGCCTCTCAAGGAAAGAGATGGGATTCCCGCTCGGGAACACCCGGTGCTAAACAGCACAACAATCTCAACTAAACAGCTAAAGAATGCAAGAAATTTAAACAGACCACATACAAAATAATAATCTCAAAACATAACCCATATGTCTTCCATCCCCTTCCTTATATAAGTTATGAGCTTCCTTGCCCTTTTTCCCACTCAATTAGGTCATTTCCTCCATGCAATCAATCTCCCTCCAAAACTGCGTTATTCCTCATTTAATGTCCACTCCTCCATAACATCGTTGTTGATTTGGTCAAGGTTGACATGTTCAACATGATCCAACCCCTATTCATACCCAAAGGTGCTTTATTTAGATGCTTAGAGGGTCTCCTTTCACACTTGAAGTGTTTTTATTGCTGCTAAAGAGATTAGTGGGCCTCCCTACCCATTTATTCACCTACCTATTGACAAAATAATCCATAATATTCCATTTAGATAAAAGCTAAATTTTAGGAATATTACATAGCAGCATTATGATCAATGACTTTTGCATGTGGTATTTCAAAGGATGGAGCTATGAGATGACAGGACCCTTGTCACAAAGGCCAACAACGCTCTCACTTGGGAGCTTGTGTTTGTTGATGGAGTGTTCCCAAGATCACTTCACATATGATGTACTTGATGGACAAGTAGGAGATGAGAGTGACAGAGTAGTGGATGGAGACATCTATTACCATGATATGATCTTCTTGACTTGGATCTTCAAGCATAAGAAGAATGCTTTGCATGCAACACCTGGTTTATTCCTTCTCATGGAGATATGTCATATCACTATGAAAGACTCATTCCTAGATCTTACTATCATCTTGCTCTCCATACATGGTAAGAATGATGTTTTTGCATTTATTTATTATCTAACACAGTATTTGCATTCTCTTACCATCTCTATATAGTGCATTGCTCCATAAGAGGGCAAGCCTCTAGTTGGGCTTCATGGTCATTTTTGGACCAACATCTATGATGGAGATAGCCATTTCTTGTATGGATTTTGGCAAGTGTTGTACTATTTCCTGTATGCTCAGTTGATATACAATGTCATTTACTATTTACTAGTAGATGAGATGACATGAACAACTAGAAAATTGTTTGGAGACAACTTGCCACATCATATTCTGAAACTGCAGTTGGTAAAACTGCGCTGTAATTACTTGAGAAATTGTTGGTACCTTTCAACACTATGTAAAACCTTCAGTACTTCTCTCATTTGGATTCCATATGATGATAATGTCATATTCATTTCATATGGGATGATTTGGGCAAGAACCAAAGAGTGGATCTTTGAGGATCCCATTGCCTTTTTGCTCCATGGAGGAAACATTATTGCAGCCCATATTAAACAACAACTCTACACTTATCATAAGTGGAGGGAGAGACAACGTGGGATGCAAAATTTGATCCATCATATACAGCTATGCAGCCCACCTTCTTTTCAGGAGCCTAAGGTGGAGGAGATGTTTTAAGAGTTTCCATGTTAGAGGGTGACTCATTTTTTTTGGATGATAGCTTGGGGATGGAGGCTTCACATGGGAATGATAGTTCCCAATATGTTTTAGGTTCCATGCCTCAATAAGGCCTCTATATCACATATAGTTTCTTCCATGGATATCCCCAATTTTTCATGATGAGAGCCATTTGGATCTTTCACCAAGGGCATACTTATGCACATGGGAGGCACAACTTGAGGACATGTTGATGAGAGAGCATATTGTTCTTTTGAGGAACTTATCACTTGAGGATGCTACAGGAGGAAGAGGAGAGGCTTTTCAGTTCTATCCTTACAGTTTCTTGAGGACAAGAAAAATTTGGGAGGGGAGGACTGTAATATTCCTAAATTAGCACACATCTAATTGGAATATTAAATTTTTATTTTTCTCTTAGATAGAGGAATAAGAGGGTAGGGAGACCCATAAATTTCCTTAGAACAAATAAAATACACTCCTAGTGTGAATGGAGGACAAATAAAAGCTAGATTGAAGACCCTTAGTTGTAAAAAGGGGCTGAACCATGTTGAACAGGTCAACTTTGACCAAATCAAACAACGATGTTATGGAGGAGTGGCATTAGTGATGGGACAACGCAACTTTGAAGGGAGATTGATTGCATGATGATGGAAACCCTAATGAGTGGGAACCAAGGTGATAAGGCTCACATTTTTTATAAGGAAGAGGATGGAAGCCATATGAGGTTAGCTTATGATTATTATTTTGATATATCTGTTTAGACTTATTGCATTCTTCAGCTGTTTAGTTGAGGTTGCTGTGTTGTTTAGCACCGAGTGTTCCCGAGCGAGAATCCCATCTCTTTCCTTGAGAGGCCTCTTGGGAGAGTCTTGATCTATCATTTCCACATCTGGAATTCTATCCAAGCTTCAGTCTTCATCTACAACGCAGTTTCTGTAGAATATTGTGTTGTGTTGCAGGGTGTTACGGTTGAGAAACCCACTTTCTGAGCTAGTTTTCCATAGGAAGAAGGATTCCTTCTCTTAGGAGATCAAAAAGGAGGGATTCTGAGAAAATTTTAGATGTTTTGCACCAGTCCAACCTATCCCCATCATTTACAGTGCAGTTTAAGCTGGGAATTTCATTATTTTGGAGGGCAGTTTCAGAGGAGGATCGATTGGCTCTTTTAGAGTGTTTTCCTGTAGTTGAAGGGTTCATCCTTTCATTGAAGGAGACCCTTGAGGAGATCTACATCAGATCTATATTATTTCAGCCTTTTATTTTCATGTGCTTCAGTTTGTAGTGACTCTTCAATCCTAGGGCTATAGATCACCATTTGTATTTGGGTGTATTTCCGGAAACCCTTCCCGGGTTCTCTTGGAAAAGTGTCTTGGAGGCTAGATCTTCACTCCTAGCATTGTTTGAGCTATACAGTAGCAGATATACATTGATATATCTTTTCTGTAGCAGTTATGCCCTAAAACTGCTCTGTCATGGCTCATGGCACTTTTATGGCAGTATTTTCACATGTATTGACATATTTTCTCAGAGGAGGCTTGCTTTGTATTTCTTGAGTGACTTGATCCTCAAGATCTTGTGCCCATTATTTTCTAATATGTTTTATAAGATGGTTGTACATTTGTCTCATATCATGGTGTGTTGATTTATTCACTGTTCTTTCCAATATTGTGTTCATACATTGTTTCTTCCCCATTTGGGAATATTACAATGCCACCTAGGAGGCCATGAATTCCAAGAAGCTCTCATTAGATGGGAGAAAAACACTCTAGAAGGTATAAAAGGATCCAATGGAAAGGTCAAACTCCAATTCCCCTAGTACATGATGCATTACATCACCTCCTATATCTCTAGTAGACGTGGTCATGAAATAGGTTGCCACATAATTAATATATGGCCGAGGAGATACCACTTGCATATAAGGACCATTTAGGGAAGTTGGTTGATCGAGAGTAAAATTAGGACCAATGAATGAAAGTTTATCAATGGTCACAATTCTTCCTTCGTGAGAAAAACAAATTACACGAAAGAGTGAAGAGATAAGAGCTCCCATGAAATAAACATAGTCATTCCCAAGGAGTCAATTAAAATCCAAAGGGCCTTTGGGTACCATCACATCGATATATACATTCTTTCCTCCCAAAGTAATAGGCAACTAAGGAAGGATCCCTAACGTTTGACTAATTCCTTTATTAAAAGAAAAAAACCTCTTGGTAATAGGCACAAACTGCGAAGAGCCAAAATATTTCTAAGCACTTGAGGATAAAATAATAATAGACACTCCTTCATCTATGAATTTTCTAGGTACGGGCATATTAGAAGCCTGTACTATGATCTAGAAGGGAACGTAAGGAGAAAAACGATATCTTGCCAGTCGAATCTAATCAAAGGAAGTGACCATACTACTTGGTGGGGGTGTCCTGAGAACATGAAAAATTCTTCCTTGTGTCATGGGAATGGGAGGATTACCCCCCTATACCATGGGAATGGGAGGTTTTCCCCCTAATTCATTGTAATATGAAGAAACAAGAAGAACTTGAGCAGTATGAACTTCACTCTCTACAGGAAAGGTACGATTAACTTAAGGTGGAATGGAGTCAATCATTTTCTAAACCAATGGATGATCGGGAATAGACTCATAGGATTCACATTCAGAGAGAGTGGGATTAATTGGATTCAAATTATAATGAATCACTTCATCAACTAGTGGAGGATTGGGAGAAATGTTTCGATAACTAGCCGAAAGACGAGGATGAGAAGTTGTAAGCTTTTCCAACACTTTTGAGGCTTCATCCATATAATTACAAAGGTGAATAGGATGATTCTCTTCACATAAGCTATATGGAAACTTGAATTTACTCTTTTTTCCGTGAACCTTATGATTAATAGTCAATGATTTGTCACTAGCATGATCTCTAGAAGTTGATGAAAAATGTTGATGTGAGCCTATGGATCACACTTCTAATACCTTGGGAATACCATGACAATCTCTAAAAAGGTGATCGCCCTTACATAACTTGCAAGGGAATTTAACTTTGTGGGGCTGATTGGAAGGTTTTTCCATACTATTTGCGTTGGTAGTAATGGTTTCTTGGTTTCCCCCCTGCTTATTATTCTTCTTCTTAATCTTCCTTTTCTTCTTCTTCTTATCCACCTAGTTAATAAATTTTATTCTTTCACCAGAAGAAGAGGAGGAAGAGGAAGAAGACTGAATAGGAAAATAAGGCAAAGGGTCAACGTTAGGATCAACTTGTTCAGGTGGAGCACTACTTGGTTGAGAAACTGTTTGGATATTCGGTACCAAGGAGGTTGAAAATAACCAGATTGGTAAACCAATGGTAAATATGGGAAGGGAAAATGTTGCAATATAAGGAGAACAAATATTTCCAAAAGAAGGAAAAGGAATAGGATTCCCCTCAAAGGTGTTTCCTTTTCCGATGAGCTATTCCCATTAGTCTCAACCTAAGATCCACTAACGAATTTTTCCACAGTGAGGATTTTGTTCCATAGTTGATTAATTGATTTTAGAAATTAACAAAAAAAAATAAATCAAAATAGGGGTAACTAGGAAAAAAGGCTTGCCAAGTCACTGTGAGCTGGAATGTACAACCTTGGAGAACCAATGATTTACGTACGAGCAGGAAATCTCCTTGAATGTTGTGTTCAATGTATCATAGTATACAAGGCATGATAGAAACCTATAAGGGACTTCTAAAAAATATACTCGACGGTACATGGAAGCGCAGTGTGTGGTAGTTTTGTCTAATGTGTAATTTAATGATGAGAGCGTTCTCGTATACTTTTCATTTGTGGAGAGCCATCCGATATACTTGAAGGTACGTGGAGAACAACCTGATACACTTATGTACGTGGAACATGATGTTATGCCCCAAATGAAACGCTGGCCTAAAATGACAACTCCTACGTTTAAATAAATCGGAACAATTCTCTATCCTAGATGTCTAGATGTTGCATTAATGTTTCAAATGCTCCTTCATATTAATTGAAGTGAATTTTAGAGTTGATCTTGAATTATATTTCGATTTCATGACTTGAAACTCAATCTAACTTGAACTCTCTTATGATGCAACTAATACGACAAAAAGAAACCTTTTCATTTTCCTTTTAACAATGAAATACCTAACTAAGTAGGGGAAGAAGAAATAAATTAACAATTCAACAAAAAAGTGACGCAACAATCGATATCCTCAACTTCACTATTCTAATCAATATCAAATCCCTATATGCAATGCATGATGCATAATATTTTTCTTTTTAATTCCACTTAATTTTCAGATGAAAACTAAGATATTTTCCTAATCGCTAATAATAATAATAAAAAATTTCAGAACGATGACTGAAACACCAATTCCTTCAAGAACTCCAATGATCAAGCAATCATTTTTACAATGAACTTATTGAAATAAACAAAGAAAAATCCAAGAAAATATTATCAAAGGCACTCCAAACCAAAATCAAACAAGATGAAGGCTTATGAGAGAGTTAAACACACTTAGGGACACAAGGACGAACAACTGAAACTAAGTTAATTAGAGAGAATTTTTTGCATGAAAAAAGGGCCAGTGCAGGTGCAGATAGACTACTAATGCTCTGCAACAATCTGTCAGTAGACCAGGGGGTGTGCTAATCAAGGAAAAGGGAGTTTCTGACAAAAAAAATAAAATACAATTCAGTGAAAGGTCTTCCTAGGGTAAATTCAAACCGAGTGAAGCACTGGAGGTCTGTTCAAGAGGTGTAACAAGGGATAAATTCAAGGAAACCGATAAGGGAATGAATCTTTCCCCATTATGGTCGGAAATTGTTATACAAAATATATGACCGCATACAAAGTATGTTCCCTATACCTAGTGGCCTGGTCTGGAACAACATAAAGCAAAGACTATAAAGTTCTTCTAAGAGAAATTGGAGAATGGAAATATTCTTACTTGTAATCCGTCGCAAGCTCTTCTCTCCCCTTGGCTTATAAGCTCCAATCGTAGCTCTAATCTCTTTGAATTAGATCTTGCATAAACAATCAACACATGCCAAATATCAACGACACCTATGTAGCATTATCCAATCAGTCTATTCAATGGACCAACATAACATTGAAATATATGAATGTAAACATAAAATAACACATATAGGAAAATGGTATACTCTTTGTATTAATATTAAAGGAGAGATTTTACAACCAAAAGTGGAATTTGATCTTGTAAAGATCTCCACAAGTTGATTTGTCCTTCCTTGCCACATTGTACACCTCAAAGTCACCCTAATGAATGGGAATGATAACTCTCTTCTAATCAAAGCAGTAGCATAAGGGTATGATTAGTCTCCAAAATCCAACCCCTAGCATGAGTATGATAGTAAATATAAAAGAGAGGATGGTACTTTAGGAATTATTATCCATTTACCAATCTAGGCTTGAGATACACTCTTGATGGGAGGATGAGATAAAGGGATAAGAGGCGAAATATCCAAGGTTGGATGAGATAAGATTTGAATTTATTATTCAATGTAAGTGGTTGTAACAACTCCTAGAAGCTTCTAGGAGAGGAAGCTTTTGGATTATTTGTATTTTCCCCAAATTTCTAGAATCAATGCACCCCCAATAAGGGACAACCTCCTCTGATTAGAGTAGGTGCAGAACTGAGCAACCTATTGCTGAACACAGTTCCCTAAAAGGCCAGGGTGCATTGGGCCTTAAAAACACTGAAATGAAGCAGTCAATGTCAAAACCTCAGGGATTGGGAGAGTCATGATTAGGGATTTGTGTAGGGATGATGACAAGGTGTTCATGGTTTTTGATTGATCCAGTGTGTAGGCCTATTGACCAGATGCGACAAAAATGGCCTATAACACTTCCCAAAAAAAACTATACACTCGTTAATCCCTCAAAAAGCTATACTATGACGCATGAAGAAGAAGAAATGCAGCATGATATATAAAAATTGTGGGAACAAGTGCAACAATTTTTCTCTCACAAAGAGAAATAAAAAATGAATTGAGCGATGAATGTTAATATGGATGGTTTAGAAGAAAATATAAAAGGGGACATGGACAGTTTAAAAGTAGACATAAATTAGAAATAAGGGGACCTAGTTGGTTTAAAAGTAGGCATGGAAGGTTTTACAAAGTTGTTACAAGAAAGGATTCCTAATGGTGACAGGGTATTCCGTGAAACTCATAATGAAAACAAAATGAATGTGAATCATGATTTTAGAGACTCCAACCTTGGGATGAATATCAACCATATTCCAAAGATAGATATGCGAAAGTTTGATGGCAAGGATCCAATAACATGGATACTACATATGGATCAATTATTTCATCTACATGATGTGCAACACACACAAAAGGTATGCATTGTATCTTTATATTGAGAACCCAATAATTTTGCGTGGTATCGATGGATTTGTTCTCATAAATCACTTGTCACTTATACAATATTTACAAAGGAATTGATAGCACATTATGAGGATACAAAGAGAAATACCTTATTTATCCTATTGATAAAATTCAAACAAAAGGGTTCAATTGGGGAGCACATTGAGGACTTCCAAGATTCAATATCAAGGTAATTGATATCCCACAAGAGCATCTTCTGGTTGATATATTTATAGGAACCTTAAAGGACATCCAACAAGAGGTTCACCTTTGGGAACCTAAGTCATTGGATAACGCATTCAAGGTGGCAAGAAAATATGAAAGAAAAATTATGGAAACAAAGAGGTATGCCACTCACACCTATAAATATGGAAGTGTTTCCACTCCTAGACTCTCACAACCTACAAGGTTAACACCACAACAAATGGAAGAAAAAAGAGGAAAAGGTATTTGTTACAATTTTGATAGAAAATACACTAAAGGTCATTATTGTGTTGAGAAGAAATTATTTTACATATATTGTGAAGAGGAGGAAGAAAAGGAACAAGAAACGTCAAAAGAAGATATACACCAGGAACCAACCTTGGAGTTGAAAAATAATAAATGAATCTAACCATTTCTTGTAATTCATTGGTGGGAACTACCACTCCTTAAACTCTCAATATAAAATGATATATCAAGAAGAAAAATGTAATAATGTTTTTTGAGTTAGGTAGGACTCACAATTTTATTCATTGTAATATAGAAAAGGATTTGAATTGCTTTCTATGTCCAACACCAGATTTTCAAGTGATGGTTGCAAAGGGAGGAACTAAATATTTCTCAGGGAAGTACCATAATATCAATATAACCATGGGGGAATATGTTTTGAAGATTCCAATGCTTTCCATTCCAACGGGTGGTGTGGATGTTGTATTAGGATTACAATGGTTACAATCTTTGGGGATGATAAATTTTAATTTTCCAGAAATTTTCTTAATTTTTTTTTCAAAATGAAAAGAAATTAAATTAAGGGGCGTCACAGGAAAATCTAGAAATATAATCAACTCTAATGGCATGACAAAGCTTTTGAAAAAGGAACAACAAGGGGTAATTTCACAATTATGTTCACTAGATGTTGAAACATCTAAGTCATCCATTTCTCCAGATCTCCAAGGAGTCCTTGACAATCATTCCGATGTATTTGAGACTCCCAAAATTCTCCCACCTATTCACAATTGTGATCATTCTATTCATTTCATTCCAGGAAGTATTACTCCAATCATAAGACCTTACACATATACCCATGCACAAAAGAGTGAAATTGAATGTATGGTTGTAGAAATGCTAGAGCTAGGTATAATTCAACCTAGCCAAATTTATTTCTCTTCTCCAGTATAATTGGTCCAAAATAAGGATGGATCATGATGTATATGTCCAGATTATAGAGAGCTAAAAATGATCATTATTAAAGATAAATTTCCCATTCCCATCATTGATGAATTTTTGGATGAACTACATGGAGTAGTTTACTTCATTGAATTGGATCTGTGTTCAAGATATCATCAAATTAGAATGAAGATAAAATACATTCTAGAAACAACATTTAGAACTCATGAAGGTAATTATGAATTTTTGGTCATGCCTTTTGGCCTTAATAATGCACCTTCCACATTTCAAAGTTTGATGAATTCCACTTTCAAACCCATCCTTATAAAATTGGTGTTAGTATTTTTTGATGATATACTAATCTACAACAAGTCTTGGAAAGATCATGTATAACATGTTGACAGGGTTCTCAAGCTATTGGAGGAGAAACATTTGTATGAAAAACCCTCCAAATGTTTCTTTGGGGTACAAGAAGTTGAATATTTGTTTCATATTGTATCTAATAAGGGTGTTAACTTATACCCTAATAAAATTAAATCCATCAAGGAATGGAAAATCCTCACAACCTTAAGGTGTATTCGAGCATTTCACGAGTTGACAAGGTATTATCGCAAGTTTGTTACGAATTATGGGAAAATTGTAGCAGCTCTAACAACATTATTAAGGAAATATGAATTTTTTTGGACTCCAGAAGCAACTAATTCCATTGAACATGTTAAAGAGGCAATGTGTCAAGATTCGGTCTTAACTACACAGTACTTCACAATTTTTTTTTATTGTGGAATGTGATGCTTCAAGAAATGGCATCAGTGTTGTTTTAATGCAAGAAGGAAGACACGTTGCTTTTGAAATTCATTCAATAAAGGGAAAGTATTTACATATTCTTATTTGCTAGGATATGTTGATCAGTGGTTGTCATTGATGTCAACCCAAGCAACACCAGGGGCTAACCCAATATTGCATGGGAATTTTGACTTACAAAATTAATATATTCTGGGTCAATAATTCTTTTGATGGTTTCTACTTGTCGAGATGTTTCCATTGATATATGGCTCGCCATGTAGTTCTTCATGGTTTGAGAGATGTTCATGTTTGAAGTTTGTACCCCCAGTTAGTGGGCTAAAACCCCATGGGGTTGGGGCATGGGTCATTGAAAAGTCATAATTAATATTTTTTATGCTCCTAAAATACCTCCCACGTTCACTTGTTGAAGTCCCTCTCAACTTAAGCATTCATATAAATTGTGATCTTCATTTCCTCCTTATGCAAGGGATTCGGCCATCTGAAACAGGTCATCTCAGAATTTTCACTCTAACTTTTTTTCTACGAAGGTTCAGAAGCTGAAATTTTTATGAGGCTAGGCTGAAATCTTGAGGAAGCTGCAGTAAAAATTTCAGATCAAGGTGCGCAATATTTTTGGAGATATGATCTATGTAAGTCAGGGTTTTTTAGGGCTCCTGAAATTCATCTCAAAGAAGTGACCTTGGTAAATTCGTCATAACTCTCTCTCTGAGTATCGGATTGGAATTCTGTAAAAATTGATAGATAGTGAACAATATTTAACTTTCTCTCTATCAGTTTCAGAAAAAAATAAATAAACAATGACACGTGGCATGCTATACCAGTGCACTTTTCTGAAACAGTCCATAATTAGGGCATTGTGAGAGATTGGGTATAACTCTCTCTTCAAGAATCCAAACTAGGTCAGACCTATGGCATTGTAAATATGACTCAGAGGACTACTACAGGACCAAAAATCAGATATTGAGGATCTGAAATGACAAAGATACACTAGATTCAATATCGAGCTCCTAGAAGGCAAGAAAAAACTAGATCATGTGTTGTCAAGGGTTGCAAAGGACCAGACTTTCTACGGCAGAAAAGAAAAGCAAGGTGCAGCAGATGGTAGCATGACAAGAGCAGCAACCAAGGTGCATAACAGCAGCAAGAAGTTCATCATATGAAGTCTTCAAGTGGGCAGCACTGCATACAATCATTGTAAAGGTATCATTGTACTTAGTCATTGTAAATACATTATTGTACAAATTGTACTAGTGTCTATCTACCAAGGATTGAAGAGGCAGTGTTGGGAGGCTTAGGATCATCATTAGATGGTTGAATCAAAGTTGGGGTTATGGTCTAGTATATATTCTTCTTCTACATCATTCTATATCATTGTAAAGTGGACCATTTTCCCTGGTACGGGAGTCCATTCTTATGTTATTCTTCTATAGGGTAGTAGGGTGGTGCTAGGGTGAGTTGTAGCTCATTGGGTGTTGGGGCATCCATTCAGTTGACTACTGAAGAATCTCGGGCGTTGGAGCTTCCATCCAGTGGGCGCTGGAGAAGAATTCTTTTCTAGATTCCAGGAAGTTGGAGCTTTATTTTCAATTGGAGTTGAATATTAAAGAATTATTAGAAAAGCATTAGGTGGTTTTTGTCCCGGAGTGGGTTTCCACCTTAAAAACTGTGTGCATTTATGTTCCTCTTGTTTACTGTTATCACTGTACAAACAATGATAATAATTGAAGATTAACTAATGCTCTAATTGAAAGGAATACTGATTCACCCCCCCACCCCCCCCCCCTCTCAGTATTTCCAACAATTGGTTTCAGAGCTTGGTTCCTTCAATAGCAGTTTAACAACTGGAAGGAGCTCATGGAGCATACCAAGAATGGTGTACCTCTATTCAATGAAAATAATTATGCACTCTGGAAAGGAAGAATGGAGGTCTATCTCTTGGCGCAAGGTTACGAATTATGGGACACTGTTAAAAATGGATTTACATCAACCGCGGATGAACAAGGTAAGAAGAATTTGGTAAATGATGCAAAAGCAAAGAATATTATTATCTGTGGACTTATTGAATCTGCTTATCATAAGGTGGGTTGTAAAACTGCCAAAAAGGTATGGTAAAAGCTTGAGAATATATATGCAGGTGACTCAAATGTCAAAGAAGAAAAGCTTCAAATCTATAGAGCAAAATTTGAGCAACTCAGAATGAAAGAAGATTGCAACATTGCTGCATACTTCCAATACGTTGATGAAATAACCAATACTCTGGAAGGATTGGGAGAGCCAGTTGACAAGAAGATTATTATACGGAAGATTCTTAGAACGTTACCAGGGAGATTCAACCTAAAGGTATCGGTCTTAGAATACAGTGCAAATCTGGACAAACTCGGCAAGGAAGAATTACATGGACTTCTCATAGCATATGAAATGAGACTTGATGAAGAAAAGGGTACTTCAAATATAGAAACTGCGTTCGTTGCATCTAAGCAAACCAATAAGGACAAACAACCTTCAATTGAAATGACATGCACCTGCAAGTGTGAAGAAAAGGGAGATGATGGAGAAGGTCTTTCAAATGAAGAATATGCATACTTTACGAGAAAACTAAAACCTGGTAAGGGAAAATTCAAAGGTAAACTTCCATTGATATGTTTCAGTTGTGGTGAGGTTGGGAATTTTGTAGAAAAATGTTCGAACAAAAGTGATGGAAACTCAAAAGGAAAGAAAGGCTTTAAGAAATTAAACAAGCAAGGCAAAAATAAAGGATCCAAAAGGAACTTTCTCTCTAAAGAAGATAGCTCCTCATCCGATGAAGAAAGTGACAACAAAGAAGAAGCCAATGAGAAAGTATTGTTTATGGCCAAGCATATAAACAAGAAGTATCAAACAATGAAGAAGAAGGGTTGACCATAGAATAATTTTATGAGGAGGCAATCAAGCTTATAAAAGAGCTCAATGTTGAGAAGATCCATTCCAACACTATTGAAGAACAAGTTCAAGGTCTCAAAATTGAGGTTGAAGAACACAAATGTATTGAAGAGTCACTTCAAAATAAGTTGGAAGAAAGCAACAAAGAAAGGGATGCATTAGAAGCTGAAGTAGTCTCATTGCGTAAGGAAGTGAAGAAGGGAAAAACTGTCCAAAACTATGCCAACAACTCAAGGGCATTGGAAGAACTCATCAACAATCAACGATATTACAACGACAGAACTGGCCTCGGTTATAAAGAAGAAGAAGCGGGACCTTCTACATCAAAATACAATGAACCTATGAGATCTAACATACATGAAGGCTTCATTGGACAAGATTCACAAGCACGTCCTTGGAAGACAATTCCTTGATGAAGATTTTCATCCAGGTACCAACATATTTTTCATGGCTATTGTTATTCATGTGGAAAATTTGGTCATAAAGCTGTAGAATGTCGCATGTACCCTATGAACCAATACATTTCCAAGAGATTCTTCAAATATGAACCTCCCAGGGCTCAACGAAACATCAATAGATTTGAAAATTTAAGAAATAATATGGAATGTTACAAATGTCAGAACTTTGGACACATAGCCAGAGACTGCAGACTTGAAAATCCTCCGGAAGAATCTTCGAAGCCACAGAATGAACGACCATGGAAGAAGAAGAAGATTGATAATTTTGCTCTCGCTCTCAAGGCTCAAAAAAAGAAAGATGTGTGGTATGTTGACAGCGGTTGCTCAACGCATATGACTAGAGATAGAAGGAAATTTGTATCTCTGAAAGAGAAGAAGGATGGAACCATATCCTTTGGAAATGATGGATCTTCAAATGTTATAGGATCAGGTACTGTCACTCTCGGAAGCAAAGATGTTATATCCAAGAATGTTCTATTGGTCGAAAACATGAATCACAATCTGCTCAGTGTTGGACAAATGTGTGATCAAGGACACACAATGCTATTCAACTCCACAAAATGTGAAATCAGGAAAGGCGGGTATGGTAAAATTGTGGCTACAGCAAGTCGATCTCCAAACGACATATATGTTCTGGATGAAGCAACTAAAGCATGTCTACTAGCTAAAGAAGATGAAAGTTGGTTATGGCACAAACGAATGGGTCACATAAACTTTGACAATCTTGTCAGGATAAGCAAAAAGGAAGCAGTACGAGAAATGCTGAAAATCTCAAAACCTTCCAACACACTATGTGAGGCATGTCGGCATGGCAAGCAGACAAAATTCCAATTTAAAACAAAAGAACACTTTTCATCACATCCATTGGAATTGATACATACTGATCTATGTGGTCCTGTGAGAACAAAAGGCTTAGACGGAGAATTATATTTCATGTTAATGATAGATGACTATACCAGGATGACATCCATCAGTTTCCTAAAGAAAAAATCTGAAGCATTTGAGTACTTTAAGATCTACAAGGAGTTGGTTGAAAATGAAACTGATTTGAAAATAAAGTGTTTAAGATTAGATAATGGTGGAGAATTCACTTCCAAATTATTTCAGCAATACTGTGACGAAAATGGAAAAAAAAGGAAATTTTCAACAGCACGAACACCTCAGCAAAATGGAGTTGCTGAAAGAAAGAATAGAACTGTACAAGAAATGGGTAGAACAATGTTGAAGGACTCAAAATTGGATGAAAAATTCTGGGTTCAAGCAATTGATACGACAGTCTTCATTATCAACCGAATTCTTCTCAGAAATAATTGCAACAAGACTTCATATGAATTATGGAAAGGAAAACCAGCTAATGTAAAATATTTCAGAATCTTCGGAAGCAAATGTTATATCAAAAGAGAAGATCAAAATTTGGGTAAGTTTGAATCACGTGTTGATGAAGGTATCTTTGTTGGTTACTCACGCAAAAGAAAGGCCTATAAATGCTATAATCTAAGATGAAAATAGATAGTGGAGAGCATAAATGTTACATTTGACAAAGATGGTGTTCTAGCGAGTAATGATGAGGATCTAGAATCTTTGAAACTTGAGACAGAGGCTGAAAAAGACACAGATAAAATTGTAGAACAAGAAGCAGCTATCAATGAGGAAGAAGTAAACAATGATCATCAAGATATACCAGAACAACAACAATAAGCTCCTCCAAGGAGAACAAAAGAGTGGATTCAAAAGAACCATCCATCAAATAAAATCATTGGTGACATAAATGAAGGTTGACAGCTTCGTTCATCACAACAAGCTCACGTTGCTTTTCTAGCAACCTTTGAGCCTAGCAGTTTTGAGGAAGCCAGCCAAAATGAACATTGGGTAGCAGCTATGAATGAAGAATTGTATCAAATGGAGAAGAATAACACCCGGGAATTAGTTCCATGACCAAAAGATAAAAATGTCATTGGGACTAAATGGGTGTTCAGGAACAAATTGAATGAAGATGGACAGGTTACCAAAAACAAAGCAAGATTGGTTTGCAAAGGCTATGCACAAGTGGAAGGAATTGATTTCGACGAAACATTTGCACCAGTTGCTAGAATGGAAGCCATCTGAATGTTTCTCGCCTATGCATGTTCAAGAAAAATCAAAGTCTACCAAATGGATGTTAAGTCAACATTTCTGAATGGAGAATTAGAAGAAGAAGTTTACATCGAACAACCTGAAGGTTTTCTACTATCACAAAAACAAGACTATGTCTGCAGGTTAAAGAAGGCTCTATATGGTCTCAAGCAGACTCCCAGAGCATGGTATGCTCTTCTTGATGGATATCTATGTCAACACGGGTTCAAGAAAGGTACTGTTGATAACAATCTTTATGTACAAATAGATAAAGATAATTTAAAAATTTTTGAGGTATATGTGGATGATATGATATTTGGTAGCAATGATGATCGATTAAGTAAGAACTTTTCTACAAAGATGCAAAGTGAGTTTGAGATGTCTTTACTTGGTGAGATGACATACTTCTTAGTGCTTCAAATATCTCAGCAAGAGAAAGGAATATTTATATGTCAAGCCAAGTACATCAAGGAAATGCTCGAGAAATTCAAAATGGAAGATTGCAAACCCGTCCTTACTCCAATGGTAACAGGTTGCAAATTGAGCATAGACGACTCATCTAAGGATGTGGATCAGAAGTTGTACAGATCTATGATTGGTAGTCTTCTATATGTAACAGCCTCTCGGCCAGATGTTATGCAAGCAGTTGGACAAGTAGCAAGATTCCAAGTAGCACCAAAAGAATCACATATTATTTCCGTCAAAATAATTCTTTGATATCTAAAGGGCACAGAAGAATATGGCTTCTGGTATCCCAAGGGTAACAATCTCATTATTCAAGCCTTTACAGATGCATATTGGGCAGGAAGCGTTGATGATCGTAAGAGTACTAGTGGAGCAGCATTCTATCTAGGTGGTTGTCTCGTATCATGGTTGAGAAAAAAGCAAACTTCAATCTCGTTATCTACAGCAGAAGAAGAATACATTGTAGCAGCATCATGTTGTACTCAAATCATTTGGATGAAACAAAATTTGCAAGATCTTCAAGTACAATTCAGTGAGCCTATTCCCATATTCTGTGACAACACTAGTGCCATCAGCATCTCCAAGAATCTCTTCATGCATTCAAAAACAAAACACATTCCGATCAAATATCATTTTGTTAGAGAACAAGTCGTTGAAAAGAATATCAAACTTGAGTATGTTTGTACAAAATAAAAAATTGCTGATATCTTCACTAAACCTTTACCTCGTGAAGCATTTGAATATCTTCGTCAAAAGCTTGGGATTCTCCCAAGTTCTCATTAGATTTTCCTTTTCAAGAATATAAAGCGGGAGTGGAAGTGTGTACAAGTTTGCAGGATGGTTGTGTTTCAGGGGGAGTTACCCTTTTCCATTGATGTCAAAGGGGGAGAGAATGTTGTAGGAAGAGGTGCCATGATCACAGAGGGAGTACTTATGTTGCCATCAATGCCAAAGGGGGATATTGTTGATCAACGGTTGTCATTGATGTCAACCCAAGCAGCACCAGGGGCTAACCCAATATTGCATGCGAATTTTGACTTACCAAATTAATATATTATGGGTCAATAATTATTTTTATGGTTTCTACTTGTCGAGATGCTTCCATTGATATATGGCTCACCACGTAGTTCTTCACGGTTTGAGAGATATTCATGTTTGAAGTTTGTACCCCCAGTTAGTGGGCTAAAACCCCATGGGGTTGGGGCATGGGTCATTGAAAAGTCATAATTAATTTTTTTATGCTCCTAAAATCCCTCCCACATTCACTTGTTGAAGCCCCTCTCAACCTAAGCATTCATATAAATTGTGATATTCATTTCCTCCTTATGCAAGGGATTCGGCCATCTGAAACAGGTCATCTTGGAATTTTCACTCTAAATTTGTTTCTACGAAGGTTTAGAAGCTGAAATTTTTATGCGGTGAAGATGAAATCCTGAGGAAGCTACAGTAAAAATTTCAGATCAAGGTGCGCAATATTTTTGGAGATATTATCTGTGTAAGTTAGGGTTTTTGCAAGCTCCTGAAATTCATCTCAAAGAAGTGACCTTGGTAAATTTTTCATAAATATCTCTATGATTATCGGATTGGAATTCTATAAAAAGTGACAGATAGTGCACAGTCTGCAATTTTTTCTCTATCAATTTCAAAAAAAAATGAAGAAACAGTGACACATGGCACGACGTACAAGTGCGCTCCACTGAAACAGTCCATAATTAGGGCATTGTGAGAGATCGGGTATAAATCTCTCTTCAAGAATCCAAATTGGGTCAGACCTGTGGCATTGGAAATATGACTCAGAGGACTACCACAGGACCAAAAATAAGATATTTTGGATCTGAAATGACAGAGATACACCAGATTCAATATCGAGCTCCTACAAGGCAAGAAAAAGCTAGATCATGTGTTGTCAAGGGTTGCAAAGGACCAGACTTTCTATGGCAGAAAAGCAAAGCAAGGTGCAGCAGATGGTAGCATGACAAGAGAAACAACCAAGGTGCATAACAGCAGCAAGAAGTTCATCATATGAAGTCTTCAAGTGGGCAGCACTGCATACAATCATTGTAAAGGTATCATTGTACTTAGTCATTGTAAATACATTATTGTACAAATTGTACTAGTGTTTATCTGCCAAGGGTTGAAGAGGCAATGTTGGGAGGTCTAGGATCATCATTAGATGGTTGAATCAAAGTTGGGGTTATGGTCTAGTATATATTCTTCTTCTACATCATTCTATATCATTATAAAGTGGACCATTTTCCCTGGTACGGGAGTCCATTCTTCTTTTATTCTTCTATAGGGTGGTAGGGTGGTGCTAGGGTGAGTTGTAGCTCATTGGGTGTTGGGGAATCCATTCAGTTGACTACTGAAGAATCTTGGGCATTGGAGCGTCCATCCAGTGGGAGTTGGAGAAGAATTATTTTCTAGATTCTAGGAAGTTGGAGCTTTATTTTCAATTGGAGTTGAATATTAAAGAATTATTAGAAAATCATTAGGTGGTTTTTGTCCCGGAGTGGGTTTCCACCTTAAAAATTGTGTGCATTTGTGTTCCTCTTATTTACTTCTATCATTGTACAAACACTGATAATAATTGAAGATTAACTAATGCTCTAATTGAAAGGAATACTGATTCACCCCCCCCCCCTCAGTATTTCCAACAGGATATTCCGATGCATAGGAAATCGTTAAGTATAACTTTGGTCTAGCGTAGAGTTAGGTAAAGTGTGTTTCTTTAATATGTACATTTGTAACTTATAATCTGACGGTCCCGATATGTAGTGATATGACGGTTCACTCTCTCCTCAGTATTACCGACACTTAATTCGTGGCTTAACACCCGACTGGTCCATGATCTCTATTTAAAGAGCATGGAGGTCCATTTTTCCAGTAAACATTTATGAGAGAATCTTATGTAAATTTTCTTTCTTTATATTAATAAATTTCCTGAAGTGGCCGCGTTGGCTCAGACCGTGGACTGTTTCCCTCTTCGAGGGTTTTAACCATGTCAAATACTGGTGTACTGATCTGTGATCTGTTTCTGAGTGGTGGCCTTTGGTGTTTGATCTAAGGAACTTACCCTGTAAATTCCTACATGGTATCAGAGATGTTTTGAGGGTTGCATCCATTGTTGATCCAAATCTGAAGCCGGTTTGACTGCATGTGATTTCTGTTTTCCAGATATACTATTTCTAACCACTTTCATGCCGAGAGAATTTCTTTATTATGTCTGGAGCCTCTGTTACAGTGAGGAACCCCTTTCGTTTCATGCAAAATGGTTTCCAGTTGCCCAATTTATGTCATTTTAGATATGGAGGTATAAAGAAATTTTTTTGCGGTTACATTTATTAATCTCTCTATTTATTTCGGTTTATATTTATTTTTTATTTTTTTTTTCAAATCTATACCCTCTTCTCTGTTTATGCTCTTTGCTATGCGCTGTGTGCGATCTTGGCAAACCAGAAACAGGAAGACGAGATTTTTCTGCTACGTATGCTCTTTCCACGTGACTTTGTGCGATCTTGGGAAATCAGAAATAAGGAGAAAAATATATACTTGGCGGACGGACTAACTGAAAATCTAACGTTTTTCCGCAAGGCTTGTATTTTGTTGTTGTTGTTGTTGTGTGCACAGATTTGTGTTTTTTTGCAGAAAAAAAACACGCACATCGAAGAGTAAAAAACAAAAAACCCCCTTCCTCCTTTCAAACAATTACAAAATCCTTTTACTAGCTCACTTGGTGTAAAGTTACTTTATGAGAATAGAGATCTTGGGTTCAAGTCTCTTAGTCAAGCTTCTTTTTCTAAAAATATTTTTTTTAAGTTACTTTTTCTTAAAAATATTTTTGACAACTTGTTTTTTTTAAAAGGGGTTTTATTCAAAAAGCGTATGTCAAAGTAACATTGTAAAAGTGACTCACTCATTTATAAAAGTGGGTCACATAAAGTAGTATTTTTTTTTAAGTGAGATTATTATATTAAGTTTGGATAAAGGGAGGGGGGGATATTTTTTTTAAAGTAAAACTTCATCATAAACTTTCAACCTATCACATAACTACTCGACATCTACTACAACTTTTTTTCAAAAAGGTATAAATTCTTCATCCGGAATCCATTTTCAGAGCCGTTTTTTTTAACGGCCTAATTTTTCGAGATATTTCCATTAGAGAAGTTAGTTTCAACATTTTCAACTTCAGTTTTTAAAAATGGAAAGTGCATGCCCGGTTATTCTTAACAACACCAATTATTGCCAATGGATATCCTACATGGTAGACTTACTTAGAAGTAAAGGGCTTTATAGAATAGCCACATGACAAGAATCTAAACCTACCGAAGGAGATAAAGAGGCTAAATGGGAAAATAAATAAGATCAATCACAAGGGTTGATAGGAATGTCCATTGCTCAAGATCTTAGATTTCATATCCAAGAAATTGACTCCCTTGTTGAAGCTATGAAAAAACTAAAAACTATTTTTTGCATTAAAAATGAAATCGGAGCCCACCAGCTTGAAAATGAGTTGCTTACTTTGGACCCCAATAATTTCTCCTCTATTGAGGATTTTTTGTCCAAATTCAAGACCCTTAGACTTCTTTTAGAAGGTTGTAATGCAAAAAAAGAATATGGTAGCCTTATCTATTCCATTCTTGCTAAGGTAGGCCCTGTATACTCTATATTTGTTTCCACCTTCCATTCCACTAGAGAAGCCCTCATTTATCAAGGAACAGCCTATAAGTCCCCATCTTTTGATGCCTTTTGATATTCTTTGATAAGAGAACAAGAAAAAATCTTACACCTTGGCCTTATTAATACTGGAAACTCTTCTAAGAAAGCCTTAGTAGCCCAGCAGCAACCATATCCAAAGAATACTAAGAAGAAATATCCTAAGAAGAATGGTCCTAAATCAAACAAGGGTCTTAAGCAATTTCAGCCGCAAACTGAAAAATCAACTCAACAAACTGATAATGAAAATTAAAAAATGTGAAGAAGGTGGATAGACATTGCAAATTTTGTAATCGTGATAGCCACAAAGAGTCAAAATGTTTTAACAAGATGGAAGCCTTGGAAGCAGCAATGAAGAAGCAAAACATCAATTTGGAGAACTCCTCAACTTCATATTCAGGAATGAAACTTTCTACTTGTGGTTTTCAAGCATCAAGATCTGGTTATGCATTGAATGTATCTTTTTCTTCTCATTCTCATGAGTGGTTCATTGACTCTCGAGCCTCTCACCACATGGCAAAAAATAAAGCCATGTTTTCTTCTTTAAATGACTATAACACCAAAAACATTTATGTTGGTGATGATAGATCTCTTATTGTTGTAGGGTCTGGAACCGTTCATCTAGATAATGGTCAATTTAATGATGTATTATGTGTTCTTACCTTGTCCTGCAACCTTCTATCTGTTTACTAGATAACTCATTCAGGTGAAGGGAAAATAGTAGAATTTTCACCTCATGATGTTGTAATTAAGGACCTAAGATATCCTAGACATATTATAGCTACTAGAATTGTTGATGATTCCAGAAGGTTGTATAAGTTTGACAAATTTGGGTCATCGTGTCTTCCCTCTGTTTTTGTTGCTCTTAATGATGAAGTGAGAAAACTTTGGCATGAGCGATTTGGTCACTTAAACTATCGCTCTCTTCAAACTCTATGTAAAGAAAATATGGTGACAGGTCTTCCTATGGTATCTTGCCGAGATGGTGTTTTTTTTGGATGTGTACTCCGAAAACATCATCAGGATAGTTTTGACAAACATTCCTCTTGGCACACTACAACCCCTTTGTATCTTGTGCACAGTGATTTATGTGGTCCACTTCCAGTTGTTTCTTTCTCTGGCTACAAGTACTTCTTAATTTTCATTGATGAGGTTTCCAAACACACTTGGGTATACTTCTTAAAACTTAAGAGTGAATTTTTTAACATGTTCTTGGCCTTTAATGCCTTTTTTGAGAAACAATTTGGACATCACATTCTTAAGTTAAGATCTCATAACAGAGGATAATATGTTAACAACAAATTTATCCACTTTTTCACTAAGCATGGCATTCAATTGCAACATATTGTTCCATATACTCCACAAAAAAATGGTGTAGCTGAAAGGAAGAATCGTACTCTAAAATAAATGGCTAATTGTATGCTTCAATCTAAAGGACTTAGTCTTAATTTTTGGGCAGAAGAAATTAAGTGTGAAAATTACATAGTAAATCACACTCCTACTAAGGTTTTAAGGAATATAAATCCAAAAGAAGCCTGGAGCTCAACCAAACTAGATGTAAGTCACTTTCGTGTTTTTGGAAGTGAAGCTTGGGCCCATATTCAAGATGTGAAACATAAAGCCTTAGAACCTAAGAGTGAAAAATGCATTTTTGTTGGATATTCTAAAGATGTCAAAGGATATAGACTTCTTCAACCCAAATCCAAAAATGTAATCATTATAAGAGATGTAAAATTTGATGAAAATATATCGGCTTGCGAGCCTAGTTCAGTGGGCGTGCCACCTTTGGCCTGCGAGCCTGATTCAACATATGTTCTACCTCTCTCTATCTCTTCTATTTTTGACATCATTCCTTCTACTTCAAATGATGGCAACGAGGATGAAAATCCTCCTCCACCTCCTTAAGATCTTCCTTCAGCTCCAAAACTTCCAAAATGGGTCCACTCTACTCGGGATACAACAGGTTCTCTTGCAGGTGACCCTGTAGATCAATGACGTACATGTTCTCAGTTCGACAAAGCCTCTTCCTTATTCACTCAAGTTCCAGAAAATCTTGATCCATGCACCTTTGAAGAAGCTTAAAGTCATCCAGATTGGAATGCATCTATGAATGAAGAATACCATTTCTTATTGGCAAACGATACTTGGTATCTTGTTCCTCTTCCAAAGGGAAGAAAAATTTCCAGATGCAAATGGGTTTACAGAACAAAGTTTGGACCAGATGGAAAAGTGGAAAAACATAAAGCTCGTCTATTGCTAAAGGATTTTCACATGTTGAAGGCATTGAATATACTGAAACCTTCTCCCCTACTGCCAAAATGAATTCTATTCACCTTGTTCTTTTCCTTGATGCCTCCTTTAAATCGGAAGTCCATTATATGGATGTTAAATCTTCCTTCCTACATGGGGACTTGCATGAAGAAATATACATGAAACAACCCCATGGCTTTATCCAAAATTACTCTAGCCTTGTTTGTCACCTTAGGAAATATCTTTATGGTCTCAAACAAGACCCTTAGGCTTGGTATGCCAAAATGGATAGATTTCTCTTAGATAATGGTTTTTCTCGATGTCATTCCGACAACACTTTCTACACCAAGAAAGTGGCTAAGTCCTTAATCATCCTTGTTCTTTATGTTGATGATCTTATCGTTACTAGTAGTGATCCCAACCATATAAACCATGTGAAGTATAGCCTCAAAAAGAAGTTTGAAATGAAAGACTTAGGGCACTTGCATTATTTCATTGGTCTTCAAGTCTTGCAATCCAAAGAAGGTATTACCCTTTCTTAGTCCAAGTATGCATTTGATCTTCTATGCCACTTTCACATGGAAGACTGTAAGCTATCCCCTTCTCCCTTTCATTCTGGAGTCAAGATTCCAGTCACTAGTACTTCCCCTGAAGTTTATGCTACCTTATACCATCAACTTGTTGGTAAAATTTTGTATCTAACCCATACTCGTCCTGACCTTTCCTTTGTCGTTGGTCTTGTTTCTTGATTTATGCACCAACCTCATGAAATTCACTGGAAAACAGCTAAAATAATACTTCGATATATTATAGGTACATTTCAGTTCGAGATGCATTACAGTGCAGGATCATCTCCATTGTTGATTGGTTTCACTGATTTTGATTGGGCTAGTGACCCTGATGATAGAAAGTCTACTGCAGGTTATGTATTCACTCTTGGTTCAAGACCTATTACATGGTCTTGTAAGAAACAAAGTTTCATCTCTCTTTCTTCGTCAGAAGCAGAGTATTGTGGTGTTGTTGAAGCCAGCAAGGAAGCCCTGTTGCTTCGTCAGATCTTGTCTGAATTTGGTCTTCATCAGTAGCATCCAACTACACTTTGGTGTGATAATCAAAGTGCCATTCATTTATCCAAAGATCCAGTTCAACATCAATGTATGAAACACATTGAGATACACATACACTTCATCAGAAATCTCATTCATGATCATGTTCTTCAAGTGCAGTATTGTTCAACCAATGATCAAGTTGTTGATATCTTTACAAAGGCTCTCACAGAAGCCAAGTTTACCAAACTTCAATCTATGCTTGGAGTTCAGGAAAGTTATCATTAAGGGGGAATAGGCTCTAATGCCTCCTTCCTTCTCCTATTGTGTCACCTTTGTAGATCCTTCAATCCTATCCCAAGTTTTTGTTAAGGGGGGATGTTAGGATATTCCGACAGATAGGAAATAGTTAAGTATAACTTGGCCTAGTGTAGAGTTAGGTAAAGTGTGTTTCTTTACTATGTACATTTGTAAATTATAATCCGATGGTCATGATATTTAGTGATCTGAAGGTTCACTCTCTCCTCGGTATTATTGAAACATGATCTGTGGCTTAACACCCGATTGGTCCATGATCTCTATTTAAAGAGCATGGAGGGTCTTTTCTGGTAACCGTTTATGAGAGAAGCTTATGTAAATTTTCTTTCTTTATATTAATAAATTGCCTAAAGTGGCCGCATTGGCTCAGGTCATGGATTGTTTCCCTCTTCGATGGTTTTAACCATGTCAAATACTAGTGTGCTGATCTGTGATCTGTTTGTGAGCAGTGACCTTTGGTGTTTGATCTAAGGAACTTACCCTGCAAATTCCTACACTATTTATAAGAAGGAAATGTTGGCAATACCACATGCACTGAATAAATGGCGCCCTTACCCAATGGGAAGAAAAATCAAGGTAAAAATAGATCATGATAGTCTTAAATACTTCTTGGAAAAATATTATCTCCAAAAGAGTAACAAAAATGGGTCACAAAGATGTTGGGTTATGACTTTGAAATCATCTACAAAAAAGGGAAGCAAAATGTTGTTTCAAATGAACTCTCGAGAAGGGATGATGATGTGGAGGCATTGCTCTGTTCCATTTCTATTATATAACTTGATTGGTTAAATGAAGTAAGGGATGTGTTGTTCCTTGGGAGACAATATCTGGCTGTAAGGAGATCAGTGCCCAAGACATTTACTATAACTTACAATTGAAATTGCGTGTTGTCCCTTCATATTGTAACCCAGAATTATATATCTTAAACCCTTTAATATTTACAAGAGAAAAAACCCCCAAAAGTACCTTTAAATGATCAATGTGAATGAACAATAGAAGATGAAATTTTGGTGGAAAACCATTAACAGTTTGTTGTAATCACATAAACTATTATCTTTGGTTTTAGTAGAAAACGGTTGCAAGAAATGAAATCAGAATAAAGGAGCACATTTAAGGAAATTTACTCTAACTCACACATGTAAATTAGATACCAAAAACTACATTACTTTATTCCAAGAGAAGAAATACACATAATATGGAACAGGAAAAACTCATCATATTCATCAAATGCTGAAAAATATTCAGAAATATTTATTGATCTCATAAAGGTAAAGTACAAAATTCTACGAAATCTTTTGAGGTCCAAAGTCCGAAACCATTTTTCTCTTTTGAAAAAGTCTTAACTACAATATTTCAAAATGGATAGTAATAAAAATGTCAACTTCTCAACCTACTTCCTTTCAGTCATTACATGGAAATTAAAAATTAAAAGTTTCTTCAGGAAAACAAAGTAAAATATTAAATAAAACATCTGATCATTGAGTGGCAGTGGCCTGAGATCCTAATACAGAGGAGGTTATTGCTTCTGCATCATTTGCTTGTGGATGGTAGACCAACCCTGGTCCTTTTATCAAATAAAATATTAAATCTCACGACTACTTATTTAACTTCCTTCAACTTTTTCTCTGCAGCTTTCTTGTATGAATTCTTCATAATAATCCTGTCCATTTCCAACACACACCAATTTCTATCTTTAATTCCAAAATCTTTCAACTCCTGTGCGGATTTAAAGTTTATAAAATCAATCAATTTCCTAGCACATATAGCTCTATTTTTTTATTTCTCTTTGTTTGCCACAATAACTTCTTTCAATTCTTTTACAATACTCTTTTCTTTTGCAACAATAACTAGTAGATTCCACATATTTTTAGCAACTTCAATAATATTAGTCCATATGATTTCTCGAGCATGAATAAAGAACATATTCCCTTTCAACTTCTCCTTGAGTTCTTTGATTTCTTGACAGGCAATCTGATAATCTGGTATGTACTTCTCAACATTGTCCTTTGTCATATGTACCTCTCACTATGTAGATTTTATCACCTTGCATGCAGTTTCCAGATCTCTTTGAGTCTTCTTTAAATCAATATCTTCCATTTTTAACTCAGTCACGACTTTAGTTACTTTTGAAGCAGGGTCTTCATAATCTAATAAAATAACAATAGTAAAAACATGAGAATCTAACTTCTTCTGCAACATCTCATTTACCTCTTTCAACTTAGAAATATCCCCATCTTTAGCCAATAAATCTTGCAACAACTGCTCTTTTTCTGTCTCAACTTGAGCTAATTCAGTAGCCATTGGATGCTCACCAGTGGGAAGCTAGAGCTTCTTCTTCAAGGTCTAAATTTTAGATTCAACACTCTGCAACAATTTCTGAACTGCTGACTTATCTTCAGGATCAACACCAATCTTGACAATGATCTTCTTTAACTCTTAATTTTGTGTGGAGTAATATCTAGAGTTTGATTTCTCCAATTTTAATTTCTTAGTTACCTTACCCAACATATTTTCAGCTTAAGGAGAAATTGAAGTGGTCTTGTTCAAATCACTAAAAATCAATTGTCCAGTTTGCATATGAAGGTTGATCTTATTTGGGAGAGGAATATTTTTTGCATCCACTGTTACATTAACAATTTTTAAATAAGTAGAAGATTTCACATTCATAGCTAAAGGATGAGAAAAGGCTATCCTTAGCTGATCTTTTTCCAGGTTCATTGTTGTCAACAATCTAGTATTCTCAAGAGATATTTGAGCCTCTGCCTAAGATTCAAAATTATCTCTTATCTTCTTATTTGTTTCCTCAATTTGTGAAAATACCTGTTTGATATTAGAAATAGAATCATGGCTTGTACCCTTAGGAACTTGAGATAAGGGAGTATAGGAAAATTCACCCAACTGCAAAGAATATTCAGGCATATATGAGGAACTACTCTCCTCCATTGTATTTGATTTCTTGGCTTCATTTTCCACATCACTCTCCAAGTCAATTAATTCCTCCCTTCCTCTTTTGAGCCCCTTTTCAGTAGGATGTGGGGTTTCCACCTCCATATGCACAAATGCAGAAGTCTATCCACCATTTTCCAACTTTTCTACCTTTGGTCTGGTTTCATGAACAAAATGAGAATGCCCATTCTCCAACCTACAATTGGAAATTACATGATATGGGTCATAGGCCCATTTCTCTCATAAAAACAAATCCATATCATTCAACATCTTGTGAGCCTCCTCAACAAATTTTTTGGTATTTACAACGAATGGGCTCACAGTCCTGGGTAATTTGAATAAATGACCCTTCTTCACAGGCACAAAATGAATCTAATCCACATTTAGACTTTTCCTAATGAACTCCAAGGCAAACATTCTCATAGCAACAAAAATATAAAGTCTGAAAGGTTTTACATCAGCTCCATACAATCTGATTTCATTGTGACCCTCATACGCAAACCAATCCCAAAATTTTACATCCTTGCTTAATTGCAAAAATGATTGAGCTTTGGGAAACAACCGTGGTTCAGGTGATCCATTCAAAATTGAGTACAAAATAGGAAAGAAAGAAGAAGTCAAATCAAACATACCCTCATTTCCCTCCTCCTTCCTTACTAAATCTATCCAGGAGACCACTGAATTTTTATGTTTATTCACATCAACAATATTTAGTCCCAACTGAGTAAAAATGTCCACATGACTGTAAAGAAACAAATAGTTAGATGGGGATGGAAACCTAAAATTCCCAGTAAGTGACAAACTCAAGAATTCATTGTTTTATAATTCTCCAAGTAAGTGGGAATATCTAAAACCACCCCAAGCTTCATCATTAAAGAAAACATCCCCAAAATTTCCCTATATATCATTACAACATCTTCTTTACCCAAAATTTTAGCCAAAATTTGCAAAATTGGTCTCATGTCTTCAATAAATATGATTAGAGGTAATTTATCTCAATGTAGGGAAAATTATACCTTTTTGGGCATTAAATAAAATATAATCTGAGTGAACTCAGGTCCGGGAAACTCTTGAAAATATGTGGAAAGGGATTCATCAGAAAAACCTAAATATGATTATGCAAAGGGATAGCAAAGATATTTCCTAATTAACTGAGAAGGTACTTGAAAAACATTTTCCCCTAACTAATTCATCACAAAACACTTTTGAGGGTACAAAGCAGAAACTAACCAGTGAATAAACTCTGGGAACAGGTATGTTTGTGAGACAAAAGCTGACAAGACTCCAACCTTGATTAAAGCAGAGTAAACTGGGAATTTAGACTGATTGAGAATGACATGTTGGTAAAACAGTGGATGGTCAACTGAACAGACAATATCTACAATGTCAATTTATGTATCTGTTAAGGAATGTGGGTGGAGGACAGTACAGTTATACGAAATACCTGGTTTTGACGAGGCCGTTGATGATTTGGATGTTGGTTCAGAGGTCGAGGACTTAGCTGTTTGGGAGCATACATGGACGAACAATGAGGACAAAAACCCTTCTTATAGGTGAAATAAGGCTTGGCAAAAAAAGATGTTGCACGGAAGTGGAATGAGTTAAATTAGATGATAAGAAAGGTGAGATGACACAGAAAGGTGACATGGAAAATGGCATGACTGGATCACTTGCTAATGTTGCAAGTTCTCCTGTTTTCGTCACTGTGGGGGGACTCCGCAGTACAGGTTAAATCCTAGAGCAGTGCCCTTAGAGTTAATCTGGGTCGTGTGTTTGAGTCAACTATCGGAGGTCAAATATTCTATGGAGACACTCCCTCTGATAACCTTCGAGCGCTTTGTGATGCCGAGTTTGTGCCATCATGAAAACTCTATGAAATCCACGATCTCCACGGTGTAATCTACTCATTCTTTAGCGTTGCAGTCGGTAGGGGTCCCACTTTTTTGCCACAAAATACTCTAACACCCTTTAATGCATCATTTTTCAAAAGTACTTTTTCGCGCACACACACACACAATGATCTAGGTGGATATTGGTGGTCACTCGCCTATTCCACTTGGAGCCCCACCATTGTCTCTTTCAGTTTTTTAGTTTCAGCACAACTTACTATTTTTAGCATTTTTTCAGATCCTAAACTTCTGGAGCCGTTTTGACGCCCTAAACGATGTTTTTTGGGAAAACCGAGAGCAAATGGGTCCATGGAACAATGTTGGTCGCATTAAAAATTGTATTTCTCAAAAATATCTTTCTAACGAGGTATGGTACACGTCAAATAGATATCGTATGCCAAATTTACGTCCCCGTGAAGTTGAAACATCAATTTACCCAAACGTGGCCCATAGTTTTGGCGCTTCATCTCCTAGGGTTAGGGTTTTGGATGTTTAGGGTTTTCCATTCTTTATAAATAATAAATAGGCCCTCAAGCCTCATTGTAACACAGTTTAGAGGCCTGTAGCTACCACATCTCTTCTCATAGATAAGCTACCAGCGCCCTAGCTAGTTTATTTCGATTATGTTTGTAAGCAAATTTCATTTATTTGATATTAATGAAATGAAGTGTTATTTCCACTGCATCTTTCTATTTATGGTTATATGTGTATTCTGTTGCGTTCCTGAATAAATATGGATTAGTGGTATCAGAGCAGTCTGCTTTTTATCAATCCTTCTTTTCATGTCCCCAACGAGGTCGAGGTATAAGGAGTTAGGGCTCAATCTGGTTGAACCTTTGCAAGATTAGCCTCGCAAACCCTGGCGGTCACCCATGGGGGGTGAAAAGAAATATGAGGGAGCAAAATATCCTATCAAAAATTGCTCGAGGAGGCCCTCGAAAAACAAAGGAACATGATGATGGATAACTTTGCCCAGATCCTTCAACGACTGCCCACCGGTGGCACATCTACATCCAACAGCCACTTTGGAGGCACGACTCCCTTTAAGGTACAAGTAAAATTTGACATTCCCATATTTGAGGATCAAATAGATGAAAATTCCGTAGATAGATGGTTTAATCTATTAGAAGGATATTTCTTGGTTCATGACTTTTCCTACCGGGAGAAGATTATTTTTGCACTCCTCAAAGCTACCCCCCATGTTAAGGACTGGTGGGAAACCTACTGTGAGAAAAAGGACAAGACAAAACCCTCTCTATTCTCAGTTGTACCCACTTGGAATTATTTCTAAGATGCCATCAAGGAACAATACTATCCCGTGGGGAGCTATGAGGACAAGTACATATAGTCGACCACGCTGTGGCAACAAAGGGATCAAGATGTGCATGAGCTGAAGAATCTGTTCCATACCCTGCGCATAAAGTTGGGTATCAAATATTCGGAGAAATATTTGGTGCTAAAGTATCGCAGTTGTCTGCAAAGATACATTCAGGAGTAAATCGAGTTTCTCAGCATCTCCTCGCTTGGTACGACATACCGGTATGCTGCCAAGATTGAGCAGAAATTCAAACAAAATAAGCGATACTTTTGATCTACGAATCAAAAGCAAGGGAAAGGTGCCCCCAAACTGTAAAACAAAGGAAAAAGCCAAGGCATGGCGGCCCAAGACAACCTGCCAAAGGCGCAAGCAAAGAACAACAACGCAAAGCCAAAGAACGAAACGGGAAAGTGGTGTGAGTTCCATAAGAGCTCCACTCACAACACAAGTGAGTTTCGGGCCAAGCAGTCGTTGATGGCCGAGATGAGGGCTTTTGAATCAGATGCATGCTCCGACTCTGAATCGTAACCTGACAAGGGGAATGACAAAGGGAAATATATTATTGATGCGGAGCCCAATGCCAATGTTGCCACTACGAAGATCCAAAAGGAGGAATCGGAAGATCCAGAGGAGGAGGAGCATCTCTTCCACTCCCAGATGTGGGTAAAGGGTTCCCCGCTACAGTTCATTGTCGACAATGGGAGCCAAAAGAACCTCATTTTAGTAGACGTCATGAAGCGGTTGGGCTTGCCAAACCACAGCACCCACAACCATACACCATCGGGTGGGGTTCACCGAAGAATCCATGCGTCGGCCCGATGGTGTCATCTTCCCTACAACACCAAGCCCTTCACAGATGAGGTATTATGTGACATTGCTCCTCTTGATGTTTGTGATGTATTATTAGGCCAACCATAATTGTGGAAGTGACATGTTGTGTATGAGTCCCGGCCTTGCGTTTTTATTATTACTTTGGGAAATAAGCTGTACAGGATACCAGAGGTACCACCGCCTACCGCTATCTCTTTGGTTACTGCAAAACAATGCAGTAAACTCAATTACAAAACCAGGAAATTTTTTTTCCTCATGATCCGCCCCTAGGGGAAGAAGAAGATTGTGTCCACGACCTCCAGACAGGGCTCCTTTGCACGAAAAAAACAAATGGACAAGGTTTTGGAGGAGTACTGGGACATCTTCACCTCAGCCACAGGGGTGCCTCTGCACTACCAGGTCAAGCACCCCATTGATCTGACCCCAGGTGCGCGGCTACCAAATGGACCGATCTATCAGCGCTCTGTTCTGGAGAATGATGAAATCAACAGGCAGATTCAGGAGCTGCAATAGAATGAAGAAGTGCACTTTTGGCATGACCCAGGTTCAATATCTGGGATACATTATTGATGAAAGGGGGGTGCATGTGGATCCAACCAAGATCCAACTCATTCGGGATTAGCTAGCCCCAACCACTCTAATAAAGCTTCGCAGCTTTCTGGGTCTTGCTAATTTCTATCGCAGGTTTGTGTTGGGATTCTCTCATATCACTAGGCCCTTGATTCAAGTCACCAAGGGAGGAGCGAAAGAAAAATTCTTTTTGTCAAAATCTCAACAGAAGGCGTTCGTAGAATTGAAACATCGCCTTTGTTCCTCCCCAGTGCTCACATTACCAAACTTGCAACAACTATTTGAGATCGAGACAGATGCCTCTGACTATGCTATTCGGGCAGTTCTTACTCAATAGGGGCATCCAGTGGCATATCACAATGAGACATTGTCCAACACAGTCCGCAAGTATCCCACTTATGACAAAGAAATGTATTCCATTGTGCAGGCTTGTCGACAATGGAAGCATTACATTTTGGGGAAAGAAACAATCATCCACATAGACCACCGACCCCTACAGTTCATATAGACACAAGGGAAGTTACATAATGATCGCCATCAGAAGTGGTCCACATATTTGCAACAATTTCATTTGAACATCAAGTACAAGAAGTGTAGCACCAATAATGTTGCAAACTACCTCAGCCGACCATTGATCGTGGCGCTAACCACCGTTCTCAACTCTTGTGGGCATGAGACTTCTGATTGGCCGCTTCTCTACAAGAGCGATCCAGAATTCGGCCATACATACAAGGCACTCTTGGGGGGTACGCAAGTTCCAAATTTTCACCTCTCAGATGCACTGTTATGTCACCTGGGACACCTTTGTGTTCCTTCAAGCAGGCATGCCAAGATGATATGGGAAGCACACTACAGTCGATTCGCTGGGCATTTCGCGGTCAAGAAAATAGTGGAAGTACTACAGAATTATTTCTATTCACCGAACCTTCGACAAGTTGTCGGGAAGTACACCAGATCTTGCACTGCTTGCGCCATTGCCAAACCGACCATCAAGAAGCAATGCCTCTATACTCCGCTACCTACCCCTAGTCGACCTTGGGAATCCATCTCCATGGATTACATGTCGAGCCTTTCCTATACTAAGCATGGAAATGACTGTGTTTTCATGGTCGTCAAAAAATTCTCGAAGATGGCCATTATGGCGGCCTATAAGAAGAATATCACAGCAGAAGCCACTGCTAAACTCTTCTTTGAATGAGTGTGGGTGCACTTTGGGATCCCATAGCCTATCATCTCAGATCAGGACAACAGGTTCCTCAGCACATTTTGGTCCAGCCTCTAGTCAATGCTGGACACTAAGCTCACCAAGTCCACAACTTTCCATCCCCAAACTAATGGACAGACAGAGGTCGTCAACAGGATGATTGTACACATTTTGCACATGTACAATTAAAAGCATCAACGCACATGGGATGATATCCTCCCCTATGTAAAACACATTTATAACCGGGCTCTCCACAACTCAACCAGCCACAACCCCTTTCAATTGGGCTTGGGATTCTAGCCACTATGTTCGATTGACGTAGCCATGCCATTTGCGGCTACTCAGGCCGATTCGTCTCATGTCCAGTCTAAGGATAAAAAAGTGAACAACTTCATTGAGCACATTCAACACATCTTCCAATAGGTTCATGACATATTGGACAGAGCCAATGCTAAGTACAAGCAATGACATGATCAACATCAGGTGCCACATAACTTCCAGGTGGGCGACAAAGTGTGGCTAAATTTGCAAAAGGAGTGCCTCACTGGACCCCACCACAAGCTTCGCCCACTCTGATATGAGTCGTACACCATCACCAAGGCTGTAGGTAACAATTCCTTCGAGCTCAGTATTCCACCATTCCTTTGTCTGCACCCAGTATTCAATGTGGACCGCCTTCGTCCCTACTTCCCACCTCTACTAGAAACCTCTGACATTGCAAAACAACTCACACCAATAGAGTTAAATCCAGACTGCATGGAACATGCCACCACAGATTTTATCATGGACATGCAAATCAATAACACTCACCAACAGAAGATCCAACTATATTAGGTTGTCAAAGCTGGCCAACTGCTGCACCAAGGCAAGTGGTTCACCAGGGACCAAGTTCAACAGAAGTTTACTCATCTCATGAAGGAACTCAACACAATGGGGACCATTGCTTCCTAAGGGGGGAGGAATGATCCAGGTAGATATTGGTGGCCACCCACCTATTCCGCTTGGGGCCACATCATTGTCTCTTTCATTTTTTCAGTTTTGGCATAACTTACTATTTTTAGCAGTTTTTCGGGTCCTGAACTTCCAGAGTCGTTTTGAGGCCATAAACGATGTTTGTTGGGAAAACTGGGAGAAACATGACTAATGTTGCTCACATGAAAAGTTTTAGTCCTTAGATATATCTTTCTAACGAGGTATGGTACGCGTCAAACGAAGATCGTATGCCAAAGTTACGTCCCCGAGAAGTTGAAACACCAATTTACCCAAACGGGGCCCATAGTTTTGGCGCTTCATCTCCTAGGGTTAGGGTTTTGGATGTTTAGGGTTTTCCATTCTTTCTAAATAATAAATAGGCCCTCGAGCTTCATTGTAACACAGTTCGGAGGCAAATAGCTGCCACATCTCTTCTCAGAGATAAGCTACCAGCACCCTAGCTAGTTTATTTCCATTATGTTTGTAAGCAAATTTTAGTTATTTGATATTAATGAAATGAAGTGTTATTTCCTATGCATCTTTTTATTTATGATTATATGTGTATTTTGTTGTGTTCCTGCATAAATCCGGCTCACACACACACATATATATATTTAAAATATATATTTCCATATATACAACATGTAAACAATTTAAAACATGCCACAACATGATGAATGGAAGAATGATGAAGAGGGATGGACACTCATTCAAAATTTGCAGTAATATCGTGTTAGAACATACATGGAATGCACAATAGATGAAAGATAAATTTGAGTTTCCTATGTTATTCACATGATATACATTTTATAATACATTGGAGTGATCATTGGATTCCATATTCCAAGGTCTCTTGGACTCCCTAAGACTGTTCAACTTCCACACCAAACCTTAGAGGATTAGGTGTCCAACATTCCCCCCCTTAATTCGAAGGGGTATGTATGAGTCCAAGAAGAGAGTTCTAATACAATGTGAAAAAATGCATGGAAAAACTAGGATGAATGAGCTCTTTGAAATTTTGGCATAAGGAGGTGGTTCAAGGATGACCACCAACACTGGAATGCTTAGTGTAGTTCCTGGAACTCTTCCAAATCTGGCACAAAGCTGCAGTCTTCTGCTAGAAGAAGTACTCTTAATGCTTTAAATAGGGAGAGCTTCAACCTGGAATAAGGGAGGTCTACAACATGCATAAAAATGGATAACCTCAACCTAAAAAGGGAGGTCTCAACCTATGGTGTTTTAAGGATGACCACCAACTCTGGAATGCTTAATGCAATTCTTGGAAATATTCCAAAACTGACAAGAAGCTGAAGTCTTCTGCTAGAGGAAGTGTCCTCAATTCGTTGAAGAGGGAAAAACTCAACTTAAAAAGGGAGGTCTCAACCCCGCTTAGATGGTTTAAAGCTAAACACCAACCAAAGGCATGATCAGGGGCATCTCTGTCTCTGGCTACAACTCCGAATCTGATATGGCAGGTTGTGGCTTAGGCTCGCTTGATGTGGATTTGAAGCTTATATGTGACCATAACTTCCCCCCTGTTAGATACAAGTTGAGAATATGGATAAAACTCAACTGCAAGGCCTTTTAATATTCTAGAGGAGATTCTTACATATGAATGAAACATCTTATTGGTTGTTGATTCACATTTCCAAGAACCAATCCATCCAGGATGAATCTTTGTTTTTGCAAGAGCCTTGTTTTTGAAGAATTTGTTTGAAGAATGAGTGGTTTTATGACGGTGCTTACTTGTGTGAAGATCAAAACAATGATCTTTCATATGGCCAACTCGATCACAATGTTGGAATATAACATTCTGTTGTGGTTCTTGTGAAATAGGAGCATAATCTAGAACAGTTGAAGATGAAAAGTCATGAAGAAATCCAACACTCTGAAACTGGATGGGCTTTGAGTAATATGGAATATGAAAGGACACATCGTTGTCATATCCAAGACCTTTTATGTGCTTTTTATGGACAAGCTATTCTCAAGGTATAATGATGGGCTTGGGAAGTGCAGACTAAACTTCTACATATACATGTAACTCTGTTGCTTCATTGATTTTATGAGTCTTTGGCAATTGATCGGATTTTGTCTCAAACTCAAAAAAATGACTGTTCTAAAAAAAATCAAGTTCAAAATGATTTCTACATTGTTGTAGCTTATCTCGTTGTATCTGTGACTCAAGCTGCAAAAAATAAATCTTGTCTTGTGCATTTTGCAGACATGTTTTACTGTAAAAAAGAGAGGCTTTACTGATTTTCACTGTCTTCAACAATACATTGTATCAAGGATTTGAGTAACTCTAATATTTCATTAGATTCATTTTTCAGTAAATCAAGAATAAATGGGTATTGACATAGATAAAAAGACCAAAAACCTCAAATTAAGATACTTGTAAACTAAGTTTTGAAATATGTCTCAACAACGATTATTGACAACAAGAGAGAAATTGTCAAAATAATGTGAAATTTTCTTGAAGTTGATGAAGGTTATGCAAGACGAAATTAGCTTGAGATTCACTCCTCCTATAAACAAATAAATAATTCTTCTTCAAATATTACCCTTCCACTGCGTTCTATTTATAAGCTCTCTTCCGGGCACCAAAGTAATAAATATGTCCACACAACAACAAAAACAAAGACACCCGTATATATTATATAACCAACAACACCAACACTTTATATTAATAAAGTTTCAAACCCTACTGCACCATCAAAAATAATAGCAGCGGGTTTGGCCATGTAGCCATGCATTCTGGTGATCTTCATGACTGTTTATGGAAGCCTTCGGACTAGATCTCTAAGTTCGAATCTCGTTCAAGAACATCACCGGAATCATATTCTTCGGCAAGATAACAAGCCTCTTTGGACCCACGAGTGTCTTATACCACTATGAAAATGTGACTGCCCCAGGAGATGGTTAAATCGAACAACCAACTCCTCTCGAAGACTTGCACTCTATTTCATTTGATAATTTGTAGCTTTACCGAGTCCACGAATGCCAAAATTTTGAGGGGATTCCACGTGCCATCAGATTGGAAATATGCAACGCAGGAAGATGGACCTATAATATCATGTCAGGGTAGACATATCCATAGAGGCATTTTATAAAACGGGCTCTAGAAGAAAACTGAAACACTGATGGGCTCTAGAGGAGGAGCGCAGTTCAGGCAACGTGTTGTGAAGGAATAACGGTAACCGAGGTGAGAACGAAGGGAGGAATGATGTTGTGGGAGTAAACCTGAGCGGAAATATCTGTGTGAGAAGAATGTTGTCAGTATTTTTATTGGTCGTTACGAGAGAAGAACGTTTCCAGTGTGATAACAACTGACATTTTCTTCTAATGGTCCATCAATCGCGAATCTGGTAATGGATCCAACGATGAAGAGAACATGCGACCTACTGGAGTAGTTTATTTGTTAACATCCAAAAGAAAACTCTATTTTATTAAACTCACAATTTAATAAGCGATCCAAATAATAAATGTGCATGACGGGCACCTTCTCCAGCACCTCAGCCTTGTACATCTTCAGCATCCAACTATTTACCTTGCCCCAATTCGGTACAACGTTGATATCATCGAGCATGGGCGAATGCTCCGCCAAGTGACTCTTCTTCACTTTCTTCACAAAATCCACACAGCAAGGATAGAGATACTCACCAAATAAATTGTCAGGAATGTCTTGTTTGTGAATGGACTTGGGCTTCATATATTTGTGATCCATCAACTGAGAAGACCCAAATATGAAGGAAAAAAATGGTAATTGTCAAGCCCCCAAACTTGGTTATTTAGCTCAGCTCTTCAATTCTTTTCTTTCACATAGACACATCCTTTGTACACCAGCAATATGGGCCATATTTAATCCTGGAATTAAGACATAGTCCCAGGCAATGAAGTTACAACAACAATGAAAGCTCGCATAGGGAATAGTTTGCTTTCTGATGTCTCTTTAGTGCTCACGGTCATCATAGAAGTAAAGAGTGGTAGGAGAGGGCACGCTTTTCTATTGTTGTCCCTTCAAACGCACCAGCAACAAGAATAATGGGTTCACGACCTCCACCAAAGAAAGAAAAATGTTTACCTTCAGTACCCAATGCGTCCTTCAGCTGAGAAAATCGTATAGTAATCCATAATGACCAAAAATAATCACTCCAAGATGAAATTTGTGCTTCTCGAGTTCATGGAATTATTCTTTGGCACAACTACAAAATTTTGGGCATAGTGGTAAAGACAATCGACCTCTACACTTATGCTTAAAGCGTCCTCCTCAAGGGTCTCAAGTTATGCTACAACAACCTTGCTTTCCTCACAAATTCAAACTTATAATTTGCTTGGAAGTTCGATGATTTTAGTATAACAATGCCTTCAAGTTCAACTCTCCACATAGATGCTTTAACACTCTCTCTAAGGTCTCTCTACTCTCCCCGTGAATCAGAATAATTATTAGTATGATGTCATCGTATCACTTAACAAAACCGGAAAATGCTCCTCTTCCACATAGGTGTGGTGGAATGAGTTTTTTTTTGTGTGTGAAGAATTATAAGAGCCCCTAAGTGGAGTGGATATAGATAATAGGCCAAACAGAGCACTAACAGGCCAAAAAGAGAAATAGCGGTCAAGTTATGGAAAGGATGCAGAGCTGACAGAATCTGAAAATGCCAGGGCCTAGCCTGTGCTCTCATACCATGTTAGAACATACACGGAATGAAAAATATATGAAATATAAATGTGAGTCGCCTATGTTATTCACATGATATACATTTTATAATACATTGGAGTGACCACTGGATTCCATATTCCAAGGTCTGTTGGACTCCTTAAGATTTTTCAACTTCCACACCAACCCTTAGAGGATTAGGTGTCCAACAGATCTCTTATATCTATGTAAGAACTCACAACTCAAAAAAAAGGTTCTTTTGGAATTGCACACCTATCCTATAGGAGGGAACTTCGGATTTTCAAAAGCTTACCACAAGGTCAAGAAGGATTTTTTTTGGGATGACCTTAATTCTAATATTCAAAAGTTTTTGGCAGAATGTTTGGTTTTCCAACAAAATAAAGTTGAGACAATTAATACCCCAACTATTTTACAACCATTATCCATTCCAAGTCCATGTTGGGAGGAGGTCTCAATGCATTTTTTCATATGTTTACCCAAGTTCAAAGGAAAGAGTGTCACCATGGAGGTAGTTGATATACTTACCAAGTATGCACACTTTTGTTCACTAGTTCATCCTTTCAAAGCTAGTACAACCGCTACTTGTTTTGTTGAAACAACTCAAAAGCTACATGGAAACACAAATATTATTCTAAGTTATAAAGATCCCATTTTCACTAGAAATTTTTTGGACAAAATTATTTTGTTGTCTTGATACTCAATTAGCTCATAGCTCATCGTATGATCCTCAATCTAATGGGAAAATTGATATTGTGAACAAATGTTTGGAAGGATATATTTGTTTCTTTGTCTCTGATAAACAAACTCAATGGATCAAGCAGTTACCTTTGGAAGAATGGTGGTATAGCAATTCCTCCCATATCATTGAAAAAATGACCCCATTTATGGTACTTTATGGATGCCATCCACTGTCCATCACAACATCTTTAAGAGACAATTCTAAGGTTCAAGCAATGGAAGATCACATCAAGCATCAAAAAAAATTTCTCCAACTCTTAAAGGATAACCTAACTTTGGCGTAGAATCAAGTGAAGCAATAGAAAAATCAACATCACAGTGAAAGAAGTTTTGATGCGGGTGATTGGGTTATTTTACGGCTAAAACCATACAAAAAAATTGCCCCCTCAAACAAGCTTAAAAGGATAGAAAATTATCACCAAAGTACTATGTCCCTTACAAGGTGTTGCAAAAGATTGGTACTATGACATAAAATTGGAGTTGCATGCATCATCGGGAGTACACCCATTTTTCCATGTTTCATGCTTAAAGAAGGTTGTAGGTGAAAATCTCCCAGTTCAAATTATATTGCTAGAACTTGACGAGGAAGGAAAAATCATATTGGAGCCCAAAGCAATCATATAAACAAGAATATGATAGTGATGGAATAGATCAATTTTAGAGTATCTCATTAAGTGGAATAACTTACCTGTTGAAGACTCCACATGGGAGGATGATTATTTTGTTCAAAAGAATCCAAATCTACTAAAGCATTGAGGAAAACACTTTTTTGAAGGAGAGGGGCATGTTAGGTATCTATTATATTAGTGTATCCCCCATATTGTTATTGTTGTGTACCATAAAATCTCACTATTGTTATTCTTGTTTCCTTAAATTATTATTGTTATGTAACCCTAATTATATTTTGACCCTTTCGACACCTATATATACCAAGGAGGTCTTGTCATTTGAATCATCCAAGAATTGTTCATTTATGTGATGTAATGGGAGGTTTCCCCCTCAAAGTGGCTTATTATCTAGTCGTTGATCTATATTTTCTTATGTTTTCGTGTTATTTTGATTTGATTACATAACATAAATTATGTTGGAATGTTGATTGCCAAAGTTGTGAAGGATATAATCAAGATGCTAACTAGACTTCTCCTGAATAGATCAATAAGATAATAATTTCTTAATAATATGGCCAAGTAATGCAACTATAATTATGATGGGGAATTTCTCAACTTATATCTTTCTCCTTTAAATTTTTTCTTCAAGTTTTTAAAAGGTTGTTATAGGCTCACAAATAAAGAGCTTAGGAAATGGACACTAGTTGCAAGAGAGTGAATTTCCAGAAATTCATATGCACTCATAGGCATCAGTTCAATGATATGTTAGGTGCCCCCGAACATGATGGATTCATACAATAATGGATGAATACATATCACATATATGAATACTATTATGTGGTATTTACGATTGCAGATAAAAGTATTTCCCCTAGACCTAGTGGACTGGTCTAGAAAAACATAAATCAAAGAATATAGAGTCTTTTAAAGATGGAAAAAGGCCTACCTGGAATCCTTTGCAAACTTTACTTTCCTCCTGGCTTGTAAGGTTCAATCCTAGATCTGTTTTCTATAATTAGAACATGCACATACAACCAAAACAAGCCAGGGATCTACAACATCTACGTAGCATAATTCAATCACTTTATTCAAAGAATCAGTGAGGCATTAAAATACATGAATGTAAACATAAAATAACACATATAAGAAAAAAATATAATATTTGTATTAATATAAATAGGAGAGATTTTACAATTAAAGATAGTTTTGATCTTGTATATATCTCCCTGAGTTGACTTTTCCTTCCTTGTTGAAAAGCACACCTCAATGTCACCCTAATGCATGAAGATGATGACTCCCTTAGATTCAAGGAAACAACATGAGGGCATAATCAATCTCCAAAATTCAACCCTGATGTTGTGGATGAAAGTAAATATAAGAGAGAGTGTAGTAGTTTAGGAATTCTTATCCATTTACCTATATAGGCTTGAAATCCACTTAAGATGGGAGGATGAGCTCAAGGGATAAGAGGCAAAATATCCAAGGTAGGATCAAATAGGATTCAATCTTCTTATCCAAGGTAAATGGTTAAAACAACTCCTGGAAGCTTTTGTAAGAGGAAGAATTGGGATTCTTTTTTATTTTCCCTAATTTATAAAATCAGCGTACCCTCAACAAGGGACAAGGTATAGAAGGGAGAAACATATTGTTGAATGCAGGTCTTTAAAGAGGCAGAGTGCACTAGGGATTAAAAGCATTGTTTTGGAGCAGTTAGACCCAAAACATTAGGCATTTGGAAACGCCATGTTTAGGTATATGTGTAGGGATGATGAAAATGTGTTCATGAATGATGATCGATCCAGTTTGTAGGCATATTCACTAGATGCAACAAAATTTCCTATAACAGATTACCCCCTAAAATGAAAATTCAGAAACAGTAGTTGATGACTGAAGTGCTTTACCTTGTGACAAGTTTGGATCAAGAACAACTGGTCAAGATAATCATTTGTTACAATACACTTCATCATGATATTTTTGTTAAGGGAGGCATACCCATGCTTAACACATAATATAACATTACATGTAAAATGATCAAGAAGTCAGTCCACTGATGACAGAGAGTGGACTCATGATTGGACGACTATCTTTACAATCATAGCCATCATACTTTGTAGCCTTGTATTATTCCTGAAAGTGCAGCCTGGATGGATGGAAATAGATCCAAGATCTTCTACCTCGTTCACTCGATCGCCAAATATATGAGTCTAACCATGTGAATAAATGAGTTGAAGTCGGACATGGTTGACAACTCTGATTATCGGTCAATGAAATAATTCATTAACAAATGTGAGAGAAACCATCGATGATGTTAATGGCTCTCAAGGTACAACAATACAATCTGTATGGTGTGAATGAATGAGTTGAAGTTGAACACCACATAGAATCTTTCAATCAAATTCCACTGATGAAAACATATTGTCAAGTGAGAGGAAACATGCCATTGTTGTATGAAAGATCCAAGGTACCAAAAGGAGAGTTTCTAAGCCAACTTCCTAGATAATGAGTTGATGTCGACATGAAGTGACCTTTTGCGAGAGGGATTTGATGTATCCCCCATCAACGACACGAAACATGTATCATGATTTGAGACCGAATGATGCTGAAGTGTAACTGGTTCAGGAACGATAGACATATAATGAAGGCTTAGGAGTATCATAACATGTATCAACTAAAAAAATTCTCTTGAACATATTGGCGACACTAAATGGAGTTGGTATCATTAACCCAAAACTGAAACGGAGTCTTTGACATGGTATGATGAATGAAAATACAAGAAGATTTCTTAACCCAACAATTACGAATATGAAGTGGAAGAGCGTCATGTTCAAGGGTAACTCGCTGCCATTAATAGGTAGAGAACCATGTTTCCCAATTTACCCAATAGCTCTTTATTTTTTAACAAGATTGGCGACAAAATATGCTTGATCTATAAGTTCATCCTTCAGATGAATCCCTCTGAGCATTTTAAACGAACCCTTAGAAGGATTGGTTCAGTCTCATCATGTTCAATGAGTCCATCACTGTTTGATGCTCTTATGAGTCCAGTGAAGGTAAAACTTAACTCCTTTTTCATGTTTAGAGAATTTGAAAAAGATGCGAAAAAGAAAACTCCAAAGGTTCATTTTTGTAGATAGTCTCTTGAATCTGAAAAGGAAGAAAACAATACTCAGGACAACCTCTTAGCCATGCTTGACTAAGGTATTCATTTTTCGTAAATAGTCTATCTTAGCCTGGAAAATGGTTAAACTTATATTGAGTAGACTTCCTTTTATTTTCTTTAACGAGTTCAAAAAGAAAAGTGTTTGGATATATTTTCATGTTTAGGGGTCTAAAAAGAGCTAAAAGAGGACTCCAAGGGGATCCTTTTTTGTAAGTTTACAAATCCTGAAAAACTGATAAAAGTATGATCTTTGATCAAAATGATCTGTTTCGATCCAGACATCATCAAATCCATCAAATAACTATTATCATGCTCCGAACATCACCAAAAGGTTAAAAATACCTGATTCAAGATCAAATTAGGTCATGTTTAACTCAAAACATTAAAATATTAATAAAATAAGCATAAAATGACCATATATAGGCAAAAAAGTAATTCATTTTTACCATTTTACATTTTAGCTCTTGGTGAATGAGTTCTGAGTTCTTTTTTCCAATGATCTTCTGCAGTTGATTGCAACCAATCTAGGGGATCATTTTGAGTGTCGTCACTTCCAAGTAGGAGATCTAATCCTCCTCTTTCTTTCTACGGTCCCGTTTTTTTCATTTCTTTCAAGTTTTTTCCAGTTTTGGGTGGCCTCAAGCTTAAAAAAATTTCTCGAGCTCCAATGCACCCCAACAGTATCGAAAGGTGTGTTGGGCAGGAAAAAATTACATTGTACTAGGCATTGTAGCTCACTGTCTATCCTAGGTATGGTGCACTTGACACATTTCACAAAAAAAAAATTCCCTTTTGACTCAAACTTCTCTCAAATTTTTGTATGAATTTCATCCTAACGATCCTTCTTGTCATGTTTCAGGTTTTCGTCAGAAAATAATGGCTTTGATATGGAAAGAAAGAAAGCATGAGGTACAAGATATGGATGCATCTAATGATCCAACCACTATCCAATCATTAAGGAATTGTGGGATTCTAAAATTCTTCTAGCTTCCTGGAATGATGAAACAAATGGAGTTACTAGAGTATCTTGTTCGATCATGGGATGTTCAGGCACAATATTTTAGGATTGGAGCACACATGCTTACCATACATGTGGAAGACATATATTCCCTAACTGGTTTATCTAGGAGAGGTGGCCCCATCTCGTTATCTGGTTTGAGGAGGGGTGGAGAAACAATCAAGGATTATATCAATGCACACTGTAGACCTAGATCCCAACCGACCAAGTATGGGAAGATCGAGATAAAGGATGTGGTCCATTTACCTTTGAGGATGATCCTATTCATTATTGATAGATTGGCTGGCAGTGCTCCCTTGCATTTAACAAACAAGTCTCATATGCAATATACTCTAGAGTGTATAGAACTAACGGTATTCAACTAGAGCGAGGGAGTACTGGAAAATATGAAAGAACAACTTACCAAGGCAAAGGATGGACAGTTGGAGAACTTTGGGTATGGTTTTATTTTGATTTCATTTGCCTTGGAGTTGTTGAAGTTTGCAACAAGAAACAATGAAAGTGGCATCCAGAAACATCATCCTTGATCCTATTGAAAAATAAGCACCTAAACTAGGTGGGGCCCACACAGGCTGTTTTTAGGTGTATGTATATTTTTAGACATGTTGAGAAAAATCTAAAATTAGCAGGATGTTGATTCTAGATGGTTGATAAAATTCTATCTTTAGACGAGTTTCTATTTTTAGAATATGGGCGAAGTCTATTTATATATCGCAAATCTAAAAATAGAATGCATGTCGATTATCATTAGCCCTTAATAATAATCAGATAATAAATAGTAACTTATTCTCTTGGAGCACTTTATTTCAGTGAACATATGTGGCACATCAGTGGGCTGAAGGAATTAAGCAATTCCTAGGGTTGTTGGTGAGTCATGCATGGAGGACTTAGTTATAACTGATTGTGGCAAGTTGTAACAAAGTTGGAAGAGTAGTTATGTGAGTTTTTATTTAGTTTAACTCATTTGTGCTAGTTGTAACTGAACATACACTAGTGAAATATAAGTGAATTAATTAGTTAATTAATTCACAAGTAGTGTCTTACTTGCAATTGAATAAATACAGCAGTTAACTACTTGCATGTCAGATACAGTGGAGACCTAGTGGAGAGATTGGTGAAAGGGTGAGATGGACTATTTGTTGTGACTATAGTGGAGCATTCAATGCATCCACACACACATTGGAGATGCCTATGAGTATTGTGCAGTCAAGGCAAGGTAATTTTGAATTCATTCAGGGTTCTTCTTCAGCAGGGATTGCGCAGTGGAGGCAGGTTGTCAAGAGGAAAGAAATTGGTGCATGGAGGTGCAAATTTCTACAAGACAATGTGAGACGATTGTATATTGTACTAAGAGCTCTATGAGCTAAGCTTTGTATGAGACATATGAGATTGTTTCATGATCCATTGATATACATAATATATGATAGTTGGGGTTAGCTTTAAGCTTTCCCAGTAAAACATCTTGTTATGTGTGATTGATTTTTCTTCATGTGTTTGCAATTGGCGATTTAATTTCCACAAAGAATTAAGTGGAAGGATTCTGTATTTAGCATAAGATAAATTTGTTAGATCAGGAGAGTCCAGTAACATACATGCATATTTTAGAAATTTCTACAGGAGGGGATTCCATTGCTTCGACCATAACATATGTCACTTGATCCCATGGATCTGAGAGTCCCACAGATGAGGAGATGGGTGGATCTCATGTCCAAACATGCAGGTCCATCATCGATGAGATTCACACTGGTCTTCTTACGATGGTTGTGCATGCAACTCATTGTGATTGAGGACTATTCATATGCAGGGATGGACTTCCGCAAAGACCCAAAGCTTGTGGTTCTTGATGGCGAGTGATGGGGTGCCATAGGTAAAACAAAACATTTTGATAATTTTTTGAGTTTTTAATTTTTACAATTATTTTGTATTTTCTATGTATCTGAGTCTAAAATATTGATTTTTACATGTATACATTGGACCCGTTCAACTTGTGGGTTCCTCCTATATTTAGCATGCAGGAGATCCACAACAGGCACCAGTAGGAGTACACATTTTTGCAAGTGGGCGATAAGTACTACAGGATCTCAATGTGGTCGAGACTCTTGTAGAGGTTAAGCATCACATGGAGGGGTTGGCCTAGGGAATAGTCAAGACTAGGGTCGACTAGATCCCGATGAGACTGCAACATCATACTATTAGTGTGGTTGGTTGTATCAACTGACTACTGTGCAAGATGACTCATGCAGTTTCTTTCTATCATGAGCATCATGATTAGTATTCTAGGAGGTTATACATACAATTGTATTTTGACTACATTATATTTTGATATGACAGGTCATGTGGCCATATGTGTCTCGGGCACAATTTTTTGTAAATCCAAACTTTGATATATATATTTACCTATCGATGTTTCTTATGCATTTTGTTATCTCATTCAATGTATGTGATGTGAATTTAATTTAATTTACAAATGTCACAAATGTTTTTCTAAAACATGGTTTGATAATGCATCTGTCAATGTGTTTAGACTCCTAGAAATGTGTTGATATTGAATATAATCAAATTATCTTTCTAGAAGGTGAATCCTTAAGAAAATACGAAGCATCATTAGACTTCTAACTGAATAAAAATTAGTCAATTGTATTAATACAAGTTGTGCGTTGATTCTAATAACTATATCACAGATAACACGAGAAATAACATTAGACAATAGCTCGATCATTGTTTTATACTCAACAATATTATTTTTAGAGTGATTGATACAAATCCCTTGTAAACTCACTAACTCACCATTTAGAGCATATATATCCCATGTTGTGGAAGAAAGGTTCCAAGTACTATGACTAGCACCATCAACATAACCAACATATGGTTTAAGGGATGCCAACATATGCAAACCAAATGTAAACAATATTAACAAAAACTGTAGGAAGCTTCGAAGGGAACACACTTCAAACAAACTCAACACACCTATATGCAACATGTATAGAGCGGACTATGAAAAAATGATTTAATCATAGTATTTTTTAAGGTACAACCCATTTCTAGGGTGCGCTAATGAAACTCCATCGAAATCAACAAGCTCATAGCCCTTTTAGTAAGAACGTGCTTAACAATATATGGGCCTAGCCACATTGGCTCGAACTTCCCCGATCCAAATTTTTCATACTCTTGATCATATAACAAGACAAGGTCACTTTCCGAGAAGACATGAGGCCTGACATTCTTGTCGTATTTCCCCTTAATGCGTTTTTTATGGGCCTCATTAGAAATTGTGGAATCACGCCAAGTTTCATCTAAGTGTGTCATATGTAAGAGGCCCTCTTCTTCTACTGAATTGGAAGGAAGGAGCTCGAAAACAAGTTTAAGGGACAAAATTTCACACTTAATCGGAAGGATTGCTTCAATACCATATACCAATTGGAATAGTGTATACCCGGTAGTAGTCCGAATTTTTTTTTGATATGTCTATAAGGATGCATAAATCGTTAGATGCCAATTCGATTTATGAACCCCTATCATGCATTGAAGCATTTTTTTCAAAACTTTATTATTGGCCTAAACTTTCCCATTCGCTTGAGGTTAATATGGATTTGAATTCTCATGGGAGAGGCCTAGCTTGGCACTCAGTTCAGACATGATGCGGTTACCAAAATGTTTCCCATGGTCTATAATTGCGGCCCGTGGTGCACCAAACCTTGCAATAACATGATTGAAAAATAAGAGAGCAATTGTTTCACCAGTATTATTGTATCTAGGCAACGCCTTGTCCCACTTGGTAAAATAGTCTACTACCACAATGATGTAGCCATGCCCCCCGACCGAGTGAGGGTTATATGTCATGAAATAAATGCCCCATTTCGTGAAAGGTCCAACGACGATAACAAGGTGCAAAGGAGTGGGTGGAGCATAAGTTTTATGAATGCATAACTAGCATGCAGGACACTTTTAGACTGTGAGGATGTAGTCATGAAACATAGTAGGCAAAAAGTAGCCAGCACACAAAATATTTTGTGTGGTGGTGTAAGAAAACATGTGTCCACCACATTCCCCAACATGACATTCATTCGGGACTTTCTTGACCTCCACATTAGTGAGGGACCTACTAAAACCCATATCGATACCACGACGATAAACAGTGTTGTTGATTATAATATAATTTTTAGCTTGATATTTGATATGCCACTGGTCAGAGCGAGAGGTATCGAACCAGAAATACTAGGTTTAGAGATATATGATAATGTATCCATACCATGGGTCAGATGACGCGATCAACAAAAACGACTCGTCTAGAATAGAATCGTCAGACATTGTTTCAACATCAATAGTGGGAAGGTCACATATAAGCTCAAAAAATACTATGTATTTCTTTTACTTGGATTTGATAAAATCCAAATCGAAATCCTAGAGGATGACAATCCATTTGAAGTACCTACCCCCCAACAATTTTCATGACAAGATGTACGTCATGGGGTTGTATTAAAAAAAAACCATAGTCTTGCAAAGCAGGATATAGTGGTGAAACCTTTGGATAGCCTGGACAATCGCCAAAGCTAACTTTTCAACATGTGTATATTTTATCTCAGTATCATTCAAGTTACGACTCAAATAATAAATAGGATGTTCACATCATCCTCTTGGACCAATACCATAAAAATGGTAGTATTTGCAACGACGAGATACAATAAGTAATCACGTTGGTAATTCATAGGATACAACAAGGATGCCTAAATTAGAACATCTTTCAAGGCATCACATGCCTTTTGGGTCGCGTCGTCCCAATGGAAGGGAACCCATTTATTTAACAGGTGATTAAATCCTTTGGTCAATTCAGCGTAGTTGGGAATGAATATCCATAGAAATTTAGCCTTCCCTTGGAGTTGTTGAAGTTGAAGAAGGGAAGAAGGAGCAGGAATAACTAATATCGCCTGTACTTTCAATGGGTTAATACAAATTCCATGTTTCGAAACCACAAAACCAAGAAGTCGACCAGAGTTGAAACAAAACATGCACTTATGTGGATTTAACCTAATTTTATAATGCAAAAAATGTAAAAACATAGCCTTAAGATGCATTGGATGATCAACATGATGCTTCAAGTGAGCAGGTAAATCTTCCAAGTATGGTTGTACAATGTGTTTGACATGAAAGGCATAATTGATCATCCTCTGAAACGTGGCCCCAACATTCTTTAATCTGGAAGGGAGTTTTCGATATGCAAATGTGCCCCATGGAAAAATAAATGTTGTTTTATGTTGGTCTGCTGGGAGAATTTTGATATGATTGTAGCCGAAAGTGCCATCCATAAACAAAAAAATTTCACAATCAGCACAATCGTCAACAATTTGGTTGATAAATGGGGTGGGATAATTGTCCTTAGGACAAGCACGATTAATGTCCCGGTAATTAAAAAATGCACACAAATTGTTCCTTGTTTCTTCATGACAAGAAGAATGTTGGAAACCCAATCAAGTAGAGGTACTAAGTAGATTAACCAACACATAGAATTTTTTTAAGTTCATATTTAATAGTGACAGCCTTCTTGGGATGGACTAGACGAAGGTGTTTCCAAAATGGATTAGCATCAATATATGTATTGATTTAATGTACAATGATGTTTGGATCGATCCCTGATATCTCTTCATAAGACCAAGAAAACGTCTCTAAATTCCTGGAAAAAGGATTTATAAGTCTTGATCTCATCAGGAGAGAAAGATGCACCAATATGTAAGTTCTCGACAACGTCGGGTTTGATCAAAATATCGAGAGGAATAGTCTCTTCAATATTCGACAAGTCCTTCTCACAATAAATACCATGGATGGATACGAAATTCATATACATATCAATGACATTGGGTCAGTAGAGTTCACTAATATTATCCTCAAAGGAATATGGCAAGGAAGAAGGATGATGATGATCATCCCACGACACATCATCTGACATCATGATGTCCATGATGTTCTCATCAGTAGAGAATGCACGAGAGAATGGATTAGAGTATGTGCCATAATCTAAGGAATGATCAAGCCAATTGATCAAAGAGGAGAGGGTAGAATGTGTCGCACGGGCCAAATAAATGGCTTCATAGTTGAGCTCAATGGCACTGAGCAACATGCGGTCACCAAAAGTGTTAATATTAGATGCATTTGGAACTAGCCAAGGATCATATGGACTAGTACAAGAAGATATCATGTTGACTTGGGTAACCAAATTAGAATTGTCGGGAGAAGGAGGAGGAAGAGAAAAGGTTCCCATGAGGGAAAAATCCTTAAGCAATCCCACCCTGACATGATGATATAGGTGTGGGTTTTCTCCCACAAGATGGACGCTTCCAGTAACCTTAGAATTGGTGGAAAATAAAGTGAGATGATCAATGGCTACTTACTGTCCTTATTGAGGAATGAAATCATTCAGAAATATGTTGAAACAAAAACAACCATAGCATAAACCCACATACGACCCAATAGAATATTATAATCTCATGGTTCGTAAATAACTTCAACTTCTAACAATATCGTCTCGTCACCTAATTCTACTTGTAATGAGTTAATAGTTCCACAAGGATTGAAGCCTCTTCCATCAAAATCATTTAGAGTGGTAGGTGATTGATTTAATTGGGGTGAACCAATAGCCTTCAAAAAATAAAGTGGCATGATACAGGTTAAATCTCCTTCGTCCATGATGGAACGATGCATATTCTTACCATGAATGAAAACCTAAATCATAAAAGCTAATTGGGTTGGAAGTCGAGGCATGTGATTCTTATGGTTAAAAACTACTAGGTTGGAATCTGAGGGCTTAATACATCAAATTGCATAAAATAAAGCCTTTTTCTAGGCGAGACAATTTCGCAGCACCTCAAGATTTGACATAGCTAAAGGATCTTGAGTGAAATCCTCAACTATGTTATAATTATTAGCAGCTCTTGCATGAGGGCTAAATGTAGATTTATGGATAATGCCTTTCATAACCTTAATCGTCAATTCGGTAGGAAGTGCATTTGTAATAGAATCCGATGGAGACGTGGTAGAACTAGCAGGTTGATCGATAGCTTGATTATTTGAGGGATTCACATTACCATAGTATTTATTTCTGGTGGCCACCGTAACATCAATTTTTGTCTTAGCGGAGGAAAGAATCAAGACCGAGTTAGAAGCGGATTTGTCAACACATCGGGTGCAACAAATGACTTAAAGAACTGATTGACTTTGGCTTGATGTGGAGTGTCACAAGTCAAGTGCTCCTCATTACAAATCAAACATGGATAATGAGGTTTATCCTTCTCTTTAGAAGACTAATTATTTTGTTTATCTCGTGAAGGATTATCTTTCTTATTTTTACATTTTCCTTTCTTATTACTTCCTGGTTGCTGAGATTTTCCTTTGAAGGATTGAACAACATTGATCTTGAAATTAGATGCTGCAGGAGTAGAGGAAGGATGGTTTTGGGTAGCCACAGATAGAGTTGAGCCAGAGGGTTTACTCATCAACTGTTGGTTGTAATAACCAATCACGTCATCGACGACATGTGATTCTTTACTGGGAGGTTGAGGAACAATATTGGAAGGTCGCATATCATTTGGTATTTTATCATAGAGCATTCCAAATTTGGGATAAATAAGATCCAAATATTGAGCATGAGCAATTACCTTCTATTTGGTCACAACTCCACCCTTAGTAATGTCTTCTATTATGGATGGTAACAGAGACTTAATAAACCATTCAACTAACCATTGATCAAGAACAAAAGTTTTAACCAACCAACGACATCATCGCCACTCATGAATGTGGTCGGAGATGTGAGTGGAATCAAATTGTTTGAAATTGGTTAAAAGTTTAGTTCCATTTTCATATCAAATGGGTAACTGAAAATGCATTAGGAATTTGGTAGCTAAGGCGCTAAAATTATCGAACGAAGCTTGTGGTAGTTCAATATACCTTTTTTCTGCCATACCAGTAACTGTGTGTTGGAAAATATATAAACGAATAGAGTTATCATTGAGAGAGTTCGAAGAACACCACAAATGATAAATCATAACGTGTGTAGATGTTTCTTCTCCAATATTTCCATTGAATTTAGGGATATTACTAGGAAATTTCGTCGGAATAACCGACCACCAAGGAGAATGGGCGATGGGATCATTGGTAAGTCGGGTCAAATCTAGAAATTAAAGAGTTGCTACAAATGGAAACTACCTATTAAGGTCTAACGGATGATATCCTGGGTAATATGGGATGGCTTGAGAAAAATTATCTGTGTTCCGGGATAGGGAGGATTATGGTAACTGGGATACACATAACCTTGTTGCCCAGCGCCATGATAACCTTGTAAAGGTTGAAATGGTTGGGTCTGAATTTTTTGACCTTGGTAAGGTACTCCTTGATACAATTTATGTTCTTTTCCTATGGTATTTTTGCATCATACCATATACAGGGCGACCTATCTGGATTTGAGGAATAACATGTCCAATCGGTGAAGATTGTAAAAGACCTTGAAGAGGCTGGGTAAGTGGGGTTTGAGAGGGCCCAGATACTAGTGGGAGAGGCTGAGTTAAATGTGCAGCATGCAAAGGTTGACTTGCATGAACTTGAGTTTGAATAGGTTGAGATATAGGTTGACCAGTAGGAATTTTAGATTAACATGGAACATGTTGAGAAGTTTGAACTTGATTCACAAACGAGCCAGGTTGTACGAGCAGAGTAGGTTTCTAAGAATTAACAACCATTCCTGAATGTGGAGGGCTCTGATGAGGTTGAGAAATAAATTTTTATATTTGATGAGGATATGGAAATTCACCCCCAACAAGTTTCCCCCCCGTTGATAAAGGAGGGGAATATGAAGGAAAATACCCCCCAAGAGGAGGGTACCCAACATAAGATGAAATGTGCTATTGTAAATGTCCATATCCACTAACATATGAACCAGATTGTTGCTAAAATATTGGTTGAGATGGAGGAGGAAGATCAGACTGCATAGTTCTCATCAAAGAAGTGTCAGAAGGTATTCCAAAAAAATATGACATGGGAGCAGTCCATGGACTAGATTTTGCACCAGAAAAGGTACCAGACAATGATTGGTGACCAGGCGAGATGGATGGGCCACCATATAAATATGTCTTTATTGATGTTACAAACATAGATGAAGTTGAAACATGGGTTGTATCGGTCATAGTATATACATACTAAGAAACCATAGTGGGTTTAGTCATGTTTAACTGTCCCAGAGAAGATTTTTGTGGGAAACTATAGGGCGAGGTTAAAGGAAAAGAATCAGACAAAGGAGATTTTGATGGAGTATGAGGAGAAGGAAAAGGATCATCCTGGTAAAGATGATTTCCTCTCGAATGAATGGGAGAGGAGGACCAAGGCTCTTCCTGGGGAATCTCTTCAATACTCACAAGACTAGGTGGAAGTGATTCACCATTGGTGTCCAAGATATATGGTTTATGGTTGGGTCCAAGATAGAAAAAGAGAAGAAGAAGGTCGTGAAGTAAAAAATGTAGGTAACCGAGGTGCCTCAAGTTGTATAACCTCAGGTTGTACTGTCTTTGATTCAATATAGTTAGGTTCGCTAACCTTAGGTAATAAATTCTTAGGTGTTTCTTTTTCGACTGTGTTAGACTCTCCAACAAATTAAGAAGTAATCTCAGGTTTAGTACTCACATGAAATATGATTCTGGGGGATTTATTTCAGGTGGAGGACCATAAGTAGTGGCTCCTGAAGCACTAGATTCGGTAATCTATGTATTTTTTTTCTTGCAATAACATCCAGGAGTTTCCTCGAGTGGAAGAGGAGGCAATATTTTCATCCTAAAGGAATGATATGGTTGAGGGGGTTATTATTCCATGATGGTTTAGTAAATTTTAAAAATTAACAAAAATAAATAAATCAAAAAGGGTAATCTATGAAAAATGGTTTACCAAGAAACTGTGAATTGCAATTTACCACCTTGGAGAACCAAGGATTTACATATGGGTAGGAAATATCCTCGAATGACGTGTTCGGTGTATCACAATATATAAGGAGGCTGACTCAGTTACCTAAGGTGAGGATAGAAACCTAGGGTGGACTTCCAAAATATACTTGACGATACATGGAAGTGCAGTCTATGGTAGTGGTGTCTAATGTGTAACCATACAATGAGAGTGTTCCCATATACTTTTCATGCATGGAGAACCATCCAATATACCCATAGGTACGTAGAGAACGATATGATATAATATGTATGTGGAACGAGATATCACACTCAAAATGCAAAGCTGGAATAAAATGATAGCTCCTATGTTTAAATACCTTGGAACACGTCTCTAGCCTAGACCTATAAATGTTTTGCATTAATGTTTCAAATGATCCTTAATATTGATTCAATAAATTTTAATCTTTATCTTGAATTATCTTTTGTTTTTCAAGGCTCACCATGAATTTCATTTGAGTATCCTAAATATGGAATCTAGCATGAAAAAATGAATTTTATTTTCAATGAAAATCGATGTACGGGATGGAAAAGAAAAAAGAGTGATGAAACATAGAAGATGAAAAAATAATAATTTTAAGTCGATTCCCTTAATGCAACTATTCCAATTTCCAATTTCACACACAAAATCCTAAATGCAATGCAATATGCATGTGATTTTTCCTTTCGATTCATTTAATTTTCGAATGAGATGAAAACTAAGATGCTTGCTAAATCAGTGACAAAAGAAACTATATAGAATGATGACTGTAATATCGATTCTCTCTTGCTAATGACCTAATTAACAAGAACAAAGAAAAATCCAAACAAATTCTTATCAAAGGCTACAAAAACCAAAATCAAACCAAATGGAGGCTTTTCAAAGACCAAAACACACTCAGAGAAAAAAGGAATGTTAACTGGAACAAAGCATATCAGAGAGAGAGACACACAAAATGGAAATTTTTTGCATGTAACAAGGATGAGGGAAGGTACTGAAAGGGCACCAGTGCTCTGTAGTGTAGGTGCAGAGAAGGCTAGGGTGCACTGAAATGCTATTTCTCCAGATTAGTGGGAGCGTTGATGTAGATCCAACCAAGTTACGACACAAAAAATAAAATCAAGCTCAAATAAAGGTATTCTTAGGGTCAATTAAGGTCCGAGTGAGGAAATGAAGGTCGATTCAAGAGGTCAAACAAGTGCTAAGGTCAAGGAAACCACTAATGGAAATAAATGATCCCTAGTGGAGTCGCCAATTTGTTATGCAAGATTTATGATTGTGAACAAAATAATTTCCCCTAGACCAAGGGGATTGGTCCAGAGAAACATAAAGAAAATAATATAGATTTCCCCTTAGAGAAATTGAAATATGGAAAGAGGCCTACTTGGAATATGTCACAAGTTTTAGTTTCCTCTTGGCTTGTAAGGTCCAATCCTAGCTCTGATTGCTATAATTATAACCTACACATACAACAAAAACAATCCAAGGATCTACAACATCTATGTAGCATAATTCAATCATTGTATTCAATGAATAAACAAGGAATTGAAATACATGAATGTAAACCTAACATAACACATACAGGAAAACAATATACTCTTTGTATTAATAGAAATAGGATAGAGTTTATAACCAAAGATAGTGTTTATCTTATATAGATATCCCCGAGTTTACTTGTCCTTCCTTGTCACAAAGCACCACTCAACGTCACCCTAATGCATGAAGATGATGAATCTATTAGATTCAAGGCAGTAGTAGAGGGCATGATCAATATCCAAAATCCAACCCTGATATTGTGGATGGCACTAAATATATAGGAGAGTGTAGTAGTTTAGGAATTCTTATCCATTTACAAATATAGGCTTGAGATCCACTTAATATGGGAGGATGAGGTCAAGGGATAAGAGGTGAAATATCCAAGATACGATCAAATAGGATTCAAGCATCTTATCCAAGGTAAATGGTTAAAACAAATCCTGGAAGCTTTAGGATTCTTTTTAATTTTCTTGAATTTATAGAATTAGCACACCCCCATAAAGGGACAAGCTATTGTTGATTAGTGTTGGTGCAGAAGGGAGCAACCTATTGTTGAATGCAAGTCTCTAAAGGGGCAGAGTGCGCTAGAGATTAAAAGAATTATTTTAGAGCAGTTAGACCCAAAAACTTAGGCATTTGGAAATTTCATGTTTAGGTATTTGTGTACGGATGATGAAAACATGTTCACGGATGATGATTGATCCAGTTTGCAGGCCTATTGACTAGATGCGACAAAATGGCCTATAAAAAAGACCCATAGTAGTACGTTGTCTTTTCTAACCAAGGTTAATGATGAAAATTTAACAAAGAATAGGCTGACCACATGGATAGAGAGGCTAATGAGGATGTTGCATATAGTCTTTGTGAAGATAAGGCTACAAATAATAAGGTGTTTATCAAGATCTTGGTAAAGAGGAGTGCAAGGACTCTCCCAAGGATACTAACTAATTAGATAACATATGATAGAATGCAAACATCATTGAAAGTATATTTTTGGTAGCTTGAAATATTGAGAGTGAATTAGGTAAGAAATTCCTTCATGAAAGTTCAATGTTAGCAATGATATGATTGAATGACTAGCTTGTAAACTGAGAGTTGGTACTAGTTATGCTTTGAATGATGTTAATAGTCACTTGATAATTCCATGTTACTTGGAATAAATGATTTCTTGTTTTTCACTACAATATGAAAGTGGGAATAATTTTATGTGTATGCCTATGAGGCATGTCATTTGAATGACCACAATCCCTCATAAGGCAGGTTGTTATTACATTTCATAGATGTGCATGAATGATGACAAAGAGTGTAGGAAATGCACAAGCCTATTAGTATACATCATTGAGGCATTGTTTGAATGCATGGTTGAATGAATAAGTTGAATGCATATTTTATGAATATGCACATAAAATGAATAGGTAAGTAATTTAAATTATAATATTAGTACTAGGTTGTGAAATTGAGATAATATTAGGGGTTGTTGGATGTTACAACTAGGGAAAGTTGCATGTTGATATAGTCATATATAAATGGACTACCATAAATATTTGACTATGGAAGTAGAGTTAGAGGATGATGAACACGACAACTAAGTATTTTCACAATGTATATTATATTTTATCTATTGGTATAAATAAATTTCATGGGATTGATATGTTGGATACTAATATGGGTTTATGAAGTGTCTATGTTATGTAGAATGATGGGTTTAATCCACGTGGAAATGGAAATCCCAATTGATAATAAATGCTCAAGGAAATGTATAATTTTTTTGTGAATTATAGGCCATGCAAAGGAATTAGAAGGGGAAAACATTGCCTCTCTTCCATGTTGATTTTTTGTTAAGGAAAAAATAGTTGGAATGTGAAAATTATATAAGCTTGAGAATACTTGATTTATTGTTGAAAGATATTGAAAATGAACGAATGAGTGAAATTAATTGGTTGTTGAATTATAAAACGTTGGGGCATATGTTTCAATTGATTTGACTAACAATTGATGTGTGAATGAAATTGTGAATCAGGAAAAGGTGCAAGTTGTCCTCAAAATTTTGATATTGAAGACTACTTAGGTTGAAGTGGGATCTATGGTATGGAAGTTCCTTCGATCATACCAATAACCTTGATGAAAATGAAAAAATAATGAAAGGAGAAAGGAGGAGCTAGGTGGAATCCTTTAGAAATCATAAACTAAGTATGCATGGTGATGGTAGCTATGTAAGTATGGAAATCAACCATAATACAATAATTGATAAGTTGAAGGAATTGGGTAAGGATTCCCTTAGGTTTATTTTGTATTTTTCTAATATAATTTCAATTGAATGCACGTATTGCATGAATATCCCAGATGAGTATGGTTAAGGCAGGAATTTACCAAAACATAATATTTGATAAAAATATTAGAAATAAGTGTGAGTTGTCATGATGAACAATATTGGATAAGCGAGCAATGCACTCATACGTCAAAGAGAATTTAAGGTGGATAAATCATTAAATAAGTGCATGGATCGGATTTATTTTGGAATGGTTGAGACAATATTGAATGGATATTTAGTGCAATGATGTTCTCCTTTTGATTAGTATAGTATGAAAATGAACATGATCAACGATTGACTATGTGATAATCTTGAAAACCAAATTAGTGCATGTTGTAGATGATACATTGAAAGGATTTTTATGCATGAGAAACTAATATTGTTTGGTTGGGTGAAATATATATTACAGGAAGAATGAATTGGATATGACATGGAATCTAAGTTCTTGATGATGGTTGAGAATATTACCACCTGCAATGAGCTAAAATTTATGAGAAAATTCTCATGCTTGTGAGACCTAGATTTTGTATGAATAAAATTTGGAAAAAATAAATTATAATTGAAATTTTAGAATATATCTTATGGAAAATTGTATTCATGTGATACAGGTGAGATCCAAGAAGGATGGGTAAAGGTTATGAAGCAAAGAGCCTCAAAACAAGGCCATTGTAGCGACATTGGAACCCTATGACAATTAAAAGATGACAGAGAAAGATAGAGGGATGCCTTGGATATAATACTAAATTAATATGACATGCAAACTATGTTAGAGAAAGTTTGGGGGATGCCTTCACTATAAGACTCTAACCATCTCTTCAATCTTCCTATGTAGGAAAACCTCGAGAAGGTGGATTGCTTGAGGAAGAGGATTCCCTGAAATGAGGAGAAATTAATGAATTAGCTATGAAAATATTATGTCACATACTCACTAGAATAATGAGTGTGAAAGGGTTTGTTTAGTGCTAAAATTTAGTTTAACTTGATACTTGTGGAAGCTTGATGGAGCAAAGGACAACCATACAAATAAATATTGAGTTGAAAAAATTATCTATTGAAACGCATGTTTCTTTGTGGAAATTAAGATCCCTTATAGAAGATTTAATGGTTTTATATGAAAATGGTCATAACACATATATGTTTTTGGTTTTCTGATGTAGGTACAAGACAAAATATTATCATTCTAGAAGTGGCTAGATTATGAAGACAATTACCATTCGTGAAGCAGTGGGAAAGGAAAATAACATGAAAATGATGTTGATATGCAAGAGCAATGATGTTGGTGCAATTCAAAAGGAGCAACCTCAAAAGGAACTTGGAATGGTGTGTTGTTGAAAAAGTCATTGGAAATGGTGTAATGTTGTTAAGGATGACACTTGAAATGGTGTGAACACTCAAGATAGTGTTCCTTTAAGGGGGAGGGGATTGGAACACCAAAAAATTTAATCCCCCATTTATATTGTAATTGTGATCAATTATGTTTATGATTCCTATGTAGGAAATCCTAATGTAAATGAGTTAAAAGACCCTGAAAAATTGTAATTATATCTTAATAACAATTAAAGAAGAGGTGGAGCCTTGATATCGACTTAAGAAGCCATGAGAGGGAGGGAATATAGTAAGAGGAATTTAGGGGAGTTTCTATCTGACCTTAAATTAATTTTTATAATTTCTAACTTGGTGGTTGAGCTACCTAAATACCAGTATTTATGAGAAGAATGGAGAGAGTGGTACACAACTCTAGAGGCATGAGAAAAGTAACAATCAAATACTAAGGTACTCTAATTAGAAGCTTCTAATTTAACCACTATGGGAAAGTTTTACATGAAACCCATTAAGGAACAAATTTGTGAAGGAAGGTAAGGAAGGAGGGGAAGCATATGCAGGGAAATGAGGGAAGCACCAAAGGAGACAAAAAAATAAGTGAGAAGTACAGAGACAAGCACTCATGGGTGTGTGACAGGAACAAACATAGAGAGAATCACTCATGGAGTGTGAGAGAAGAATAGAGAGACAAATAGGATTATCTCATGTGGAAATAAAATCATGTGCATGATTTTAGTTCATTTGGTTTAGTGAGTGAAGTTAGTGTATATTTTTTAACCTAAACTAGAGGGCCAACTAGATTTTTTTATTAGTTTGTCTTAATTATGCATAAAATCACTAAAAAGGGAAGCACTTAGAGAAATATTGGCTTATAGAAGGTCTCTATTTGCATTGTGCAGGCCCATTGTGGCCACATTGTGAATGAATTTTCTTGAATTGTGCACAAAAGCACTAAAATGGGAAGCATCTAGAGAACTAATAGCTTAGTGAAGGGATCCTTTTATGTTGTGCATGTGCATTGTGTCCACACTCTAAATAGGAACATGCCCTAGCTCAATGAGTTAAAATACCTCATACTAATTTATATATGGATGAAGGAGACTAGCCTTCATCCTTACACCATTGATATCCTAAGAGATAAGCCACCCAAAACATTTGGGCAATCTCTAGGTTTAGTGGGAATTTAAGAAATCTTATGAGTTTAACTTAATGAAGGAGAATGACCTTTGTGACTCCACCCTATGATGCTGAGTGAAAAATTTCCTCATGGCTTCTTGGTATGTCTCGGTAGTGGCTAGTTGCAAGAAAGACTACAATGTCACTAAGCCTATGGTGGGGTGGTATGTTAGTCACCATTCATCAATTTCCAACAACATTTTATCTTAAAATTTTAAGTACACATATTGACTTCAAATATATAATGTAATCCTTGTTCAATGAAACAAAAATGATGTTGTTAAGTTTTTAATGTTTATGTGCTTGTATAATGAATGGACATTATGGTCTATGTGTGCCTATTGATGATATAAGTAGTAAATTTGACTATTATGGTTGTGAAATGTTTACATACTTGCATGTTGATATTAATGTGATTTTATGATGTGCGTTCAAGAGAATGCGACTGATATATTTTACTCTCGGTTATTATTAATGTTTATAGTGGTGCAATACTTTATCAGGTGAGAAGTTATGGCCAAGAAGACAGGGGATGTTAACCCATCAATCACTTGGATAGAAAATAAATTTGGTTGGATATGAAAGACTCTTAGTGAGTCTTAACCAAGGAGCTTGATCTACTCTAGATAGGCTAGAGGAGCATTGATTGTGTTGTGGTGATCAAAAGGTATTTTGATGATATGGACATTAATTTAATCTATGAACATAAATTAGGACATGAAATTTATATGAATCCGAGTAACGATAGAATTAGAAGTGCACTATAGCATGTAGGGAATTTTTACTAGATGGATAGTCACAAAATGAAATGATAAATTATGAATAAGTGTTAAAACTAAATATTCATTAATTGCTTAAGATTTAAAATTATAGTTTTTAAAAGCATGAAACAAAACTCTAAAACTCAAACTAATTCACGCACACTTATTTGGAAATGAAACACACCTATGATCAGAACCAGTTGAATAAATAGGCATGCAGTGATGTCCCAAATATTGTAATCGAAGTCTGTTGGGAAATTTATTTGTCTTAATAAAACAAATCGTTTGCTCACAGACAAATTATCAACTAGGGTAAGTTTGTTTATTTCAAGGTTATCATGCATAATACATGCATGAAACAACTGACAACTAACATTAACAAATACCTAATTATTGCTTGGTTTTATTTTTCAATAAATTGGCACTCAATCAAACCAAAAGTCCTTGTAACTCTCCACTCTTGTAGGAATAGAAAACAATTCAACAAAAGCATAACTTTCAAACCCTCACTTGCATAAAAATAACAATCTGCACAAAATACGGGAAATGAAATCACACTTGCAGGCACTTGTCTATCCTAATATCACTCTTGCAATAAAGAGAAATAATACTCATTGAAATAAATTCCTCATTTGCAAAAAATCACTCAATTGTGACCACACACAACTATCAATCCAATCGGAATCAACCTACTCATTAACTGCATGACACATTTTATCAAATGTAACAACCACTAACTCATATTTTCTATCAGTAGCGAATTATAAATATTTAGAAACAATTGATCAATAACAACACATAATTAGTAAGGATTGATCCAAAAATATTTATGTTGTTACATGAGAAATCTATATTAAATATTACGCATGTAACTTAACAAAAAATAATGGAAATATATCAACAGTAATTTGTAACAATGATAAATTGAAATTGTAACGAAAATTAAGATACCATATCCTACAAGTGAATTAAAATAAAGCAACTACACTACCTCTACAATGCAATGATCCCTTCTAAAGAGGAAGGCCCTTCCACCTTAGTAGGGAGCTAGTAAATCACAACTCACAAGCTATCATAGTAAGGAATGAACCACGAACCCATAAAATATTACATTAGATTTGAGAAATGAAATACAAGATGCACATTTCTAAAAATTATGGTGTCATCCCCCGCACAAGGTATAGGGTCTTTCTCTTATAGGTTTTCCTCTTGTTTAATCTTGGTACCAGAATTAGTGATGAGAATCTTTAATTTCTGAGGTTGTTCAATCTAAGGGTCTCATCTTAACAAATTAAAACAAATTATCGGGAATAAAATTAATTCCATAACGATGCCTCATTTAAGAGAGTAACTAAAATGGAGGATTATAATTTTTATAGTCAAGTTTGCTTATTTGTCAAGAAAGGTCAAATTCTTGTTGGCACAACAGTCTTGGTTGACTTGACTAAGTAGCATCGTCCATATCAACTCCAAAATCCTGTAAGAGAAGAATCACATCATCTGCGAAAAAGGGATTATAAGCATCCTAACAAGCTGAGTCATCTTGTAAACATCATTCTTGACATTTTTCCAGTAAATTCACCCAAAAATATCTATCCCTTTCTTAAAATGCAAGAAAAATTACATAATTTAGGGTGACGTGAAATAACAACATACTTTAGTAAAAAAGATAATCAATAGAATAAAAGGATGTATTTGTAAGGGTGAAAGTGGTTGAAAAGGTAAGGAAATGAAAGTGAAAAAGATGCCAATTCCTAGACCCAACAAAGCCACAATGGTTGACTCTTGATATTTTACATTGACATGTATTGTCAGTATTAATAATATCACATTGAAATGAAATACTTTGAAAATGATTTTGACAAGAAATGAAATCAATGTTACAAAAATTCCAATTTGAGGGACTTACATGCACTAAGGCCTTTTCAAATTTGGTGGTCACTCTTAGTCATTTACAACATTCACACAATAGGCTCGTCTTTCCATTCCTTGTCTAGTCTATGAAAGCATAATTTGATCTAAAAAATCATGAAAATATAACATGGCTCGAGACAATGCTATTTTGATGAATCAATCATACACTACGACCTTTTCTCTTTAGAAAGACGAAGAGAGGGTCACACCAAAAATTCTACTGAGTTCAACAATAAGATGATCTCATACACATCACTTATCCTATGACATTTTTTCTCATGAGCATATATGGACAACAAATAAAACAAGCATGCACAGTAATCCATATAAGTATTGGAAACAAACTACACTAATATAACAATCAAGGAAACAAGCTTGGAGAACAAGCATAGAAAGCTAGTTATGGGAAGCTTTAAGGATGTAAAGAGAAGAATATGAGTATGTACAATATGATTTGAGAAAGTACATGAAAAGAAAGATATGCCAACACACAAATAATCCTAAAATATACCATAGCACACTTAATGTACAACAAAAGAACTAAGTGCACAAGTTGATTGTCCTCGATCTTTGAGGAAGCAAACCTATTGAAAACTATCAGCTACAACGACTCAAAATGATTTATTTATTGATAAAAAAACACATAATCAAAGCTACAAAACTGATATTAGAAGTCAGATACAAAATATCTCAAAACTTAGTTATGAAAGATACAAAAGTTGTCCCAAGTCTTCACAAACTTACTGCATTTATACAAATTATTAAAACTAAAAAGGTTGTGATTTCTCATGCCATAAAGTAAAACAATAGTTTTAGGAACTAATTGGGTTGAATCCTAACCTTGTATGCCATTAAAAACTGATCTAACCCCATAAAATTTAAATCAAATTTGATTTTTTGCTTAAAATAAGGGATTATCCACAAAACTAGCAAGTGTTTACCAAGATTTTACTAGACCTATATGGGCTAATTTCAAGGATAAAATAAGTATTTTTCCATTTTTGAGTCCCAAGGAACAAAACCATGTCTTGTAATTTTCCTAGTTGTCCTACATATAGTCAAACTGATGAGAATTTGCAAAAATATTGATTTTTTGGAAAATTTCATGGCTAGATTTTCTAATTAATGAAAAACAATTATTAAAAATTAAAATTATAGAACCATATGACTTAGGTACAATTTTGAATGAATTTTTGAGCCAAAAAAAGATAAAATGGACAAAATGAAGTATGGGTGGATATGTTAAGACAAATTCGAGGTTTAGGCTAAGTAAAAATAACCATAGAAACTACACCCAATATGGACCTAGATGCATGGAGTAAAATCCCTAATTACAAAGTGGAGACTCAAAGGAAGGAGTCTTCATAGAACACTTGAGAATAAGTGTTACATGTTTCACTAAAGAAACTTGAATGGTGGAAGTCTATGGATGAACTCTTGAGTTGGTTGGGATGAAAAGGTTTGAAGGCCTTAGATGGGGGTAAAGTGTGATCAATGGCCTCTTGGAATATTTGAAGAAAGGCTAGGTAGGTGGAAATAGGAAGGAGTTTCATGGATCCATTTGTGGTTAATGAGGAACTTCTAGCTTAAAAAATATTTTGGACCTAATATTTTCATTGTTGGAAATCAAATTCAAACCCCCATAAATTGGCTTGATTTTCCTATCGGAAGCTTGACTATTGGAATTTTGGGACTGTAGGGATTAGATCTAACCTATGATCATGTGTTATGATGGTATTTCATGACCAAAATCTTAGATAAATGGGGCTTAAGCCCTAGAGGATTAGATATCGATTGTCACATATCAAGCTTCTGGTATCGAGGAACAAAACAAATGACAATCAATGTGAACTTTGGATACTAACAAATATTGATAACATCCATCAGCTAACCGATAAATTCCCATCATAAAACTATGATGTACCTTCCCTTTGGATATTTATATGTTAGTTATCGACTTCTGAGCAATTAGAGATCGAAGGATGGAATGTCAACTATTGAGCATATCAAGCATCAAGCATTAGGGAGTGATTCAAAAAAATACAAATACATCGCTTTATAGTAATAGAACCTAAAAAATTAGTAGATGGAAGGTTTAGCAGCTCTCATTTGATAGGCTAGGGACCAGATTCTATCATGGTATTAGGTGTTAGTTTTTATGTAGCACAACGAGTAATCACCAGTAAACACCCCCAATACTAATGGACCTCGATATATTTGTTATCCAATGAGGATAAAAAGTGTGGGCTCCATCAAGTAACAGGATATCGAGCCCCATGATATCGAGTATCGACCTTTCAGATATCAGGAGGTCGGTTTCCTCCTAATATTGATAGATCTATGTAATATTCCCAATTTTCCCAAGCTAATGGGAAGATTCAATTTTTCTTTGTCTTATTTTGATTTTCATGTTGATGAATAAAATGTGAAGGAGGACATGTAAAACTCCTAAAAAAATCAAAATAAATCAATGCCCAATGTAAACAAGGCTAAATCTGGGCCATTTTACAAAACACACTCAAGTGTGAAAGAGGCTGGAGAAATTGACTGGGTCAACAGGACCAAATACACAGTGCTGTCTACATGCAATGTATCTCCTAAAGGCATAGCGCAGTTCATGTTGGAGGCCACTCATGTGAATGAAGCTAAACCATCAGGGTGGTTTAGGGTTTGACAAGATTTCCATATTATAAAAGGAAGAGGAAGACACCGAGGAGGGGGTTGATCATTTGATATTGCTGAAGGTATTTTCTGTTTAGACATCCCTCATTCTCTAGTTGTTTAGCTAAGAATAGTGTTGCTTAGCACTTGGGTGTTCCCGGTCGGGAATCCCACCTCTTCCATTGAGGAGCTCTTGGAGGAGACTTGTTCTATCTTGTCCACTATCAGGCTTTGGGCCAAGCTTCTTCTTCCAACTATAGGCATATCATGTTCAGGGTTTTTTTGTCTTTGTAAGCTGCAGCAGTGGAGGCAAGATCTATTCAGATCTAGGAAAATATAGTGCCTCTTCTCAATGAGTGAGTCTTTTATCCTCCTAGAAGAGTGTATTAGCTGATTAATATGAATTTTCAGATCAAGGCATTAGGCCTACTCATTAATGAAGCTAACAACGCAGTTTCCCTTCCATAACTGCGTTATTTGCAAGAGGAAAGTTGCAGGGTGTTTGAGCAACGTTTTTGAGGAGTGATCTCTGGTGTTAAGGAGATTTCCTTACACTGTGGTGATCCATGGATTGGCCATCCAATCCATGTTCCCTTCAGATATTGTTTGCATATGGTTCTATTTACTGTAGAATTTCTGAATACTACTGCAAGGCTGCAACTTAGATCTCAGATCTACTCACTGTTATTCATGATTTGCTCAGATCCCCAATGGGAATGCATTAAGGAGCCCATATAGTATAAAAATATGTATTGGATCTCTCTTTTTGTATACAGATCTGCTCTAGATATAAAGTGTAATATACATCAGCTGTAGCATCAATAAAATAATGTTGTCAATCTTTGCAGTCTTAATATGTTCTTGCAACACCTCAATCTTGAGGGTATCTTCATGTAAATCTTCTGTTTTATTTTGTACACTGTATAAGCTTCACCATAGATCTAATTTACTAATGTACATGTGATTATTAAGTCACCATATTGATCTACTACTTATATCTAAAGGGACTGCGTTATTTCTGAAGCAGTATTGTGCATATAGCTGTAGCCCCTCTCTTTGGGTGTTTTTCAGCTAGAGTAGGTTGTGGGAGATTTGTTTAACCCACAAATACTGCTTCAGAAATAACGCAGTATTAAAGAGATCTGTTTAACCCACAAAGAGATCTTGTTCCCTTATCATCACCACCCATTCTCCTATCTAGATCCGTGCTGTGGGAGCAGAAAAATGGAAGGATCAACCTTCCAACATAAAAATTTGACATAAAATATGTCAAGGAGGAGATCAGCAACATAACATATATTTCTGTTGATGCATCATCTGCGCTGTCATGGTTGAGCAGTGTAGATCTGTATTGGAAATCCAAACTTCTAGTGGATTATTCCAAAGATCTACACACTTGTATGGTACTTGATGACCAACTGCATGAAGAGGGCTAATTATTCCAAGAAGAGTTCATCTATAATAATGGTATATTCTTCTTGTCTAGAGCCTCCAAGCTCAAGCAGGAGATACTAAAAAAAGCTTAAAAAGAGTTATGTTTCAGCCATATGCACTCCATGAGGATCTACAACATCATCATGACAAGCTTTGATTGGGAAGGCTTGAAAGAAGAACTGTATCAGCATTTTCAAAGATGCATGAAGTATGTGGAGTTGGGGTAGCAATATGACTCCATGAAGGGGTAATTTCAGCCATCTCTTCCTTCTTTGGGAAGAGGATAAAGATCCATGCACAACTCCATGTGTATGAGAGGTATTGATGGTGAGGAATCTGATTATGTAAGTCAAGTTTTATTTTCTGATTATACATATTCTTTCACCATGTTTATGCAGGCCATGGCTCCAAGGAGGAGTCATATATCATGTAAACTTCATGGCAGATAGTGGGCCACTCAAGTTTCTAAATTTGGCCACTCCCTTGATGAACAAAGGGAGATTCTTTATCATGATGGGTGCTTCCCTAAGGCACCAAACCTATCTCACACTTTCAACTAAAGTGAGATGGTATGGGCTGCAAGTAAGTGGTGGGAAGACCACTTACCACATCTTGATCTGATGCAGGCAGAAGATACCCTGTGCTGGTACCATATGTGGGATTATGATCCACCTCCTCTTGTTCAAACTTCTATTTATATATTTTTAATTTTGCTTCCATACATGGATGATGTACTTGTCCTATTTTTGGATTTGTATGGAGGAAGAATAGGAGGCATGTGTGTACCACATGGGATGGATGCTCTCTTTGTATACTTTGCTACATATTTCAGGGAGATTAGGGGTTCAACCATGTTTGTTTTAGTGGAATTCTTGAAACTTTGTGGGATGGATTATGCACATCTCATGGTGATTTTGGAGAGACAACTCATGGGAGGATGGATTGGTGAACACTCAGCTTATGCAGAGAGATAGATCCTTGATGGTGTCACCAATGGGGAAGGAGAAGTGTTGCAGCACTCACCCTATCAGTTGCTTGAGGACAAGCAACATTTTGGAGGGGAGGACTGTAATATTCCCAATTAGCCCAAGCTAATGGGAATATTCAATTTTGCTTTGTCTTATTTTGATTTTCATGTTGATGAATAAAATGTGAAGGAGGACATGTAAAACTCCTAAAAACATCAAAATAAATCAATGCCCAATGTAAACAAGGCTAAATCTAGGCCATTTTATAAAACACACTTAAGTGTGAAAGAGGCTGGAGAAATTGACTGGGTCAACAGGACCAAATCCACAGCGTTGTCTACATGCAATGTATCTCCTAAAGGCACAACGTAGTTCATGTTGGAGGCCGCTCATGTGAATGAAGCTAAACCATCAAGGTAGTTTAGGGTTTGACAAGATTTCCATATTATAAAAGGAAGAGGAGGACACCAAGGAGGGGGTTGATCATTTGATATTGCTAAAGGTATTGTCTGTTTAGACATCCCTCATTCTCTAGTTGTTTAGCTGAAAATAGTGCTGCTTAGCACTTGGGTGTTCCCGGTCGGGAATCCCACCTCTTCCATTAAGGAGCTCTTTGAGGAGAATTGTTCTATCTTGTCCACTATCAGGCTTTGGGCCAAGCTTCTTCTTCCAACTACAGGTAGATCCTGTTCAGGGTTTGTTTGTCTTTGTAAGTTGTAGCAGTGGAGGCTAGATCTATTCAGATCTAGGAAAATTTAGTGCCTCTTCTCAGTGAGTGAGTCTTTTATCCTCCTGGAAGAGTGTATTAGCTGATTAAGCTGAATTTTTAGATCAAGGCATCAATACTGCTCATTACTGAAGCTAACAACGCAGTTTCCCTTCCATAACTGCGTTATCTGCAAGAGGAAAGTTGCAGGGTGTTTGAGCAACGTTTTTGAGGAGTGATCTCTAGTGTTAAGGAGCTTTCCTTGCATTGTGCTGATCCATGGATTGGCCATCCAATCCATGTTACCTTCAGATATGATTTTCATATGGTTCTATTTACTACAGAATTTCTTAATACTACTGCAGGGCTGCAACTTAGATCTCATATCTACTCACTGTTATTCATGATTTGCTCAGATCCCCAAGGGGAATGCATTAAGGAGCCCATCTAGTATACAGATCTATATTGGATCTATATTTTTGTATATAGATCTGCTTTAGATATGAAGGGTAATATACATCAGCTGTAGCATCAATAAAATAATGCTATCAATCTTTGCAGTCTTAATATGTTGTTGCAACACCTCAATATTGAGGTATCTTCATGTAAATATTATGTTTTCTTTTGTACATTGTATAAGCTTCACCATAGATCTAATTTTTAGATGTACATGTGATTATTAAGTCACCATATTGATCTACTACTTATATCTAAAGGGACTGCGTTATTTCTGAAGCAGTATTGTGCATATAGTTGCAGCCCCTCTCTTTGGGTGTTTTTCAACTAGACTAGGTTGTGGGAGATCTGCTTAACCCACCTAGTTTGATTTGTTTTTTCTCTGCTTTTGGATTTAGATCTTAGATAAGCTTATCTAAGGGATCCATGAGATACAAACTCATTTAGTGCACTAAATTCTCAGGATTGTGTTATTTCAGTAGGCACTTTTGTGCATTCCCATTTTGGGATGCTACAATCTAATAGGTTCTGATGTGGCACACTAGGTGGCAGTTCGATGTGGCACAAATACAGGGCTCGAGTAATGTGGCATGTTAGTGTGGTTTATGACATAGAGAAATTTCATGGTATGGAATGACATTGATCAAAGTGCACAATAGTGTTTATTTTGTAGCCAATGTGGTATGGATAAGGATGTGAACCAATGAGGCGGTGACATGTGGATAGGGACTACCATGTGTCATGGTACGAAAGTTGGTGTGCTTCTTGGAGGTAAATTATTATAGTGGCTATAACTTTGGATTCAAAGCTCAGATTTGGATGATATTTATATCCTTGGAAATATCTTGACAAACAAAAGACAATGGTGGCCTCATAAATCAGTTTTAAGGTGGTTGAGGAAGAAAAAATTTGACAACCCTCTCTCCATAATTCAAACTTGGAGTTCGAGTCTAGATGCCCTGCATCCTTAATCAGGATATTAAGGGGTTGGGTATGTTACATCAACCAATAACTAATGAACCTTCTTTAATGATTCCACCTAATTTATTCACATCAAATTACATTTCCTTGTGAGGCCTTATTTAATTAAGATGGCCCTAAATCTATCCCATGAACTAAGAGATTTAGGGTTGGACCTTAACATGCCAACATGGAAGTGACAATGGCATTAACGACCACAAATTTTGGTTGCTTTATTTCTATTGCTACAAATAACACAAACTATTATGTAATTTGAAACTTACTGTTGCATATTTTTCCAATACATACCTTTATAGATTATCCAAAATATTTCCCACTTGAAAATTTCCAATAGTTTTGGAAGTATGAAATTCTCTAATTAAACAAGTCCACCTCTCTTATAGTATGCATATGTTGTGTAATTTCTTTATTTGCATACCTTAAAGACAACACTCTTCTTATGAGTCTACATCTGATCCATGCATCAATGGTTGAAATACATCTCTAAAATATGCATCCATCGCACATTTCTCTCCCAAAATATCACAATCATGTATGGGGTGCGACTTGTATTACCATCCCCACATTGTAATTTTTTTATAAGGGTGGTCTACACAACAAATTTCCGAGTCTTGTTGTAATGTGTTTCCTTTACTTTATTAGTATATGGAATTGTTATATAAATCTCATCGAGTTGTAATACCTTGCCTATTGTAACTTACTTTGACTCTATGAATACTAAAGTGGCTAGGGGTTAGTGTGACTCACAACCTCCTTTCATATGAGATGGTGCTTCCATTATTTCACTGCCAACTTATACAAATGTATTAAGTTATTTACCATAGGTGGGTAAATATAACATTGCTTCTTTAAACAGATGAAAATGGAAATATGTAGGTCTTCTTCATTGTATAAGGATTTCTCCCATGACATTCTCATTGGCGTTAGTCTCAATATTGAAGCAATACTACAAAATTGGAACTCTCCAAGACGAGTGCTTGACTTATCCTTCCCTACAAGTCACTAAAAGACCTAGATTGTTATTTTCCCTCATGAAAAATCTTTCCATTTGTTGTCACAACATGATGTGTGAAGTGTGTTGAGCCCTCAAATTGTTCCTTCCATTGTCTCTTTTCATAAAGCTGAGACTACCTTAATTACTCTATGCTATCCCTTTTTGCGACAATATCTTGCTCATTACCTTGTTTAGATTAATAAATCGAAACATTTATAAAACCATGTTATTAAAGTGATAATTTAGATTATTAATTAGTCTCTACCTATTTTTTGGTTGCTTATGTGTTGGCCCGGAGAAGTATGTTTGATTGGTTGCAGAGTTCTTAAAGAGCGCACAAATTTATGATATGTTGCTACTCTGATGATGTTACTTGTAAGATCACAATACATTACTTATATTATGCTATTGGAGCTTGAGCATCTGGTCTTTTATTGATACTTAAGAAAAAAAAGTGACAAAGGTTGGCCTAAAAATAGATGGGATTTAAATCCACTTCGATAATTGGATCATATTGTAACAAATCACTCTCTTTTGAACTGTGGATGTAACAACATAAGATAGGTAACAATTTTTTGTCTTAATATGTATTGATTAGTTTTGATTTTTGGTTGGGTTGTTACTCATCTGATTTGTATAAATTCAAGTTCCTTCGAAGTTATTATGACTATTGAATATTTTAAAGGACAGGGGACAGTATCAGAGACTATTGTACCATTTTTTATATAATATATTATGCAAAATTTTCCTTCCTTAATTCTTAGCCATGTGAATAATTTCCTCAACCCTGATTGTTGAAGGAGGGCCATCCTTCAATGATCAGGTGTTGCAACTCTATTGATAGTTATATTAATTGAAGTATATCCTATATAAATTAATGTGTAGATTCTAAAATGCTCATGAAATTTACTAAATCACAAGACTAGAAGCTACTCTACTGATGTGTGGAAGCTAATTCACGATCAAGAACACATAACATCAAAACGCTAGAAGAAACATCACACATGCACAGAGATTTATCGAGGGGAAAGAAACTGCTCAAGACCCCTTACTATCTATATTGAATTAATTAAAGAATAGATATGAAATACATTGCTTGTTCAGGCATGAGCATAACCTGCAAGTGTATAGTCTATCTCTCTACCTAACTGGCTGAACTTGGATAATACTTAGCCAATTTTTCAAGCCTCCGAGATCATATTTCCTTTCGTTGTTCCTTGAGGAATTATCCCCTCTTTTTTAGGGAAATTCCTCAATTGTATTACGTAATTCCTATAGTCCCATTCTCTGACTGCATACACCACTTGTACACATGGGACTAGTCTACAATTGATAGTACATTTCCTGGGAATATCCATCTCAATTGGGTAACTCAAATTATATGCTTGCAACAATTATTTTGGGCTAATTTATTAGTTAAATGGATGATCATTGAGTGTGATTGAAGTTACATTGCACAACTTGACCTTACACTAGTTTCTCTAACAGTTGGAACTAGTTTAACTAACAATAACTCAAATTAACTGAAATAGATTGCTACAAATTAGAAATCAATCACACTAAATTGAACCCTAGCTTCCCCAACTTGAATTAACTAATTTAACTAAGTGAAAAGAGTTATGTGACCTTAGTTAACTACCTCCAAGATTTTTCTGATGTGGAAATTCGAATTTTATCTAGTTTTACCAAGGCAAGGTCAAACTGAGATTTTCTTGCTGCATTTTCAACACTCCCTCTAAAAAAAAAATGGATTATCTTCCACCCCAATATTGCCTTTATGGAACTCAATTTTTCCTCTTGACAAACCCTTTGTCAAAAAATTTCATCTTGTTTCTCTTTCAGAATGTACTGCAACAACATGATCTACCAATGCACACAATCTTTTAGATGGCGATACTGGATATCTATATTCTTGGATCGATAATGAAAAACAAGATTTTCAGAGATCTTGATACAACTCTGATTATCACAGTAAATCATTGTAGGATACATCATATGACCAAATAATCCAACAAGAATCTTTCTCATCCATATTTCCTCACATGCTTCTTGACTTGAAGTCATGTACTCTTCTTTTGTTGAGATGAGTGCCACAGAATTTTGCTTCTTGTTGTACCAAGAAACCGTTGTTGACCCAACACTGAAAATTCCTCCTGATGTGCTCTTTCAGTTTGATGGAATCCCCACCCAATATGCATTTGTGAAGTCACACAAATTCACTCCCTCTTTCCATTTGTACCATATTCCAAGCTGAGTAATGCCTAGGAGGTACCGTAGAACATGCTTAGCTGCACTCAAAAATACTTTGATCAGTCAAACCATAACTTGTTTCAACTAGTTGACTACATAACACATGTTTTTCCATTTGTTCAAGAGGTACATGAGTGAACCCACCAAATTCCTATAAACAGTAGCATCCACTTTCTCTCCTGAAGTGGCATCCTCCTTCCTCCATTTGGTCACTAGAGGTGTCTCCATGGGTTTTCAACTCTGCATGCAAAACTTCTGAAGTGTCTCGTTGGAATACTTGCCCTAGGAGACAAATAGTTCCCATTCTCTTTTCCATACTTTCAGTCTAATGAAATAGTGCATGAGACCCATGTCCTTCATTTTAAACTCTCTTGCAAGGTCATCCTTACAAGATATGATTAGTTGTTCATCACTAGTTAAAATCAAATCATCAACATATAAGACAATAATAAAAAATTTACCTTATACCAAAATATGATAGAGGTTTGCATCCACTTCACTTTTGGTAAAGCCCAAACCAGTGAGATAGTTATCGATCCTGGTGTACCAAGCACATGGAGCTTGCTTCAATCCATATAACGCCCGCTTGAGTATGCAGACATGTGAATCTCTATGAAAGATCTCCAAACATTTTGGTTACTAGATATACATCTCCTCCTCAATAACTCCATTGAGGAATGTTGTTTTCACATCCATCTGGTGGTTCTTCCACCCCATTTGTGCAATCAGTGCTATAATTGATATGATGGAAGAGTACCTTGCTACTAGAGAAAATTTCTCCTCATAGTCAATTCCCTCAACCTGAGAGAACCCCTTGGCTACAAATATAGCCTTGTATTTCTCTGTGCTTTTGTCTGCTGCAAGCTTCACCCTGTAAAGCCATCTCAAACCCACCACTAATTTATCCTCTGGTCTTGGGACCACTTCCCAAACATTGTTTCTGACTATGTAATCATATTCCTCTACCATAGAACTAGCCCATACATTTTTCTCTATAGATTCCTCGACTGAGGATGGTTTTGTCTCTACTATATCATTCATCGGAGTCAAGTAGCCAATGTACCGATCCGATGACCTCCTCTACCTGCATTGTGAAATGGGTGCTCCCACATTCTCTCTAGCATCATGAAATAATCTGCCAGGTTCCCTGGTTTTTTTCCTTCCTTCCATGGATGTCTGTACATGAGTGGTTGTCTCCACTCTCTAGTACTCTACTTTTGGCTGCTCCACAACTTCCCGAGGTTCTTCCTTTAGAGCCAAAATCTCCTGATCTAAATGCAAATGAAGCTCCCTCCCAAGAGAGCACCTCATTTCATTCTCCTCATCAAACTTCACATACCTTTGAACAACTCTCATTTTGAGGGATGGAAAATACACACAATAGTTGTGAGGTGTTTCTATGTACCCCAAAAATATCCCCAAATTTTTTGTCGACTCTAGGTTTTCCTTGATTCCTTGGAGACATGGCAATATACTAATGCTCCAAAGATCCTGAAGTGTGACAAATATGGTTTCTTCCCTGAAAATTATTCTTCTAGTGTACTCATCCCAAGAATCTGATGAGGAATATTGTTCTACAAATAGACCATTGTGTTGCATGATTCAACCCACAAGTGTAGTGGTATGCCTTGGTCATGCAACATCTTCCTTGTTACTCCCATAATACTTTTGTTCTTCCTCTCAGCCACCCCATTTTGTTGTGGGTTATGGGGTGTTGTCAAATCCCATAGAATGCCTTCATTTACACAGAAATTTTTAAAATCATTCAACTCGTACTCACCTCTGTTATCGATCCTGAGAGACTTCACTTTTTTTCCAATTTCTTTCTTAACAAGTGCTTTAAATTCAACAAACTTGGATAATGTATGGTCTTTCTTCTACGTGAAGAATATCTATCACTTCCATGAGAAATAATCTACAAATATAACATAATACATGTGCCTGACAGTGGAGGCTATCGATAAAGTTCCTAAGACATTAGAGTGGATCCTTTTAAGGACTGCATGTGCCCTATTGTCCTGATCATTGAAGGTGGCTTTTGTGTACTTCCCTAAGGTACACCCTTTGCATGTATCTAGTTTCTCTATTACTCTTTTGAGGAGGCCTGTGGTGACCTTCTACATGATCTTCAAAGCTCCATGATGCAAATGGCCAAGTATTATATGCCATAATTCACTGACATCTCAGCTTTGCACCTTCTTTGCCTTGGTGCTCAATGCAACATAGTCTTCAACATCCAGCTTGTAGAGGTTCTTCACTCGAACCCCAATCTGCTTCACTTGTCCCATGGTGATGTGCCTTAGGAATGCCTTACCTTTGTTAAATATCACATCATAGCCATGGTCTTCCAACACCATGATGGAAAATCAGATTCTTCTTTAGACACGGTACAAACATCACATCCTTGAGCCTGAGAGGGGAGCCCAACTCCCTCTGAAAGGTGATTTTGTCGATCTCGGTCAATACCTTCCATAATATCCCATATCGATGTGCATCTGGAGATATTTCTCTGCCAAGTCACTGGAAAATTATCTATTCCCCGTCACGTGGAACGAGGCACCACTATCCAAATGCCACACACTTCCCATCACTCTGCTTTCCAAGAATGCAATGAGGGTGAAGTCAAGCTCGAATTGTGAAGACAAAGCTTCACCTGCAACTTCTCCTGATTTGTTATTTCTTTCCTTCTTACTTTCCTTCTTTTGTGGAAACTTCGTGGCATAGTGCCCAAATTCATGACATTGAAAGCACTTGATTTTGAACAAGTCTTTCTTTTCCCCCCTTGATTGGATTCTGGTTTGGATTGGAATTTATTCCATTTTCCCTTCTTTTCCTTTCTTTTCAAGGCACAATTTTATTCATCCTCTCCCTTGGATGAAGTCTCATCTCTGGTACTCCACCTTATTTCCTCTTGTACCAAATCTAACCATAACCACTCCCAATTCTGTAGTTTCTCCCTTCCATTCACTGAATTTTAGTAGCGGTGTCAGCTCTTGGGAAGGCATAGAAGTGCTAGGATCACCAAATCATCATTTGAGACTGTGATACCAACCCCTACAAGTTCATCATGACATTGTGTGAACCTACTCAGATATTGTTGAAATGGGTCATTCTTCTACATATTTATACATCAAATTTTATCCTTGAGTGTCAGTTTCTTCTGGTCGCTACTATTTTGGAACATGTTTTTCAATGCTTTCCACGTTGCATATGGATTCTCTTTCATATGGATATTTGAGGCAATATGGTCTCATACTCCCTCCAATATGATTCTCCTCACCTTGGATACACACTTCTTCCATTCTGCTAGATTCTGAGTATCAACTGCTACTGGTTTCGGGATATCAGTGTCAATGATTTCCTTCAACCCATTATCTTCCAGTACTGCCTCCATGTGGTCTTTCCAAGCAACATAATTCGAGCTTCCCTCAAGGGCATACTCGAGTCTTAGTCCATAGAAATCCATCCTTCTAGCTCTGAATAATTGATCCTACAAATTTGATCCTCTTGCAAAGAAAAATTCAAAATCACTTCTCTAATGTGAATTATGCTTTGATACCATGTAGAAATTAATTTTTAGATTCTAAAATGCTCATGAAATTTACTAAATCACAAGACTAGAAACTACTCTACTAATCTATGGAACCTAATTCATGATCGAGAACACATAACATCAACATGCAAGAAGAAACATCACACATGCACAAATATTTATCTAGGGGAAAGAAACTACTCAAAACCACTTACTATTTGTATTGCATTAATCAAAGAATAGAGACAAAATACAATGTTTTCTCAAGCCTAATTACAAATTGCAAGTGTATAGTTTATCTCTCTTCTTGGCTGACTAAACCTGGCCAATACTTAGCCAAATTTTCAATCTTCCAAGCTCCTATTTCCTTGCATTGTTCCTTGAGGAATTAGCCCTTATTTTTTTATGGAAATTCCTCAATTTGATTTCGCAATTCTTGTAAGCCCATTCTTTGACTGCATGCACCACCTGTACACATGGGAATAGTCTACAAGTGATAGCACACTACCTTGAAATATCCATATCAACTGGGTAACTCAAATTCTCTGCATGCAACAATTATTTTGGGTTCATTGATCAATTAACTGGATGACCACCTAGTGTGATTGAAATTACATTGCACAACTTGACCTTCCACTAGTTTCTCCAATAGTTGGAACACGTTTAACTAACAATAACTCAAATTAACTGAAATATATTTCTAAAAAATAGTAATCAATCATACTGAACTAAACTCAATATTCCCCAACTTTAATTAACTGAGTTAAATGAGTGACAAGATCCATGTCACCTCAATTAACTACCTCCAAGATTTTGTTGATGTAGAAATTCAAATTTTCTCTAGTTTGACCAAGGCGAGGTAAAACTAATATTTTCTTGCTACATTTTCAACATATCCAAGTTACGTTTATGCTTTCATTGTATAATAGTTTCCATTTACAACAATTTTTATATGCACTTGTTCTTTGAGGGGATTGTGGATTCTTGTAATGGTATGAGTTGATACTTGTAGCATATGTGGGTTTATTTACTATTCCTCTTGATGTTTTTCTCATTATTTGTAACATAATTTGTCTTATGGTTCATTGAATATTTGTTCCCTATTATTAACGATTGAGTTAGCATTGATTATGGACTCTTGTTACTCATAGAATGATTGATAATGGTTATAGTTGTTACTTGCGGAAGATTGCTTTGTTACAATAGGACTTGGATTCTTGTGTGGTGATTTTGTTGTTTCTTTCTCAGCATGAAGTCTATGGTTAATTTAGATTCCTGAATTAGTTATTTCAAGTTCCTATCTTTGAAATCTCCCATGTGATTGAATTTGTGTGTGTTCATTTCTTGACTACACGACCATTGGACAACCATCATTAGAAAACATTCCTCGCCTGCATATATTTTGCACACAACCTTGAAATAGCAAGATGATCCCTAATTTGACAAAGTAGATGTGAATTGTTATAGTTTCCTCAAGTTGAAATTTTTAGTGGTTTACATTTTTAGCGTTGTTACCGAGGAGGTTGAAAGGGCATGAAGAAGTGATATAGTGTTAGATAGTTGCATCGTTTTGGTATTATTGGGGCCTGAGTTTTAAATATGAGAGGGGAATCAACCTACACATTTGACCACCTATCTCCCTACGAGGATAGAACATGGTAGCCTCTTGTCCCACTCATACCAAAATAATTAGATTTCACGAGTGAATCATATAGGAATGTATGCCTAAAGATAAGAAAACTAGCAAGAAAATAACAATCCTACATGTACAATAGGTCAGAAACAATAGGAATTGGGGAGGAAGACACACACACAGACACAGATATATATATATATATATATATATAGACCCATTCATACATCCATCTTAAGAAGACATTCTTCCAAAATTGTTGAAGCTAGACCCTAAGAGAAAACCATTGTATCATAAAAGACTCTATACGGTGGAAGAATATGAACAACCCACTGAGAGACATGCCATAGAATATAGATATGGGCCTGAGCATTAACACCTGGTTGTAGGACAAGGGCAAAAAAGGGATTCTATATCAAATTCTTGTAGTCTAGTCTGAGGGACATCCCCTGAGACCCTTCGTCTTGACCAAGGTAGTGTTGTTAAACCTATGGAACCAAATCTAGTCTCTCCCATATTGTTTTAGTGATTTCCCCCTAATTTTGGATTTCCAAAAGGATATTGGAGGATCTGGGAAGATATGGCCAATACTAATTCCACAATCCAGTTCCCTATTGTTGATACTCAGGGAAATTCCCCTATGAAACCTATTTACTTGGCAGCCCTTCCCAATTTCCATGGAATTAAATTGAAGACCCAGATGCCTTCTTGTTCTAATTTGATGTGTTATGTCAAAGTTATGACTATACTGATGATTTGTAGAACCCGAAATTGTTCCCAACAACTTTAAGGGGAGAAAATTTGAGGTAGTTTATAGGCCTAGGTTGCAATACTATAAAAACATGGGATGAGATGAAGAAAGAATTCCTTGAAAAGTGTCAAGAATATTGCAGAACTTGCGAACTTAAGGAAGATTCCTTTAAAATAGCACAAAAGGAAGAATGAAATTTGGAATACTTCATGGATCAGTTTCAGTATAATGTACAAAGATCTCCATATTCCTCATTGAGAGGATAGTTTTTGAAAACAATTCTAATTAAGGGAATACGAGATGAATGGTTGGATTTTCTGAATCTAGTGGGAAAATGAGACATTTCTAAAGAAAATTATGATAATATATGTAATTTATGTGGAAGTTGTTCATGAGGATCAACCATGAGTAGAGTAGGAATCAAGGACCTTTCTAAGGTCACAAATTCAGGCGCCATAGGAGTAACTCGCATGGATACTGGTAATTTGTTGGAAGATTTAAATGCTGACATCATTGGAGCATTTACCTCTCAGTTGGATGTACTTCAAGCCAAACAAAATTTTTACAAGTTGAGAAGGTAGTTTCTATACTTTTTCCCAATATGCAAAATGAAGCATCTTTCTAGAGAATTCCTAGTGAAGGTTGTAGAAATATGTGAGATTTGTGATGAGGAATATTCTACAAAAACATGCCCATCCTCTTCCTAACTAAAATTAGTTTACTAGGGCACCAATGAGGAAGTTGAATCAACTTTCTTTGTGGGATCAAAGAAGCCATGGAAACTATGACCCTTAGGTATGAATCTTGAACCCTTTTCATTTTTCAATACTTGGGCTAATCAATGTAATCCTCCATAAACACAACAATTCCCCCCCCCCCTCCAATGGAAAAATCCCCAACAATTCCAATATCCTCACCATGGACACAATGGCCAGTTAAACCAATGAAAAATCAACCCTAGCCACTAAATTGGTGAGGTTCTCCCTTTCCTGGACAATAATTTCCAACACCCCAACCATAGTTACTTTCATTGCTTCCCCCACAAGCCTTACTATAGTATCTTGTGAATCCCCCAGTCAATGATCCAATAAGTGGTGTTACACTGAAAATTGTCATCCTGACATTCTTCCATGTGTATGAGCTCATTATTACTCATACTTCTCCCTTTTGCAAGTCTAACATATCAGTTCCTCATGTCAAGCCTTGAAAATCAGAAAAAATTCCTAAAAGTCTCCTAAACCTTGGTGTCGCACTTTCTGGCTATCTTGCCTGCGGTCCCGCACCCAATGTTCAGCTTTCCTGCGTTCCTGAATGCACTTTATCTTTGTTATAGGTGTGGACCCCTTTAAGTATAATAAGGCACAAGTAAATCCCAAAAATATCAATTAAAGTAAATTCTGGAAGCTTCTAGAATGGATCTTGCAGTGGCAGAACCGCTCTTGTGAGGTGCATGAATCCCTTACCTTATGGAGCTAACCCCTTGATGTGAGGAGCTTATCCCTTTGAAGGAGGATTCTATCCCTTCATACTTGGAACAGAAAACCTCCTCTTTTCCACTATAAAAAGAGGCATTGGGTAGCCTCAAAGGGAGTTCAAGCTTTTAGAATATTTGAAGTTAAGTGCTGTTGAGATTTAGACTCAGTTAACCAAGACTTTTGTGAGGAGAGATTACATACCTCTATTTGTCTTGGTTGGAGGAGTGCAGAGCTTATCAAAGTAAAGGAGACTCTTGCTTCGGACCCCGGAAAGTCATGTGCAACATCAAGGCTCAGGTTGTAAGGATTTTCTTCTTTTGAAATTAATACAAATATACTCATTTTTCTCAATAAGCTTTCAATCAATGGTTTATTTCATAGATTCCTTGATCACTATGATAAGCATGGTTTATGATGATTTCTATACAGGTGCTATGTAATATTTTGCTTGTTTGTGACTGCAGGTTTACAAGCGAAACTCCTTCAAGCGCGCGAGGGATAACAACAACTTCAAACAAGCACTGGACAAACGGTAAGTCTTTTACACCTATATAGAGCTTTTCATAGATCATATATGCTTAGAGAAAGATTAGTCTATTTAGCTGTTTGTTGCTAGATACTTTTAGTACTAGGGAGATCGGTCTTATCCGCAAGACGGATTAATCCATACAACAAATTGGCGACTCCACTGGGGAAAGAACTTGTTGTTTTTGGTTCTCTTTTATTTTGATTTGAGGAAACATTTTTCTTGGTTTTTGATTGATTGACATCTGCCTAGGTAGCTTAGGTTTTCTCTGTTTTTGAAAATTTTGAAATCCTTTAAGTTTTTCTCTGGTTTTTCCTGGGACCGCACTTTGCCTTGTTTGCACAGTGCGGGTAGTTTCGCACTTTTCCTGTGTAAACAGTGCGGGACCGCACCTCTGATATCTTGGAGCCTGCAGACCCTGTTAAAGTTTTGAAAAAATTCAGATTTCTTTCTTTAGTTTATCTTGATTTTGATTTTCAATTTTTGTTTTCTGCCCATATTGATGATTGTTTCTGTCAAAAGCTTTCTGTTAATAAATCTCAGCAGTATTGGTGTTTTGATGATTTTCTAGAAGTTTTGCGTTTTGGATTGCATTTCACTTGGTCTTTGTAGCGATTTGAAGAATTTGACATTTTGAAGTACCTCAGATTACCTTGGTCTTTTTGGTCTTTTTGCCGGATCCGACCTGATTATGAAATCATCCTTTATTGAGAAATAGAGTTACCTGTTTCTTTGCAAATCTTCAAAAAGAAACTTTGTTATTGGTTTTTGAATTTCATTTTTTATAAAAACATAATTGAGTGTTTTCGATCTGTTTGTTATTCTGGACGAATAGATCCTTAGTTTGTTGAACAACTAAGTAAAACATTCTTCAAAAAAATCTTAAAGATTTTATTCATTTAGATTATTAAAGTTTGTAGTTTTGAGTGCTATTCAACTTTGTAGATCTCGAAATTAGTTTTTAGTTTTGAGTGCTTTTAAAATTTTTAGATTTCTTTTGAAGGAAAATTGTTTTGTAGCTTCAAGTTTTTGGAAAGTAAATGGATTTTTATTATGAGCTTTGATCATTTGTTGGAAAAGACAAAAATATTTTCTTTCAAAATATTCTTTATGTTTAAATAAGGAATTGTTTATTAAAGAGTTGCATTCTCTAACTTTTCCTTAATTAGAATTTCATTGAAAGAAAACAATCTGATTATCATTTTTAGGTGCATTTTTAGTGTCTTTTGGAAATCGAGTCTTCACACCATCAGAGTTTCATTTCCGCACCCATTGACTTAAGAAAAAGCTCTTAAAAGTAACGCTTAATTAAAATTCATCTAGCAATATTTTTATTTTCTAGGGCTCTTATCACCAACATAGCTTAGGCTAGTATCTTGGAGTAGGGAGTAGTTAACTCTCCAAGGTAGTAAAAACAAACAAGTAGACAAATCTTACGGTAGGATAAAAATCCAATTGTAATTTGTATAATCTGGGAAGCTTCTCTTAAAGAAGTCAATCACGAGATCATGTCCGAACCTTTGAGACAATCAATTATGTTTCATTGGGGAAGATAGAAGATTTTGCGTGTATTACAAACGGTAAACCTCGGATTAACCATTGTCGAGAAGCCTGGGGTCACTTGTCGGTAAACCTCAGATTAACCATGTCGAGGAGCCTTCAAGGGGATTGAGCTTGCTACTCTGCCCTTGCGCGTGAAATCAGATCGTAGACTGTTCCCCCAGTTATATTTGTTGTTGTTGGTAACCTTAGTGTCTATTATCTTAAGATTATTTCCTAAGGTGACGGTGAAGGAAAAATCTCACTATACCTGGAGCAGACGTCGACTAGACTCACTTGGACTCTCTGGGGGGTTCTCTTCACACGAGATGGTTTTGTGAGGAAACTTGTGCCAGTCTGTTTCATTAAGCAGGTTTTCGGGGTAACTGTTCCAACTGCCCTTTCTGTGTTAAATTTCTACTAAGTTGGATTTCATCACCAACTAGTGTTTTTAGTACGGAAAGTTACTGTTTGTGCGTGGTTTGAACTCTTAGATTTTTTAAGCATGTGATTCAGCTGTTTGTTTCTTTAGAGACTTTAGGTGTTTTCATTGAAATTTTATTTGTTTGCGTGTGATTAGTTAATATTTAATCGTGGCGGAATTGCCAAGACAATCCCAGAGACTACAAGGGAAACCCCCTGAATATACACCAAGTCAGCTTGAAGGGCTTCGTGCTCTGGTATCATCTAGTAGTGGTAGGATTAGATCAATAGAAATTGGAAGTTCATCCATAGTTGTCCATCTTGATCATAAAATACCTACAATAGAATACATTCAAGAACCGATTTCAGTTTCTGAGGTTGCTGGTAGTATTCCTGCTTCCAGTGAATTGGCTGAAGAACCTGAAATCTCTGAACTTGAAACTGAACCTTCTGTCTTAGAAACATCCTCAGGATTTATTTCACCAACTTCTAGCGATCTTGATTCACCTAGGGTAAGAAATATTGTCACTGACGATCTTCCAGCTGGTCTTATTTCCATTGAAGAACTTACTAATCCAGACGAAGATATATCTCTTCCTGACTCCCCTCAATCCTTAAATCTTAGGGAGCGTGAATCTATTTTCTACAGCCCTATTCGAACTAGTGCTTGGTATCTATCTTTAACAAACTTTTTAGAGAATCCGAGTCTTGATTTTTCTCCACCTCGAGTTCCATTTCATCCTACACCCAGAGGTTACTATCTGCCATCCATTATGGCTGGAGAGTCATCCATGTTTTCCTAGACACCGGAATCATTTTTACATGGTGGTCCTTCTGTTCCTTCGGGATATCAGGCTCTGTCTGGTACTTTCTCGGGAGCAGCTCCTCAACCAATTGAACAAATGTTGTCATCTGGTAATAGTGGTGTTAAAATTGAAACGTCGAACGCAGCGCAAATCTATATGATGTCTAGTAATATTCTGAATCCTCAACCTTGAGGCAGTCAGTTACCGCCTGGGGGGCCAACACAGGGAAATCCGTTACCGCCTGGGGGGCAACCTTCAGGTAGTCAGTTATCGCCTGGGGAGCAACCTTCAGGAAGTCAGTTACCGCCTGGGGGGCAACCTCGAGGTAGCTTTTTCCCAGGACAAACTGTGGAATCATATTATTTTGGGGGACAACCCCAAGGGCAGTACACACCTCAAGGGTATCAACCTTCAGGACAGTATATGCCCCAAGGTCAACAACCCCAGACTCAATATGCTCCTCAGGGTCCTTATCAACCCCAGCTTCAGTACGCGCCTCAGGGTTATCAACCTAAAGGTCAGTACCCAATTCAAGGTTTCCAATAGCCTTTTGGTCAACCATCTATTCAAGGAGCCGGAAATGTACCACTTACTTATCAACCCTACGTTCAACCAGGTTATGGCCCTTACGTTCAACCTTTTGCGGGACAATACCCCGGAATGAATATGGTGTGGGATCTGTCCCAATATCAACAGCCTATGCAGCCTAATGTGCAGTTTCCTTATCAACCTGGACAACCTTTAATTCCTGGTCCAACTCAGCAACCTGTCCAGCCTACTTTTCAACCTTCTGCACCTAGTACTGTTCAGCAAGCTGGTCCTAGTTCACCTAAGACTCCGCCTCAAACTGCTGCAACTGCTGCTACGCCTGTTCAACCTGTAATACCTGCTTCTGGAGTATATTTAACCCCGAGTTTGTCTATCCCTGCATCCGTGCAAATCCCTCAAGTCTTTGTACCCCAGTCAGGATCTTCGGTTCAGACTTCGGTGCAGATGCCTACGGGACAAGCCGGTACAAGTATAGTTGTCATAATTCAACCACAATTCACATATCAACCATACCAGGGATAGCTGCAATTCGATCCCTATACACAAAATCCAAACTATCAGTATCAACGGTACCCTGGCTATACTTATCAACAGCCTCAACAACCCTAGCTCGGTCTGGTTAATCCTGGTTTTCCAGGAGGTTATACAATTCCTAATGCTAATCTGATTCCCAGTTATCTTGGGTATCCACCTCCTGGAACTGCTTTGGCTACTCAAGGTTTTCGTGACCCTAACCGTCAGTTACCATTTATCGCAACTTTGGATTTACCTGATTTGACGCGCCTTACGAATGATCCAATTTTTTATTATCCGTATTGGCCGCCAATGCCGCATAAGTTGCCCAGTGATATACCAAAATTTGAAGGTAAGTCAGGAGAGGATCCATCAAATCACGTCATGACTTATCACCTTTGGTGTGCGTCTAATTCAATCATTGATGATTCGATTCGCTTACGTCTTTTCCAAAGAACTCTTATTGGTCTTGCAGCCAAATGGTACATTGAGTTACCACGAGGCTCGTTTCATAATTTCAGTCAGTTAGCAACTGCCTTCTTGACTCATTTTCAGTTGCCGGTCAGATACGACAATGGCACGGAATTATTAACTTCACTGAAACAATCCACGTCTACGTATATTTCTGATCATATTCATGAATGGCGACGTAGGAGACGTTTGGTGAAAGTTTATATTCCGGATCAAATTTTGGCAGAATGGTTTGTTAAATCATTGTTACCCAAGATTACTAAATATGTAGCTAAGGCTGGTGTTGTTACTGAAGAGAAAGTAATTTCTCAAGCTCAGTACCTTGACCTCGTTTACACGCAGTCAGGTACTTTACATGAAAAAATCCCAGACCTTCCGAAACAAGGTCAAATAGCTGCTTCTCCTTCAGGGTCTCATGCCGCTGACGGTATGATTGGTACGGTCAATACTAAAAGTAAGAAGAAATATTCAAAGAATTCTTCTCCAATTATAACTTTACCTAACTTCCCGAAAGGAGAATCTTCCCTCGAAGTTTCTGCTGATATTCATGTTGTGGAGACATCTACAGCTAAATCTAAATCTGGTAGTAAAAATAAAGGGAAGAATAAAAACAAAAAGAATTCGAAAGAAAAAACTGATAAAAATGAATCCAATGACGAAAAACGTAAACCACGTTATCCTTGTTACATTTGTGAGGAAGATCATTTTACTAAGGAATGCCCACATCAGGCCGAGGTTGCAAAATTCGTCAAAGGTTCACAACCTGCTGTCTTGAAGGATCCCTTTCCGACTCAAGATAGTAAGATGGTTGGTTCTACCTCGACTGCTTCAGAAGAGCCCATTTTGATGATGTCTCATGTAAGGATTGCGACGCGATCACAAGATTATGGTACTAAGAATCCTGTTTATAGTAAAGAAGTAGAATCTTCTAATGAAAAAACATCAACTATACCTCCTCCTGTTTCTTGTCCATTACAGATCGAGAAACCAAATCCAGACTTAATAATCAAACCGCCTGCTAAAAGTGTTCTTCGTAAATCAGCTTTCAATCCACATGCAAGAGCTGCTCGGAATTACAACATTGTTGAAGACTTAGCTATTTCTCCTTCAGCGATGTCGGCCTTGGAAGTGCTGCAATCATGCCCAGCACAGCGTAAATTTATTTTGTATGCCATAGGAGCTGTTGATATTCAGGATTCTAATCTTATAATATTTGATCTAGAAAATAGTACACCTCGCCTACCTCACCAAATGGCTTTCCAGATTCCGGTGACAGTAAAAAATAGACCGATCTATCGGACTGTGATTGATGAGGGAGCTTCAACGTGTATTATGTCGATTCAGTGTTGGAAATCGCTTGGTTCTCCTACATTGAACCAATCTCCGACGATTCTTAAGGCTTTTGATGGTCGAGGTTTCCACCCTTTTGGTATTTTGCAGGATTTACCCATAGGGGTCGAAGGTAAAATTGTAAATCTAGATGTGGAAGTGGTTGATGCCCCTCTTGATTACAACCTTCTTCTGGGTCGTAGTTGGTCTTACACTATTACTATTGTTGTTTCTTCAGTCTTCCGACTCATAAAATTTCCATATCAAGGAAGGATCGTTACAATAGATCAGTTAACTTATTTTTCTTCCGACCCAGCCTCTATAGAAAAAATCCAACATGTTGGTAAAGCGGCTATCCCGTATAAGAATGTTGGACTAGGTTTGCTTAAATATTCTGCTTTGCTAGGAATTTTTGCCATTCCTCCTCCTAATGTATCGCCTTCTGTTGCAACTATTCATATGATTTCATCAGACTCTGTTATGTTTGATGATCCTTGGATCATACCTTCTGAATCCGAGTTAGATTCAATTGATGGCATGATGCCTTTGAGTCCATTTGAACTTGCATATCAGGCTGTACAGTCATTTTCCGACCCCTCTTCAATCGAAATTGATCCAGTGAATGGGATCCATGAGGAATCACTTTCTATATCTAGTTCAGCTACAACGGCATTTCCTGAACCTGTTCATTCTGATGAGCAGATTCGTGAATTATTGTCTGTTGACGATTTGCCATGGGAAGATCTACATCACTGATCTTCGTTTTTACCTGAAATAGATCATTTTGAAGATGATTTTGCTTCAATTTTTACTGCTGAATATGTCAAAGAACCCCAGAATCCATTGAAAAATCCTGATTCTGAGTTAAATTTGGAAAATATTTCTCGAACGATTCCAATTGAAATTTCAGTAAAACCTGGAATAATTGAAAACATTCATATAGGTGCTTCCTATACTGAAGAAGAAATTCAAACTTATAAAGCCCTATTTCAAGAATTCCGTGATGTGTTTGCCTGGTCCTATGAAGAAATGCTAGGAATTGATCCCTCAATTGTCATACATGAAATAAAGACTTACCCAGATGCCAAACCCATCCGTCAACGTCTACATCAAATGCATCCTAGAAAAGCTGCTGCTATCAAAGCAGAGGTTGAAAAATTACTTCATGCAGTTTTCATTTATCCGATTCCCTTAACGAATTGGGTATCTAATATTGTTCCTGTGACTAAAAAACAAGGAACGATACGAGTATGTATCGATTATAGGGATATCAATCGAGCTTGTCCCAAAGACAATTATCCAACTCCCTATATCGATCAAATAATCGATGATTGTGCCGGCAGTGAAATGTTTTCCTTTATGGACGGCATTTCAGGGTATAATAAAATAAACATACTCCCTGCTGATCAGCCAAAAATAGCTTTTATTTGTCCATGGGGGACATTTTCTTACTGCAAACTACCCTTTGGATTGAAGAACGCTGGAGCAACTTTTCAAAGGGCAATGTCTTATGCGTTTCATGACATTAAGCACATTGTGCAAACTTATCTCGATGATTTACCTGCTCATTCATCACGCAGGGCTGACCATCTCACACATTTACGTGCTATCTTTATGAGATGTCGGCATTATCGAATTCGGCTGAATCCACACAAATGTGTTTTTTGTGTTGAGTCAGGTCGTTTACTGGGATTTTTTTGTCTCGAAAGTAGGTATTCACGTCGATCCGTCGAAGGTCGAAGCTATTGTCAAATTACCTCCTCCTTCAACTTTACGCCAACTCCAAATTTTACAAGGGAAAGCAAACTTTTTACGTCGATTTATTCCTAACTACGCCGAGCTTACAAAAGGTTTTACCGGGTTGCTAAAACAGAACATTCCATTCTTTTGGGATGAGATCGCTAATCGATCTTTTGATGCACTTAAATACGCGTTGACCCATGCACCATCATTGCATCCTCCCAACTACAACCAGGATTACATTTTGTACCTCACTGCTTCTCATTCCACTATTGGGATGGTGTTAGTTCAGGAAGATGAATCTCATACTGAACATGTGATTTACTATCTTAGTCGAAATCTGCATCTGACTGAGATTAAGTATACGCATGTGGAGAAATTGGCTTTGGCAGTTGTTCAAGCTGTCCAACGATTTAGACATTACATATTGTTACGCAAAACTATGGTAATTTCTGATTGCAACCCTCTGATGTACATTTTAACCAAACAATTGCTAGGGGGCAAGTATTCCAAATGGATAGTCATCCTGCAAGAATCCGACTTGGAATTTGAAAAATCCAAGGCGAAGAAATCCTTGGTCTTTGTGGAACTAATGTGTGATTTCCCCTCTACTGATACTGAAACTATGGCAGAGCAGCCCATTGCGGACGAATCTCTGTTTCTTATCAGTACTCTTGATTCATGGTATGGGGATATTATCTTTTATCTCCAAACCCAATCTTTTCGGCCTGAAATCTTGCGATCTCAGTGACAGAAGATACGTTTCCAATCCCAACAGTATAATATTATTGGTGATACACTTTATCGTCATGGAGCGCATTCTGTTTTCCGACGATGTCTTATTCATGAACAAGCTGAAAAGGTTTTAAATGACTACCATTCTGGAGCATGTGGCGGTCATATGTCTAGGTATTCCACAACCCAAAAGATATTGCGCGCTGGTTATTTCTGACCGTCGTTATTCAAAGATTGTATTTATGCGGTCCGGAAATGCCACAATTGTCAACTTTTTGATCGTAAGATGCGCGCGCCACCTACTCCTCTTCGTCCCATAATTTTTGTTGGTCCTTTCGCAAAATGGGGTATCGATTTTATTACATGTAACCCTCACTCGGCCGGGGGGCATGCCTATATTATCTTAGCAGTATATTATTTTACTAAGTGGGCCGAGGCGATGCCTACATTTTCAGATGACGGCAAGACTGCTGTAACTTTCGTATTTAATCACATAATTTCTAGGTTCGGTGTTCCTCAAGCCATTATTACTGATCATGGAAGCCATTTCGGAATGTCATGATGACTGAACTGACAGAATAGCTTGGCCTGCGCCACGATAGTTCCACTCCATATTATCCACAAGCCAATGGTTTGGTCGAAGCCATAAATAAAGTTTTAGTCACCATGATCAGACGAATTATTGGTATTCACAAGACGAATTGGCATTCCATGTTATTTTCAGCACTTTGGGCATATCGAACCTCGGTCAAAACATCAACTGGTTTCACTCCCTTTCAACTCGTTTACGGTTTGGAAGTGGTGTTGCTGATTGAATGCGAAATTCCATCTTTGAAATTAGCCATAGAGTTACTCCCAGCTACGTCTGAAGAGGAGAAACGTTTTTTGTACTTGGCTCAATTGGATGAAAATCGGAGAAACGTTGCAATAGCAAACGAGGCTCATGTCAAAAGAGTAAAAGCTCAGTATGATAGAAGTGTTACCCCTCGGAATTTTTCAAAAGGAGACCTAGTCTTAGTTTATGATCAAGCCAATGATAAGCTAGGAGCTGGGAAATTCGTGCCCATGTGGCATGGTCCTTTTATTGTTAAGCGAAAGCTGGCAAAAGGGGCCTATGAGCTGATAGATTTTGATGGTATCCTTTTAGATAAGCCCAGAAATGGGTTATATCTGAAGCGATATTATGCTTAAACCTGTTGTGGAGATCTTTTATTTTTTAGGTTATATTTCTTTACTGTTGGTGTGTCTTAGATTAGAAAGGTGTGCCTAGTTTAGAAGTGTGTTTTTATCACTTTTCCTGCTTATCTGAGTTTTACTCTTGATATTGCAGATGACGACGTCTCTTCAAACCTACATTGGTTTTGCTGATGGTGCTTGTCGTAGTACACAGAACATTTCTTCCGCAGCATGGGTTATCTATTCACCCTCTGACGAGTTAGTTTCCATGCATGGGGTAAGCCTTGGTCAAACAACGAATAACATTGCCGAGTATAGTGCAGTGATTGAGTTATTATCTGAGTCCATATCATTTGGGATTCGGAGTTTGACTGTGAGGTTGGATTCTGAACTTGTTGTATTACAGCTTAACAGGATTTATGCCATTATAAATCCAGTGTTGTTACGGTTATTTTTAAGAGTTCGTCTCTTGGAACGTGAATTTGACTACATTGAATATCAACATATTCCAAGACATTTAAATACATTAGCAAACGCAGTTGCTTCTAGTATGATAAATCGACATTTTCATTGATCAAAACAGTAAAACAAACAACATTCATAAAATGTACGCAGATAGCCGGTAAATAGTGATATATATCATAGGATAGAAGTGTTTTCAAAAAATATACATCGTCTTCGATCATAGGTTGGAAACACCTTATGATCGGCAAATGATAACACAAAAAGTCCAAAATATGAGTCTACAACACAATCATCCCATCACTGATGGTGATCACGATAAGAAACCACTGCCCGAGCCACCCTACATAGGAACCTCCTAAAAGTTCCTAGAACACTAATCACGTATCTCTGTAATCTGAGTGGAATTTCATCTATGTCTGTCTCTGGAATGTCTAGAGTCAAACGCTCTAGATGATGCTCTAAATCAGTCAAGATTTCTGCTGATTGGCCTACTGGAGCTGGTGCGGATGCAACTGGTTGTCTTCTTTCATAAGGTTGGAGATGGGCTGGTCGTCGTGGGCCCACATCTGTATTCAAACAAAAAAAAAAACTTTTGGTTATTAATTTTCAAGACGATTTAAAAATAAAATAAAAAAAATTTAGAACTTAGAAACTGTTGAAGAAAGATTTTTTACCTGAGTCATCCCATTGTTCCCCTGCTGGGAGATTCATCTCTCGGTCACTGCGGAAACCTATCCCGGCATATGGAAAATCCTCTATGACAAAAATTTGGCGATCTAGCCAACGAAAATATGAAGAAGGAAATCGAACAATCTCAGCGCCCTCAATACTGTGATGGGCCATCAGTGCGAACCAACGAACCATCCTAGGTTCTCTAAGTCGACCAGCATCAACAGGGATACTCTGTGGAGCTAGCATCGGAATCCTCTCTAGAGCAAAGGAGACGACGATGGATCCATATCCAAAGTTATTCAGTTTCCCATTTTTCGCTCTAATTAGTTGGCCTTTTATATTAGCCAACACAGCGTCACACCAGTTGAAAATGGTGCTGTGAAAACAGTCCACAGAAATGCGCATCTGAGAACCGGTAGCTACATGCAATGTTGCACTCCCACACAGCCTGGTATTAGTAAATGCAATAACTTTCAGCTTGCGATGGATGATAGTTTTTATATCAATCCGTTTGTCCCTGGGGTCTGCTTCATCATTACAGAATGCTTGCCGAAGACTAGCGACAGTCTGGCCACCTGGCCTAGTCCCAAACAAGAAGATTTGTTCACCCCTCTTGGACAAACCAGTCAGAAAATAAATGTCCTCCAGCTTGATTTCAAGCTGGTGGCCGCCAATAATGAAACACTGGTCCTGCACGTTCCACCTGTTTACCAGCCATGTTAGGAGCTCTACCTGTGCTCTCATGCCTTGGATGACCCAGAATTTATATAAACCGCACGCTCTTAATGCTTGCATTGTGGGCATATGGAGCATTGCGGCGTCATCCACATCCTCGTGTTCACGTTCTCTCCAAATCAACATCTTGTTAATCCTACAATACATAAAAAGATAGATTAGAACAATCTAATTTGAAAAATTTTGGGCGGCAAAAGAGAAATTTGAGTTTCAAATTTAAATGCGAGGGGACCGCACTTTACCTTTGTAAACAGTGCATAGGAACGCACGCGCTCTGTAAGGAAAGTGCGGACCCACAACTTTTTTCTTTGTAGAAAAAATTCGGGGTCCGCAGGTACCATGTGTGTCACCTGTGGACCCCCGCGAGCGATTTTCCAACCATATTTCTTCCTTAAAAATAAAATTTAAAGTTTAAAAACGAATTTTAAATGGATGAAATGCAAGATTAAGAGGTCGTGGATTACCTGGGACTGACGGTTCTCGATTTCGACGGACGGATTTTCCAGAATCTTCACAGGAACTTTTTTACCCAAAAGCTTCTACTTTTCACTCTGAACTTGAACGGCAAAAATGAAGTTGAAAAAGTCCTTTTTATAAGTTTTTTCGAATAGATGAATTTTTAATTTATTTGTTTTTCACTTTAAAAAGGGTATTTTTGAAGCATTTTTACTCATCTTAAACAGGTATGTGTAATGTTTCAAATTTTTGTGCAGAAATTGGATTTTTCAGGAGAGTTGATCATTTTTCAACAAAGAGCATACTTTTATCACTTTTTCGGACTCTTTCAAAAATTCACGAAAAAGCGAAACATTGGAGTCCTCTTTTAAGCCCTTTTCAGAGTCTCTAAACATGAAAAGATCGCCGAGTACTTGATTGTTCGAACTCGTTAAAGTAAATGAATAATCGTGCCTTCAGTATAAGTTTACCCCTTTTACGGACTGAAATGGACTATTTACGAAAAAGGTATACGTTGACTAAGTATGGTCAATAGAGTTCTCTCCCGCATTATTTTATCCTTTTTTGGGCCTGAGAGACTAAATTTATGAAAAAGTACACCCATGGAGTTTTCTTAAATTTTTTCTTCTGACTCCCTAAAATTGAAAAACACCGAGTTTCTCCTATACTGGACTCGTTAAAATTTAACAGTAAAGGACCTGTTCAATTTCAAACAGGAACGAACCACTCCTTCTTAGGGTTTGAATCTTAAACTAAGTTGGACTCATCCAAAGGATGAGCTTATAAACAAGCAAATGTTATCCTCCTCAAGATTGTCAAAAATAAAGAGGTACTTGCCAGAAATGGTGGGGGAAAAGAGAGGAAAATAGGCGTGTTTGTTGTATTTTGATTCTTCGAAAATTCAGTCAACCACTCTTGAACACGACACTTTGTTGGGAAATCCTTTGCCTAACAGTTAATCAAACCTCATTGAAGATTTTCATCCAGTTTCTGGGTATTAGCTTTGGGTCAATTGTCGCCAAGCCATCTGCAGTGTCGTTATGTGTTCAAGAGGACAGTTTAAATAAGCCATGCATCTGCAAAATATCTGTCATCCATTTTGACCATCCCTGAGTCAGTCCTTGCTGATATATTTTCAAAACTTGATCTATGATTTCGTTTTGTGGGCTTGCCTACGACGGATCGCTTTCTATCGACGACAACTCATTATCTGGGAAGTTGATCTAGAAATCGTCAGTACCTTGAAATCTGCATGCCTTAATGGCAGGTTTCTCGCTTTCGACGACGGGTTACATCATCGACCTTCGATCGAATGATTCCGTGAGGTGTTCGACTTCAGCTCATTCATTCACATTTCATGGATTGTACTAGGTACTTTGAGAGCCATTGACATTACTGGTGGCTACTCTCACACTTGTTAACAGTTTACATCATTGACTGGTAATCAAGTGGTTTCTACCATGTTCGACTTCGACACATTCATTCGCATGGATAGAATCGTACTAGTTCGAGATGCAGAAATCAAGACCCTGGATCTAGTTTCTACCATCCAAGCTGCGAGGAATTTTGTTATCATTTATACAGTGGACTATTTATAAACAGATGGCTGCATCCATACTATGTTCACATATGTCTATACTGTGATGTACTCAAAATCATTCCTGTATCAGAACAGTTGAATCAGTTTTTAGTTAGTTTAATCTGAGTATGGGAATGCCTACCTCAGTGATGATATGTATACATATATATTTTGCATTGAATGTTTTTACAGGTGCTGACTGGGGTGTCCACAGGATGATCCTTGAAATGATAAAGTACTGCACTCTTCATATATGACAGACTTCAGCATCATCTATTCCAGACTTTGCACTTTAGGGGGAAATCTGTTACACTGAAAATTGTCATCCTGACACTCTGCCATGTGTATGAGCTCATTATTACTCATACTTCTCCCTTTTGCAAGTCTAACATATCAGTTCCTCATGTCAAGCCTTGAAAATCATAAAAAATTTCTAAAAGTCTCCTAAACTTTGGTGTCGCACTTTCTAGCTATCTTGCCTGCGGTCCCACACCCAATGTTCAGCTTTCCTGCGTTCCTAAATGCACTTTATCTTTGTTATAGGTGCGGACCCCTGTAAGATTAAAAAGGCGCAATTAAATCCCAAAAAGCTCAATTAAAGTAAATTCTGGAAGCTTCTAGAATGGATCTAGCGGTGGCAGAACCACTCTTGTGAGGTGCATGAATCCCTTACCTTATGGAGCTAACCCCTTGATGTGAAGAGCTTATCCCTTTGAAGGAGGATTCTATCCCTTCATACTTGGAATATAAAACCTCCTCTTTTCCACTATAAAAAGAGGCATTGGGTAGCCTCAAAGGGAGTTCAAGCTTTTAGAATATTTGAAGTTAAGTGTTGTTGAGATTTAGACTCAGTTAACTAAGACTTTTGTGAGGAGAGATTGCATACCTCTATTTGTCTTGGTTGGAGGAGTGCAGAGCTTATCAAAGTAAAGGAGACTCCTACTTCAGACCCCGGAAAGTCCTGTGCAACATCAAGGCTCAGGTTGTAAGGATTTTCTTCTTTTGAAATTAATACAAATATACTCATTTTTCTCAATAAGCTTTCAATCAATGGTTTATTTCATAGATTCCTTGATCACTATGATAAGCATGGTTTATGATGATTTCTATACAGGTGTTATGTAATATTTTGCTTGTTTGTGACTGCAAGTTTACAAGCGAAACTCCTTCAAGCGCGCGAGGGATAACAACAACTTCAAACAAGCACTGGACAAACGGTAAGTCTTTTACACCTATATAGAGCTTTTCATAGATCATATATTCGTAGAGAAATATTAGTCTATTTGGCTGTTTGTTGCTAGATACTTTTAGTACTAGGGAGATCGGTCTTGTCCGCAAGACGGATTAACAAGTGGTCCTATTGTTTGACCCCAATTACCTATTCATGTTGTACCAAATCCAAATAATAACATGGTGTAGTAGGTTGAAACAACCAACTTCCCAACCTATAGTATCAGTCCTATTGCGTGCAATTACATACAACTTAGGTCTAGGAAGACTCTTCGCTTACAAAATCCACCAATTGTTATAGAACGAGTGGAGGACGAATTTTCACATAAGGAAAAAGAAAGAGTTATGATGAAGAGAGAAACCTGAAAAATATAGAAGACCTAAGATTAACGGAAGTAACAACAACTCAAGTGGTTTTTTATAATCCAATTGATACTTCAGTTGTTACTCCCCCATACCCTAAATGACTAGCAATAATCAAAAAAACTTTGCAACTTGAATTTGATGTGTTAGGAGAACTGCATAATCTGTGTGTTAATATTCCATTGCTTCAAGTAATAATGGATGTACCAATATATGATAATATTGTTCGAGAGTTATTCCTTAAGAAACTTGGGAGAAAGTATAAGGATCCACCCACAGTCCATGTTTTATGAAAATTGTCTAGTTTTATTTTTGGATAAATACACATGTTAAGTATGATGAACCCCTAACTCCAACTGTTACGGTTAAAATTCAAAACAGAATGTTCCTAAATGCTTTGGTGGACCTAGGTGCAACCATTCAAATTATGACCAAGGAAGCTTGGGAAATTCTAGGAGATCCACCCCTTAAGCCCACACCCACTATTCTTGAACTTGCTAATCAGTCCACCATCCAACTTAAGGGGGTTCTGGAAGAGGTGGTTATCTCTATGGATTCTTGGGCCTGCCTAGTAGACTTCATTGTCCTTCTGAAAAAATATAGTCTTGGTAGTCATCCTTTTATTTTAGGGATACCATTGGCTATGGTTGATGCCTATATTGGATGCACAATGGGGAATATTACAATCTCCCATGGGGATTTTATGAAGAATCTAACTCTTTTCCCACCAGAAAAACCTCCCCTAGTGTGTGAATATCCTATAAGGGTTGATATTGAACCAGAAGGTGATCTTACCTGACCATTTTTCACCATTGAAAAATCCCTAGCATTTAAAATTGAAACATAGGACGATATTATTAGTACTTTTATCAGTAACCCTTCCTCTGTTTTATGACTTTTTCATCTGTTAATAGAAAAATCCATGGAAGATAATGTTGTAAATGATTATTATATAGGTTGAACCAACTATATTCATCCATAATAGTGTCCCCATTGAGATTGAACCAGGGAAAACATTAAATATCAATCCAAACTTAACCCTTGAGTAGAATGATAAGTTGTTACAAGTTTTAAAGAGGAAAAGGAAGCCTGCACTCGGGACTACAAATATATGAAGGGTATGCACTCTGATATTTCTACACATCATATATATATATCAAAAAGGACTACACACTCATCCAAAAGACACAAAGGATAATTAATCTCACTTTAAGGGGCATTGTTAAACAAGAACTACATATTTGTCAGATGCTAATTTTATCTATCCCATATCTCGCAGTGAATGGGTTTCCCCTCTTGTGATTGTCCCAAAGAAGAATGGTAAGTTGTGAAAATGTATAGATTATCATGAACTAAAAAAAGAAACATAGAAATACCATTTTCCTCTTCCATTTATTGAACAAGTATTGGATACACTATCAAGTAATTTTTTGATCTTTCCTCGATGGTTTTAGCAGGTATAATTAGCTAAAAAGCTTCTTGGAAGACCAAGACAAGACAACTTTCACTTGCCCATGGGGCACCTTTACATATCGTGTTCTTCCTTTTGGTCTTTGCAACGCACCTCCCACTTTTGAACGAGCCATATTCGACATATTTTTTTATTTTATTAATGACAACCTTGAAATATACATGGACGATTTTACACTGCATGGAAATGAGTTTGATCAAGTATTGATTAATCTATAGAAAACACTCCAACAATGTATAATGGCTAATATTGCATTAAGTATAGAAAAGTCCCATATGATGATGACATAAGGAATAGTGTTGGGAAATATTCTCTAAGCATTTCACATTCAGGTTGACCCAACTAAAATTCACGTGATTCTAAGCTTACTACCTCCAAAAAAACAAAAGGAGGTATGCATATTTTTGGGTAGAATTGGGTATTATCATCGTTTCATTGGAAATTACTCTAAAATTGCTTCCCATTTATATGCATTACTGATGAAGGATGAATTATTTGAGTGGACTAATGGTTGATAGGTTTCTTTTGAAAATTTGAAGAAGCTTGTGTCTACAACCCCTCTACTACACTGATCTAATTGGAAATTTCCATTTCATATTTCCTCGAATTCTTCTTATATTGTTAGGGGAGTCATGCTTAGATAGGAAGAAGATAAGAATCCATGTGCCATCTACTATGCAACAAAAAAATTATCACCAATAGAACTGAATTATACAATAACAGAGAAGGATTTTCTTGTCGTCATATTTGTAATTAACAAATTTAGGCATTATATAGCTAGTTACCCCACTTTTGTGCACACAGATCATTCAACCATCAGGTTTTTATCTAACAAAATCATTACTATGGCACAAGTTATCAGGTGGTTGTTATTTATGTAATAATTTGACATCAAAATTATTGATAAACATGGTAAAGATAATGTAGTGGCAGATATTTTGTCTAGAATGGTTATAAATGCTGATAATTCTCCTATAAAAGGAAATTTTTTAGATAAATACTTGTTTGCAGTATCCATTCATACACCCTAGTATGCAGACATTGCAAACTATCTTGCTACAAGTAAATTTCCAAGTAATGTGTCTCCATGATAAAAAAGGAGGATCATTAAGTAGAGTACCTGGTTTTCATGGATAAATGGTTAATTGTTTTACACAAGAGTTGACCAAATAATGCGAAGAAGCGTCGGGGAAAATTAAATTTAGGACATCCTTAAAGCTTGTCATGATTTCCCCTATGGTAGTATTTTTTAGACAGACATAATAATCATAAGGTGTTTCATGGGTTACTATTGGCCCACCATATTTTAATATGTTAAGAAATATGTTAAAGGATGTGATAGCTGCCAAAGGATGAGCCAACCCATCAATTTTGATGATATGTCATTGCATACATAGCTATTGATGAAGTCATTTGATAAATGGGCCCTTAATTTCATTGGTACAATAAACCCTCCATCACATTAGAAATATTATATCTTGGTCTGCACTAACTATGTGACCAAATGGGTCGAGGCCATGGCCCTATCACATGCCACAAAAAAAGTTGTCATTTAATTTTTGTATGAAGATATTTTTATCCGATATGGGATACCAAGAGAAATAGTCACAGATGGTGGAGCTCAATTCACGAGTAACAGGGTCAAGGAATTTTTTTATAAATATAAGGTTCAACATCGATTCACTTGTCCCTATCACCCACAAGAAAACAAGCAGGTTGAGAGCACTAATAAAGTATTGAAGAAAATTCTCATTAAGACAGTAGCCAGTAACCTTTGTGATTGTGTCAATTGACTGCTTGAATCCTTATGGCCTTGAAGAAAAACGTGGAGAAATACAACATGGTTTTCACCTTTTGCGTTGGTACACGGGAAGTCTCCCATATTTTCGATAAATTTTGAAATCACCACATTCAGGACTCCAGTGTGAGTTGGATAGGATTTACCAGCAGCACAAAAGCATCGACTAGAACAACTACATAAGTTGGACGAAATCTGTTTTCCCACATTAAAGCATGCATATCTTATCTAGCAATAAAGGGCTAATTGACATTATCAGTTAATAAAAAAAATCTATTCAAACTTGGGGATTAGGCACTAATATATGATTTATGATTCAAGTTTTTTAAGGGGAAATTGCGTACTATATGGATGGGACATGTGAAATAGATACAGTATTTGATAATGGAATAGTCAAGCTAGTAACCATTGATGCACAACCCACCCCTTTTCTTGCTAATCGAAATCAACTTCATATGTGCCATCATCCAACCTCAAGGGATTCCTTTGTCAAACAAGTTACTGCTTGTCTTGGAGTAGAAATTGTGCCCAAGGAAAATAAATCCTCCATAACCATTTCCACATATCCACCTTAATCTCCTTTAAAAATAATGGCACTTGTATTCTAAGAAAATAACACTATATTCAACTGTGAAAACTCTTAGGAGCGCATTTGGGGCAGCTGACAAGTGAAAACCAGCTTGTTGGAACTTGGAAACTGATTATAAAAAAATGTCCTCTATATATACATGTTTGTGTACTTTCCTAAAGATACAATAATGTGATTTTTCTTGTTCAAAATAAATTGCTATTACTTGTCACTTTTTTGTTGTAGATAAAAATGTTGTTACTTGTCGAATAAAAACTTGTTGTTACTTGTCAAGTAACAACCTGCTGACACTTCTTTAGTAACATCTTGTTGATTCTTCCTTAGTAACAAATCACTCATATTTTTAAGCAACAATATCCTACTCTTCTGATTTACATCTACTTTACTTGAAAAAATATTGCATTTCTCCACCACTATAGTATTTATCATCATTGTTATATTTAGTTCCATTCTCGCCAAATAAAAAGTGACTCTCTTATTTTAGGAAGTCTCCAGTTGTCCTTTCCGACTGATTTGGAGGAACTATGCATGACATGTGCAATAATCATTTTAAATCATTGTCTCATCAACCGTCAATCATTTTATTTCCACCTCACATATGGTAATATCAAATTAGTTACAAGTTGCTTAACATCTATTTATTATTTTGAATTAATGTGGATTGATAATGCATCGCCACCTCTCTTTCCAATGAACGAGGCAATTCAAGAGTTTAAGTTGGGAGGGTGTCACCACCCTCGGTGACTGAACCTCACATGTCCCATTATCATGCCCAATCATGTCAAACCATACTTACCCATATCCAATTGCATGAAAACATGCCCTCTCAATTTAAATGGAAAAATTACCAAATTGGGAAAATCCATAACATCATCCCCCCATCCTCTACATGCAGAGCTGAGAATAGTTTTAATCTTTGGTTATTGGGAATTAGTTGCAAAATGGGAGGATCTACAGTCTTCCATGAGCCTAAGGATGTGGGGAAATTGCAGAAGAAACATGTTTTTTATAAAGTATTCTAGAACATGTGATGGATGGTATATTTTGAAAACTTACAGGGTTTTGACGAGGAGGTCACAATGGAGTGTTCTCAAAATATAGAAAATGAAAATACTATGGTTAAAGGAGTGTCAATCATGGTAAAAAAATAAATGGTAGCAAAATTCATAGGGTTTCCTTAGTGTTACTAGGATAAATCCCTCTTGCAGACAAGAGCGATCTCCCTAGTATCCCAACAGATAACTAGAAACAAGTAGACATAAGAATATCTCTTTCCCTAAGCTATTAGCATTCAGATTATCAAAACTATAAAAGAGAGGATAATTCTCTTACCTTTCAACGAAATGTTTATAGAAGACTTTGCCTTTTGTCCTGAATAATTCGTTCAATGCTGAGAAGAAACCTACAATCACGAACATGCAAAGAATCAAAAGCATCTACAGTATGTAATAATCCAAATACTATCTTAACTTAATGATCAAGGACATTAAGAATTGTAATTGTTTTAATGAATATGAAAACAACACAATGAGAAAAAGCATCCAAATGTATTATTCAGGAATATAAATATAATTCTTACAACCAAGCCTTGATGTTGTACAAATCCCTACTGTATGCCTTCCCAGTCTTCACCCTTGGTTTAACAAGCTTTCCACTCTAGAATGACTAGCATAAGATTATCATAAGTGAACCCCCTAACCCTAAAGTTTCATCTCAATTTATAGGATAAATTGAGGAGGTTTCAGATCCACCAATAGAGGGGTGTGATCCACAAATGAGGGGATTAGGGTTCCTTGATCCAAGGGGATAAGCTCCATGATTGGAGGGATTTAGCTTGAAATGGCGTGAGTCAAAGGCTTTAAGTTGGAAGACTGTGCACCCAAATATGCTTATAAAAGTTACTTTTCGCCTTTAATTTAAATGGGGTGCATAGGTTTTAATGGGAAACATAGCACAGAAGTTCGCAGGTAAGATTATTCATATCCCACATGCGCATGAAGTGACTGCAAATAGTGTGCATGCCATCTTTAAGAGTATTTAAGAGCTATTTTCCTAGTTTCCAAGACTTGGTTAAGGAATATAAATGTTTGAATTCTAAGGAAGCATGAGTGTCGATGGTGATAGATCCATATTTACCATGAAATGTCATGGTGACAAAATGACGTGCAATACTTAGTAGGAGGAATGTTGGTTCGTGAGAAGAACATCATTTTCCAATGTGTAAAAATAATTTGTCAAGAGGAAGGAATACATCCAACCATGTGGAAAGGGTTATGCCCGTGACTCTTTTTCAGGCTTTTGGAAGGATGTAGCTTTTTTGAAAAAAAAAATATATGACTTGTGAAGTACGATGCAAGGTAATTTTTTCTTACCATTTGAAGTTGTTATTTCATCTTCACCATAATAAATTGATAAAAATTTTGTACTTATTAATAAAAAAATTATAACACATGGCTCACGCTGTGAAGGGTTTGAACCACCCCATAGGGACAATAAAAAACCATGGGATGGTGAAACTCCTGATCCTTCAAACTCTAAAGAACACATAGCAAACTTGGGAATAGTTTTTTGGATTTTTGGGTGAATTGGCGATAAAAAAATTAGCATGTAGGGGAAACAGGGGAAGCTAATGAGCCTGTGCAGAATGAAGAGTCATTTTGGGATGAGGATGATGACCCTGAGGACTTTGAATTCAAAGAGAAGTCTGACTTTCTTGACGTCGAGGAAAATAACCCAAGTAACCCTCCTAAGGAGGAATGTCGATCGTCTGTAATTGAATAATCACCAGTCGAATCTTTGGATCCTTCTACAAAAATAAAGAGGCATGTCAAGTATTGTGTAGCCATATTACCAAGGAGAAGAAAAAGTTTGATGGGATTTGATATACCTCCTCTAGTTACACCACCAATTTTGAGAAGACATGATGCTAAACCTGTTACACAAGAACCATGGGTTAGTGGAATTGAGGAGATTGTTAGAGAAATTGTTTAAGTGACCATTGAATTAAATAATGGAATTGTGGTTGCTACACAAGAGCCTACCAAAGAAATATTATTTGGAATAGAGGATGTTTGCGGTGTGAAAAAGGAAAATGAGGTTGATCCTGCAATTGTCACACAAGAAATAGTTGCAGGGGAAAAAACACATGCAGTGTGAGTCACACAGAACTTGACACAATTAAAGAATTTGAACCTACAACTGATACACAAGAACCATATACAAAGGAAGAAAAAAAATAAGTGTCAGTCACACAAGAACCTAACATGGGTCAAAATATGAACATCGCAACTGTTACACAAGAACCAAATGCATATGAGGAAAAAGAAGTTCCAGTCATACAAGAACCTGGAACAATTGAAGAATTTTATATCGTAGTTGTCACACAAGAACCAACTGCAAGAGAAGAAGGGAAAGGAGTGTTAGATACAAAAGAACCTAACACAAATGAAGGACTTTATGTTACAACTACAGGGAATGAATAAAATGACGTTAATGCTATTCCATGAGAAGAAGCCACGACTGAAGCATCCTAACTTGGCATAATTGAGGATATTGGCACTGTACCTAATACGCAAGAACCAATCACAGGGAAGAAGATGTGTTAATAGTCCAAAACCTTGATGAGACTAAGGAAGTTGATATGGGGTCAACCATGGAAAAACCAATGGCTGTTGAGGATGTTGTGAGAAATGAAGAGGAGAATCCTAATGTGAATAATGTTATGAGAAGTAGAAAGAAACCCTTTGCCTTAGTCAGATAAGAGGTAAGAATTAAGAAAGAGAATCAGATACTAAGACAATTAATTAGGGTATTGAATTCGAGTGAGAATGGTGAAATCAAATACCCTAGGTAAGAAACTAAAAATAAAGAATATACCCCATTTTGCAGGAAAAAAAGTCGTAAATGGTACTGTATAGAGAAATATCTACACAAACAAATGTAATATAAACCTTTGATTAACATTCCTTTGTAATGTTACAAGAAGAATGTGATAAATGGAGAAATCTTGCTATGTCCTATTAGGAGTACACCATTCGTTTGGAAAATATCAACAATTTGTCAAAGAGTTTGAAGAGAGGAAAAAATATGCTTTTATTTTTTTATAGGATGGAGAAAAGGAAGTGGGAGGAAGATAATGAAAAATTGTGGAGTGCACAAAAGAAGGTAGAAAAGTTGAAAGGAGAGAAGCAGAAGATAAGAGAACTCATTTAGGAATTGTTGGGATTTCGACCATCGTCACCAGTGTATGCTTTATTTCTATAGGAACAATCTATTTCTTTCAAAATCACAGCCATTACAAAATACAAACTTTATCAATTAATGTATGCAAAGGCCTTCTGGAAAAATTTCTATAAAGTTGACATTTCCACTTAGCATTCCCTATGTGAACTATATCTTCATGATTTTATTCTCCCTTACGAAAGGAATTTTAATCCTACACCCTAAATAGGAGACCTTCAACTATGAGCCTTTGTATCTCATCTTATACACCAAGTTAAATGGAAGATAGCCCAAGAGAATGTGGAACATGCCCAGGATATTTGTGAACTAGGAATTAGGGGAGAACCATCTAGTGCATATGAATGTATTTGGAACCATAATTCTATTGCCAACAAACTTGAGGTTGTGAATATAGTTTTGAGACTCCGGGCATAGATAATAGAGCAATATGTGAAGGTTATTAATGATGTAGCCATTAATGCTCTGCAAGGCTCTAACGACAGATAGGAACTATCCACATTACTTATCAGGACTAGAGAAACTTTTGAGTATATAAATATTCTTAGATCCACAGGTCGTTTGAATAGGTATTTGAAGTGTATAGAGCAGAGGAGAGTCCACTAGATAGGTTTAAAGTTCTACTTCTGATCTCAGAGGCTTTATAAAATTTCAACAATATAATTGTTCAAAATCTTGTGGAAATAATGTCAATTTTTAGAGCTCAAGGAGCTGATCCAAAAGGCACAAATGGAACCTCAATCTGATTCTGTTTCACAAAGTGTTGGTCAAACTATTAAAAGCAAAAGTCAAAGTAAACTTTTTGTGACATGGAAAGTCGTATAGATGACACATGGAAACCCATTTAGCAACAAGTGGGATGCATATCAGGTGATGTGGCACTATAAGGTGATGTGGCAACATTGCAAGTCGGTGCATGGCACTAGCAAGTTATGTGGCATGGTGAATGTGCAAGCAATGGACCAATGAGAAGTGGTCACATGGCCCAATGAGAAAATTCCACATGGCACCTTGAATTAGGCCAAGTGGCCTTGGTATCTGTGTGCATCCTCCATTTTACTTTGAAAACTTGGTTCACGTATGGATTTTGTGTTTACGTTTTTTTATTTATATAGTTAAACCAAACTTGATGAATATGTATTTAAAAAACAACTTAACCAATGAACCATTCTAATTTTTAAAATTTATTTTGGTTCACGTATGGTTTTTGTGTTTATGATTTTTTAACAAATTCCATGGTGGGAGCTAATGAGCTTTGACCCTAGGACATTGAATTAACCAACACCTTAATTAAGGCATGTCAACCAATGCACCATCAACTTTAAAATGTTTGGCCATGCCAAAATATTTAAGACCATGCCATTTGACATAAGGGAAAAAGGTCGTGGAGGCAGAACCAGGTGGGAAGAACCACGGGCAGAGGAACCAGGAGGCCGAAGTGGAACTGCGCCTGGGCATAGATCCTGAGGTGGGAATATTTTGCAGTATATTTCAAGGAATATTCTTGAAAGATTATTATGGCATCTTAAAGATTATCGAACAACCCATAATGGAAATTGTTATAACATAGTTGAGTTTATACTCATTCTAATCAGAATTTCTCAAGGAACTCAATGGTGTAGACATATTGGTGATTTGAGTAGTATATATGAGTGATTATGGAAAAAACTCAAGTTTTTCATTGACGTTTTGCATGAGATTCGAGACAACCTTTCACATGTCATAAGGTGGTCATGTTTATACTCTAAAGTTGCAAAATTTTGAGATGAAGTTGTTGGTATGGAATATGTTGCAGTTTAAGCAATAGAATTCAGAGCTCATGTTTGGATATCACATTTGATAGTGACTGTGTGGCACACTTAACGAGGCAAGGTGACACTCTTTAAAAGGGGGTTGAGTTTACATTCAGAATTAATAGAATGGCAAGATGGATTTGATGGTTGTAGAAATTTGAATAATTTGCTGAATTATTCACCGAGATTATCCTGGTCACATACTATCTGAGCTTCATACATAACACATAATCTCTTCTACGCATTAATCATCACATGCGGAAATAAAAACAACAAGCGGTATTGAAAACATTCACATGCGCACATAGAAATTCAACACATATAACACAGTATGTATACCAGGGAAAGCTTACAGCTGAAAACCCCCTACTATCTGTATATTATAATGAAGAAGAATCATGTAACAATCTCAGTACAATAATCCTCACAAGTACTCAGTACTGTCTCCACAAGTTACACACAAACTAGCTCGGTTTTGAACAAGTCACGGGTTCAAGACTCCTCCACTATTTGCCTACCTCTACTGCGCAATCCAAGATGAGAGAATGGAATGGAATGAATTCGAATTCCCTTGGCTTTAACTGCGCAATCCTCATTGGAAATATCCATCAATTGGTGTGCAAATCTCATGCACAATCATGGTCACAACTGATAGTCACACACACCCTTTCACCCACCTCTAACACTGGTCTCCACTGAACTGTCCATGCATTGCAGTTAACTGATGTGTTCATTAGTTGAATTATGAGTTAATAATTAGTAAATTAATTATTAATTAATTCACACCACTCATCACTAGTGTATTTTCGAGTTAGACTAAATACAACTAGTTCAACTAAGTTAAACGAACACAACTCCACCAGCTTGTCTCATCAACTCCACCAAACTGCGCTTACATGAGTTCTAAGCTGAAATCGACCATGCAATAGCTCAACTAACCCATAGGAAATTCGAATTTCCTTACGCATTTACATGTGCCACATACGTAGCTTGAACTGAAGTGCTCCAAGAGGATAAGATAATGTTTATAGTCCAAATATTATTAAGGGCTAATAATATTCGACTGATCTATTTTTAGACTGGCAGTCTAAAAATAGACTCCACCCAATGTCTAAAAATATAGGTCCATATATTTTTAGCAACTTTACCAACCATCCACAAATAGAATCCTGTAATTCATAGACCATGATCCATATGTCTAAAAATAGACATACTCTAAAAATAGATTTCGTGACAAAAATCACTTGTGTGGCCCCCACCTAGTTTTGGTGATCAATTTCCAACTAGGATCAGGAAATATGTTTCAGGATGCCTCCTTCACTGTTTCTTCATTCCATCTTCAACACTCCCTCTCAACAAGAAAGGATTGTCTTTGCATGCACCATGCAACTCCATGCATGTGCCATGCACCCTTTGCAAGCGCCATGCAACTCCATGCATGCGACATGCAACTCCATGCATTCGCCGTGCACCCTTTGCATGCGCCATGCAAACTCATGCATGCACCATGCAACTCCATGCATGCGCCATGCACCCTTTGTATGCAACATCTCCGAAACTGAATAGGCTCCAAACAACTCAATCAGTCTGATGCATCTATCATCAAAGTCTTCGACCTCTGCTTAGCTATTGCACATGTCAACGGGAACCAGCATTTGTTATTTGTTACCCATGCAATTTGCACTTCTTTGTCCAAACTGAACGCGCTCAGGTATCAGGTACTTTGTCACTTTGATTTGCTGCCTCGATTCAATTGATCATGCTCTTGCTGTTGTGTGGGCACCTCGTAACCCGGTTCAATTCCATGGAATCCACACTGCCATCTCATGAATCTGTAATCTCCTCTTGGGATTAATCATGCATGTCGCCCCACCTCTCACCTGGTGGTATAGCTGCATGCACTCCCTCTGCCCATCTGGCGCGAAATTTCTCTGCATGAGTGGTTTCTTCCACTCCATGATCCTCTTCTTGTGGCTGCTCCACATCCTGAGGTTCACTGTTACCTGCATGCAAAACTTGCTCCCTCTCAAGCATCAGTTGCATGTCTTTCTTGCACTTCCCAACGGTAGGAAGCTTCATAGACATCCCATCTACTTCAAGTCTGTAGAGATTCTTTGCTCGAATCCCAACCTTCTTGACTTGTCCGGTTGCCTTGTGCCGAAGGAAAACTTTTCCTTCACTGAAGAAAACTTCATACCCTTTATCCTATAACATTGCGACTGAGATCAAATTCTTCTTTAAACCTGGAACATGCATTACATATTGTAAAAGAATGAGTTTACCTGGCTCCCTCTGAAAGGTTATGGTACCAATGTCGGTCGCATTGTATCGTCCATTGTCGCCCAACTCAACATGCAGTAGGGTTTTCTCCACGAGTTGCGAAATCATGAACATCTCTAGTCATGTGAAAGAGAGCGTCAATAAAATACCACCCCGATCCCAATGCACTGAACACCATGCATACGTCAGTAGAAATTCAGCTCAAATTGCGAGGCAAGAGCCTCACAGTACTGACTCTAGCGACACCTTGTTCTTCTTCTTCTGTGGACAATTCGTGGCGTAATGCCCATGCTCATGACAGTGAAAACACTTCACTTTGGACATGTCACGCTCTTTACCATCCGCACCGGATTGAGAAGCATTCTTCTTGCCCTTCCCCTTCCTTGCTTTGGCATCAAAAGAACAATCTTCTTCATCAGATGCCTTTGATGAAGATCCATCCCTGGTAATCTGCCTTATCTCCTCTTGCACAAGATCAGACCACAGTCTTTCCCATCCTGGAAATTTCTCTCGACCATTGACACTATCCCAATATGCATGCCAACTTTTCGGAAGCCCGAGGAGAGCCAAGCTCACCAGTTCCTCATCCTCCACACTAACTCCTACACTCCCAAGTTCATCCCTGCAGTGGAAAAACTTGTCAAGTATACCGGAATAGTGTCATTCTTCTCCATCTTTATTTTCCTGAGTTTATCCTTGAGCGCCAACTTCCTTTGGTCACTCTTGCTCTGGAAAAATTCTGTCAAAGCTTTCCACATCAAGAAAGGAGAAGCTTTACCATGCAGGCTGGATACTATGTGATCCTTCACGCCCTCCAACAGAATCCTTCGACACCTTGTTGTCTTCTTTTGCCAAGCTTCAATCACAGCAGCATCCGTAGAATTAGGCTTTGGAATTTCTTTCTCTATGAATTCCAATAGCACATTGTCATCTAACACTGCCTCCATCCTGTCTTTCCATGCAATATAATTCGAGTTTCCTTCCAAGGCATACTCCAATCGCAATCCGACGAAAGACATCTTTGCTTTTGACACCAAGAAAACAATTCTGCAATTCGAATTCCAACAGCTCCAAACTCCACCACTTCCGATCTAAAATTCGTGAGAAAAAATTATTTCCAAATCAGAGATTGACTACATGGGCATTTACCAGACCTTTCACCTTCAAAGAAGGATGAATCCGGAGGCTACCTGGCCTGATTGCAGACTCTGCCTGAAGAAATAAAATGCAATCACTTTCTGAATAATAGATCTAATGATCAATATTGCTTCGATACCATGTAGAAATTTGAATTATTTGCTGAATTATTCACCGAGATTATCCTGGTCACATACTATTTGAGCTTCATACATAACACATAATCTCTTCTACGCATTAATCATCACATGCGGAAATAAAAACAACAAGCGGTATTGAAAACATTCACATGCGCACATAGAAATTCAACACATCTAACAGAGTGTATCTTAGGGAAAGCTTACGTGAAAAACCCCTAATTTATGTATATTATAATGAAGAAGAATCATGTAACAATCTCAGTACAATACTCCTCACAAGTACTCAGTACTGTCTCCAAAAGTTACACACAAACTAGCTCAGTTTTGAACAAGTCACGGGTTCGAAACTCCTCCACTGTTTGCCTGCCTCTACTGCACAATCCAAGATGAGAGAATGAATGGAATGAATTCGACTTCCCTTGGCTTTAACTGCGAAATCCTCATTGGAAATCTCCTCCAATGATTGTGCAAATCTCATGCACAACTAATGTCACAACTGATAGTAGACTCCACCCTTTCATCTACCTCTTCCACTGGTCTTCACTGAACTATCCATGCACTGTTGTTAATTGATGTGTTATTTAGTTGAATTATGAGTTAATAATGAGTGAATTAATTAATAATTAATTCACACCACTCATCTCTAGTGTATTAGCCAGTTAAAATAAATACAACTAGTTCAACTAAGTTAAACCGAACACAACTCCATCAAATACATACATGAGTTCTAACTGAAGTCAACCATGCAATAGCTCAACTAACCCATAGGAAATTCGAATTTCCTTCTGCCAGCTGCATGTGCCACATCTGTAGCTCGAACTGAAGTGCTCCAAGAGGATAAGATAATGTTTATAGTCCAAATATTATTAAGGGTTAATAATATTTGACTATTCTATTTTTAGCCCGGCAGTCTAAAAATAGAAACCGCCCAATGTCTAAAAATAGAGGTCCATCTATTTTACCAACATGAACAACCATCCATAAATAGCATACTGCAACTCATAGACCGTGATCCATATGTCTAAAAATAGACATAGTCTAAAAATAGACTTTTCGACAAAAATCACATGTGTGGTCCCCACCTAGTTTAGGTGATCACTTTCCAACTAGGATTAGGAAAGATGTTTCAGGAGGCCTCCTTCACTATTTCTTGTTGCCATTTTCAACAATGGTGATGTGTTTCCTGGAGTTTGAGCAACACTATTGTCACATTTTCATGAGAATCGATGTAAGCTTTATGCATTTTTTTTTTTTGTCTCTTTGTGTATATTGCGAAGGGATGGATGTATTTTGTTGGTTCTATTGACCTTTGTATGTCGTAGCAAGGCAACAAGATTTCAATCGTTGTAGGGAATTCATCATTTGAGCCTTTGCACACAAACTAAGGTGGTGCAGTGCTATTAAAAGGCCATTTTAACACTTCATTGGAAAGTAGTCATGTTTACATTCATTGGTCTTAGATTTGTGAGAATAATATAATGATGATTAGTATGATTTGAATCTAAATAATTCATTTAAGGGGGCCTATTTTCACTTCATCTAAGAGAGTCTAGTTTATGCTATAAGATTGTGAGAATCAACTCTCGATATTGTGTATGATAGTGTATGATAGAATATCTTCAATTGTGCCACAGTCATGGGAATTATAATACGACTTGATGATGTGGGAATTCAACCCTTTGTAAAGGAGAGCATCTTTGAAGAAGAGAATGGAGCGATTCATGGATTCATGAGCCCAAAGACGTAGCCCACACCGAGTGAACTATATTAGCAACTTGGTGATATCTTCCCTTATTAGTTTGATATATTGTTTCATGTTTCTTATGCATGTTTTTCTACATTCCAAAATTATGTTGATATGAATTAAGTGATGATAGAAATATAAAAAAACATATTTAAATAATTTTAAATTCAAATTGGATTCAAGCCTTCAAATGCAATCAAGTTCAATAAAAACGGTCCTATAACTCTAATCATTTTAAGTGAGCCAAATCTAGATCAAGTTCGTATTAGAGGCTCACCCCAGATGAGATCAGATTCCCTTTGATATGGTTACCTTTGGATAGATATAAGCCAATGTATGAGTTAACATATGTGGAATATTTTTTGGCAGTAGAAGTCAAAGTGGCAGCCAAGTTCAAAGCACCTAAGGAAGAGACAAAGGAAGGCTATCAACTTAGCACATTGTATGAGACATATTCATGGGAAAATAAGGACCTTGATTGAATATTGAATGCATCACGACATGAAACAGATTAATTTGGGGGGAGATGTTGAGCACTCAAATTGTTCCTTTTTTAATCCCTTTTTCCAAAGCTGAGACTACCTTAACTACTCTATATTATCCCTTTTTGTGACAATATCTTTCTCATTATCCTATTTTTATTAATAAATGAAAGAACTTATAAAACCATGTTATTCAAGTGATACTTTAGATTTTCAAGTAGTATTTTCCTAGTTTTGGGTTGCTTATGTGTTGGTCTAGAGAAATATGTTTGATTGGTTATAGATTCTCCAAGAGCGCATGACTTTGTGATATGTTGTTACTCCATTGTTGTTACTTATAAGATCATGATACATTAATTTTATTACGTTATTGGAGCTTGAGAATCTGGTCTTTGACTAATGCTTAAGCAGAAAAGAGACAAAGGCTAGCCAAACAATAGATGGGATTTGAAGCTGCTATGAAAATTGGAGCATATTGTAACAAATCACTCTCTTTTGAACTATGGATATAACATTATAATATCTTTAAGAAACTATTATCTTAATATGTACTGATTATTATTTATTTTTGGATGGGTTGTTACTTATCCGATCCGTATAAATTCAAGCACCTTCGAGTCTGCTATGACTGTTGAATATTTTCCAGATTAGGGGACTGTATCAGAGACAATTGTACCATTTTTTATATAAAACACTATTCAATATTTTCCTTCCTGAAGTCTTAGCCATGTAAATAATTTCCTCAGCCCTGATTGGTGAAGTAAGGTCCCCCTTGACTCATCAGGTGCTACAACTTTGTTGATAGTTAGACTAATTGTAGTATATATGAGTTATGTTTATGCTTTGTTTGTATAATAGTTAAAATTTACAACAGTTGGTATATGTGCTTATTGTTGGAGGAGATTGTGGATTCTTGTAATGGTGTGAGTTGATACTTGTAGCATAACTGGGTTTATTTCCTATTACTCTTGATGTTGTTTCTCATTATTTATAACACAATTTAGCTTCCAGTTCATTGAATATTTGTTCCCTATTATGACCGATTGAGTTGCCATTATTTATTCACTCTTGTTACAAATAGAATGATTGATAATGGTTGTAGTTGTTATTTGCAGAAGATTGGCTTGTTAAGATTGGACTTGTATTCTTGTGTGGTGATTTTTTTATTTCCTTCTCCACATGAAATCTATGGTTAATTTATATGCCTGAATTAGTTATTTCAATTTCCTATCTTTGAATGCTCTCGTTTGATTGAATATGTGTTTTTTCATTTCTCAGTTACACGACCATTGGACAACCAGCAATAGAAAACATCCCTCGTCTGCATATATTTTGCACACAACCTTGACATAACAAGATGATCCCTGGTTTGACAAAGTAGAAGTGAAGTGTTATAGTTGCCTCAAGTAGACAATTGTAGTGTTTGGGAAAGTGGTGCAATTATTATTAGAAATGAGTTAATAAATATTCACAAACACTATGTTTCTCCAATAAAACTTCAACCCCTTACTAATGGCCTCAATATTCATTAAGTCTACCATAATTTATCCTCTGTCAATCATGTGGTTAAAATAAACCAAACAAATTTTCTTAAATAAATAAAATCCTCAAAGTTTGATTATAAAAAAAAGTCCTTCAAAACCATATGAAAATGGGACATTCCTTTCTAAAGAAATATAAGCAATTATAGAGGCATATGTTAAATGTCCCTAAATTCAAAGAAATTAGAGCTTAAAGGAGCTTCAAATCATTAAGATGAGACTTTCAATCTTTCTCTTTGATGAAAGTGAATGTGAGCTTGATGGTTAAGAACATGTGTTTCCCCTAAGAGATCACAAGTTTAAATTTAAAGTAAGTAGAGTATATATATATATACTTTAACAACTAAATTACTATATAAAAAGGATTCATGTTTCCACAAACAAGTGATGAGTTAACTTGGCTATAACCCTAAAATTAAAAAAATTATTATTGATATAAACTATCAATTAATGAAGATATATAATATTGATTATACTTTGTTAGAAAAATAAATTTACCGACTTTTATCTTAATACTCGATGCATTCAAAAATTTCAAATGTTTTTATTGAATTGATGTGCTCCACATCACCATGGTGGGCTAGGAGATGTACCCTAGCTAGTACATCTATTTATATTTTGATATAACTCGTCTTAAAATGCTAGAAGAATATTTAAGAGAATCCAAGGTCTTTGTCACATGGAAGAGGTGAGGTCAAAAAACATGTGGAAATTCTAAGAGTCGCAATAATAAAAAATATTAATACATATGAACTCACATATGCCATTTCCAACTTCAAATATAAAGACTGTATGTTCCATCAATCTCTTCATGTTTACCATTTATTGGATGAATAAAATTTATAAATAATTTAGTCAATGTAGTTGGTGGATGAGGGTAGTTTATTGGAACTATTTTCCAACCAAGTAGTCTAACTAATAGACGAAATAGCTTTTTTTGGCATTTTTCATGGTTAATTTTAACAAAAATCTAGTAGATATTTTTAAAAACTTGAGTTTAGGTTGTTTAATATGTAGAATTTGAGTGCTCAAGGGTCTTTCAGGGCTCTAAATACATTTATGCATTCAAAAATGTATTTTAAACAATAAAAAAGCACAATCTTTCTTGAAATTGTATCATCATATTCCAACGAAAAAGGTCATTTCGTCTATAAGTTAGATTGTGCCTTTTCCAACTAATCCATGTGTATTCATTTTCCAAGTTCACTTAACTAATTAATTTTAAAATTTTAAATTAATCATAATTATACTTAACAACTAATTTATGTTTATTTCACTAATTTAAGAAAAAAATTAATTCTTGATGATGATGATGATGATGATGATTAACATCTATTGAGACCAATGAGGTCTATCAGACCTTAAGAAAAGAAATTAATTGAGGCTTTTTAACATTCTATTTCTATAATCAAGTACAAGGAAAAGAAATGTTCCTAGATCAATATAGTTATCGTGATTGAACAAATCAAGAAGGTTAGTAGTGTAGCAGATGTTTTGGAAATGAGAACGAATGTGAGTAAGAGCCAGACAAACTAAGTTAAAGTGTTTTTCATCTTCAATCCTCTTAGTATCACACATCTGACATGTTTTTCCTTCAAAAGGTGTTTTGGGAATGGACCAATGCCCGATCTCACTTCGAATCTCATGGGAGTTAGTTCTAATATTTCTAATGTTCATTTTCTTCTTAGCAATGGTCAAGATAGATAGATAATTCTAGTGAGCTTGAGTGGAATTGATCACCTCCTATATGCTTGCTTCCTTTTCCCCTCTAGCCCCTTATCATCCCATAATTTGTCTTTAAATTTGGAAGTAATAGTTTTTTTAATATTATCTTTATTCTCCGAGATGATCTCCTATTTTAACCCTCTTTAAACTTCCAATTATATTGAACCTTTATTTTATGTTTACTTAAATAATTCATGTTAATTTTTTAATTCATTATAAATCACTGAATATTTATTTTTAAATTATTTTCATTTTTGAAGAATTTTATTTAATTTAATTTATTTGTTATTTTTTAATATATCTTTACTTAAAAATATATGAGTGGGTAGTTTTTGGATTTCAAATTAACATGTGCCCACACGTATCATTTGAGCAAATTTATAAGGAGATGAGCCAAACTACAATCAATAAAATTATTTTTCTCTATTTAAAAATCATAACTCTTATTTTATTTTTTCCAAGGAAAAAAATCATAATTTTTCATTATGTATAAGAAAAATAACATGTTGTATCATCAGTATAAACATCTATGCATATATCATGTAAATACAAAATGCTCGGTAGAGACATATATCAGCCATAGAATATAAACATAAGTGTCTTGTAAAAACAGGAGATGCAAGAAAAATAAATACATATATATTTACATAAGACAGTTTTATAGCAGCGAGCCCACAAAAAACCAAAAATTTACAGTCTGCCTAGACTGCCCCTGGTTCCTCCATGTCCTCAATGAAGGGTCTATGGTAGTATTGATACTCCTATCCAACCTATTCAAAAATGTGTCATCGTCCCCATGCTAGTTGTGATGCTTCTTTGGATAATTTTTCAGCCAAATGGTTCCTCTGCCTGTAAATGTGAGTAACAGATATAAAGTCAAAATAAACTTTAAGAGCCATTACTTCATCCAACAATGATCTAAGAGTATGAGCATGACAGAGAACCGCATTGTTAAACCAATTGATAATGATTTTTGAATCCCTAAAGATTTGAATCTTGTTGCAACTTTTCTCTCGGGAAAAAATGAGGAGGAGTTTGAGGTTGTTTAGTTCATCATAGTTTCTAGTTCCAGGTCCAAGTCCCATCTTGAGATGATAGCAATGAGAATCAGAAATGTGAAGAGTAGCACCCCCACCACATCCCATCGCGTTGGAGGAACCATCAAAATAGGCCCATGGGATGGATTTGTCAATATATTTAGGTTGTATAATTCTGTTTTGAGTTGATGGAGCATCATTCAGGATGAGATGATAGATGGAGATTATATTTCTAATGATTTTGATCCAGTCTGTGACCTTACCTAGAAAAATTGCATGGTTGCAAAATAGCCAAGTCCCCCATGCAATAAGGAGGGGTATATTGTGGTCTTTTGGCCTGATTGCATCCTACCACCAATTATTCCAAGCCTCGAATACCGAGGTGCCATGCCAATGCAAGGTGGTTCCCAAGGACTGTGTCGTGATATGTCATATGTGTTTTCTTGTGGAACAGTTTAGAAACAGAGGATCCACATCCTCGGCATGGAGATTACAGAAGTTGAATCTGGAGGGCCCATGAATTTTCCGTTTGGTGAGGTCTTCCTCCGTATGAGTGCAATTAGAGAGGATAAACCACATGAAGGGTCTAGCTTTAGGAGGATCCTTTAATTTCCATAGATGCTTCCACCACCACTATTTCATCTGTGGTTCCTGTAACTCGTTCAGTGAGGAATACCCTTCCTTTAGTGTTTATCGACCCCAGGGAGAGATGGCCCATAAGACTTCATCCTCTCAATCATTCAGCCTAATGTTTGTAGTCTACAAAACTCTAAGGTATCGATTCCCGACCGACTACCAATTTTCGGGGATAACAAGTTCTTGAGTAGCTCTCCATGCCTGAGATGCAAATGTGGAGTTGTGTGGGTCTGAAATTTGTTAGATGAAATGAACACTAGTATGAATCAGATTTTGTCTGATTCCCAATGGAAATTGATAAGCTTGTCCACTTCCTGACCATGCATCCACTCCAATCTTAACCTGTTCACCTGATCCAGTTCTCCAAGCCAGTCCTTTTTTAATGATGTGGATGGAACTAGTTATGTATTTCCATACGATGGAAGAGCTAGGAGAATGTTGAATGTGACCTCTGATCCAATCCATCATAGTCTTAGGAGTGATGTACTTGTAATATGTAACCTCTTGCCATATAATCTTAGTAGTGATCAGGTGACATCCCATTTTTGCATCCAGAGCCGAGGCGAAGAGGTTGAGGTCTTTGAGTCCCCACCCCCCCCCCACCAAAAAAACCTTTAGGCTTTGCAATCCTCTTCCAAGCAATCCAAGCATATGATCTGCCATCTTTCTTACCCTGGAAAATGAATCTTCTGCATATTTGTTGGATCCTAGCAGTGACACCTTTGGGGATCCAGGCCAATGCCATCCAGTACATAGGTATGGCTTCAAGGACAGATTTAATGAGCACCAGGCTACCCTCTTTGGAGAGCCATATTTACTACCAGATGTTGACTCTTCGCTCCACTTTGGCAATTAACCAATTCCAATCATTTATACGATAGTCATTTGGTTTCAGGTGAAACCCAAGATATTTGATACCATCCACCAAATCCCTGCGCTCAAAATGAAAAAGGCCAAGGCAATGTCTGCATTCAAGGGCAAAGCAACAAACCATCATAATAGTGGATTAACTGTGATTGCGGTCCATAACAGTAGCTTTGCAAAAAATATTGAGTAGATTCAGGAAGCTGTTATTATCATGACAAGTTCCATCAAGAAAGATGAGGACATCATCCACAAATAGCAAGTGGTTCAGTTGGATGAGATCTGATATTTTGACTCCATTAATGGATCCATCTGATTTTGATTTTTCCAGGAGAGTGGAGATTCCTTCCATAATCAATAAAAAAATTACAGGGGAGAGTGGCCAGCCTTGCCGAACTCCCCTACCTGCATGGAAGAAATCAGATGATGCACCATTGATAAGAATGTTGAAAGTTGCATTTTTAATATATCCCATAATCCAGTTAGTGAAGGAGTGTGGAAAGCCAATATGAATTAGGATGAGTTGCAGGTAACTCCAATTTGCATAGTCAAAGGCTTTTTCTAGGCCAATTTTGAGAATGGTACTCATGAGACTCTTGAGTTTAATGGAGTGTAAGGTTTCCTAAGCGGTACCAATCGCTTCATGAATTTTTCTTTGGTTGAGAAAGGCAAATTGTTCTTTGGCAATGTGTTGGGACAGAATAGGCTTGATACAGTTTGCTATAATCTTGGAAATGATCTTATAAATGCATTTGCAGAGGGATATTAGGCGGTAATCATTGAAAGATAGGGGTTTTTCAGTCTTGGGGATGAGTGCGATGAATGTTGCATTAAACCCATCATAGACTTGACCAGAGGTCCTGCTAGCTTCAATAACCTGGAGAAGATCCTTACCGATGAGCTTGAAGAAGGTAAGATAGAATTGTATGGGCCATCCATCAGGTCCTAGAATTTTATCCTTCTTAAACCATTTCAAAACCCCTTCAACTTCACCCAAATTGACTGATGCATTAAGGTCATCCAATTTATCCTCCTCCACAAATTTGTGCATTTTTCGAGCAACCTGCAGAATCTCTGAAATATTTGTAGTCCTGGGATCCCTGTATTGATTGGAGAAGTGTCTAATTCCCATATCCACAAGCTGAGAGTGATTTTTTTCCACCCTTCCTTTTTGAGCTTTAAGTTCCCAAATGGTGTTTATAATCCTTCTTATTTTGGCACATTGTTGAAAAAATATGGTGTTATCATCCCCGTCTTGTAACCAGATTGCCCTACTTTTGAGCCTCCACTCTTCCTACTGTTTCTTAGGAATATTTGCTTTCTCCAACTCGAGAGATATGATTTTTCCCTTGGTCTCCGAGGATATATAACCGAGTCTGTCTGAACCCGTCATATTCCCAAGTTCTATCTCAATGTTCTTTAACGACTCCTCCTCCACTTTATTCTTTCTTTTGGCCCAGCTGATGGTGAGGGCCTTTAGTTTAGACAAGTTGTTGTAGAGGACCCGGGCATGCTCCAAATCTAGCCCTTGATCATAGTGATTCCATTCACTCTTGACCAAATAGTGGAATTCAAGCTCCTCCAGCCAATTTGAGTTGAATTTGAAGGGGGAGAGGGGATTTTGGTCTCCCATCTGAAATTCAAGATAAATGGGGGAGTGATCCGTGGAGCCACCCACCCCAACCCATTGCCTAGCTTTTTCAAATTTATCAGCCATAGGAACCTTGATCAGGAAGTGGTCAAGTCTTATAGCCAATGCAGCCTCCCCAGTTCTCATGTTCCTCCAAGTGTGGAGCTTCTTTGGCATAGCTAGATCTAAATGATCAGCTTCATCAATAATCCTTTTAAAATATGTAGATTTTGGGTCAGGGGTGTCACAAGGTCCCCAGGATTCAGATAGGCCAATGGAGAAGTTGAGGTCCCCGCCAAAAATAATATTGTCTCGCTGCATAATAGAGCAGTGCATCCAATCGTCCCAAAATTCCTCTCTGTTTTGACAAGGACCATATACATTGATCAAACTAATAGGAATATCAGAATCTCAAATAGTAATATCAACTCCCAGGATTCCTGCACTAGTACATTTGGGGGAAATTCTGACACTTGGTTCCGATGCTTTTGACCAAATGTCGGAAATTTCTCCAAATTTTTTCAATCCCGCCCGAAACCGTCGCTCTACCGACGTTTAGAGAAAAGTGTCACAATACCAACACTTAGAAAAAGTGTCACAAATGTGACATTTGGAGGAAGACATCGCAATCGCGACACTATGCCCCAAAACGTCGTTATTGTGACGACTGCCTCCAAACGTCGCAAGTGCAACACAATGTCTAAGTGTCGCAATTGCGACATTTGGAGGCATCTGTCGCAATAGCGACGCTTTGTCTGCTATCAGTATAACATCACTTATATCCGCGCTACATAAAAATATGAAACTTATATATATGTGCGCTACATAAAAATGATTTTATTAAAAACTACATTAACGTCTGATATCACGCGCGCATTCGCCCTCCGCTCTTGCAGAACATCATTCGCCCTCAACATTCACCCTCAGCTCTTGCAGAACAGCATTCGCCCTCAGCTCTTGCAGAACAACATTCGCCCTCAGCATTCGCCCTCATCATTCGCCCTCAGCTCTTGAAGAACAACATTCACCCTCAGCATTCGCCCTTAGCTCTTGTAGAACAACATTCGCCCTCAGCGTTCACCCTGAGCTCTTGCAGAACAACATTCGCCCTGAGCTCTTGCAGAACAACGTTCGCCCCGCATTCGCCCTCAGCGTTCGCCCTCAACTCTTGCAAAACAGCATTCGCCCTCAGCTCTTGCAAAATGGTAAGTTATTACTACAGGCCCTTCCTCCTATAGTAGGGTTGAATCTATTTGGGTTTTTTTGGTCAATTCCATTGGATTGTGTTAGGCTGTAGGGTTCTCTCTAGATGTCTTCCAATGTTCTTTTAGATGAGTTTCAAAGAGGATGTGTAAGATGTGTTTGTGCTTGCATGAATTTGACTCCACCAGTTTCATGAAGTTTAAGCTGTGGATTTTAGTTCGACAAACTCATCCATCTCAACACCCAGTAACGAATTGCCCTTGGTCTGATCTATATTGAAGGTGAAGTGCAAAGTGGTAGAGAATGGGAGATCGAAATTCATCAACTTATCACAAGTTTAGTACTCCAAATCAAAAGTGATGAGCTTTAGTTCTCCAAATTTGGGGATTTTCTGATGACATACCAAAGGTCACATCCATACAACCATATCAAGGTCAATGTTGAGATCATTGTCATATATATATAGGTCACTGATATATAGGGTTAATATCATCATCACTATCCATGGAAACCGAATGGTTACAAAATCTGTGATTGTGGTTGGCTCATTTATAATTATTACCCATTTACAGTAGAGCATAGAAACACTAAATATGGCCCGAGCAGAGCCTTTACAACAGGCAATGGAATTGCAGCTACTTCATCAATAACCAATAGCTCCACTTGAGAAAAAATTTCATAATCTTGGGGCTAGATATACTGCAGAGCAAACAATTGTAGTTATCATTCGTGCTCCAATATATTAATATACTTTTTACATTGAACTGAAGAAAGGGAAACAAGAAATGCTAGCCATCATACAATGCTTTGACATAAGAGTTTTGAGTGACATACTTGAAAAAAGAACTCATCTATTGATATTTATAATCATTTGAGTTATTCAAGTTAAACACAATGTCAAGAATCAAGATTCAATACCCTCTATTATCTTCATCACCCAATACAAGATTTAAATTTTTCCCAAAGAAACGCTTATTAATTTGGCAGCCATTATTTCTCCCTGCTCTAAAAACCCTACATTTAAATGAAAACAAGCATTGCATTTCAACTACAAAAATCTATTAGTGTTCAAATGTACATGTGTGCATCACTTGTGTAGGGTATTCCTTTTCCACTTTCACATTATCCAAGAATGTGTGCAGTATAGTTCATATTTTTTTTAATTTAGATTATCTTGAAAAAGGAAAGGTAAATTATTTCCCATGGAAAAAGAAGGTTTTCCCTTTTTACTACTGGAAATGGTACAACAAAGTTCCATTTCTACCCGAAACTCCTATGAAACATGAACCAAATAAAGGCCATGTCCTCAATGGACATCATTTGGCTTTGAAAATGGCTATTGCACCGTGTTGTTTCTTATATTACATCACGATAGTTTCTTAGGTCATTTCTTGTTTCTTGAGATGAAAAACAACCAAAGAAATTGTGAAGATCCTTTCAAGAAATAAATGACCATTTCTCAATCATATCTCAACTACTTTTTATTTTATTTAGTGGTTGCTTAATTTGAGAGAAATTTGACACTTTTATAAGGAATATAACACAAAAACACAAAATGGGAAGGAATTGATGAGGTAGATGACCTTTAGTTGTTGTCAATTAAGAATTGATAATACACGATGCATGTTCTGTACTACAAACTAGATTCCTTCCTGGAGTTAGGACACATAGTATTGAATCAAAGTTGTAGTTTCTAGCTTCTTGTATTGGTTCATCAATCTTGAAATTCAGACATTGCATGTCTTCATTGCTTCATGTTTGAATAATTTGCATCATATCGTACAATAGGAAATTAGGAATTATGATTATTATTACTTTATGGATCCGTTAAGTTACTTTTAAGTTTGCATGGTTTAGTGTGAAATTATTCTTGTGTGCCCCTAGGCCCAGGTGAAGGAATGCCAAGGACTGAGAACCATAGTTTTTAAATGGTATTGTTTCTTATACCCAAAAAACCCTCAACATCACTTCTTATTAGTTCTTAACAATAGTGTTGTAAACAATTTGAGAATTGATATAGCAAAATCTCGCACTTCTCAAGATAAAGTCCTAAAGCTAAAGTGTGATACCATGTGTAATTCAATGGCCCCATTGTCACCTCACCAACCTCTTTTCACTTCGGGCTAGCTCTCCTCCAACTCAAGGGGGTTTCTCCCTAGTAGATGTTAGGGATCTAATGGCCCAACCAAACCAAGTCAAGATCCCCCTAACTCTCTATGTTTACTACTATCAATCAAAATATTGAACAATAGGGTCAGACATGCATCTTGAAGATAAAATTGCCAGGGTATTTTTGGGTAATTTCAAAGGGAAAGTCCCCAAACACATATAATCCAGGAATTATAACATGATTTCAAACATTAAATATCAACAAATCGTTTAAAGGATATTGAAAGGAAAAAGGTGATGGAATATAGAAAGTGCCTTACTTAAATGCTCTAAGGATTTTTCAATAGTTGCTCCAAAAGCTTCACTTCAAGGCCCTTCAAGATCGTCTCCAAAAATGCTATACCATCAGCTTCAACAATGTTGCTCCAAAAATGTCCTCAAGGTATTCACAACAAGTTTACTAGAAGTTGCTCCAACAATATATTCAATAAGGTCTTCATTGTCAACTCGTCTCTTGTTTGGGTGCCTTAATGTGCAATGACATGTTTCCAGGACTGAATTCAATGCAAGGCATATTCGAAACTCTAACTTTGTCTTTCGGTGTCTTATTAGAAATTATTTCAGTTTTCATTTTGTGTTTTCAAGTTAGATATTGTTTTCAAGTTTTTACATTTATAATTTTATTGCAATGTGGCAGACTGATCAGAGCAGTGCAGGAACAACCCCGAGACGGGATGATCGCGAAAAGAGGCCAGCCGAAGAACATGTAAAGTGCCAACATTGCTCTATCTTTAGGTATTTTAGTTATTTACATAATTGAAATAATATTAATTTTGTTCAAATATGCAGACACCTAGCCATGGTACACCTGATGATTCCCTCTTCGAGGAAGAGCTTTCTTCATCCCTATCTCCAGTGTTCTTGTTGCAAAAAAAGGCACGAGATGCAAGGTCGGAATTTAATACTTTGATAGACACGCCTCAAACACCTGAAACAGAAGAGAGGATACAACATCTTATGAGGCAGCTAGAAAGATATCAGGTAATAATAAAAAGTCAAAAGGATATTTTTTTTGTTCTGCATGAGATGAATTGTGATAGTTTGATTTTTAATTTTTACATTGACTAAACTAACAAAAAGTTCTTTTGTATGTAGCGTTTTCCGGCATTTGCTGAACCCGGTGTTGGTGGTTAGTGGGACACAAGGGCAAGAGATTGCCCAACAACCCTCTCGTACACCTTCTACTCCTTTAGGTGCTAGCCAAGAAACACACCCTACCCAAGCAGACACCTAGCCAACCGCTGAACGTGTTGGCAATGATGAGGCTGATATGGCCAACTACATTATTGCGTTTCCTGGAGCTACACGTGTCAGCTCCACAGGGACCATTAATGGCACGTTGTTGGTGAACGATGAGGGTGTCCCTATAAAGCATGTACAACTCCCAGGTAAATTTTGATATTTTAACTATTTCATGTACTTTATCTAAAACATATTTATCATGATTTTTATTTTTAAATTAATGATAATATCTTCTTTTTCTTTTGGTTTTATTCTGTGTAGGAAACAATGAGTTCTACAGGATTCTGAAGAGCCATGCGTTGGTAATTTTTGGCCCAACCATACGTACAGGGTGGAATTCCCAGAATTCCAACCTGAAAAAAGAACTTTTAGATTATCTAGAAGCCCTTTTTGGGGTCGGCACATTTGACAGAAAAGCGGTGGCTCAGGTAGCCGGCAAGTATTTGAAATATACCAGGGACACCTATAGGACGCAATTGCAATTTAACCCTAGATATGAGTGTCCTCTCGCAGTTTCAGAGAGTGAGTGGAGAGCACTCATCCATGACGGAAAAGAGAAAAGGGCAAAGAAAGAAGGAAAAATGCCAACTGGACCCGCAAGGTAAATTACAACTTTAATTCAATAGCTTTAATTTTCTCTATGTCTAAAATAAAAGTGTGCTACGTCATATATGACTTCAATCTTTTGATGCTAGGTTGCCTGACACCTCAAAGGCAACCAAAAATAGGATTGAAAAAAAGGGCCATCACAAGCTAGGCCAGGGTAGCTACTTGAAATTAGCCGCAAGAATTGTAATTAAGTAGCTAAACATCTTATAATTAATTGTATCACCTTCCAACGTTTTTGTAATCTTATCAAATATGATTAAAAATACACAATCATATGTAATGTATGGTGATGATTTCGGAACAGAAGCTACAGAGGAAGATAAAAATATCACTTTCCATTTCTGCTATCAAGTCGTAGTTGAACGTCGCAGAAGCTTGGGGCAGGTCCCAAGATCCAGAATGCCTGATAAGGTAAAACATTAACCTTTCAATATGTTTGTTTTCGTCCATAAATTTAATGTCTAAAAACTTTGTTTAAATCAGGGGAGCATCACTACCGACGAGGCAAATAACCCAATTTTAGAGCCAGATGTAGATGATCCTCACGTGCAACTTGATCATTGTAGTGGGGACCAGGCCGACAATGCTACTATCAGTGAGGGTCGTGACGGTAATTAATTTCCACTTACAATTTTTTATAATTATACCTTGATGGTTGTCCTTATAACGTTTTTTGTTTAAATGACAGAGAATGTTTCCCTTGAGGATCTTACCACCAGAGAGGAAGACAGGGCAATAGTCCCAACGACGACAACTGGTGCACTAGGTAAATAATCTCATTGCAATGTTTTTTATTAATATTTTTTTTTTACAGAAACGGTTATGGAGTATTGTATTCATCAAGGCCTTAATGCTAAAATTCTGGTTACAATGAGAATAATAATATCTTGATGCCCCTCACCGCGGAGGTTGAAAATGAGAGTGAAACTTGGGAATTTCCTCCTTGGAGTAGTAACTATAGTTTCAAGATCAGCGATTTTCCCCAGCTTGAAGATACATACAAATTTATTTAAAATATAGCAGTAAAACATGACAACGAAATAGATTATGGGATGGGTTCCCATGATTCTTCATCATCTGTCATCTTGATTCCAGCAGCTAGGAGGGAAGCTTTGTTGGCTTCAGCATCTGTTGCTTTGTTATGAATTCTCAGCACATGATAGTAGTTCAGCTTAGAAAAAGATTTTCCCACGTTCTTAATTATGTCAATCAGTCTTGCAAATTTAAGGTCCAAGGCCGGAGATTTGGACACCATTGCATTAATAATGATCTGGGAATCGCCAATGATATTAGCTTCTCTAATGTTTAAATCTTTAAGAAGAATGAGACCTTGAAGGAGTGCCAAAGCCTCAGCTTGAATGTTGGAAGTGTGGCCAAGCCCCCAAGCAAATTTATGAATTTTTCCCCCATCTGGATTGACTACAACACCTCCTGCGCCAGCTTTGCCCAGATTTCCCTTAGCTGCCCCATCAAAGAAGAGAGAGTGTCTTGGCTGAGCTGTGAGCCAGTCTTGAAAATCTGTTTCAGTTTTCCTTATTTGCCAATCTTTTGGAGGAGGGACGTTTCTTGCCGCTGGTTGAAATTGTAAATACAGGAAAGAACCCCAAGCAATATCTTGTTGACTGAGATTAGAGTCATCTTTCAGTTCAACCAAACACTCTTTTAAATGGCATCTGATCTTGATTTCTAATGCTTTATGATTCTGCTCCATATTTCTGAATATTCTTCTATTCTGTTCTAGCCAGATCTTCCAACATATAACCTTTGGTAGGACAGACCATGCAGCTTTAATGATCTGGTTTTTCGCTAGAGAACCAGGATACCTATTCGCCCATTTAGAGAACAGTTCAACAGTGGAGTGAGGTAGCATGAAGTTGGAATCAATATTTCATATGAAAGTGGACCAAATCTGAATGGAAAATCTGCATTCGAGCATTAGATGAACAACGTTTTCTGCATTTTCCTTACACAGATCACATTTGGAGGGGCCTTGAAAGCCTTTCTTCTGCAGATTGTCAAAAGTGAGGATTTTTCCATGACATAAAATCCAAGCAAATAAATCAACTTTGGGCCATGATGGAACACGCCATACGCCATGCCAGGGTGAGGGGTCAGGGGGAACGAAGGGTCTCTCACGCAGCTTCTCATATCCCTTAGAGACTGTGTATCCACTGGCAATCAACCCCCAGCCTTTCGAATCTTTTTTCCTTTTGTGAGAGGGCGCTAAACCATGAAGTAGATCAAGCAGTCTGGTCCACTCGAGATGCAGATGTTCCGACACATCAATGCTTTTCCAACCTGCCCAATTGGAATCGATCCACAGGGAGATGTCCCACAGCGAGCACATTCCTTCACCATCCATCCAGCAGCGCAGATCTCTCAAGGAACCTCTGTCTTCTATGGGATCCATATTCATAATTCTATCCGCACATATGTTTATCTTCTTTCCATTTCCAGGAACCCAATATGAATGCATATTTATAAGAGGAGCGGCTTTTGCGAACAGTTTGAGAAAAGAAGAGTTGGGCAGATGTTTCTTGTTGCAAAGACAGTTGGTTCTAGGACCTCTGAAATATTTTTTCTAGAGAGCTAATTGAGCCCATCCTGGCTTGGGCGCAATGATTTTCCAGATTATTTTTGCTCCCATAGCTACATTCTGTTGAGAAAGGTTTTTGAAATTCAATCCGCCCTCCCACCTAGGATTTGAGATGATTTCCCAATTTACTAGGGGAATTTTCTTTTCATTCTGTTTGCCGCCTTTCCAGAAAAACCTCCGAATGTACTCCTCCATTTTGTTTATAATGCTAGCCGAAGCAAGAAGAACAGCAAATTGAAAGAGAGGCAGACTTGTGAGCACAGACTTTATAAGGACAGATTTACCAGCTGTGTTGAGCCAAGAGTATCCCCAGGCTTGGATCCTGTTCTTGAATTTTTCAAGTTGAGGGAGCCAGTCCTTGCTCACAGGTTTTTTATGATAGATAGGAAGACCCAGGTATTTGAAAGAAGTCCAAGAAGAGGAGGCGGCAAATCCCATACATCTAGCGATAGCATTTAGCAATCTGGGTGAAGTGTTCCAGCTGTAGATATGACATTTGTTCTTGTTTAAGGCACTGCCTGAGGCCTCACAGAAATCATCCAGAACTTCTTTAAACTTGGTGGCAGAGGAGAGAGAGGCAGCGCCTAAAAGCAGTGTATCATCTGCAAATAGGGCGTGATTTATGTTTTTGACCCCTCTTGCTATACACAATCCATTAATATCTTGATCTTGCAGCTTTTTGCCTAAAAGAAAAATAAGAACAAAGGCGTGTATGATGAAGAGCAGAGGCAATAGAGGGCACCCCTGCCTGAGCCCTCTCGAAGCTTTAAAAAAATTTGTGGCTCTGCCATTCACAAGGGGTGCAATCCAAGGTTCCGAGAAGCAAGCCCTGGTCCAATTAATGAAACTTGTTCCAAATCCCAACTTGTTCATGACTTTTAACAAAAAGCTATGATTAACACGATCAAAAGCATTTGCTAAGTCGAGTTTGATAACCATACCTTGTTCTTTTCAATGTAGAATTGAGTGAATTGCCTCTTGGACGAGGGTATAATTGTCCACAATCTGCCTGCCTTGGATGAAGCCTCCTTGATTCTCCGGAATGATTTTGGGAAGGATGGGCTTCAGCCTATTTGCAATAACTTTGGTGATTATCTTGTACCCTGTATTGCATAAGGAAATCGGTCGGAATCTGCTGAAGTTGTTTGCTCCTTTCTCCTTGGGAATGAGGGCTAAAAAGACTGAATTTGTTCTACCCCCGATTTTCTGACAATCTTGAGATTTTTGGACCATTTTAAAGAGATCATTCTCAACAATCTGCCAGCAAACTTGGAGGAACCTAGCGGAAAAGCCATCCGGACCAGGAGCCTTGTCTGGGTCCATGGAAAATAGGGCATATTTTACTTCTGTTTTGGAGACTTTGGCCTCAAGAACCTCATTCATACGAGGAGAGATAGTAGAGGGAACACTGTCTAAGAGATCTGAAAAATGGCCCGGCTCCTTGTCCTCACAATACAATTTTTGAAAATGGGAAAAGGTTGCTTTCTTGATGGCTTCAAAGTCCTTGTGAGAGACATTATCCTCCTTGATCTCAGAAATAGTGTTAAAGCATTTTCTGGCCTGAGCTTGTTTATGGAAAAAGGAAGAGTTCCTATCCCCAGCTTTGAGCCAGAGATTACGAGATTTTAATCTCCAGTATTCTTCTTCAGCTAAACAGGCTTTATGATAACACTGCTGCAGCTGAACTTCTTTGCTTAACAGCTCCTCTGTGACTATGGCGTTCTCCACCTAAAGTTGATGAGAGACAAGAGAATATTTGATGGCTTTCCTTTCTGTAGCAGGATTGGACAAGGTTTTGGCCCATCTTTTTAGAGCTATTTTCACCCTTCTAAGCTTTTCCTCCCAGATAAAGAAAGGGGAGCCTTTGACTGGATGAATCCAATAGTCCTTGACTATTTGAAGAAAGTCTGGCTCCTTAACCCAAAGGGGACTAAATCTGAAGGGAATAGGGCCCAGATCTAGATGGGACAACAATTCTCGCTTTATAGGCTTGTGATCCGAAGTACTATTTGTGAGGATATGCATTCTTGGTTCCAGTCCTAGCAACAGGAAGGAGCTTTGGATGAAGAATCTATCTAATCTGGCTGCAATATGACCTGGGCCAGCTCTTTTATTAGACCAAGAATACTTATCGGAGGAAGTTTTGATGTCCAGCAAGTCCCAGTCTTGCAAAATGTCCTCCGCCCATTCCCTTGCCGGATCTCGGACTGCACTGCCTCCTCTTTTTTCGGATGAGTGAAGAGTGAGGTTGAAATCTCCGGCAATGATTATATTTTCCAGGTTGGTTAAATCTGCTTGATGCCTTATTGAATCCTAGCAGATTTTTTTTTCTCCAACATTGACTGGGGAGTACACATTGAAAAGGCAAAAAGTTTCTTTGGTGATCAGATTCTGCATTTTAAGCAGCAGCCAGTGAGTGTTGCTAGCTTCTGAGATGACTGAAAATTTGTCGGCATTCCATAGAGTGCCGATTCCTCCCAAGGCTCCCCGGGCAGAGATTGCTCTTGCTTCACTTTTGCTCCAAAGTTTCTTACTTGCTTGAAGGAAGACTACATCTTCTAGCTTGGTCTCCTGGATGAGAAGTATGTCTGGAGATTCTGATCTTATTAAACTTCTAATGGCTTCTTCCTTGATTTTTCTCCCCATACCTCTATAGTTCCAAGAGATAACCTTCATTATTTATGTTTCTGTTGGGCTCCCTTGGAGCCTTGAGGCTAATTTTTCATTATTCTTGGTTTTGAGGCTAGAATTTTTTCCAGAGTAGGTTGGCTGCCCTGTAGCTTGTCCTTGTAAGTTTCCTGCTCTCTTTTTTCCTTGTCGGATTTGCAACCTCTTTTGGATCTCCTTACCGAAGTTTGAGACTCTCCTATTTCTCCTTCCTCCTCTAACTCTTCCAATTCCGGTTCTCCTTCCTCATCTTCAGTAGGCATTCCTTTGGGGTCTGCAGCACTTGTGTCTTTCTGGGAAGGAGAAGGAGTGCTTTTGCTTGGAGGGTCCGGGTTTTGAATCTCGATCTCCTAAGTTGCTTCGATTTGCTGACTTAGTGCATCAAACTTATTTTCATTTGCCTTTTTTTGGGGGGAGGCACTGAGCATTGGCCTGAAGGGGGCCTTTTCCGTTGTTGCCTTCCGATTTCTGGCCTTTATGATTGATCTTTGTGCGCTTAACTTGATTCTAGCCTTCTTCATTAACTTTCTCTGGCTCAGCATTGGAGGGACAATTCCTGGAAAAGTGTCCATGAATATGGCATTTTCTGCATTTGAAAGGCAGGTGTTCATAGTCCAAAATCTACACATGAGACCAGCTGCCAACGTTGATTTTGATTGCCTCTGGGAGACCCACCTCTAGGTCAACTTCGACACAGATTCTAGCGCAGTCGTACTGATCCTTATTTTTTTCTCGATCAATGAACTTCCCAAGAGCATTGTCGATGTGTTTTAGGGAGTCCCAGTTCCAGCAGTGGACTGGAAGGTTCAGGAGGAAAACCCACACCGGGACAGCCTTAGGAACATCGACAGCCGGATCAAAGTCCGGAGTCCATTTGTTAAAATAAAGACCCTAAGGGCCCATGAAATAGGGCCCATTTTGGAAGATCAGGTCTTTGTCTTCTTTGGAAGAGAATTCGAAGAGGAAGTATCCGCGCCCCAGAAAATAAGAAGTGACACTGTGTTTAATCAGGGGAGCCCAGTTTCTGGTAACCTATTGCTCAGTGGTTTTTGGAGATGGCCAAAGCCCCGTGAACTGAACAATGAGACCCCGGTCAGCCAAAGACAAAGCTACTTGAATGGGGGTCTCAGGAGGCAAAGAGATCTCCAGAATATCTTCAAGATTCTTAACGAATTTAGAGGCTTCACATTTCTTCTTCTGGGGCAAACCAGCCAGAAGTTGGTTGAAAGCTTCGATCTCCGGGGAAGAAGGCATCAGAGGAGGCTCCTTGGGAGAGCCCTGCGTCTCCATGAGCAGAACTTAGGCAAGCTGCCCCAGATGGAAGCCACACTGCATAATCAGCACAGAAACCCTAATAGCACCCCTTCAAGGGTCAAGGAAGGCGAAAAGGTGAAGGCGCCGCGCCTCCCAGAAACGCATCGCGTAGAAAAAATCAGCCCAAAACTAGAAAACGAAAACCTGCACACCTGACAGTGGAACAGGGCGCACTGGAACAGCCCCCAGAGGGCCGGGCCAAGCCTGCGGCCACAGGAACAGCAGAGGACGGCTAGGGTTCACGCTGCGAGCAGGCTAAGTCCAAGGACCATAATTGAGAAAAAAAGGTAGCATTGAGGGTAATGTTTTTTATTAATATTACCGAACTAGTTCAATGATATTTAAAAACTGACAATTAAAATTTAATAATATCTGTTTTTGTAGGCGATGCCCCGTCACTAGATGAGACCAGACATCGTGACTACGCAACTAGGTCAGCGACGACAACTGGTGCACCAGGTAAATAATCTCATTGAAATTTTTTTATTAATATTACCGAACTAGTTCACTAATATTTAAAAACTGACAATTAAAATTTAATATTATCTGTTTTTGTAGGCGATGCCCCGTTAATGGATGAGACTAGACATCGTGACTACGCAACTAGGTCAGCAGCGACAACTGGTGCACCAGATAAATAATCTCATTGAAATTTTTTTTATTAATATTACTGAACTAGTTCAATGATATTTAAAAACTTACAATTAAAATTTAATATTATCTATTTTTGTAGGCGATGCCCTGTCACTGGATGAGACCAGACATCGTGACTACGCAACTAGGTCAGCAGTGCGGGTCGAAAGGCACGAAACAAGAGCAGAGCATGATGATATTGATGATGTAATTATGAGCCTTAGAAATAGGAAGAAGAAAAAGAAAATTTGATAATGTAAAATATTGTATTATCATAAGACAAACGTTACCATACTTGGAAAGTTTTTTGTGTTATATAAAAAACTCATTTATCATACTATTTTTATGTCCAGCATTAATTGCAATGTTTCCTTGCGTACTTTTTGTTGAATTGTTTTTTTATTAGTTATTGAATATTTTTTTTTATGCTCATCAAAGTAAAAAATGAAATATAGATTGGGTATTGGGGAATTGAGAGTGATGTGAGGGGGAGGGGCCATAAGAGCTTCCACCTTCACGTGGTTGGCCCTGTTTAGTAGAGAATAATTTATTGGAGCGATTTAATCTTGGAGCAAACCTCCCTCGATCCAACGTAGCAACAAAAAAGTCATTTTTGACTTAGTTGCTACTCTTTCAGATCGTGGGAGGCTTGTTCCAAGTTCATGCGACTCCAATAAATTGTTCTTGAAACGAAGAGGAGCTTATTCAGGTATGTTTTGACATTTTCAGCATATGTTCTAACATTATCATAAGAATGCATCTTAGAGTAAAAAATACTACATCAATTACTTGTATTTATTGTATAGATAATGATGGATTTTGATTGACTTGGCAGTGTAGGTACAAATCCTCTTGCATCATGAGCAATGCAACTTGTCAACTAGGGTCATGTCAAGGATATTTTTTCTTGTGTGCTTGACCAGGTTCGTAATGTCACATTTTGTAAGTTCCTTTACAGTTCATAATTCAATATTAAGCTTGTTCATGATTATTATCTAGGTTTTTTGTATGTGTTTTTTCATCTATTTGATTGTAAGCAACTCTGCATGTTTCATGTTGTTCACTATGATTTCTCCCATTACCACTCCCAGGATGAATCCGACTTTATTGTTACATAGGTTACTTTATTGTTACTATGATTTCTCCATTTACGATTTCATAGGTTACATCATGTAAAGTTGTCAATCTCGGGTTGGTGATGAGCTTTAGTTCTCCAGATTTGGGGCTTTTCTGATATTTTCTCCCTCATGTCATTCTTGCATCACCTCGTTGTTTGAGCATGCCAATTGTCTACCACTTGTACCAATTGGCACATGTCAATCTCTGAGTGGTGCCACATTTCACCTATTTTCAATGAGATTTTAGGGTTTCTCTAACATAGCTTCAGAAATCCGATTCAGTGCCTGCTTGAATATTGTCACATAATACTTATGGTTTGGATTGATGAGCATGTTCTGAATGGTTGGTTGATTCATAAAAACCACCCATATAGTCATCTTGAGATATTTCAGAAGATTTCTCGGGTTTCCTTTTTCACCGTTTCTAGTGGGTGGGATGGTGTGGGGTGATCCATCAATACTGGTGCTCTTGTAGTAGGGAATTTGTTTTTGGGGATATAAAGGAGCATTTTATGTAGATATCCCATTGTATGCATTCATATATGGGCACGAGAGGTCAAGAATTTAAATTAAAAATATGCAACCTCTAGCATGGCAACCTGAAGGCTGCGAGAGACACTGGTTAAAGATTGTTTTGTGCTGGCCTTAATATAGTCGTGATTTATTTTTATTATCTTAATGAAAATATATAGTTCGGTCTCATTAAAATGAGGATTTTGGTTGTATTTCTCTTTGGTTGTTTCTCTCTTAATTCTCCAGAAGTTTCCAAAAGTTGTGATAGTTGTTTAGTTTGCCTATTACAACTTAAAAGTGGTTTTTAGCAATGGGAGTCATGTTTCTTAAGGTTCATACTAATATGAAGATCTTGTAATTCTATATTCAGCATAAGAGAAGATGGCCGCTGCTTTGGGCAGTATGACAACAATTGCCACATCTACCTTATTGGGTAACAATGGAAAGGGGAAGAAGTTGGGTGCAATGTTTGATAATTATGGCAGACAATTGTCTTCTCTTTCAGTTTTTTCACCCATTTCCTTTAATCGCTCAAGAAGAAGAGGGACTCTGAGATTACGCGACAGAGAGAATGTAGTTAATACAAGAGCTATGGAAAAGGAGTTTTACTTCAACAAGGATGGCTCAGTGACAAAAAAATTGCAGGTCAAAGAAAAAATTATGTTTAAAGGAAGGTCACCTACACGTGAAACTTCACTACGGTGGATCTTTCCTTGTCCACTTATATTCGATTTTAATGTGTTATTTTAATTTTTCATGGAGGGTTGTTTTGGCATATGGTCTGGCATTCAATTGCACACTTACTGAAAGCATTGTCAATTTGTCTTACAGGCGGTGTGAACAAACTTGTTGATCTTGTTGGAGTCACCCTTGGGGCGAAGGGAAAAATGTTGTCTTGGAGAGCAAGCACGGTTCTCCGAAAATAGTTAATGATGGTGTGACAGTAGCTAAGGAGGTAATTTGTAGATGTGTGCTCTGGTTTTCTTGTTAACGTTGTATTAGTTCCCCCTCTTAAATGTCTTAGATTTGGTAGGCATAATTTGAAAACTCAAAGGTGAAAGGAAACATATTTGTTACCCAATGGTCTACTTGGCCTATGGACTAGCCACATTAGAGTAATGCATAAAGCTTTTCACAACAATAAAAGGAAAGGGTTATGGCTGAGTCAAATTTTATTGTTATTGACAGTGTAATGAAATGTATCTCAATGTTATGGTTTTGGCCTTTTTATTGGTTGAATTAGAGGACCAAGTTGAAAATATTGGGGCCAAGTTGGTAAGGCAAGCTGCGGCAAAGACAAATGATTTAGCTGGGGATGGAACCACAACATCTGTTGTTCTTGCACATGTTGGAATATTGAAAAATTCCCGAACAATGAATGGAGAATAAATCTCCCTTCCTCTAACACAGAGAAAATAAAAATTTCTTTGACAGGAGACAGAGTTTCAATACTTTGAAAACAAACTTCTATTCCCTTCAATAACTCAAAAAAAAACTATTACACTTCTTCCTCATTGAGAGGGATTACAAAATTATGACTGCTACAAAATGCAGTGCATAAAACCAACTCACTGTCTGTTCAAAACAAACATACTCTGTCTCTAAAACACTCTGCTGTGTTTTTCACTTTCGCACTGCTGTGCATACACACTTAAAAAGTTACACTCGGTCTTTCACTTTTTACACACTGCTGTGTAATAAAAAATTTACATACTGTCTATAAAAAAAACTACCAAGCTTTTTTGTCCTTTTTATTTTTATATGCCGTAACATATAAAACATATTATAATAAACCCTCTTTTAAAAAAAAATAAAATAAAAACTAAATTCTATGGCCCACCTTTCATTTTGCATATGATATATATATATAACATATGTATATATTAAAGCATACATAAAATTAAATTATCAAAACATTAAAGAACCCTTTCCATCGGACTTCAAAAGTCTGAATAGATTGAATTTCAAACCAAATTCGCGTTCCAAAATGGGATGCTGACGTCTGCCTAATTTGTAATGCGAATTCTCAATCCAATGTGCCTTATAAAAATTCGGGTCCGATTTTCAGGTTTTCAGATTCCCTTCAATTTCATGCGATCCAATATTAATGCTCCACGTGTCCTCCTTTTGAATTTACAAAACTGGGGGGTAAATTTCTGTTTGTTTAATTTCTGGTTGGTGAATTGCGTTAATGTTGGTTGTTGTGTTTAAATACAATCCTATACAGAAATATGGTTGTGGCTGTCTACAAAAAAAACTTGCAAGAATTTTAAATGTTGAATTAAATTTCTGGATGGCGTGCAAGCAACCTCCAAAAAAAAATGTTGCTGCTGCATCCGTCCTTCTGCTGCAGCAGTTGAAGTTAAAATTCAACAACACAGGGTTTAATAAGTGAGGGTGTAAAGGTAACTTTTTGTCGATAGTACTGGATTAAGATCATCTATTCATTTTTGTAGGGTCTTATGGTGTTTGGTTTTTTAGTTTTGGGTTGGGCTTATTGAGTCTAAGATAGTTTTTGAGTGAAAAAATTGCTATCAGGTATTAAAAAATTTTGGTTCTTTTGCCAAAATTTATGAGCTTGTTAGGAAATACAAAACTGACAATGGTTGTATCTTAAATTTGTGGAAAATAATTTGAAATGAAACCTTTTTTTTTAGGTTGTTGCAGCAGGTGCAAACCCCATTCAAATTACTAGGGGCATTGACAAGACAATAAAGGTCCTTGTTTCGGAACTCAAAATTTTGTCAAAGGAGGTAAACGCTTGCCTTTTGAGTAGGCTGGTTTTCCTTTTTGCTGATGGTTTGGTGTATCTAATTTAATTAGTTGCCTAAGGTATTTTTGGTTGCAAACTCCTTTTCATTTTTCATACAGTATTGGCCTTGTGGAATACATTTGATTGTGTGGTCTTGTTAGATTTACAACATTTGTAGTTGTTTAGTCTTATGGCCGAGGTGCACTTTTATTATGGAAATAGTTGATGCAATATTGTCATTTAATCCTCACTGTAGGGTATCATGTTGAGAAGTTTCTTGTGAAACATTTGGTATTCAAAATGACACTTGATCCTATACAGCATCATGCACTTGACTTCAAAATTCATATTAAAATTGTGCCAGACAATTCTTGAAAAATTTCAAATATTTATGTTGTTTTAAACCATTATCTTTTTCTTGTATTGGATGCTGAAAATGAGAAAAAGACTTTGGTATGAAACCAACTGGTGAATAATTTCCAGCAAAACAACCACTTCCAAGACATTATTTAGAAGTAGAACATATGTACTTATGAAGCATAGAAATATATCCTTGATGCATTGTCAATGTATGGCTAGGGTTATTTTTGGAGAAAATAACTCCTTATTCCTCGAATAGTGATCTTCAATACAAGTAAATGCCAGAAAAGAGAGATCATCGTGTGACATAAACCTATTAACAAAAGTGAACAGGGAATGATTATTAATTATGGCATACTAAGTTGTCAGTGATTTTGACTATTTGTCTTTAACATGTAAAAATGTTAAATTCTAAACTTACATCATCATGGTTTGGCATCATGAGCTTGACTAATTGTCCACCATGCTCATAATTTCATTGTTTTATTCATATCTATAAACAATGTTTCAAATAATAATAAAAAAGTTCTATAAGAAAAATCCAGACCTCCATGCTGCTGCTCCTTGTGAGACAAAGTCAAAATTGCATTACACAATCTGACACATAAGAATCTCCTATATCCCGGTGGTATGTATCCAAATTATTATAATAGTGTATTCAAGACTTATGTTGACATTGCCAATGAGATATTTAAGCAATGAAAGATGGAGCCTTCTTCATTGTTGTATATGTAACAGTATTTTATTAATATAAAGATTGATGGTTTTGTCTTTCTGAAAATGAAATGTAAAAATAATTTATTGTGGTCAATTGAAATTTTTTTTTTTTTAAGCTTTTCATTATGGAAGGGAAACATAGATATATGCCCTTCTAATTGAAATTCGGACCTGCCCTTCAAATTTGATCACTGTGTGGGACCTTAACAAACAATAAAACTATTCCACCGTGCGTTATATAAAACATATAACAAAACCTTTGTCAAAACTTCAAACGAACCCTTTAGCCGTGGGTATTTCATCACGAATTGATCATTTTACCATGTACCTTCTTCTAGAGGAATATTCTTCCACTTGATTAGGTACTTCATAATGGTTATATGTCAAAGAGATACATAATGTTTATCTATAACTTTTTATGGTTCAAGAATCAACTTTCATTCTTCATCTAATTTTGGAAGTTCTATTTACATTGGCATATTTTTTCCCAAAACCCTTTTTAGGCAAGATACATGAAAACCTTATGAATGCAAGAAGAAGGAAAATATAACTTCTATACCACTTGTGCAATCCTATGAATAATTATTTAGGGCCATAACATTTTTGAGTTAATTCCTTATTCTTCTTTTTCTTGAATGAAGATTGCTTATAATGCTATAATCTAAAAAATACCCAATTACCCTCCTCAAATTATCTTTCACTTCAATGTTGTTCCCCTTGTTGTTTTATCATGTTTCATGTCATTTGAAGGTTTTCCATAATAATTTTCAAAGTTTTTTTATTATTTTCCATATGTGACTCTGTTTCCTATACTTTGGACTTATCTTGCAAAAAGTATGAGATACTAGGAGTTGGATATCCATAAAGGGCCTTAAATGGGGAAATTTTAGTAGATGTGTGATAGGTAGTATCATATTACCATTCTTCCTCGACGAACCCACTTCATCCATTAAGATTGCTTTTCTAAAGAGTAACATTGTAGATAACCTTAAAAACATTTGTTAACTATTTTTGTTTGACCATTTGATTGTGTTTGATATGTAGAACTCATGGCAGCTAGTGTTTCTCCACTCATATTAAATAATTATTTCCCAAAGTTTCTTGTTACTATTACTTTAGGAAAACCATGAAGACTATGAATTTCTTTCACGGACACTTCTGCCACTTGGCTTGTTGTTTATGTACTTTGAGCTCTACAAAAAAAATCTACAAAATTTGTCTATATAAATGACCACAAAATGTAATACTTACCTTTATATTTCAGTAACCCTGTAATAAAGTCTATTGATATATCTTCTAGTCTTTGAATATGTATGTGGAATGGTTGAAGTAACCCTAGAGATTTTAATATCTCTCTTTTATTTATTATGCAAACCTGACCTTCTCTTACAAAATTTTGAATATCTTTCTTCATTCCTTCCAAAAATATATTTTTTGATCCTTTGAGATGTTTTAAGGAACCCTGTGTCCTACCATCAGAGAGACATGGGACTCCCTTAATATTTTTTTATTCAAATATGCTTGACTGCATAAAAATATTCTACATTTGCACCAAAGTATATCTCTCTTTCACTCCCAATGCTCCATAGAGTTCGTCCCATCCTTTATAAATTTTAGTTTTTGTTTAGTACTATTGTCATTTTTCCATTATGGAAAGCTTCTTCTAGTCACCTAGGAATAGAAAATGTAATTGAATATAAATTTGAGGCCTCTTCTATTTTAGAAAGAGCATCATGTACTAAATTTTCCTTACCCTTTTTGTAGATTATCTCAAAATTAAAACTTTGCATTTTTTCTCCTCATTTTTGTTAATCTTCCAATGAAATCCATAGCTTCAAAAAATACTTTATGCTATCATGGTATATCTTGACTTTAAAGTACCTCCCAATGATATACTATCCCCATTTTTCATTGCATGTAATATTGCTTCCATTTATTTTTCATACGTAGATTTCACCAAATATTTTCTTTGAATTCCTTGCTTTTAAAAGCCAATGATATCCCTTATTGTGTTAATGTTATGTAAATTCCTTGTCCTAGTACCTCACACTCTACTATGAATGTTTTACCAAAAGTAGGTGCAATCGATGTTGGTGTAGAAGACATGGCATCCATTAAAAGAGAGAATGCCAAAGTAGCCTCATCATTCCATATAAATGATATTTTCTTCAAGAGATATGTGAGTGGAATTGAAATGCATGCAAAATTCTTAACAAATGATCAATAATATCATGTAAGTCTAAAAAATATTCTAAGAACCTTGATTTTCTTAGGAATAGGTCATTTTGTAATAGCTTGCATCTTTTGAGGCTCCAACTTCACTCCTTCCTTTAAAACAATATGAACCAAATACTCGAATTCTTATTTCCCAAAAGCACGATATTTTTACATAAAAATGATTGTTCTCAATAATTTATATAACTTTTCCAAATTTTTAGTGTGGTATTCCCATGATTTATTATAAATATGTGTATTATCAAAGAAAACCAACACAAATTTTATAAGATTGGATCAAACAAAATTGTTCTTAAGTCGAGCCCGCCGGACTTCAAATGACGATAAACCATAATTCAAACCAAATTCGCATTCCAAAATAGCCTGCTGACGTCGGCCAATTTTGTGACACGAAAACCAATTGAATTCCGCCCTAATCTTTTTCAGGTCCGAATTTGGGCTGGCGTACAGAGGGAGAGTTGTGACACGAATTTCTTATCAAATTCGCCCTAATATTTTTCGGGTCCAGATTTTTACTGCGCGAGCGGCCCAAACAAAGATCCGCTCCAATCAATTTCTGCCATGTGTCCTCAATCAAATGTTGCCCTGTTCCCGAATGCGGGTGCATTCGATGATGTTTAAGGCGATGGGACATGGATGTGGCGATTTCATATCAATCGCTAAGTTTTAACGTTGTTCAATTAAGTTCCAAGGTTTTCACATAAAATCGCATTAAGTTTTAACACTGTTCAAGATCGGACCTCCACTCCTGTTAGTGATTCTGCATGCTCCAATAAGATCCAGCCTTTGGCTCTCATTAATGATCAGAGATTAATTATGACGGGCGTCCTTCGATTGCATTGCAGTCGGGTCGATAAAATGTCGTTTCGCTATGGTTTTTCAGACGAGCCGGTTGTTGGGTTACACTGCCTGCTCACTGTGACGAGAAGGAGAAGTGGCCAGCTGAACTGCTGCTTAGACCTTGCTGCATATCTGCATTTCTCTCAGTCTGGTCCTTGTCTGTCTTCCTCTGTTTCTTGGAATTATGCTTCTCCGTCTCCTCTTGTGCCCACTGTTGAGACTGCACCCATGTCTCGCCTGCGTCAAAGGATGCGTTGCCGCAGGGGGAGCGCTAGAGGTCAACCCCTGCGTGCTCCCTCCAACCCCTCAACCGAGTCGTCTTCCCAGTCCAGTGATTATCACGCAGGTCGTTAACCAAATACTAGAAGTGGGCGGGGTCGGGTTCTAGGATCTGGCCACCGTATGGGCTCCCCTGCTCCTCATTTCCCCACCACTTCACCTTCTCCCACGACGCACACTGCACTTTTTTACTTTAATTTCTCTTTGAACCGCCCATGAATCACAGCTTCAATTATTGTGGTTTTCCGTGAGGAGTCCCAAATGGAAGAACAATGCACCCGTCCGACGGGTCTGAGCTCAGAAAAATCTGGCCAGCATTCGGGCCTTCAGGAGGGGAGCAGTGGCATGAATGTGGAGGTAGAACTTGGCGATCCTGGACCTTTTGAAGGATGGTGCCGAATCGTCGAGGAGTCGGAGGAGTAGTTTGGTTAATTTGTTTTTCTTTCTTCGTGGCCCACTTAATTGGGTTGCTTTTAGATTATATTACTGTGCTGGACCTCTGTAATATTTTTGAATTATGTAAACGTTCAAGATTGGTTTCCCCGTATGAGGGCAGTCTTCTTAATTTTTTGATTTTTTGATGAAAAATTTTCCATGAGTCTGGGCAATGTTTTTGACTTCGGTGTAATTTTATTCCCACTGTTAATAGATTAACTTTACTTAGAAAAAAAAATGTTGCCCTGTTTCTATTTTAAACCTGTATTTTGAAATACAGAGCCATGTTTATATGATTTTTTATAGTCGAAGCACTGTGGGGTGGTTTATTATATTAATATTTCACGGTCGAATTATGTTCATAACAATTGGAAAAAAAAATGTTGCCATGTTTCTATTTTAAACCTGTTTTTTGAAATACAGAGCCATGTTTATATGGTCTACGTATTATACTCTTTCTCTGTATATCTACAGGAACCTTTTTGCTATGAACAGGGTGGATGCTGTAGCGGGCTACTAATGGAAACAAGCAAGCCTGAACCTTACATCTCGGATGCAACAGATGGTTACCAATTTTGGAATCAAGCGAGCCTGGGTTTCTGCAGATGGTTTTTATTTCCGGGAACAAGCGAGCCAGAACATACAATCGACCCTGGGTTTATACATATTTTTGCTCTATCATGGATGCTTTCTGTGTGAGGCGTATATCAACGGTACATGTCTCTGCACATTTCCTATATCTACTTTATGATACTATTTTATGTGTTGACGGATGTGAAAAGAGAATCAAAACTAGCGATGTTTGGTTTTCAAATGTGGTACGATGGTATTTTTATATTTGGGACATATCACACTCCTCACATGATTAGCGTTTTTCTCTGTTCAAGGATTTTGGGTACTTTAATTTGTATTTGGAACAATGGATGTCGATACTCTATTTGTTGCTTTACTATTCTACATACTGCTATTTCACTTTCTTATATATGCCTCGGGCATATTTGGATGCTTTCTCAGATTGTCGATAATCTCCATGTGGACCGTTACTGGGTTTTATATCATGTCCCTGTATGTGACATGGGGTATTTTTTATCATTGTCTGGGGTGGGACTTCCACTTTTCTGGATGGATATTTGGGTTCCAATCTTTAGATGTGAAAATGTAATGACTTCATGGACTGTTTTACTTCATATAATATATTCAAAACAACGTTTTTCTCTTGTGAAAAAAAAATGATTAATGTTTATCACTCTGCCTTCAAAACTAGCGATGCTGGTCTATGTTGCTGGTTTATTGATATGGTCTGATGGTCTTTTTATATTTTGGACATATCACACTCCTCACATGATTAGCGTTTTTCTATGTTCAAGGATTTTGGGTACTTTAATTTGTATTTAAAACAATGGACGTCGGTACTCTATCTGTTGCTTTACTATTCTACATACTGCTATTTCACTTTCTTATAGATGCCTCGGGCATATTTGGATGCTTTCTCAGATTGTCGATAATCTCCAAGTGGACCGTTACTGGGTTTTATATCAAGTCCATGTATGTGACATGGGGTATTTTTCTATCATTGTCTGGGGTGGGACTTCCAATTTTCTGGATGGATATTTGGGTTCCAATCTTCAGATGTGAAAATGTAATAACTTCATGGACTGTTTTACTTCATATAATATATTCAAAACAACGTTTTTTCTCTTGTGAAAAAAATGATTAATGTTTATCACTCTGCCTTCAAAACTAGCTATGCTGGTCTATGTTGCTGGTTTATTGATATGGTCTGATGGTCTTTTTATATTTTGGACATATCACACTCCTCACATGATTAGCGTTTTTCTCTGTTGCAGGATTTTGGGTACTTTAATTTGTATTTGGAACAATGGATGCCGATACTCTATCTGTTGCTTTACTATTCTACATACTGTTATTTCACTTTCTTATAGATGCCTCGGGCATATTTGGATGCTTTCTCAGATTGTCGATAATCTCCATGTGGACCGTTACTGGGTTTTATATCAAGTCCCTGTATGTGACATGGGGTGTTTTTCTATCATTGTCTGGGGTGGGACTTCCACTTTTCTGGATGGATATTTGGGTTCCAATCTTCAGATGTGAAAATGTAATGACTTCATGGACTGTTTTACTTCATATAATATATTCAAAACAACATTTTTTCTATTGTGAAAAAAAAATGATTGTTTATAGTCGAAGCACTGCAGGGTGGTTTACTATATTAATATTTCACGGTCATTGGAATGCCCACAATTCATAACAAATATTGGAGATTTAATGTCCTGTTTTAAAGTTTAATTTTTTTTTTTTAAATTGAACCCACCGTCGGTATACCGACACCTTGTAAGCGTTGGAATTGTGACAGCTTAAAAACGTCGGAAGAGCGACAGTATAAAAACGTCGGACACGCGACGTTCAAAATGTCGGACCACATTTCGTTAGAATTGCGACAGTTTACAAATGTCGGAAGAGTGGCGTTCAAAACGTCAAACCATATTTCGTTGGAATTGCGACATTTTACAAACGTCAGAAGAGTGACGTCCAAAACGTCGGACCACATTGCGTTGGAATTGCAACAATTTACAAATGTCGGAAGAGCGACGTTCAAAACGTCGGACCACATTTCGTCGGAAGTGTGAAAGTTTACAAAATTCAGAAGCATGACGGTTTGGGAAACGTCGGAAGAGCGACGCTTGTTTGGAAGCAACGGAAAAGGTGTCGGTAGTGCGACACTTTTTAAGGGCGTCGGAATTGCGACGGGATGGAAAACCACATTTTTCCCATCCTCGAACTCTCGCTCTTGCGACGACTATGTGTCGGAATAGTGACGAATTGGCCGTCGAAAATTCCACCAAATTTTATAGTGCTCCCCTACCCCACCAGTTGTTGACCTGTATGGTTCTATTATTAAGCCCCAAGTCACAACCACCAGAATTCCTTCTAGCATCTACGATCTGAAAGGTCCAGTCAGGGAGAAAAGTGGATAGTAGGATTGCAATATACAATCCATCACCCAGTGTTTCCTGAAGAAAAAGAGCACCCACACGAACAAGGGCCAATAGTCGCTTTAGGGCAAGTTTTTTGTCAGGATTGGCCAAACCTCAACAGATGAGAGATAGGAAAATCATGGATCACCATTTCCCTGGGTGTTCTTTTCTCTAAGAACCCAATATATGGAGGTTTGTGTCCCATCTGTAACCTCCATAATATCCCTTATGATTTCCTTAGTGATGGAGGAGGGTCTTCCCCTTAGTGCTTTAGGGATCGTGTTATCACTCCATAAATTTTCAAAATCTGATTGTGTCAAATCTGTTCTTGGTCATGGTTTCTAGTAGGTGTTAAGTCATTTTAAGTTTTTAGAGTCTAATTCATACGGTTAGAGTCTCATTTCCATCATCAAATAAATTCCAACAACCTTGTTTCACACTTGAAGGGTCCCATATATTGTTTAGAAAGAAAAAAATTTATCCATTTCGAAAAAAAATTTGAAACTAGCTACGAAAATGTTGTTTTCGTAGCGTGCTACGAAATGGCTGAAACAACCTTTTTCATCAGGAAAAACCTTGTTTTCTGCTCTAAGTAGTATTTTTCCAAGGAGGTTTTTGGGAAACTTAAAGCATATTTTGGAAAACGGAAAGAGGTTTTTCTTCCTAACATAATTAACTACAAAAACCTCTTTCAGTTTCTTCAAATTAATTATGATCTGGGAGAAATCGATGGTTTAACTTGCGCTATGAAACTGTTGAAAGTCATTCAAAGAAAAAGTTTGCCTTCTGGTTTTAGTAGTCTTTTGCAAGATCAGTTTCTGGCCACATAAAAGGGTATTTTGGAATTATGTAGAGTTTTTTTTTCAAAAAATATCTAAATACAATAACCTATCTCACTTTCTTCATACGGATTACCAGTTGGGAGATACAAGGCCTTCTTTGAAGCCATATTTTCAGAAATCAGAAGTTTCCAGTTTACACCTGATGTTCAAACATAGTTTATGGGCACTAGGAGAGGTATTGAAAAAAAAAAGAGAGGTTTTTTTTCAGCACAGAGTGGTATCCAAAAGCCTCCTTCAGTTTTTCAAAATACAGTTTTGATGAGGAGATAAAAGCTCTGTCCCAACATCTATTTTTCAGCTAAAACAGAGCAATAAGTGACAAATCCTTAAAACATTTTTGCTATGGAGAAAGATTTCATTTTTTGAAAGAAGTTCAGAGATGATTTATGAAAGATTTTAGATAGCATGGAAGGATGGAATATTTGTTTTGAAACTTAAGTTTTTGAAAAAAGCTGTGTAGGGATATGCACAGCGATTTCGTAGTGCACTACGAAACTGCTGAAGATGCAATTTTGATACTTTGAGAAGGTTTCAATGGGTGAAAACAATTGGTTTATACATGATAATGATACTGAAAGATGTAAAGAGATAGTGAAGATCCAAGTGGAAAATCATATAAAATTGAAGGTGCAAAGTGAGGTTTTCAAAGGCAAAGTTATGCGCTACGAATACAGCGGACAGTTTCGTAGCGTAGCAAGACTAGCAGTTTTTTGGCACTCCTTAAAAAGTTTGGTTTTGGCACAGCTGGAAGGGAAAATTCACATGAAGACTATAAGTCATTTGCCACATTTTTTGTGCTCCAGTTATGCAGTAGTTGGTTCGAATTGGCATTAATGAAGCACTTCAGCTATTATACAGGGAACATGCTCCTATTTTGCAGGGACAGATAAGAGGAAAGTTAAAAGATGTCACAACAAGGTTATGGGCTTCATCAAATTCGAATTCATGGAGTTATAGTAGTTGTCAAACATAGTTTTTAATGTTTATATAAGGTTGTTAAAGGTTTTTAAGTTATAATAAAGAGTGTTTTAGTCCTAGTTGTATTAGGACTCCAAGACAGACAGTTTAATTGTCAAATGTAAATGAAATTTGTTTAGAAGTTGGTAGGTGTCAAATTCGAATTTTTCTCAAAGGATTGGAAGCAATCCAAGGATGTAATGACCTCTCTATAAGAGGTTGGATTTAGAATTGCATGGGGTTGGAAAATGTAATCACAACAGCTACTTTTGTAAATGCTTTGAGCAGATTGATATATACTGAAACAGGGTGACTTTTTCTGAAGCTGATATTCTTATTATACTTTAGTGAGCTTTATTTCTTCTCTCGTATGTTAGACTTCCATAGTTTCGATGCTTAATACTCATAATTCATGGGAACATGCTCTGACTTCCTTTAAGTGTTGATTTATGGTGAATTTAGCTCTTCGGTCTTATCTTTGGATGTTTTTCTTCAATGTTTAAAGACTTATTACTAAGAATTAATGTTATTATTACTCTGACTTACTTTAGGTGTTAAGCTTTGATGAATCTCTTCTAAATACTTTCTTTTCAGTACCTTGAGGTATCATTACTCAGAATTCATGCACACATGCTCTGACTTCCTTTGAACCTTAATTTATTGAGACCTTTCTGAATGTACTACCTTTTTCATTGAAGTATATACAAGCCTCAGTTTTATAAGAAGAGCAATTTTCTTATCTTATCCCTATCACTGACTCCATAGCCCAATGGTAACTTGCATTCATCTTTCAACCTGCAAACATACAAAACCACAAACCATAGAGTTAGCCATCTATATTTATACAAAATCAATAACCCTTGAGAGAGCCCTCTCAGGCTGAGGAGGCTAAGCCTCAGCCAAAAGATTGGTTTGAAATAGTTACACTGAGGTAGTCTGATCAGCAGCTTATCATGGTCCTATTTTGGTGATAACATTTTGGTGCGTCTGCCGGGAGTCTGAAGATATACATCTCCTGAAAAATCATGAAGCTGAGCTCTTGAAGGTAGCAGGAGCTCAGACTCTGTTCGAGGCTGCAGAACTACCTTGGCGACTCCATTGTTGAAGAATTCAAAATTCATAGATTCATGGTGATTCCACTAGAGTTATGAAGAACTCAGATACTGCCATTCTTATTTCAAGGTATGCATGCATAAATTTTTCAGGGATTCATGGTTTCCCAAATCATTTTCCCAGGCATATATATATTTTAAAGGAATGGTCCAAAATTCAATGGAGATGATTTGAGTTTGACTTTCAATTATATATCAGATTTCTGTGATTTTACCGAGCTTCTTAGAGTCAAACATGAAGATTTTTGCATTATATTGTTCTATGATTCATTTCAAGGGAAATTTAAAAAGTGGATTGAAAGTTTTCTGGTCAGATCTATTAAGTCATTTGCAGACTTTTGGCTTATGTTTTTGGAGGAATGGATAGATAGAGCAGATTTGGTGGCAAACTCTCCTTCAATTCAAGGTTTCAAACAATGGAATGATGATCATATTAATGAAGAAACATATGGAAATTTTTCTTTATCCTTGTCTTCTTATCTAAAATCATTTGAGTGTAATACACAAGATAAGATGAAATTTTTGGATGAAGTTGCTAAGGACATTGAGAAATACATTGAAGGCTTACAAGGTAAAATTCAATCATATAATTTTCATGATCATGATTATTATTTTCAAAAATTGTATATGGCAGAACATAAAGAGAGAGTGTTTCTACCTTTCTCCTTTGAGATTGAGGAAGAATGCACTATTTTTTAAAATCAGTTTGAAAATCAGTTGGATAGCATATCAAAGGAATCTTGTGTGGCTGAGAATCAGTTGTCTGAATATATAGAATGTCATGATGATCATCAAACTAACCATGCCTTCTTTTACCCTATAGTTGAATACATGGCAAAGATTTGCACACCAGTATTTCATTTTCATTTGCATGATGAAGAACAGATACACTATAAGTTGTTTCAGTCATCTCACTATCATGGTTATTTTGAGGTCGAATGCAGTTCAGAGCCTCAAATATAAGAAAAGACAATTGATTGGCTTCATTGGACGTTTCATGTTCCTTGAGCTACAAGTGGAGATTTCAGCTGATAGGGTAGGTAGGAAGATGCAAATAAGCTCAAGGTTGACTGAGAATTTTTAGTAGGAACTGTTTGAAGCAGATTGGGCAGAATTTCAGAGTTTTTATTTTTAAAAGAAATGGTTGCAGCATTGGAGCTACGCGTTCTTAGCATACCATAGGGGTATATTATCCCTGATGGAGCCACTTTTATCACTCCACAAATTTTCAAAATCTTATTGTGTCAAATATGTTCTTGGTCATGGTTTCTAGTAGGTGTTAAGTCATTTTAAGTTTTTAGAGTCTAAGTCATAGGGTTAGAGTCTCATTTCCATCATCAAATAAAGTCCAACAACCTTGTTTCACACTTGAAGGGTCCCATATCTTGTTTAGAAAGACAAATTTTTAGCCATTTTGAAAAACATTTTGAAACTAGCTAAGGAAGTGTTGTTTTCATAGTGCGCTACGAAATGGCTGAAACAACCTTTTTCATTAGCAAAAACCCTGTTTTCTGCTCTAAGTAGTATTTTTCCAAGGAGTTTTCTGGGCAACTGAAAGCCTATTTTGGAAACCTAAAAGAGGTTTTTCTTCCTAACGTACTGAAATACACAAAACTCTTTCCTTTTCTTCAAATTCATTATTATCTAGGAGAAATCGATGGTTGAACTTGAGCTACGAAACTGCTGAAAGTCATTCAGAGAAAAATTCTGCTTTCTGGTTTTAGTAGTCTTTTTCAAGATCAGTTTCTTGCCACATGAAAGGGTATTTTGGAATTCCGAAAGAGGTTTATTTTCAAAAAATATCTAAATACAATAACCTATCTCACTTTATTTATAAAGATTACCAGTTGGGAGATACAAGGCCTTCTTGGAAGCCATATTTTCAGAAATCAGAAGTTTCCAGTTTACACCTGATGTTCAAACACAGTTTCTGGGCACTAGGAGAGGTATTGCAAAAAAAAAAAGAGGTTTTTGTTAATCACAGAGTGGAATCGAAAAGACTCCTTCAGTTTTGAAAAATACATTTTTTATGAGGAGATAAAAGCTCTATCACAAAACCTATTTTTTAGCTAAAATAGAGCAATAAGTGACAAATCCTTAAAACATTTTTTCTATGGAGAAAGATTTCATTTTTTGAAAGTAGTTCAGAGATGATTTATGTTGATTATGAAAGCTTGTAGATAGCATGGAAGGATGGCATATTTTTTTTGAAACTTAATTTTTTGAAAAAAGTTGTGTAGGTGATATGCACAGCAGTTTCATAGCGCACTACGAAACTGCTGAAGATGTAATTTTGATACTTTGAGAAGGTTTTAATGGGTGAAAACAATTGGTTTATACATGATAATGATACTGAAAGATGTAAAGAGCTTACAAGTGAAGATCCAAGTGGAAAAGCACATAAAATTGAAGGTGCAAATTAAGGTTTTCAAAGGCAAAGTTCTGCGCTACGAAAACAGCAGACAATTTCGTAGCGCAGCAAGACTACCAGTTTTTTGGCACTCCTTCAAAAGTTTGGTTTTGGCACAGATGGAAGGGTGAAGTCACATGAATACTATAATACATTTGCCACATGTTTTGTGCTCCAGTTATGCAGTAGTTGGTTCGAATTGGCATTAATGAAGCACTTCAACTATTATACATGGAACATGCTCCTATTTTGCAGGGACAGATAAGAGGCAAGTTAAAAGATGTCGCAACAAGGTTATGGGTTTCATAAAATTCAAATTCATGGAGTTATATTAGCTGTCAAACATAGTTTTTAATGTTTATATAAGGTTGTTAAAGGTTTTTAAGTTATAATAAAGAGTGTTTTAGTCCTAGTTGTATTAGGACTCCAAGACAGATAGTTTAACTGTCAGATGTAAATGAAATTTGTTTAGAAGTTGATAGGTGTCAAATTCAAATTTTTCTCAAAGGATTGGAAGGAATCCAAGGATGTAATGACCTCTCTATAAGAGGTTGGATTTCGAATTGCATGGGGTTGTAAAATGTAATCACAACAGCTACTTTTGTAAATTCTTTGAGCAGATTGATATATACAGAAACATAGTGACCTTTTCTGAAACTAAGATTCTTATTATACTTCAGTGAGCTTTATTTCTTCTCTCATATGTTTTACTTCCATAGTTTTGATGCTTAATACTCAGAATTCATGGGAACATGCTCTGACTTCCTTTAAGTTTTGATTTATGGTGAATTTAGATCTTTTGTCTTATCTTTGGATGTTTTTCTTCAATGTTTAAAGACTTATTACTCAGAATTCATGTTATTCAGGCTCTGGATTACTTTAGGTGTTAAGATTTGATGAATCTCTTATAAATAATTTCTTTTCAGTACCTTGAGGTATCATTACTCAGAATTCATGCACACATGCTCTGACTTCCCTTGAACCTTAAGTTATTGAGACCTTTCTGAATGTACTACCTGTTTCATTGAAGTATATACAAGCCTCAGTTTTATAAGAAGAGAAATTTTTTTATCTTATCCCTATCACTGACTCCATAGCCCAATGGTAACTTGTCTTCATATTTCAACCTACAAACATACAAAACCACAAACCATAGAGTTAGCCATCTATATTTATACAAAATCAATAACCCTTGAGAGAGCCCTCTCAGGCTGAGGAGGCTAAGCCTCAGCCAAAATATTGGTTTGAAATAGTTACACTGAGGTAGTCTGATCAGCAGCCTATCAGGGTCCTATTTTGGTGATAACATTTTGGTGCATCTGCCAGGAGTCTGAAGATATACATCTCTCGAAAATCATGAAGCTGAACTCTTGAAGGTAGCAGGATCTCAAAATCTGTTCGAGGCTGCAGAACTACCTTGGCGACTCCATTGTTGAAGAATTCAAAATTCATAGATTCATGGTGATTCCACTGCAGTTATGAAGAACTTAGATACTTCCATTCTTATTTCAAGGTATGCATTTATAAATTTTTCAGGGATTCATGGTTTCCCAAACTATTTTCCCAGGGATATATATATTTTTAAGGAATGGTCCAAAATTCAATGGAGATGATTTGAGTTTGACTTTGAAGCATATATCATATTTCTGTGATTTTACCGAGCTTCTTAGAGTCAAACATGAAGATGTTTGCATTATTTTGTTCTATGATTCATTTCAAGGGAAATTTAAACAGTGGATTGAAAGTTTTCCTGTCAAATCTATTAAGTCATTTGCAGACTTTTGGCTTATGTTTTTGGAGGAATGGATAGATAGAGCAGATTTGGTGGCAAACTCTCCTTCAATTCAAGGTTTAAAACAATGGAATGATTATCATATTAATGAAGAAATATATGGAAATTTTTCTTTGTCCTTGTCTTCTTATCTAAATTCATTTGAGTGTAATACACAAGATAAGATGAAATTTTTGGATGAAGTTTCTAAGGACATTGAGAAATACATTGAAGGCTTACAAGGTAAAATTCAATCATATAATTTTCATGATCATGATTATTATTTTCAAAAGTTGTATATGGCAGAACACAAAGAGAGAGTGTTTCTACCTTTATCCTTTGAGATTGAGGAAGAATGCACTATTTTTGAAAATCATTTTGAAAAGCAGTTGGATAGCATATCAAAGGAATCTTGTGTGGCTGAGAATCGGTTGTCTGAATATATAGAATTTCATGATGATCATCAAACTAACCATGCCTTCTTTGACCCTATAGTTGAATACATGGCAAAGCTTTGCACACCAATGTTTCATTTTCATTTGCATGATGAAGATCAGATACATTATAAGTTGTTTCAGTCATCTCACTATCATGGTTATTTTGAGGTCGAATGTAGTTTAGAGCCTCAAATATCAGAAAAGATAATTGATTGGCTTCATTGGACGTTTCATGTTCCTTGAGCTACAAGTGGAGATTGCAGCTGATAGGGTAGGTAGGAAGATGAAAATAAGCTCAAGGTTGACTGAGCATTTTCAGTTGGAATAGTTTGAAGCAGATTGGGCAGAATTTCAGAGTTTTTATTTTTAAAAGAAATGGTTGCAGCACTGGAGCTACGAGTTCTTAGCATACCACAGGGGTATACTATCCCTGATGGAGCCACTGTTATCACTCCACAAATTTTCAAAATCTTATTGTGTCAAATCTGTTCTTGGTCATGGTTTCTAGCAGGTGTTAAGTCATTTTAAGTTTTTAGAGTCTAAGTCATAGGGTTAGAGTCTCATTTCCATCATCAAATAAAGTCCAACAACCTTGTTTCACACTTGAAGGGTCCCATATCTTTTTTAGAAAGACAAATTTTTAGCCATTTTGAAAAAAAATTGAAACTAACTACGAAAATGTTGTTTTCGTAGCGTGCTACGAAATGGCTGAAACAACCTTTTTCATCAGCAAAAACCATGTTTTCTGCTCTAAGTAATATTTTTCCAAGGAGGTTTTTTGGCCACTGAAAGCATATTTTGGAACAATGAAAGAGGTTTTTCTTCCTAACATACTTAAATACATAAACCTATTTCAATTTCTTCAAATTCATTACGATATGGGAGAAATCGATGGTTGAACTTGCGCTACAAAACTGCTGAAAGTCATTCAGAGAAAAATTATGCTTTCTGGTTTTAGTAGTCTTTTTCAAGATCAATTTCTGGCCACATGAAAGGGTATTTTGGAATTATGAAAGAGGTTTCTTTTCAAAAAATATCTAAATACAATAAATTATCTCACTTTCTTCATAAGGATTACTAGTTGGGAGATAGAAGGCCTTCTTTGAAGCCATATTTTCAGAAATCAGAAGTTTCCAGTTTACACCTGATGTTCAAACATAGTTTTTGGGCACTAGGAGAGGTATTGCAAAAAACCAAGAGAGGTTTTTGTTCATCACGGAGTGGTATCCAAAAGCCTCCTTCCGTTTTGCAAAATACAGTTTTTATGAGGAGATAAAAGCTCTGTCCCAACACCTATTGTTCAGCTAAAATAGAGCAATAAGTGACAAATTCTTATAACATTTTTTCTATGGAGAAAGATTTCATTTTTTGAAAGAAATTCAGAGATGATTTATGTTGATTATGAAAGCTTGTAGATAGCGTGGAAGGATGGAAGATTTTTTTTGAAACTTAAGTTTTTGAAAAAGGCTGTGTAGGTGATATGCACAGCAGTTTCGTAGTGCACTACGAAACTGCTGAAGATGCGGTTTTGATACTTTGAGAAGGTTTCAATGGGTGAAAACAACTGGTTTATACATGATAATTATACTGAAATATTTAAAGAGCTTACAAGTGAAGATCCAAGTGGCAAAGCACAGAAAATTGAAGGTGCAAAGTGAGGTTTTCAAAGGCAAAGTTCTGCGCTACGAAAACAGCAGATAGTTTCGTAGCGCAGCAAGACTAGCATTTTTTTGGCACTCCTTCAAAATTTTGGTTTTGGAAAAACTGGAAGGGCAAAGTCACATGAAGACTATAAGACATTTGCCACATTTTTTGTGCTCCAGTTATGCAATAGTTGGTTCGAATTGGCATTAATGAAGCACTTCAGCTATTATACAGGGAACATGCTCCTATTTTGCAGGGACAGATAAGAGGCAAGTTAAAAGATGTCACAACAAGGTTATGGGCTTCATCAAATTCGAATTCATGGAGTTATATTAGCTATCAAACATAGCTTTTAATGTTTAGATAAGGTTGTTAAAGGTTGTTAAGTTATAATAAAGAGTGTTTTAGTCCTAGTTGTATTAGGACTCCAAGATAGACAGTTTAACTGTCAGATGTAAATGAAATTTGTTTAGAGGTTGATAGGTGTCAAATTCGAATTTTTCTCAAAGGATTGGAAGGAATCCAAGGATGTAATGACCTCTCTATAAGAGGTTGGATTTTGAATTGCATGGGGTTGGAAAATGTAATCAAAACAACTACTTTTGTAAATGCTTTGAGCAGATTGATATATACAGAAACAGAGTGACTTTTTCTGAAGCTGAGATTCTTATTATACTTCAGTGAGCTTTATTTCTTCTCTCATATGTTATACTTCCATAGTTTTGATGCCTAATACTCAGAATTCATGGGAACATGCTGTGACTTCAATTAAAGTGTTGATTTATGGTGAATTGAGCTCTTTGGTCTTATCTTTGGATGTTTTTCTTCAATGTTTAAAGACTTATTACTTAGAATTCATGTTATTCATGCTCTAACTTCCTTTAGGTGTTAAGCTTTGATGAATCTCTTCTAAATAATTTCTTTTCAGTACCTTGAGGTATCATTACTCAGAATTCATGCACACATGCTCTGACTTCCTTTGAACTTTAAGTTACTAAGACCTTTCTGAATGTACTAACTTTTTCATTGAAGTATATACAAGCCTCAGTTTTATAAGAAGAGTTATTTTGTTATCTTATCCCTAACAATGACTCCATAGCCCAATGGTAACTTGTCTTCATCTTTCAACCTGCAAACATACAAAACCACAAACCATAGAGTTAGCCATCTTTCTTTATACAAAATCAATAACCCTTGAGAAAGCCCTCTCAGGATCAGGATGCTAAGCCTCAGCCAAAATATTGGTTTGAAATAGTTACACTGAGGTAGTCTGATCAGCAGCCTATCAGGGTCCTATTTTGGTGATAACAGATCGAATCACCGGTGTCAGCACCGAGACCTAAGTTTTATGGGTTAATGGCCCTGGAGACTGATCTAAGATTATAGCGGTGTCCAACTGATGGACCCGAAGAATACAGAATGGAAAGGGAGGACGGTTCTCCAGCAAGGGTGAGGGGGTTGGGCCAAGAATCAGTGGGGGGGGGGGGGGTGGAGTTGCAACAGGGCAGCTAAGAGGATCCAAATTACAATTGACTAAATCAATTTTAGGAGAAATAGTGCTATGAAATTTAGAAATAAGAGTAAGGGAAGTAATAAGAGGAGTGCTCAGGATCAGAGTGTTTTCCTCCTCCAAAGGCTGGACATTGTGGTTTTGAACCTTTGGGTGAGCTGGTTGAGCCATGGTGCAGCTTGAGGTAGTGCTCAGTGCAGGTTCGACAAGAGCTGAAGCTTATGCCATAGTCTCCTCCCCCAAATTGACTATTTGTGTCCTCGCATGCACCAAGATATTTGTATGAATAGTGGCAGCGATGATGAGAGGTCAGTCCTTGTACATGTGCCCCACCTCATGATAATGCCTGCATCTAAACGGTACCCCCTCATAGTGCAGAATCTGAACCCACACCATGTCTTTGTAGTGTAGGTTAAAAGCCTCCACGAGACCTTCCCGCATATCCAGGTGGACAAGAATCTGAGCCACCGATATATTCCCTGGCTCAAGATAGGACTTATCGTGGTCCAGATAAATCCCCAAGTCTTCTCTAATGAAACAGGGAACCTCTTTAGACCAAAATTTTAATGGTAACCCAAGCAGTCTGACCTAGATTGGTCCTGCACCAAACTTTTCCTTCTCTAGGTCAAATAAGGGCGTCCATCTCTTCAATAAAACATGGGTCATCTCAATGTGCCAATATTTGGTAAGGACCAATTCAACCATGTCTGGGTGTCAGAATATAAGAGAAAACCAGCCTCGATTCATCGTTATAACCCCCAGAAGTTGTTCCAGGATGTTCCCCCAAATTTTCGTAGTCCATATTTTGAGCCTAGCTGAGGAGTAATTCCTTCCTTGAACCCGCCCAACCAGCACATTCTATGATGTGTGCTCCATTTTATCCATGCCGACACCTATCCCAAAGACCAATTCCCTTCTTCTCTCTCTCCTTTTAGTGCACTTATGCTTTTTTTCCCAGCTCTGATATAGGTTTTGTCCCACCCATTGCCTTCTGCTTCTGGTGTATCATCCGAGTCGGATGTTTTTTTCTCCTCTGAGAGTGGGACAAGGTGCATTATGCCTTCGAAGCACCCAGAAGCTGCGACAAAGGGAGGTGCCTTGTGTTTAGTCTTTTGTGCTAAAGGTTATTCTCCTTTGTTGATACCAAGTTGTTCGAACCCAAAGGATCCTTCCTGTTGCCCGATTCCAAATCTCAGACATTCTTCTTGCAGACCCAGTTCATCCGGTGTGACCTATGCTTGTTGCTTTCATAGTCTAAAGACCAACGACGAGGGAATAGAATAACCTGGGGATGCCAATGCCATAAAAATAGGCTCCGAACTAACTGCCACACTTTCTAGAAGCGTTTCCTCCAGAGTGTATTGTGACATGGAGGATTCCCCTATTTCCATGGCCACATGTTCCTTGTCTGTTAGGTCCACCTCATGAGATGACCCTCTAGTCCGTTGAGGAGATAAAAAAACCCATATTTGTGATGGGTCCAAATGGTCTAAAGAATAATCCACCTCATCATCAGTCATTTTCTCCTCACAGTAGAAACCCCCGTTTGTGTTGCGTCAAAAAACCTTTATGTGCATGCCTTCCCTGTTCGAAGGTAAACTCAATACATTAAGTTGAGACCGTATGTTGGGGCCAGGGATAATGTAACCAGATGTATGATTATGCCCCTCTGTCGGATTTTCGGGGTAGTAAGGAGGGAGACAGGTCGTTCAGCTGTGAGAAATTCGTTACTGTAGCTGATAGGTACCCTCTCCTGCTTAGATTACTATGCCTTGTGTCAGCAAGGAGCACGGGAATGAGATATATAAAAACCGCAGAAAAGAAAAAGTCACGAGACTCGAGGATAATACAAAACCACAACATCAAGTTAATAGTAAAAAACTGATAGCAAAGAACAAACCTGAGGTTTAGTCTGTTGTTCCATGTCGAAGCCAGTGCCAGAATCCAGTGAGAGCAGCTAGGGAACCTGGTAGTTAGGGTTTTAATTCCATCACCTGGGCTTGTCTGCCATCGCTAGGGTTTTGAGTTTTCTCGAAATAATCCTCATAACTCTTATTTTATTATTTTAACTATTATTTAATTATTTTTCTTATAAGGCCTATTTTAGGCCTCAAAATTTTCCTAATATCATATGTTGTTCTTAGTGTATTGTAACATCAAGACATCCAACATGATTATGTAAGGTTAGTTTCAAGTGTGCCTATGGGGCTTTCAATATACCAAAAGGTACATAGAGGCCAAATCTATGATGTGATACAACTTTAAGTGTAACTAATAGAGGTCACAATTATGTCTAACAAGGCAATTCCTCTTATATTTTATGTGTATTTGTCTCAAACCATAGATTCACTAGTTGAATGATAGATCTCTACATTATTTAAAGATGTCAAAATGTATATTTGGATTTCAAAAAAAATAATAATGTTGGAGCACATGTTTGTAACACAACATTTTGACCTAGGTATCTACTCATACTAATGGCCTGATTGTATTTCCTGACACACTATTTAATATTTTATACTTCACATTTTTTACATGTGGACTTATGTATATGAAATCACCAAATTTATCATCGCTATGTTATTGAGAACCAATGTCTTACGATTTACTTCTAGTGTCCAATAATTTTTAAAAGGTCTTGGTACATGAATACTAGGCCTAATGATATGTTTTAATTGTGATCTCATGTTAATATATATTCTCACGCATGACCTCATTTTGAAAAATATTGTACAAGTTGAATGGGCTATGTAATAACTAGAGAAGGATACCATAACAAGTGGTATGATGTGAATCATTCTTATGTATTTGTATTATTTTATATGCATTGCTACACTCTTGGAAAAATGCATTTTTTTAGGTAAAATAACTATTTGATTGGATAATTTTATGATAGAGCACCCAGAACCAACAATATATTATGGTCCACGATAGGGTGTGTACCCCAATTATATGAGGATGGGTGGAGATATTTCCCACCAAGTATCCTCCAAAACCTGGAGTTGTGGGAGAATGATGTTAACTCACACTTATAAGATAAATTGATTGTGATTGCTAGTTTCTGGATGAAGAATATTGGTCAATGTGATGACACTTCCACCTACAAGTTCTATTTAGAGCTAGGTTGTAACATACAAAGTTCGTATACTCATGTCAAATAGTCCAAGATATTTGGAATACAGTCAAATAATCCATTTTAGGAATAAGGAATATATTGTATAAATGTATGAATGAAGAATATGTTGGTTACAAATGAGGGCCCTGCTTATAGCCAGAAAAGGTTCCCCTTCACGAATATTCATGTCCTTTGGGACATGTCTCTTCAATAACTATTACTATTTAATTAATCATTATTATGATTATTATTATTTATATTTTTTTATATATTATATTAATATAATTTCCTTCCTCTTTAGAAATATTTGTCCTGAAATCTTATTGCTGACGAGGCATGACATATGTTTCTTTCTCTTGTAATTTATTCGCATCTTTTAGAATTCTTCGATTTTTCATATTTGATGATACAAGATAATAGTATCCTTTGAGTGATAAATAAATTTCCAAATTAAGAAGGGATTGTACCATCTTGTTGAAGCCTTGAAAATCGCTGCAACAATATTGGGGGATAACCACTCGGTCCGGAGCTTAAAGCAGCTCCTTTTCCGTTTAAAGTAGTGGCTCCGACTGGTTAAATTAGGTCCAGTTACCTTTTCCCAAACTTCGATTACTTAAAATACAACTTTCATTCATTAACGGAGAAGAGATATCAGATCAACTCTCTTGCTGATTGGGCAAGAGAGTTGATCCTTAAGCTGATCTGGGGCTCAGCCAAGCCACAACTAAGTTATGTCTTATAACTAGCCTAACTATTCTAACCTAATTGACTTTATAGTATTAAATTAATATTAATTGTTAATCCTAAATGACACTATGATAATGTTATTCCTATGAAACTTATTAATTTAATACTATTTATTAATCCCAAAGTAACACACTGTTAATGCTACATTCATCGTTAAAGTCTTTGTTAAGTGCTAAAGTTTTCCTATTTATCTCATATGTCAAATCTAAACTAATATATATCCTATGTTATTATGCTAATTAACTAACTATACTATATACCTTAAACTATAATATATTCCTAAATATCACTAATATAGTTCTAATAATAATTCTAAATATTTAATCTAGTTTGTTATAAGATTATAATATATCTATAATAAACTATAAAATGAAGTTAACTAAATACTATTATTATTATTCTAAGTAAACATTTAATAAGATCTATTTAAATGCACTACCATAATTAAAATTATTCTAATTACATTAAACTATTATTAAATATTAAATATTAAATAATATTTAATATGCTAAAATTTAACTCTAAGAAATCTATGATAACCTATAAGATGAAAGTTTAAATAAATATTACTATTATTTATTCTAAGTAAACAATTAATAAAATCTTATTTGTTAAAATTATTCTAATTATTATTTATTGAAAGTGTATGTTACAAATTAATGAGTAATTAGTATGTTAAGGCTAACTCTAATAAGAAAAAGAAAAATGATTTCTAATGTTAATTGTTATTAATTAAAAATAAATGGACTAATATACAGTATATTACATTAGTCTTTATGATTGATTTTTTTAAATGTTTTGGATAAAGATTAAAATCAATCAAAAAGAGTTAACTAATATAAGAGCTGAATTGTGCCACTGAGAACCAAAAAATGTTTGCCTTTTAACTAAAGAGGGCTTTTATGTTGAGATCATTTACAAATACAAAATTAATCTAAAACGAAAATCCTATCTCGGACTAAGATGGGATAGCCCTCTCTTAATCCGAGAGCAAATTAAAATAAAAATAGGGAAAAGACAGGTTTATGATCAAATTCACTATGTAATTTTCATTAATTAAAAGAATAAATTCATATTAATTAATGGGATAAAAGAAAAATATATTTGCGAGTTAAATATAAGAAATTATTATTTAATCGCAAATATATTTCAGTGAATTTGTTATAAATCTGATCTCGTTCTGAATAAAATAAGGGGAAAGATTGGTTTTATGATTGAATTCACTATGTAGTTTCCATTAATTAAAAGAAGAAATTCATATTAATTTATGGGATAAAAACAAAATACATTTACGAATTAAATATAAGAAATTATTATTTAATCGCAAATATATTTCAGTGAATTCGTTATAGATCCGATCTCGTTCTGCCTCTTGGAGATAGCTCCTGGAAAGCTTCAAATCATATCAAAATTGAACCAACAGAAATGTTAAGTATCAATAAAAAAATATATTTTAGAATAGAAATCGAAATCAATTACAAAACTTGGACACAAATAAAAATTCAGCATTCAGATAGAAATACTCATGAATGGAAATTCAAAATAATGCCAAAGCTTTGTTTACAAAATATGCAGTCTTAGAGAATTTGAGACCTATGATTTTACTGCATGCAGAAATGCTAAGCAATATTACAAAGGCCAAAAACTCCCTTTCGATCTTTACAATCACCTCCACTACGCAAAACAGAAATGCATAAGTGCAGATTGAATGATAGCAAAAAATCCCCTATGCTGGATCGCGACCCTTTCCTTCTTCTCCTCTAGAGTCTCCTTCAAACCGATGAAAAACTGATTTAAAAAAAATTTCACGACCCTTTAGTCATGTCTATTTCTACTTCTTTAATAGGACTTTTGAGTTTGTTTGATATCCTTGATTTCATGCTCAAAATCTTGCCTTCTCCATCTTCAATAACCTCGATCTTCAATAACCAATAGCCAATTGCAAGTAGTTACGAGTTATCCATTCTGAGAGAGTGAAAAAGTACCCATGCCAGTGGTCACGCCATATAAAAATGTCATCAGAAACGAGCGAATAATGGAAACCATACGAATTCGATATTCTTCGTGAAGTTATCGTGCCTCATATTCCTGCAATGCAAACAGTAAAATCATTCTTATTCGGCCAAAAGAAATCTCAGCAAGATATCGCTTTTTGTATTTAGATCTCGGCGTGATAAGGAACGTGTCTGAAATTGCTTGATTTACGTGATATGGAGTTATATCTAGAGATTTATATCAATAAATTTCGATGCTATGTGATCTTGGTTGGCCGTCAACTCAGATATTTCGGTGATCAAAACAAATCCGACGTGATTTTATAACCTGTCAACGGCATGAGCTTTACAAAATCTTAACCCTTCATCAATTATCCATCAACGGTGAACACTTAATCTCAACTCTTCATTGCACAAGTCTAGTCCCCACCCTTTATTGAAAAAGTCAACATAATAAAAATTTCACGTTTATTCATGCCATAACAGATCATCCATATCCCAATCAACAAAGGAGTCGCTCCGGAGTTTCGGTGATACATTATACTTCTTGTGGAATTAATTATGTGCACACCAAAGAAAACGACCTTAAGAATAGTAAGTATTTCAGATTTTAGTTGAAAGAATATTTGTATATATGATTTCTTTTTTTATTTTTTAATATTGGTTTGCAAATGGGTTTTATTTTGTTTATTTTTTTTGGGTTTGTATTTTTAAGTTTTTATGTTTAGTTTTTAATTTTCTAAGATCTTAGACTATAACCTAGGTCTTAAATAATGTGGATAGTTTTAGACTTAAGTTTTAGAAGTTTTAGATCTAGGTTTTACTTTTGATGTTATTTTTCTTTTTATGAAATGTAAATTCGATTTTTTAAAGAGATGAATGAAATTTCATCAATTAACTTATGATCGATTTAACAAATTTATTATCCATATGATGTACTGACCAATATGATATTATCTCATTAGACTCATTTTGTGATGTTGGTATAAAAATAAGTACAAGAGACAACAACGTATGTGACCAAAAGTAGAATGTGGAATTATGTGCTAAACCATCTAGAAAGAATATCGATTAGTGCAATGAAATACCAAATGTGAGGTGATGTGACAACCAAAAGTTCCCCTTTGTCTTTAAAATTGACCAATATGAAAATGTTTCCATGAACGCGAAAGAAAGCAAGGGGGTGCCGAAAATAAAAAATCAATAATCATAATGATAAAACGCAAATGTATGGAAAATATGATCAGAACCAATATGATTGCAAACTTCTGAGCCAAGTGAAAAATCAAGAATTTTCTAAAATTCATTCAAAGGAGGGAGTTGAAAAAATGAAGGGTCCCTATGATAAATATTCACAAATTATAAAAAATCTAAAATCAAACCAATGGGATAATAAAAAGGCCTTCAAACAAGTGCATTTCACAATGACTAACCCAAATGAGGTCAAAACGAATTAATATAGATCAATAAGAACAAATCAAACCCATTTAGGTCTTTCCTCATTTTCAAATTTCAATAGTAGTACTATCAAGTAATCGTTTAAAAGGGTCCCCATTTTTCATTTATAAGTGAAAAATGGGGGAGTTGTATTTCTCTACAACACATCCTAAATCAATATTTTGTGGAATATTATGGTTACTGGATGCTACACGCCATTTTGTCACCTTGAAAAATAATCGTTAAAATGGATATTTCGCTATCCATTAATGTGTTCCAAAACACTCCCTTGCAAGTAAACAACTTAAACACCCTTAAGAAAATAATAATTATGGGTAACAAGGTAAAAGACATACTTTTTGTTTACATGTGTGCTTTCCTAGCTAGTTCCCGCACATTTGTAGTTCTTACCATTGATTCCTATGCATAATTGTGCTTTGTCTTCCACTATAGACTGTGCACATGACTCAACAAAAAATAAAAATAAAAAGTGAATTCTAGAAGCTTTTTTAGGCGAATATATCCCAACTTAAAGCTTCGAGGTCATACTTATTCGAGCCTAACCCCTCTGATCATGGAGCTAATTCCCATTCATCAAAGAACCCTAATCCCACCTTTAGTGGATCTCATCCTTGAGATATGAATCTGAAACTTCCTCCTCTTGGCCTATAAATTAACTACATGCTAGAGTGTTTGAGGATATCACTGAAGGTAGACTTATGTTGTTCAAATTAGATTGTAAATCTTATCATCCAAGGAGAGGATTGTATACTTGTGGGAGGATCTTTACTTCATCAAGGAAAATTTTGTGAAACTCTTCTATATTTATGAATTAATACAAATGAGCTCTTTTTCCCACTGCATTTTTTAATGGAATTGGTGAATGGTTTATGTTATTTCTATTTTTCCATTGGAATGATGTTAGTTACTAATCTCCTTGATCATTAGTTTGAGTTATTGAATCATTTATGTTGCATATGTCTTTGATCCTTTGGTTTCTATGTTTGTAGGTTTGTTTCAAGCATTGAGGAGCTGCATCGAAGCATAGCAAGGATCTTCATCAAACATGTCGTAAAAAAGTATGGATTTCATTTCCCTCCTTTCTAGTTTATGATTCAAGGAAAGATACACTTAGGGAAATATTAGCTTTATTGTCTATTAGTTGCTAGGTTTTGTTGGAAATCTAGGGAGATTACTTGTGTCCTCATTAGAAATTAGTCCGTCTATGACTCAATATTTTGAAGGAATTTGTATTATAATACTGAATTGTGGTGACAATGATATTCTTTGGAATGTAAGTCACTTGTCTCTGTTCTGAGTGATATATATTTGCAGACTAGTTGAGATCTCTAATTTTATGGTTTGAGTGTCGATAAGGAGTTATTGTGATCTGATTTTCTCCACGTACGAAAGTTACTTGGCTAATTGTTGTATATTCACATGAAATTTATGTCGTTTGAAATGCAACATCTGAATATGTTTTTACTTCAATCGGATTGTCATATTATTAATTTGTGATATTGACTGGATCGATATTCATTCCTTTTTCTTCAGTTTATGGTAAAATTCAATTGAGTTTATTCTAAAGACTTTCATTTTCTTGTTCTAATTTGTGCTTCATAGCTTTACACATCTTGAATTGTGCAAGTATTTTCTAGCTATGATCTTTTAAATGAGATTTTTCTTCACTTTCATTGGAGAACCTAACTTCTTTAAGTTATTTTTGCTTCTTTGATATCGTTTTTTAATTCTTTTGAAGCACAAATTTTGAAATATTTTTTAAAGTATTATGATGAAGGAATTATCGATTTTGACTTCATTGTCATGTCCTAAAATGTGATCATCTTATTCTTATAAGGAAACGTTAAAAAATAAATAAATAAATATTCGTGTTTAACATGAATGTACCAAATTATTTAAACCAAGGTAGATAAAAGAATTATGTCAATCTATTTGCTAAACATAGTTATGACATTGAATCGAGGCATGCATTCATAATGATCAACTCTCACTTGTAAATCATTAATTTCATATGCTTTCTCATGAAAAATATATTTTCCTTCATATTTATCTAGCTTTTCCCTTAAAAGTTGACTCACCAAATTAATATTTAAGTAATTTTCCTCACCACTTGTGTTGATAGCGATATTAATCTCTTTCCCTTGGATACTCCCTTTAAACATAAGTAATATCTGATATGTGATTGAAATAATGTTATAGGAAAATCTTCCTTCATTTCCATAGTATAATCCATTATCTTTTCTTCAGAGATTGACTCATATTTTCGATTAAAATATTGTAGTATTTTTTTTTTTAACTTGGTACCTTTTGACTTCTAACTTGGGGTTTCTTTTTATATAAATTTTTTATTCCAATATAATAACACCTTAACAAATAATATATGTGTGTGTGTGTGTGTTTGTGTGTGTTTGTGCACATTATGCTTTCTTGCCTTTCTTTTTTCTTTAAAAATAAGTGTATTATATTTTTAAAACTTTTGATTTATTTATTTAATATTACTTATATATCTGGACAATTCCCCCGACATCGCATGATTGTTCTATAACATTAACGGTATGTGAAATTTGTCGAAAATAGATAGGAAGGTGCTCAAAGGACAGGTCGGCATGACCTATTCTGGATGTTTCCTTTATATTATAAGGTTGGAAGGCACATAGGATGTATAGAGATAAGGTTGAAGGATAGAAGTTAGTGTTGTAGCAAAGAGAGTTTGTTAATTTGATAACTAAGTCTTCCAATAAAGTAATGCCTAAGGGACAAAATGTTGGTGGCGGGCTAAGGGGAAGCCCATGCGTGGATGCTCAAGGCTAAACAATTGCTAAGAGGACAAAGATGGAGGATGTGATGAGGGGGGATGCAATAAGTTATCATGTGATTGTCCCAAAGAAAGTAAAATAAATTGTCGAAATATGGGAGAATGAGGTTAGGCATCTGCATAGGAAAGTCCCGATAGAAAAATTGAACAAGAAGTTGACTGGATTATTGATACTGGGAAATCTCAAACGCGGTCGACGATGTTTCATAAAACATTGGAGACTTTGTGGCATTTAAAAACCTTATCAGGGAAGCTACAAGCAGAGGCAGAAGAGGATAGAACCAGGAGACAAATGGACAATGGGCTCCAGCTAGAGGTGATAGAGCAAAGGCTACGGGTTATAGAGGAATCACTCAAAAGGGTGGCGAATATAGAGTGTTTGCAAGACGAAAAAATTGCAGACATGAATAAGATGTTCTCCATATACTTTAAATATATCCATAACTTGGATATCACGTTGGGGAAAGAACGGGAAGATCTGGCCTGACTTATGAAATATCAAGTCAGGGAGGTAACTGGAGCAAGCGGAAAGAAATCAAAAACTCAAGGAGTAGGGGTGGTTTCATCAGCAACTCTAGCAGAGAAGATATCACCTACATCTAGATTAGGTGAGGCGGAAGCATCACCAATACATGTGGTTAAATGATCATGAGTTTGTTTCTATTTTTTCTTTGTTTTGTCGTACATTGGTTGTTTGTGCCATATATTAGGAATGTGGTGATAGTTAGGTATGTAGGTTCAAAATAGGGAGATAGACTTATAGACATAGCTTTCAAGATGTAAATTGTTAAGTAGGAGTAGTAGTAAAATTAATTTTGCATATTTGTATAAGGGATACCAGAGACAAAAAAACCTTACGACATGTTTGGTTAAGTGTGTGGTCAAGGCTATCGTTTACTGCAATTGATCTGGTTTCAAATATGGCAGATCAGTTGGTTATGATGTACTCTACAATTATATAGTAATATAAGGTTTCTCTGCGACTTACAATATATATATATATATATATATATATCTGTGTGTGTGTGTGTGTTTACATTTTTCTTTAATTCTTTTATATAACTTAGAAAATAACATTTTTCACTTGTCTCCCCGATGCGGGTGAAAATTAAGGATGGCGACAGTAGGTTTGATAGTGCCCAACACCCTAGCACAAGACTTGATGCAGGGCATTAAAGGTTGGGGGTGGTGTGGCCACCCATGTGCATGTAATCACATGTGATGCACTGAAATTTAGAAATATGCAAGGCAGGACAAGTTTAAACGAGGAAGGGTGAGGAGTCATTGGTGGATCTTTTGCCTACTAAAGCCCTAGCTCCTTGTAAGTTCTATAAAACCAGTTTTGATTCCCCATAAGATAAAAGAAAAAAGATAGGAGTTGATTTGAATCTATGATCCAGTGGATCAGAAAAATGCCCAAAATTCAAAGTGTTCAAAAGTGCTCGAAATTGGTGCCAAAACGTAGATCTTATCGCCCTGAATCCAACACAACTTGCATTAGGGGAATTTTGAGGTCTAAAATGGGCCTCTTAAGGAAATAATAAAATAATAGTTAAACCAATAACATAATATTTATGAATTTGCAATTCACTTTTTGCACCACAATCCATGTAACCATAGTTAAATTCAATTCAAAAGTTGTACCAAAATAAAATTAATAAAAAAATTGTATTGATGTGACTATAAATAAGAATGAGCTTTTCAAGAAAAAGTCATTATCATTAAACAACTAATGCATTTGTCTTTTGTACTTAAATAACTTAAAATAAAATATAAATATAAATTTATAAAGTCTTAATTATATTATATACTATTAATTAAGATTTATATTATTTAAATTGTATAATAACATGTAATTAATATACTATATAAAAATAATATAATATAATATAATAAATGTATAAGGATATGCATTGTTTATTTTAAGAAATATGAAATGACAATAATATATTTTTATTCAAAAAGTGTGAAATGACATTTATTATGAGTACTTTACTTTGACTTTAAAAGTACTTATAGTACTACCATAGTTAACCATGAGTTTATATCCACCATTGAGAATGTGACAAGTAAGCACCTTTAACTCAAGTAATGCCACCTGAACCATTAGAGATGATGTCATCCCCTAAAATGTGATTGGTTCTCATAAAGTGAATTTTGATTGTACATTTTCCTTAGGAGACCCATTTTAGACCTCAAAATTCCCCTAATGAATCTCTAAAAACTGATATTTTATGCTCTCGATATCGTGTTCTGATTGTTTTCCTAAAAAACTAAAAAAATTGCATGTTGGATGCAGGTATGCTGATTGGGCAGTTAGTAGGCTAATTGGGCAGGTTGACTGTGTTTATTGGGCCAATGGCAGGCTGCCAAGTGGCCTCTCCAAATTGTCTCAATTATTCTACGATTTGATTGGTTGAAATTGTGTTTAGGTGGTCCAATGGGTGGAAGCCACGTGAGCCAATGGAGGGCAGCCATGTGGCCTCCCAATGGTCCATTAAAATTTTGGTTATGGGCCGAAACTCCTCAGAGGGAATTGAACGCGAGACCTATGGTTCGGAAACACAATGCCTTACCACTAGACCATTGGGTGGAACTTAACCTATATAGGTGTGAACTTGTATTTAAAGTTTCATTTGTTAGCGGTTGGGGGGTGGGGCCCAGGTAAAGCCCTGGTCCCTGGTCCACCCATGCCCACGAGACCGCAGGTAGGGGAGTCGAGGGCTCGGGCTTAACTCCGACCCAAAGCCCCGGTTAACACATCAACCACAGTTAGTCCTGGAGTTTGGTATACCCCGGTAACACCATAACTCAAACTTGGTTCAGAGTGTGGGTTAAAATTGACGTGGAGTTTGAAACCATACCCTGGTACATATAAACCCAGCCACCGTGTGAGCGAGGCTCATAACATGTTAACTGTTGACATGAAAATTCAGATCCAATGACGGAGATGAGGACACATGGTTCAATCTCTCTTCTCACGGGGGGGTCATTGGGAATTTAAATGAGGCAACAAATTGCACCCAATCTGGCACGAATCTCACTAGCACTAGGTGAAATTATCACTCGGCGGTTTCAAAAATGGTGGATTCGTAGAATGGTTAGCATATCAATGTAGTTTTTAGATTAGTTAGCAGCAAAACTTTTCTAGAGCATAACTTCTTCAATTTTTGGCAAAATTGAGCCCAACAAAAGCCCAGCTTATGGATTTTTACTGTTATGGAGCCATTGGAGACATTATTTTTGCATTCTGAGCAATGAAAATCCATTTAATCACATATTTTAGCACTTAATGAAATATGCCCAACATTGGAAGCTGGACCAGGAGATGTAGCCCAGGAGGGGTGAACTCCTTCATCTTTTTGTTGTCTTGTGTTACTGTTTATGGTAGTACTGTATTTTTTTTTATGTTTCAAGATGAGTTAAAAACCAAAAATTTATGTGCTTTTGAAAATTTCCTAAAATACATAAAAATTAACTTTTACATTTCATCAAACCTTCAAGTTTTCAAATGCATATCAATCTAGAAAGGAAGGAATGTTTCTAGGCTTGTTGGCCCACTAAGAAATCTAGATGCATTAGCTTGGAGAGGAGTTATGGAGTGTTGATCGAGACATAGAGGCAAAGGATCGTTGCTTCCTACCTCACTTTCATTTCATTGGATGACCATCATACCCTACTTGCAAACACTGGAGCATTCCTCTCACTAGGTAATTCTAAACTTTGTCAGGCCTCTTGGTTTACTTATTGTGTTTTGGTTAAAGTTCTAGCTTGTGCAATGGCTTTTTATCCTTAGTGATGCTAGAAATAGGTGGCTCATAGCTTGGATATTCATTTTATATTATGATTTCGACGGTTTTTTAGTGTCGTTGGCTTGGATTAAGGGAGGGTCTCTACCTATTGCACTTGGTCGCGGGGTGAAATTTTGTTTAATTGTTGCATGATCTAATTTATTTCTGGTGTTGCTACGAGATTTAGTATTATTTTTTATCCAAGACGTGAAATTGCACCTATGGATCTAGAGAGGAAAGCATGGTTGTGGTCATCCTTCTACACCTTGGTATTATCTAGTTATTAGGTATTTTTAGGTCTAATTGTTGTGAGTTTTAGTTTATCTACAAATTTTGTTGGGAGACCTTACTCACTAATTCAGTACTAAGATATTTGTTGTAGTGGCAGATTTTTTTCTTTGTCAATGGTATACTGTGTGAAACTATTATTTGGGTATGACCTCGAAAAATTGCCACCATGCAGAGGTAGGTGTGTGTGTGGGGGGGGGGGGGGGGGAGTGTGTTCCAATCTAACATTCAGAATGAATTACATAATCTTTAAAACTTGGCTACCAAATACTAACACACTATGTATAATTAAAAGTTTTTAGAGGAGTTTGGATAGCTAGTTATGAACCTTGGCCACACCAAGGGTCGCAGGAATAATTACCTCCAGGCCTTGTTTCTTTACTAGAAGATGAAAACTTTAATGGGAAGAATCCCAATGGAAAGATAGGAAGACCAATACAATGTATTTTCTCACCTCATGGACATGAAAAAAGAGCGACATACTGTGATATTCCATATGGAAAGGATGGGCACTTTCCTAGCTTAGATCGAATGCCACATCCCTTGAATTGCTACCTCATTAATCCCTCCATGCTCTAGTGCACAAGATCTGGCACTAGTGGATTCCTCTGATTCCTAGTTGTTAGATGTTTTTTGTTAGTTTTTTATGGCATGATACTCTAATAGACTCTCTGTTGATGTTGAAAATGTTGTACTTTTTTCAGTTTTGGTCTTGCTACTCTATCGACATATGGTCAAAAATACTTGGTTTCCCACTAGGCAGGTTGAGACTATCTATCATAAAGTCCGATGAAAGTGAATGGTGTTTTGGTTGATGTGAGCTAATAAAATTTAGCTTTAAAAAAAAACCTTTTTCACACACACACACACACACACACATATATATAACACTTTTAAGTAAGCATACCTAGAGTGGAGGTTCCACTTACATGGTCTCATTGTAAAGTTTATAAAACCTTACCTTTATTAATATTACCTTGGGTTTACTCCACTTGTTTTATTATTAAGAATAAAGAATTGTGTGTATAACCTTTACTTAAATTTAAGGAATATAAATTATTATTGTATTTGTAGGATTCATTGTGTCCTTTCTCCAATGTCACACCTTCCACTTCAGCGCCATTTCCCAAATACAAAATTTATTCATAGATTGTGTGATGATTAGTAAAATATTTGAATAGGGCCACGATTTTCTATCACCCACTAGTATAACTCTATTGTCTTGTTAACAACAAACATTTCCTTATTTTGGTTACTATGATTTGTGAACAGACATTATTTTGGACCACTAAAGATTCTAGTTGGTGTGACACAACAACAATTTCTTTTACTTATATGCAAAATTAATTGAGAGAATGATTATTTCCTAAATTGACCTTGATTTACACTCATGGTGTTCTTTGATGGTAGATAGTTGATTGTATATAGTTTTATTGATGTTAAATAGCTTAAATTGTTGTGGTGACTAGGTGTCGCATGTGGTGGTGGCTACAAATGTGTGCCGCGGGCACCCATCGGGGAAGGCGATGATAGCTATGTACCGTTGTTTTTGTTGTTGTGGCTCTAATTTTATTTATTTTTTTAATCGAGGAAATAGCAAGGAAGATCCACCTAAAGGGATCACATCCCACCAGTTTATTAACAGAGCCTAACCCCAAGGGAATCGAGGAGAATTGACCTCGTGACCTCCCATTAGCAAGGTGCTTTAGTGACAGGAACGTGACCAATTGAGCTAACCCTCAGGGATTTTTTATTTTTTAAGTGGTTCACGAGTCCTAGAGACTAGTGATTGCTACATCATTGGAATATTTGTACCAAATAGATCCACACAAAGGGATCACTTCTTATCGACTTAACCATGAAGCCTTACCTCAAGGATGTTGAGAGAATTGAACCCATAACCTCTCAATAGAAAAGGTGTTTTAATAAAAAAGACTCAACCAATTAATATAACCGTAAATTGGTCGAGTTCCCATGGTTAAAGAACCTTTTTCTATTAAGAGGTTGCGGGTTCAAGTCTCTCAACACCCTCAGGGTCACACTCTGTGGAATACAGTAACAGAATCTATTTTAGGAATAAAGAATATATTGTATAATTATATGAATGAAGAATTTTTACGGTTACAAATAAGGGCCTACTTATATATTAGGAAAGATTTTCCTTCACAAATAGTCCTATCCTTTCCGATATGTCTCTTCAATAACTAATTATTATTTAATTAATCATTATTATGATTGCTATTATTTATATTATTTATATTTTGTATATTTTATTCATAACATAATATGTTATAGAGTTGATGCTCCTAGATAGTATAGCAGAGGATGGATATGACTTGGAGGATGGAATTAGGTTAAGGAGGCAGGGCGCTAGAAGTGGTTGAGAGTGATTGGGTTTCATCATGAAACCATAGTGCTTGAATTGTTCCCCATTTCTTGTATTACCTACTTAACTTTGTTACAAATAATCTCGGAAATGTTTCATTCTGTAGTATTGCTATGATTAACGAAATTTTAATGTTGGGATTATATTATCTATAATTGATTACTTCATTACAAGATATGTTGCACTAATGATTAGATATGAGCATATAGATAATTGCATTATGTGTGATGGTTGATGGTACAAGTAAAGATACGAGATATGTGTTATCACTCAGATTGAACCTCAGGTTGAGAGAGGCAATCTCGACGTAACCTCAAACCACGCTTAGCCAAGTATCTAGCCCTACTAGGCCAGGAGAGGGCTCTCTCCATATAGATCACAGTCAAAATGACTGAGAAAAGAAGATTTTAGGCTAGGTATAGTAGCTCAGGGTTTTGATTTTGATTTTGTAGGGTTTGCTGGATCAGGAGCAGTCAAACAGCTAGGGCAAGGAAATTAGGTCAAAATTTGCAGGGGTTCCAAGGGGCATGGTAGGTAGAAATTTTTGACATTAAAATATGATTATGGTGAGGTGAATATACTGGTGAGAAGCTAGGGAAATCATCTATGATGTATTTTCCCTAAACTAAGGAGAATGAACACATTATACTAAATTTCCCAAAACAGAGCATAAATAAATATGAATTCTGCCTTTCAAACTTGAAATCTAGTATATTATAGACATGAAATGGTTTATGAATTAAAAATACATTCAAAAAAATTGATAACAGAGAGGAAAATGTGTCTAAAACTCATACCACATGGATCCCAAGAAAATAGCTGCAAATTTCTATTAATGTCCAAGCCAAACTTATATACAAAATGTCTCTTGATATGCCAAAGCTCCAAATGAGTCCAACCATTACCATGACTGAGAGAATACATAAAATAGACTTAAAAACTACTCTCCCTAGCCTCAAGGATTAGAATCCATGAGATAGGGATCAGTTTCACCTACTCCCAAACAAGAATCTGAAGACTAGGAAAACTCAACAATTTGCCTCTAAAAGAGAGGAAGCTGATTCATTTGACCTCTAAAAGACTTATCTGATGCATCTACCCTAGATAAAAGTCAAAAAATTACATTCACATTCACCATGACCCTTTGCATCAGTGATTTTCTTCAATTTCACAAGAAAAAAGTCAAAAATTCAAAAATGTTGAAGATGGTGAAAATCACAATTTCCTGGTAAACGTGCAATGCCATGATAGAAACAATGACCTGTTTTGTAAGCCACTTTTGAAGGCCTTCCCCTTGACCAAATCATCTCCATAATAGCTCATTGGAAATATATCTGAGTCTAGTTTCCAAATATTCCTCCAGTTTCAAAAATGGTGTCCATAGTCCCTGCCACAAACCTGTTCTCCTAAGACTGGTAAATGCGCAGCGCCAGGGTCAAAAAGAGGGCAACAACATGATTTTTTGTCTCTTTGAGGGACTAGTTATGCTCCAAATATCCTGAAAATTGCTTAGGTTGATGTAATCATCATTATGAACATGAGGATGTTGACCATTTGCGATTTGGATGTCCCAAAAAAGAGCACAATGCCAGTGGCACTACATGTTTAGCCAATTTTCTGTGTGCTAAACTGTCGAAAAATCAAAATTTGCACAAGGTGTGCCAAAATTGTGAATTTTCTTGCTGATGAAGGGTTGGAGGCATGGAGGGGCACCTCAGCAAGAATTTTCAACTTCTCCTTCCCCTTTGGCTCAGTCAAAGCCCGAATCTTTGCATGGGCTTGTTTGAGCTTGGCCCTTGCAATCTTGTTTCTCATGGCATTGTGTTTTTCCATCTTCTTCTGAATGTCAATGTCTTTATTTTCCTTCTCTAGTAGGCTCTCCAGATGCAAATTGGCTCTCTCAAGCCAATAATCTCTGTCTCTTCTAATCACTATGGCAAGCAGCTCACTTGGAGTGAGTTGCTCTACCAATTTAGCCTCTTTCTGCCTTTCCCGAGCTAAAGCCTTCTTTAGCCCAATTGTCCTCAGTCTCTATCTCAGAAGCTAATCTTCCTCATCATCACTATCATCAAATTTTCCCAAGGTTTACTCTAGCAAGGCCTTGGCCTTTCCTGCCTCTCTATGAGCTCTGATTGTCTTGACCTCACTGATGGTTTTCTTAGTCTTCAGCTGCTGATTTTCTAGCTCAAGAAATTCAATCACCTGTTGTGCTCTATCAAGATTCGCTTGAAGCTCACTAATCTTGGCCTCTTTGCCTCTGATCACTGCACTAGTGGCTCTATCCTCATCCTCCTCATCAATCTCAATCAATTAAAACTCCTGCTCAACAATGATAGGCTATGTAACCTTTTCCTTTCCCTTGTCTACCTATTTTGCTGATGAAGAAAGCATGGCCCCTTTCACACTATGTGAAGAAAACACATGCATGTGACCTCTCTGATAGGTCTTAGGGAATGGCTCAATATCAGTCATCTTAGTGCAAGCTGCCTCAATGTCCCTTTCACTGCTTGATGCTCCATTATCATGATGTGATGGTGAAGGGTTATAGAAAGGTGATGAGGTAGGATCAACATGAGGTGAATGGATCTGAGTGGGTAGTGATGTATGAACAGCAGGATGAGATGGAGAAATGGATATGGGAGGATGAGATGATGAAGGAATATCCTGCTCATAATGACTAGGTAGAGTAGTGAAAACCTCATTTGCAATAAATTTATCCCATGAAATTTTTTCCTGCTAAAGTTGATGCATGACCACCATTTTGATAAGTGAATGATGAAATAGACTCTGCATTTGATGATTGTAATCCCTCTTTTTCACAATGTAAGCCATATTGTCAATGATGCAGAAAAGATAGTAAGGTATGTGTTTCATTCTAACTCTAGTGAAATGCATGAGGAGTCGGATATGGTATGAGTAGAGTTGGGTAAACCTCCCCTCACAAGTGAAATACTTCATTATTATTTTCATCATAGGGGCATACCGGTCAAGGAGATGAGAGAAAGGGAAAATTCATTTCTTGTCATCCTTGTACATAGGTTTGAGGTACGGTTCATAATATCTCATATCCAAGTTTTCTTGTTTAAACCACCTCTCTCCCACACTAGGGATCCCTATAGCAGCTGCAATAGCATTGATGGACATATCAAAAGTGACCCCAACAAGAGTGACCTATTTCTCATGTAGATTAGTGATGAACAATCTTGTTAACTCTAGGTGATTTTGAATTTGTTGCACTTTCTCACAAAACTCAAAACAACCCACATGCTTGAAACAAGACACAGTGATAAGAGAGGCCATGATTTCCCTTGTGGTTATGGGTTCAAACCTGTTAATTTTCCCTCCTTTGTGATCATTTATTCTCGGCATTTGTGCCTCACCAACACCACTATCTTCTTCTTCAGACATTTTAAACTCTGAATTATGAAACCCTAGGGTAGAAATGGAATGAGATGAATGGGAAGGGGATGAGATGGCTAGCTTGAACAGGTGAAGGGAATGAGTGAATGAACAAACTAGGTCAATGAAAAACCTAGGTGAATGAAATTTACCCTGCCTGTGACTGATATATGTTTAAGGAAAGTGAACAAGGTGTATAAATAGTGATCATAAATTGAAATTAGGGTTTCATTAGGGTTTCACTTCAAAACATCAAAGAGTCACCAAATAGAATTAGAAATAATGAGGGTGTACTTACTATTTAGAACATCCTTGGAGGAATTACGCAAAGTTTAAAGTTCGTTTGAAGTTTTTTGAAGTGGTACAACCCTCGGAAAAATTGAATGTGTAAGTGCGCAACGCCATTGTCTGAGCGCGCAGCGCTTATCCAAGCACACAACGCCACTGTCTAAGTGTGCAACGCCTGTGGATTTGGCCCAATTTCGCTCAAAAAACTTAGAAATTTTTCCTTACTGAATACTCTTGATCCTTTGAAGGGTAACAATAGCTTGTTTGAAATGCTTGATGGACTTTTATAAGCAAGTGGATTTTGATTTAACTTGAAATACCCACTTTTTCTAATGTTTGATGTATTTTTCTTTGTCACTGATGCTTCTTTTGACCTTTTGGCATTGCAGGTTGTTGAAGTCATGGAGTTGCATTTTTCATTTTCTCATTGAGGCTTGACATGATTACTTTGACAGCTTTGGGATTTTTATTAATTACATATAATAACATGAAATTACATTCAGAAAAAATTAAAATAAATTACATAGGCGATTTTTCTATCAAAATGGCATTTTGATTAAAAAAAAGTCTTCAAACTGAAAATACAACTTTAAAAAGTTTGATGAAACCATCATGATGATCTTGTTCAATCCCTCTCATATATATTCTTACCTTATTGGAATGAAGGAATGACCTTGAAAAATTCAAATCCCTAATGACCTAATGGGACTGCCCTTTGACCTGACCTTTGCATGAGATTTTGATTTAAAGACTTTCAAGTGAAAAGAGCATTTCCATAAGTGTTATTATTCTCAAGGGGGCATGGGAATGAGTTAGCAGTGTGAATCTCAGAGGGAAAGTGGAGCTTATTGACAAGGACAACCACCAACAGAACAATTTAAGTCATGACCTAATGGAATGATGAAAAATTTATTCAGTATGGGACACCTAAGATGCACATGCAAATGTGTTTTGATCCCTAGTGGAAGTATTCAAATACTGACACTAACATTGGCTTTATTGGGGATGGCAGCTCCTTGGAGGTGTCAAAAACACCATAGACCAAGTGCCTAACCATTGGGTAAATACGGTCAAACAATCCAAAAGATTGCAGATTTATTAAATTGACTCAAAAACTAGAACTAACTCAAAACTAACTCTGACACTAACAAGACTGACTCAAAACTTTGAAAAACAACAAAAAATCAAGAAGATTTATATCCTTCACTTCGGACCCCAAGCCTAGATGACCTTCTACCCGAACCCTTGTAGAAAATATAAACTGGTATTTACAATGAAAGTGAAAAATTCTCTCAATAGTTGTATCAGCAATAATAATGTTTTAGGAGCCTACCATTGATTGGTCCTCCTGAACATTCGTGTCCATTCATTTCTTTCAGCAAATAGGCATTATGTCCTTGATAAGCAAAAATCTTGTAGGGTCCCTTCCAAATATTTTCAAACTTCCCATGCTTACCTTTATCTTCATTTCTTGCATCCCATCTCAGCACTACATCCTCCAACTGAAATTTAGCTACCTTAGTCTTGCGATCATAAATCTTCTTGATTCTCTCCTGAAGCTTAGAAGTAGTCTGAGAAACTTCCTCCCTTGTCTACTAAAGATGAATCATTTGATTGATTCGACATTGCATATCATCTTCCTCACTATCTTCTTCCTGCAATAATCTCATAACCAGGACTGCAAGTGATGTAGGAAACAATGTATCTGTAACATAAACCCATTCAAAAGGTGACATACCTATAGACTTCTTGGCGCTCACTCGATCTGCCCCTAAAGCATTGGTAAGCTTCCTATGCCAAATTTTCTTTTTCTCCTCCAAAATTTTCTTAATGAAATTCACCAAATATTTATTAGAGGACTCAGCTAGTCCATTGCCCTGTGGATAATATGCAGTGGAATGGCCCAATCTGATATTATACTTGTGATAAAACTCAATCATATTCTTTGACTTAAATTCTGCAACATTATCTGTAATAATCTTGTGAGGACAACCAAAACGAGACAAAATATTGGATTCTAAAAACTAAATGATTACCGTGTCCGTAGCTTGCCTTGTAGGAATAGCCTCGATCCACTTAGTGAAGTAGTCAGTGGTTGTTAGGATCCATTTGTGTTGTGCCGATGATGTGGGATGAATTTCTCCAATAAAATCAAGTCCCCACTATTGAAAAGGAGAATTTACTACAACAGGCTTCAGCGAAAGAGGAAGGAGCTTCCTTTTTCCCTAAAAAACCTGACATTCATGGCAGTTTATGACTATTTTTTACGAATCAGAAAATAAAGTTGGCCAATAATACCCTGCTCTCAACACTTTGTTAGTTGTTGTTTTCCAAATGACCTCCACAATCTCCCCTATGAAAGTCATCCATTACCTGCCTAGCTTCATCTTCAACCAGACAATTCAAAAGAACACCTCCTGGATCTTTCCAATAAAGGGCACTACCTAGAACGCAGTATTTATTAGATTTAAATTTCAAAGACCTAGCCTGACTTTTTGACATTCCAAGAGGAGGACATAAGTGTTGAACAACATACACTATATCAAAATACCGTGGTGAAGTAAGAAACATTTCTAATACTTGTATTAGAGTGCCATCTTCATCATCCTCAGACATTGCTGCACTAAGGTTTATGTCTAGATCATGCAAGTTGGATTCAGCCATTAGATTGGCTAACCCTTGCCCCTTGATCAGTTTGGTAGGCCTAATCTCGAGATCGTACTCTAGCATAGCTGCTATCCACCTACCTCTCCGACTTTCAAGATCCGTTTTTGTGAGAATCTCTTTTACCGCTGCATTTGGAACATAGGCTATAGTATGTGAATGTAGAATATAGATCTGGAAATATTTCAAGGCTTTGATTAGGGCTAAAGATTGTTTCTCAATAATGTTATAGCAAAGAGAAGCATCTCTAATGGCTCGAATGAAGGAAGCAATAGGTTGTTCAACCTGATCTCTCTTTTGCTTTAAAACTGCAACGAAGGTATGCTCAGATGCAAATGAAAATATTATGAAATCACTAGTATAATCTGGACTAAACAAAACAGGCGATGTGCTTAAAGCAAGCTTTACCAGGTTGAAAGATTTCATAGCATCAGTGGTCCATTTTATATTGTTTTCCTTCTTTAACATATTAGTCATTTCTCTCAAATGCTCAGTTAAATTAGGAACAAATCGGCGTAAGAAGTTTATCTTACCATTGAAAGCCTGTATCTCTTTTTTGTTCCGCAGAAAGTCTATCTTCTAAATGGCTTCTACTCTAGAAGGTTCAATGTGAATACCATCTTTGGAAATTATGTGACCAATAATTTTGCCTTCCTCCATGGCAAAAAGACTCTTCTTCAGATTTAAAGAAATCCTGAACTCCCTACATTTCTGACAAATAATCCTCAAATGATACAAATGTTGATCATCAGAACCAGAAAACATTGTCAAATCATCTAGATGCACTACTAAGAAAACATCATTTTCATTATCAAAGGCTATATCCATCGCCCGTTGAAAAGTAGCCCTTGCATTCTTGAGTCTGAATGGCATTTAAACATACTGAAAGGTTCCCCAAGGTGTTGTGAAAGCAGTCTTACCTTGGTCTTCTTCATGTACCAAAATCTAATTATAACCTGAATAATCGTCAAGTAGTGACATCCGTGATGCTCCAACTACTCTTTATAGGAACATGGTCCATCTTAGGAAGGGGGTAATTATCCTTTAAAGATACTTTAATCAAATTCTAGAAATCTATGCATAACCTTATCTCTCCGGTCTTTTTCCTTACTAGCACCAAATTTGAAATCCAATCAGAAAACCTAATTGGCACAATGATACCTTATTTGTACAATCGATTTACCTCTTTCTTGATGGATGGCAGCAATCTTGGGTTTATCATTCTCAACTTCTATCTGAAAGGTTTTTTATCTGGCTTGATGGGAATAGTGTGTTGAATAATATTCCTATCATAAAATTTCAAATCTACATAATCCCATGCAAAAAAATCAGAAAATTCAGACAAAAATTTGATGTACTTATCTTTTGCCTCGGGAGATAATGTCTTAGACAACTTAACCATCTCGAGCTTGTATTTTGTTCCAATGTTCACATCTTCCACACCCTCTTCTGTAGGAGTCAATGTTCGTTTCCTGGCCACATCATCCTGATTGAACAGATCTTCTAAAGGTATCAGACCTCTAGGAATAACATTATCTTTCAGCTACAAAACATTCATCTGATTTTCTTCTATGTCTTGATCATCAACATCACAAACATCATTAATAAAATCATCTTTGAATTTTCCTTCATTTTGCGAAAATATATTAATTTCTTTGTCATCCCAAAAAAATTGCCAGTATCTTAGATTATTTGGAACATTAGGTCTATGTTTGACATGAATTTCAAATTTATTACTGGATTTCATCGGAATTTTGAGATTACTTGCCACCGTAGCAAAATAATATGCAATGATGTTCTGAGTTCTTGGCACTGTTGTTAATGTATACTCAGAAAACATTTTTAAGAAATCCAAGACTGCATTTCTATAAGCTCTCATCTGTGGATTCTTTGCTTGATATTCTCCTTTCACCTTCTTTATGACAAACTCATAATCACCATAAACAGAAATTATTTTTGCACCAAGTTTCTTCAAAATGTTAAGGCCTGTGATCAATGCTTCATACTCCGCTTCATTATTAGAACAGTCAAAAGCTAATTTATAAGAGAATTCTCTAACATTACTTGGTATTCCACCAATTTACAAATAGGACTATGGATCCAAATACCAATACCTGCACCTTCCTTACCCAAAACACCATCAAAATCCATGCTCCATAAGCCCTCTTCATCTTCTAGATGTTGAAACTCAAATTTTGGTTCTAATTTATTTTGGCCAGTTGCTTCATTTTTCTGTTCTGCACTGATTTGATGTGTTTCAAGAGGCTTTTCGGAAGAAGGTACTATTGAAGAAGGCACCATTTCTTTCTCTTTATCAATATTTTCTCTGAAACTTCTGGCACATCTTCTACTACTACTAGTTGATTATTTAGATTATTTAAATCACCATCATTGTACAAAATAAAATATTCTAGGTCAATATGTACAGCCTGTATGGGATGATTGATAGGATTCTCCTTACTATTTATCATATATTTCATTTTCTTTTCCCGATACAATCTCCTCAATTTCCCAAAAACAGGAATAGTAGCATAAGAGAAGTCAAGTTGTAAAGTACCTTTGAGTTTATCTCCCCAATATATGGACAGTAGCATGCCAAAACGAGGTGGTATGTCAGCCACCACCACATCCATCAAAACATTCTTGGCCAGGATTTGATCCAAAGAAACCACTAAATCTTTAATGAGACCAATGCAGTGAACTTTACCAGAATCAAATGAATACAAATCGTGATAAGGTAGGGTGATATCCATGCCCATATTTTCCATAATAGCCTTAGGTATCATATTGTGAGAAGCCCTAGAATCAAGCATTGCATTATGAAGTATGTATTCATGTAGTCTTAGGCTCAAATAAAAAGGAGGAACCTCACTCTCTTCCAATTGACCATCTATAGCTGGACCGAAAATGAGCTCAGGGTGGTCATCTTCAACATTAACCATATCGAACAAAGGATCAACCAGCAACATTTTAGACACCTAATGTTTGTAATGACTATTCTTTACTAGTTCTGTCAAAGGAATGGACACTTTCAATTTAGCTATTTCATTTTCTAAATTAAAAGTTGTGGCTTTGTCTACCTCTTTGACAACAAGATCTCTTCTATCATTTTGATCCCTTATATCCTTTTTCTGAGTGTATTTCTCTTTAGTAGCTGGGCTTGTTGATGGTTGGTTGATGTTACTATGACTCTAATCTGCATGTTCTTTACCCTTTCTCTAATTATTAGGAAGATCATTCTTTGACTGCTCTTTCCTTTTCTGAATGGGATTTACAAGTACATCTCTACTCCTTAGAGAATATTGTTTCTACTGTGCCCTCAAAGAATTCATATATCCACGATGGTAATCATCTAATTCTATTTCCAAATCATCATCATTTTCCAAGATATAGTCTTCATCTTTTGGAGGATCTAGATTTTCAGTATACTCTTCATCTTTAGTCAGGAACATGGGCAAGCCATATGTTGTAAACAAATGATTTGTTTCAACCATTGGATCTTCATCTTCCTCTTCTTCCACTCCTTGGAAATAGTTCTTCTACAACAGCGTCTAAATCTACTTTTGTTGTTGTGTTTTTTGGTCAGGTGCTTTCTTCTCTCTTTACTTGATTCTAAACTGAGGTTGCTACCCTCTGAAATTTGGATTCTGGATCTGTGGTTTAGGTTTATCTGAGATAAATAGTCGATCAACCATTCTCTCCACAGTTTGTAGTAATGAACCCATTTTTGCCTCGGAAGTAGAGGTCTCCTCTTTGATAGTCACCCTCTTTTCTGATCTCATCCTTGCTCTCTTTGCCAGCAAATTAGATTCCACACTTATAGCATTCTTTTTCATATTTTCTAAAGTTGTACGATAGCGTTCACAAAACTGATATGCCATATCAGCATCAAATCCATCCGCGAATTTGACCAAAACCATAACCTTCGGTGGTTTCACATGTGCAGGAAGAGCATTGTACACTGCATTAAATCTCACACAATAATCTTGGACAGACTCACCAACATTCCTTTTGATGTTCTCATATTCGGACAGGATTTGAAGGGGATTTTTCTTTTCTTCCCATCTTTCTACAAACTAACGATGCAAAACTTCTAAGGTGTCAATATTGGCTGCTGGTAGAGCTCTGAACCATTTTCTTACTTCCCCTCCCAAGCTTTGTGAAAACAGTCTCATCTTCACATCCTCTATATCAATTTCATGAAGGTCAAAAAAGTCATTCATCTTATCTACATGCTTTAAGGTTGTTATAGACTGAGTATCATCAAACAAAGGGATTTTGGTTTGGTAATTTGTGGGCATTTGACCTGGATTTTGAGGGAGAACAAGGGGGGCATATCTTGCAGCCATGACTAGAGGTGGAGGTGGAGGATTAACAACAGGGATTTGGATGCCTAATGTGATCAAAGGAATACTTGTCCCTGACCGAGTAGTATGAATAGCAGATGAAGAATAATGAGGAGGAATAGGAATATTCTAAGTAATAGTAGATGAAGTGATGGAAGAAGAGTCTAAGATCTAAGGTCTGCTTGCCAACCAAGCACTTACCTGCGAAGAATAATTCTACAAATATTTAAGAGATTGTAAAAATTGTGTCCCTGATTGAGATCTTGATTGAAACCCTAATTGAGAGTGTGAAAATTGATCTTCAACAGGACTATGGAAGGGAATGGAAGAATCAACAATTTTCTCTTCAATCCAACTAAAATATTTGCTCCGAAATAAACTTTGCTCAAAATTTATATCAAATTCAATATCTTGCAAGTTTTCTAACCCTTCGAGAAATGAATGAGCTCTAGGGATGGAACTTCCTTCTGATTGATTTCTGACTGAACTAGAAGTCTCAATAACAACCTTAGATTTTCTTCCAATGTTCTGAGAATCACTAAAAATAGTAGGAGGATTTGGATCGAGGTTGGATCTGGTATATCTTCAAGAAGCCAGTATCTCCAATTTCAAAAATAAATATGTACTTTACAAATTTTTCAATTCAGCCTTTCAAAAAATTATAAACTTATCATCCACAAGTTTAATAATTCCAATGAAAATTAATTACTGGGGTTGATCTGATCTTACTTTTTCTTCCCCAGTATGGTCGCCAAAATGTTATCACTCAGATTGAACCTCAGGTTGAGAGAGGCAATCCTGAGGTAACCTCAAACCACGCTTAGCCAAGCAGCTAGCCCTACTATGCCAAGAGAGGGCTCTCTATGTATAGATCATAGTCAAAATGGCTGAAGAAAGAATATTTTAGGCTGGGTATAGTAGCTCAGGGTTTTTATTTTGATTTTGTAGGGTTTGCTGGATCACTGGGAGGAGTCAAACAGCTAGGGCAAGGAAATTAGGTCAAAATTTGCAAGGGTTCCAAGGGGCAAGGTAGGTAGAAGTTTTTGACATCAAAATATGATTATGGTGAGGTGAAGAGACTGGTGAGGAGCTAGGGAAAGCATATATGATGTATTTTTCCTAAACTGAGGAGAATGAACACATTATACTAAATTTCCCAAAACAGAGCATAAATAAATATGAATTCTGACTTTCAAACTTGAAATCTAGTATATTATAGACATGAAATGGTTTATGAATTAAAAATACATTCAAAAAAATTGATAACAGAGAGGAAACTATGTCTAAAACTCATACCACATGGATCCCAAGAAAATAGCTGCAAATTTCTATTAATGTCCAAGCCAAACTAATATACAAAATGTCTCTTGATATGCCAAAGCTCCAAGTGAGTCCAAACATTACCATGACTGAGAGAATACATCAAAGAGACTTCAAAACTACTCTTCCTAGCCTCAGGGAGTTGAATCCATGAGATAGGGATTAGTTTCACCTACTCCCAAACAAGAATTTGAAGACTAGGAAAACTCAACAATTTGCCTCTAAAAGAGAGGAAATTGGTTCATTTGACCTCTAGAAGACTTATCTGATGCATCTACCCTAGATAAAAGTTAAAACATTACCCTCACATTCACCATGACCCTATGAAATTAGTGATTTTCTTCATTTTCCCAAGATGAAATTCAAAAATTCAAAAATGTTGAAGATGGTGAAAATGACAATTTCCTGGTAAACGCGCAGCGCCATGACAGAAAAAATGACCTATTTTGTAAGCCACTTTTGAAGGCATTCCCCTTGTCCAAATCAGCTCTATAATATCTCATTGGAAATATCTCTGAGTCTAGTTTCCAAATATGCCTCCAGTTTCAAAAATGGTGTATATCTACCCTGCCAAAAACATTTTCTCCTAAGATTGGTAAACGCGCAGCACCAGGGTCAAAAAGAGGGCAGAAACATGATTTTTTGGTGGTTTTTTGCCTCTTTGAGGGACACTTTCTGCTCCAAATATCCTGAAACTTGCTGAGGTTGATGTACTCATCATTATGAACATGAGGATGCTTCCTATTTTCCATTTGTATGTCCCAAAAAAGAGAGCAACGCTAGTGGCACTGCGCGTTTAGCCAATTTTTTGTGGGCTAAACTGTCAAAAAATCAAAATTTGCACAAGGTGTGCCAAAACTGTGAATTTTCTTTATGATCAAGGGTTGAAGGCATGGAGGGACACCTCAAAAATCATTTTCAACTTCTCCTTCTCCTTTGGCTCGGTCAAAGCTTGAATCTTTGCATGGGCTCGTTTGAGCTTGGCCCTTGCAATCTTGTTTCTCATGGCATAGTGTTTTGCCATATTCCTCTAAATGTCAATGTCTTTCTTTGCCTTCTCTAGTAGGCCCTCCTGATGCAAATTGGCTCTCTCAAGCCAAGACTCTCTGTCTCTGCTAATCTCTATGGCAAGCATCTCACTTGGAGTGAGCTGCTCTGCCAATTCAGCCTCTTTCTTCCTTTCCCGAGCTAAAGCCTTCTTTAGCCCAATTGTCCTCATTCTCTGTCTCGGAAGCTGATCTTCCTCATCATAACTATCAACAAATCTACCCAAGGATTCCTCCAACAAGGCCTTGGCCTTTCCTGCCTCTCTTTGAGCTCTGATTGTCTTGACCTCACTGATGGTTTGCTTAGTCTTCAGCTGCTAATTTTCTAGCTCAAAAAAGTCAATCATGTACTATGCTATATCAAGATTAGATTGAAGCTCACTAATCTTGGCCTCCTTGCCTCTGATCACTGCACTAGTGGCTCTATCCTCATCCTCCTCATCAATCTCAATCAACTGAAACTCCTACTCAATTTCATGTTTGTCCTCCTACTCAACAATGATAGGCTCTGTAACCTTTTCCTTGCCCTTGTCTACCTATTTTGATGATGAAGAAAGCATGGCCCCTTTCACACTATGTGAAGCAAACACATGGCTGTGGCCTCTCTGATAGGTCTTAGGGAATGGCTCAATATCATTCATCTAAGTGCAAGCTACCTCAATGTCCCTTTCACTGCTTGATGCTCCAGTATCATGATGTGATGGTGAAGGGTTATAGAAAGGTGATGAGGTAGGATCAACATGAGGTGAATGGATCTGAGTGGGTGGTGATGTATGAAAAATAGGCTAAGATGGAGAAATGGATACAGGAGGATGAGATGATGAAGGAATATCCTACTCATGATGACTAGGTAGAGTAGTGAAAACCTCATTTGCAATAAATGTATCCCATGAAATGTTTTTCTGTTGAATTTGATGCATGACCACCATTTTGATAAGTGAATGATGAAATAGACTCTGCATTTGATGATTGTAATCCCTCTTTTGCACAATGTAAGCCATCTTGTCAATGCTGTGGAAAATATAGTAAGGTATGTGTAGCATTCTAACTCTAGTGAAATGCATGAGGAGTCGGATATAGTATGAGCAGATTCAGATAAACCTCCCCTCACAAGTGAAATAATTCATTATTATTTTCATCATAAGGGCATACCGACCAAGGAGATGAGAGAAAGGGAAAATTGATTTCTTGTCATCCTTGTACCCAGGTTTGAGGTATGGTTCATAATAGCTCATATCCAATTTTTCTTGTTTAAACCACCTCTCTCCCACACTAGGGATCCCTGTAGCAACTGAAATATCATTGGTGGACATATCAAAAGTGACCCCAGCAAGAGTGACCTGTTTGTCATGTAGATTAGTGATGAAAAATCTTGTTAACCCTGGGTGATTTTGAATTTGCTGCACTTTCTCACAAAACTCAAAACAACCCACATGCTTGAAAAAAGACACAGTGATAGGAGAGGCCATGAGTTCCCTTGTGGTTATGGGTTCAAACCTGTTAATTTTCCCTCCTTTGTGATCATTTCTTCTTGGCATTTGTGCCTCACCAACACCACTATCTTCTTCTTCAGACATTTTAAACTCTAACTTATGAAACCCTAGGGTAGAAATGGAATGAGATGAAGGGGAAGGGGATGATATGGCTAGCTTGAACAGGTGAAGGGAATGAGTGAATGAACAAACTAGGTCAATGAAAACCCTAGGTGAATGAAATTTACCATGCCTGTGACTGATATATGTTTAAGGAAAGTGAACAAGGTATATAAACAGTGATCATAAATTGAAATTAGGGTTTCATTAGGGCTTCACTTATAAACATCAAAGAGTCACCAAATAGCATTAGAAACAAGTCAATGAGGGTGTACTTACTGTTTAGAACATCCTTGGAGGAATTAGGCAAAGTTTGGAGTTCGTTTTAAGTGTTTTGAAGTGGTACAACCCTTGGCAAACTTGACTGTGTAGGCGCACAGTGCCACTGTCTGAGCGCGCAGTGCTTATCCAAACATGAAACACCACTGTTTGAGCACGCAGTGCCACTGTCTAAGTGTGCAGCGTCACTGTCTGAGTGCGTTGCGCTTATCCAAATGCGCAGCGCCACTGTCTGAGTGTGCAACGCCTGTGGATTTGGCCCAATTTCGCTCAAAAAACTTAGAAATTTTTCCTTACTGAATACTCCTGATGCTTTGAAGGGTAACAATAGCTTGTTTGAAATTCTTGATGGACATTTATAGGCTAGTGGATTTTGATTTAACTTTAAATACCCACTTTTTCTAATGTTTGATTTATTTTTCTTTTTCACTGATGCTTCTTTTCACCTTTTGGCATTGCAGGTTGCTGAAGTCATGGAGTTGGCTTTTTCATTTTCTCAATGAGGCTTGACATGATTGCTTTGACAACTTTGGGATTTTTATTAATTACATATAATAACATGAAATTACATTCAGAAAAAATTAAAATAAATTACATAGGTGACTTTTCTATCAAAATGGAATTTTGATAAAAAAGTCTTCAAACTGAAAATACAACTTAAAATTTTTTTATGAAACCATCATGATGATCTTGTTCAATCCCTCTCATATATATGTTGACCTTATCGAAATGAAGGAATGACCTTGAAAAATGCAAAACCCTAATGAACTAATGTGATTGCCCTTTAACCTGAACTTTGCATGATATTTTGATTTAAAGACTTTCAAGTGAAAAGAGCATTTCCATAAGTGTTATTATGCTCAAGGGGACATGGGAATGAGTCAACAGTGTGAATCTCGGAGGGAAAGTGGAGCTTATTGACAAGGACAACCACTAGCGGAACAATTTAAGTTATGACCTAATTGAATGGTTAAAAAATTATTCAGTATGGGATACCTAAGATGCACATGCAAATATGTTTTGATCCTTGGTCGAAGTATGCAAAGACTGACACTAAAAATATGTATGCACCAAATACAGATACATACCTCACGTGTATTTGTTAGTATTATTATGATGTATTACATTAAGCAATATGATTGGTTGTCTTGTGTGTATTATGCCTTCATTGTCTTGTTAAATTAATCAACTTAATAAGGTTTAATCTTATTATTGATTTAAGTAAATTGATTAGGTAATTGATTGATTGATTTAATGTGATTGGTCAAATGTTAAGTTTAATGTAATATTAATAATTGCCTTTAAAAGTTATGATTATTTTTAAGGTTAGGTTAATGTAATGTTAATAATTACTTTTAAATTTTATGATGAAATTTAAGGTTAAGGTAACATAATATTAATAATTCTTTTTAATGTTGTCATTGAAATTAATGTTAAATTAATGTAATATTAATTATATATTTAATGTTATAATATTTTAAAATAAATTCAATTTTTTTTTTAATGAAGAGATTATATTAAAAATAGATTTGATTCTTTCTTGAATGAATTATTATTGGATCTAAGCAAGTATGATGGGGATTCGAGAAATTTTAGTATTTAGGATTGAATGAAAGGAACGTTCAGTGAGAGTATTTATGAAGGAGGGGCCGAGATAGTTTTTGGGTTTTTAGGTATCGAAGGAGGAAGGTGGTGGAAAGAGGTGATATAGGTAAAGGATATGTGAGAGGCTATGTTGATAATTTTGGGTGATAATGAGGAGAATGAGAACTATTCTTGCATGCATTGATCTTATTGGTTGTGGTTCTAGAGGCTTTGGACACAAAGGACTAGGAAACGTGTGGAGGTTTCCTAGAACTAGGAATTCGAAGAGGCTATTCCTAATTGGCTGGGAGGTAAATCTAGTTAGGAAATTGTGAAGGATTGGAAGGACGATTTCAAAATATGGGAACTAAGGCTACAGGTATTTCATTATTCTAGGTTTGAGTACATTACTTTCTAAATTGATATATTTTTATATATTGATGTTGTAAAATTGGTGTTGAATTGGTTAAAGGGGATTTTTATGCTAAAAAAGATATTTCTGATGTTGTTAAATTCAAATATATATGCACTAATGTTGCAATTTTTTCAATTGGAGGAAAAAAAATAGAAAAATATGAGATCACAATCTATTATTGAATAAATATTATCATTATTATTTTAAATTAGAGTCTTTACCTTGAGATCCTAGTTTAAAGATTCACAATGTTAGCACATGGAAGTGTTTTTATTTGGTGTCCATGAAATGGAATATTTTGAGAAAAATAAGATAAAATAAATGTGGAAAGCAAATAAACAACACCATAATTGGAAAAAAAAAAAAACTTGACATTATTAAATTACATCCTTCTATAAGAAAATAACCATCAAATTTTTCATGGGTAAGATAAGTTTTATGAAAATATTAGGAACTTGCAATATCACTATCTTGGCATGAAAACCCTAGCTTACTCCCACATTCATCATCACACTCTTTTTCTAGTTTTTCCCTACTAATGATGGATATGGAAGGGGGAAATTCCCCCTTTTTCTGCTAGGTCCAATTTTAGGCTCTTATGACCTCGTTGAATTAGTATCCTCTAAAGCATGTGCCTTCCAAAGTCATCAATAATGTAGATCAAATCCCTACAGCTAAGTTTCCTACAGCGACATCTCAACTTGAAGCAATGGCCTTAGTTTAACCTGGTCTCATCAAACAATTTACTAGGTTATGGCCATCTACCAAGGCCATGGATTTATGAATGCAAAAAAAATGGATGGAAATAATTCAAGGTTCTCTCTCTTATTACTTTGGTGGATGTTAGTATCACATATTTCCATTTGAAAGGAAGGAAAATTGAAATTTCATCTCCCAAAATGGAGCATATTTCAAGGATCCAAGAGGGATGTATTTAAATTTCTAAACACCAAACTTTTAACTTGAAGTATATGTGCCATTGATAGTTCATGGTTGGGTTCACTTGTCCCATTTTTCTCTTCATTGTTAGATCCATGTTGTTCTACTATATAGTGGGAATAATTTGGGTAAATATATTGATCAATCACAACCTAAGGCCAAGATGTTTGCATGTTCTAGAATCTATGTAAAAGGACTTGGAAAAAAGGCTACCATAAGTGATCAATTTATACCTAGATAGCTAGACTCGTTTGTAGAACATATATTATGATTAATTACTATTTAAATGAAAAAAATCATGAGTATGGTCATTATGCGAAGGATTTCAAACTCGCAACTCTAATTTAGGCTCCTCTAGGTAAGGAGGGCCAATGGTAACCAACCAAGAATTTTCAAACAATAATTAATTTGTCATTCAATTCTCTTGTTGTCCCTATTCTTCTAATGGATATATAAGAAAGATAGTTCCTTCAATGGACAAATTTGCAGTGATATCCCACATTAATGAATATTTGATCATCTCTTTTTCGGTGTCAGGCCAGTAGGTAACTCCACCAAATACTTACTTATTATTCATTAAGAATGCATATGAATATATATATGGAGGTGAGACTCTTGGGATTCATCTCCCAGGTTCTTTTCAACTTCCTTATTTTATATTTACATTATATTACAATTTCACCCAATCCCTTAGGATTAGTTTTCAACATTCCCCCCTTAATCTAAAGCGATGTTGGTGAGTCCAAGAATCGCTCTAAATCTTTCAAGCTTTTCCCTTCCAAGCGCTTTGGTGAAGATGTATATAATCTTCTCATTTGTGTAATAATGGCGTAGATGGATTTTCTTGGCCTCAAAATGATGTTGAATAATATGGTACTTTGTATTGATGTGCTTCGTTCGATCATGGAACTTTGGGTTCTTGTCCAAATTTATTGCAGAAGTGTTATCGATCATAAGTGGAGTTGAATGCATTTGTTTCATTTACAAATCTTCCAGGATTTTCCTGAGCCACACCATTTCCTTTGTCGCTTCAGCTGCTGACAATTTTTTTGCCTCAGTTGTGGAATCTGTTGGAACTAATTGTTTGTGTGATCTCTAGGAGACAGCTCCTGATCCAAGACTCATAGTATAACCTGAATTACATGCCCCATTTTATTTGTCTCCATCAAATTATAAATCGGAGCATCCAATCAAGACGAATTCACCCACCTGTGTATACTTGAGTCCCTTTCAAGTAATTTATAACTCTTTTTGTAGCAAACCAATGTCCCTCATAAGGATTTTGCATAAACCTAGAGAGGATTCCAACAACAAATGAGATGCCTAGTATGGTAGTAGTCAGGTGAATGAAACTTCCTACAAGCTATATATACTTCGTTGCATCCTCAAATTATTTCCCTTCAATGGATGTGAGCTTCAAGTTTTGTTCCATTGGAGTGGTCAAAGGATTGTACTCAGCCATGCCAAACCTATTCAATATATCTCCAATGTACTTCTTTTGAGAGAGGAATATAAACTTAGGATGTTAAGTCACTTCAATACCAAGATAGTAATGAAAATAGCCCAAATCACTCATTTCAAAACCTTTCCTCAATTCCTTCTTTATACATGCAATATAACTCTCATTTTTCCCTGTCATCAAAAGATCATCTACATACACCACAAGATATACAATTGTTTTGCCAACTTTCTTGACAAAAAAATTTCATCTTCAATATCGTAATGTTTGAAGTTAAGTTTCAGAAGATGCTCAGTTAACTTCTCATATCAGGCTCACGTTGCTTGCTTGAAGCCATATAAGGATTTTACAAGCTTGCATACTTTGTGTTATTGGCCCTTCACAATAAATCCTTATGGCTGGGACATAAAACATTCTCCTTTAGATCTCCATTCAAGAAAGTAGTTTTTACATCCATCTTATGGACTTTCCAACCATTCTGAGCTTCCAAGGCAAAGAGTGTCCAGATGGTAACCCATTTTTTTGTGAGGAAAAAATTCTCCTCATAATCAACCCCTTCTTACTGTGCAAAACCTTTTGCCACAAGCTTGGCTTTGTTCTTGTCAAGTGATCCATCATCTTTGTACTTGTTCTTGTAGACCCACTTTCATCCAATTGGTTTGGTTCCCAATGGAGGAACAACTAGCTTCCAAGTGTCATTATTTATCAAGGCACCATATTCCTTTTGCATCGCTTCAATCCATTCATCATGAGAAGCAACTTATTTGAAGGAATTTGGTTCAAGATCTGTAGAAAAGTTCAATAAAAATTTATAAGAAACATCCATATCAACAGGTGAATCAGAATCATCTATATCACCTCCATTATGCCTGGTGGAAATTCTTGTTCCTGTCTTTCCAACCTCATTAGGAAGAGCATTTTCAAGTGTCTTTGTCAGCCATTTTGGATTACCTTTCTGAGATGGCCCAAGCTGCTCATTTGATTGAGCTGGGATTGAATCAATATTTAGTCTCCCAATTTTTTCAATCACATCATTCAAATTTTCATCAGTGGATGGATATTCATGTGGTGGAGAGAGTGCTTCGGAAGATGATTCCACATATTGATTCAGTATAGGAATTTCCCCTTCAAGAGCTGGAATTTGATTATCAAATTCTTGAAATGACTATGCATGTGCAAATCTATCCAAGCGATCAAGTTTCCACTCAACAAAATTGTCAATCTTGGAAGATTCATGAAATATGACAACTCTAGATACTACAAAATTATTATTAACTTCATCATAGTGATGATATGCTTTGGAGGTATTGGAATACCCCAAGAATATACATTTTTGACTTCTTGCGCCAAGTTTATTTCTTTGTTCCTTAGGTATCAAAGCATAACAGGTGGAACCAAAGACCCTGAGATGCTTTACCGAAGGAACGTGGCCATGCCACATTTCATAAGGAGTATTATTTCTAATTGAATTATAAGCACACCTATTCTTTATTTCCATAGCACATAGAACAACATCAGTCCAAAACATCAATTTTACATTCTCGAAAAGAATCATGGAATGTACCATATTTAAAATTGTCATTTTCATTATTTTAGCTACACCATTTTGTTGGGGATTATAAGGCATGGTTGTTTGATGTTTGATCCCATGTTGGCAAAGATAATTTTCAAATTCATTGGAAGTGTATTATTTTCCATTATTAGTGCGTAAAGAGCCAATATGAGTTTGTGCATCATTTTCAATCCATGCATGAAAGTTCTTGAATGTTTGAAAAGCATCAGATTTGTTCTTCAATAAGTAAACCCAACACATTTTGGTGTAGTCATCAATAAATTCCATCATATATTTATTACTATTTGCAGAAGGAATAGGCATGGGACCACATAAATCTGAATGAATAATCTCAAGTTTTCTATGTGCTTTGGAATGTGAATCATGAAAATATTGTTTGCTATGCTTTCCTAGAATACAAGCATCACATTGTTTAAGTTTCCTAGGAATTGTAGGCAAACCACTAACACCATTTTTCTTCAAAAATCGAAGGCTTTCATAGTTCAAGTGTCCAAATCTAGCATGCCATAAAAGACTTGATGGGAATGTACCTTCATCATAGTGAGAATTGAATGCAAAGTTTTGTGCATGAGCAGAGGTACCTTGCAGCTTTAGTAGTCTTCCTTCTTCTATCCCTCTCATGAAAAGTGAGTGATCTAATGATTTTTTGAACTCAACATTGTTATCAAACATATGAATGAAGTGTACTTTTTGGTGGATGTGGACCAAATACAACAATCTTCTCCTCAACTCTGGGAGGTATAGAACCTCATGTAGAAGAAAGTCTGTAAGACCATGAAACTTAAGACTAATTGTGCCAATCCCTGATGGATTGAGTTTAGATTTGTCTGCAAATTATACTAATCCATCAACCTTGTCAGTAAATTCTTCTAAAAAATATTTTCTAAAATTCATGTGGCATGTTGCTCCTAAATCTAGCAACCAATAATTTCTCCAAGAAGAAAGTGAAGCATTAAAAATTCTTCATTTACTCCAATATTACAATGTGCCACAACATAATGAGTCGATTCAGGTGCTTTAACTTTGTCTTTGTCATGATTTTTACATTTTCCTTCATTTCTTTCCTACTCAATTCTGTCACAAGGAATCTTACATGTGGATGCATCATGCCAAACTCTATTGCAGCGTATGCAATGAAGATCATATTTTTCGCTTTGAGCTTGTCTTCCTCCCTTTACTCTGAAATTTCTTCTTCCTCATCCTCTTCGGCCACCTCTCCCTCTGGAAGAATCTTGAGCATGATTCTTCTCTCTATGTGCAAGACATATAGCTTCTTTATAATACTGAGGAGTTGTCTTCTTCCAAAAATCCTTCTCTCTCTCTGCAAACTTTTTCTCAAGGGAGTCAAAGGTAATCTCCTTGAGGTTTCCACTTGCTTGCAATGACTCAAGATAATGTGAGTAAGTGGGATCTAATTCCTTGATATAATCTATGAGAGGTATTTCAATTTCAAAACTATCTTTTTTAATTTCAAGCATGATAGATATAACTTCTGATTTCAAAGCAAGAGGGTCATCATTTTTCAATTCAATATTGAATAATTTAATCATTAACTGAACAACTTCAAGTTATGAATGTGAGTCATAGAGTTCTTTCAAATTCTTCAAGGCTTCATAGGAATTTTAAAATGGTGTAATATGGCGACTCACATCTTCATTTACATATGTTGTAATCAAGGCATAGGCCTTGCTATTTTTATTGTCCCAAATGGTGATCTCTTTGTCTATTCTAGGCGTTGCAAGTGGATTTTCTCTATCTCCTTCACAAATTCCTTTCCACAACTCATTAAAAATGAGTGTTTGTTTAATCTTCCTTGAACATTTAGGATAGTTCACCTTTCCATAGAAAACGACTCCCACAAAATATATGAGTGAATGCATTCTTTAAAAAAAATCAAGTTGCTGCCACTGTAAAAAAACAAAAAACAAAAAAAATTGGTGCTAACAAAATTAAATTATGGACTTAATTTTTTTTTATAAAAAAAAAATGGTAAAAAAAGTGTAGAGGTATTAACTGGAGGACGGTTTATTTGGGGAAGTGCTTAATTATGAGAGGGCGTAATTGTTGAGGGTATTATAGTGGAGGGGTGTGTAACTATTGAGGGTAGTATAGTGGAGGGAATGCGTAACTGGGGGAGGGTCGAACTATGGTAGGTAGAGGCCAAGCACACCCCACAAGAGTCGACAGCAATCTACAAGTGCCACGGGAGATGTTGTATCATTATGGCATATGGAGGAGGCCACGATGTGAGACGAAGGTTCGATGGTGGAGGGGAGCCATGGGAGGCTGGGCGACGAGAGCCAAGGTAGGTGAAGGGCTGGAAGAGCAGCTTATGAGGGCCAAGGGGAGGTGGTGAGCGGGAGCCACGAGAGGCCGGGAGAGCAGTGTCTGAGGGCTGAGGGGAGGTGGTGAGTGGGAGCCAAAGGAGGCCCGACACAGAAGGAATTGAGGCTGATCATTATGGAGGCCGAGTAACGGTGGGAGGCCGAGCAGCAGTGGGAGTTTGAGCAGCAGTATGGATGGCCACTCTTCCGAGAGACCGGAGGAAGGTTGGTGCATGTTGATGTAACTACCGAGAGACCGGAGGAAGGCTGGTGCTATGTGACTGTGAAAACACAAAAGGAGAAGCCGATTGTACATGGGTATGGAGAAATTGAGAGAGCACAAAGAAGGATACATCATGAGGGAATTGAATGAGTGAGAGAATTGACTGAGTGAGGCAATCAAAAAAGTGAGGGAGAGGGGAATAAATGCATAGAATTTGAAGTGGGCAGTGATAGTTCTTTAAGGAGCATGCAGAAAGGTAGAGAGGGAGTTATAAGGGAAGGAGTGCTAGAAATAGAATTGGCTTTGATACCATGTCAAGTTAGGAGGTAAATCCACCAAATACTGACTTATTATTCATTAAGAATGCATATGAATATATATATATATGGAGGTGAGACTCTCGGGATTCATCTCCCAGGTTCTTTTCAACTTCCTTATTTTATATTTACATTATATTACAATTTATCCCAATCCCTTAGGATTAGGTTTCAACAGTCGATAATCTCTCAACCCTTTGTGCCCCTCCCCCTCACCCCCTCTTTTCAACTAATGTTCACTCTCCTTTTTACTCTCATATTATTTTTTCAACCAATTTTTTCTATATCCCAAAAGGATGTTCATATTTCCCCATAAGCATTGGAAAATAAAAGGATGGAGGAAGAGTACTAAGGGATTTAAGGCTTAATTTCAAAGAGATGTTCCACTCAATTCAATGGAGTTCTCACATGGAAAAATACATTTTAAATACATTGATACAAGGAATAAATAATATTGAAAAGACCAAGGAGAATAATCCTTGAAGAAAAGAGAGAAGTTATGGAAATAATTGAAAAATCATTAGGGCTTCAGAATTCTATATGAAGCTCCTTTGTAGGTGGAGTCAAAATCATCTCAGTTAAAAGTCATATTATGTAGATTTCATTTGAAGTAATTTTAGGTGGTAATTTGAAACACTCATCGATGAAATATGAAATTGGTCTCCTGGAATAGTAGAGGAATGGGAAATAGGTACAAAGAAGAAAAGTTGAGAGATTTAATTCAATCTAAAAAACTAGTTTTGGTTCTCACTTAGGAGACTAAACTCAAAGAATATGAGATTCAATAAATAGAAAAGAAAAAATAGAGAGCCTAATGGAAGAATGGAGAACCTCCAAATAAGATTTTTTTGTGGCTAAAATAATCAAACGCAACGATAATGAGCTTAACAAATAGTTGATGGTCAAAGATTGAATCTGATTAGCTTTGATACCAATGGAACGAACTGGGTTCGTATACACAGAGAAAATATTCATAAAATATGAAATATAAAAGTATCCAACACATGATACACACACACACACACGTGTGTGTGTGTGTGTGTGTGTACATATATATGTATATATATACACATATGTACATATATATACATATATCCATATATATGTATATGTGTGTGTGTGTGTGTGTGTGTGTACATATATATGTATATATATATATATACACATATGTACATATATATACATATATACATATATATGTATGTGTGTGTGTGTGTGTGTGTGTGTGTGTGTGTGTGTGTACAAGACGACTGGCGGGAAGGGGAGGGATTCTCATTAATCCCAAGGAAATAATCGTAGTTAATTTCACTTGAGGGCTCAGTTCTCATTCAAAAAACCAGGCTAAAATGCACGGACTTCTCCAAGGTTTGTTTATTTTTAGGAACATTAACATGGATGATATTGTTATATTAGGGGACTCTCATATCACGATTCAATTTTTAGTTAATGGTTCTTATCCGAAAAAAATCTTCTCACTAATATTTTGGCTTGGATCTAGGGCTCCAAAGTTGTGTTTTGATCTATGGCTTGCTTCCATATTCTCAGGAGTAATAACTTAGAGGCGGATAAGATGGATAACTTTGCTTGTAACATGGTTGAATTTGATTTGTTCATTAACGATGATACTCTAAAATGTATCATTCCCTAAGGGAGAAAGTATGATTAATGTGAGCCTTATAATAATTAATGATTCATACATGATTGGGAATTTCTCTTGGATCATGGCCGCGAAATTATCAACCACATTGGGGCTTGCAAGAATGGTTATTAGGGGTGATTTGATGGTTGTTGGGAGTAATGGAGGCAGGAATGTGGTTTTAAGTGTGGCAGTGTACCTATTGAAATTGGAAACAAGAAACAGTGGAAATGGCACCCAGAAATGGTACCATAGGGGGCTTTTGATTTAATTTTCCCTTAATTAAATTGGAAGATAAATTGTAATTTCATCTCATGACAACTTGTAGTAGTTAACTAATTCATAATGACTATTTCATCTTAGGAAATTTTAGTTGTGGGTCAGAGAGGAGGCATATAGAGTTATCCCATGATTAGAGGGGGTCGAGTGACAGTTATTTGTGCGTTATAATTAGTTAACTCAATTAATTGAGTTAAAATCAGTTTAACTAGTTCTAACTGAGAGATGAGCTAGTGAGAGGTCAAGTGAATTAAATATGTTTTGATTCACAAGTAGTGATCAATCAGATAACTGATAATTCGCTATAAATAGTGATAAGGAAGGCCCAGTTGAGACTGAAGTTAAAGGGAAGATAACTATCATTTGTATAATTAGAAAATTGTACATGTCATGCATGAGGTCATCGGAAAGTATTGGAAGGATTGTGCAATAATTAATTTAGATTTTCCTAATTAATAGGGACTCAATTAGCCCAAGAATGTGTAAGCAAGGCAGGTCAGGCAGAGGCAAGAAAAAGGTTAAATATTGGATCGATTTTGCTTAGATTGTATGACATATTCAATCAGGATCAGAGTGAGACAGTGAGCAAAGTGCAGAGGTTTCTCAGAGTGAGGAATAACATTGTATTGTTTCATGATCTTGACTTTATGAAATATACAAATAGTGGGGTTTTGGGTAGTTTCTTTCCAGACTAGGAGTGTTTGTGGTCCGACTTGGTAATAGAAGAGATAAGGCAGAGCACCAAAGACGGGACCTCCGGCACATACAAAGAAAAATATTTTGCATTGGTCGAAAAAGGAAAGGAAGCCAAGGGAAATAAGTCCCAAGGCGAAGAGGGAAAGAGAGACTTGTCCAAGGTCAATTGTTTTCACTATCACTGTCACGAGCACATGCACTATGCCTCAAAATTTCCACAGAAGGCAAGCAAGAAGGAGCCTACAGTTGCAGTAGCAAGTGAAGCACTAGCTTCACAGTTCAATCTTTGATTTTACTCTCATTTCATGCATGGCCAACACTATAACGGGATGCATGTGGTATCTAGACAACGGTGCCTCATTCCATATGACAGGGAATAGAGATATCTTCAGTGAATTGGAGGAGAATGACCTCTATCAAAACATAGAGTTTGGAGATGATGGGAGGTATATCAAGACCGACATAGGTACATTTACCTTTCAGTGGGATACTGTCTCCCCTCTCAAACTCAAAGATGTTTTGTATGTTCCTGTACTAAAGAATAATCTTGTTTTTGTATCAATATTGGAATATTGTGGTTATGATGTCATATTTAGAAAAGGAAAGGTGTTCCTTAGACACATCGCCACAGGACAGGTGAAATAGATCATTTTATGAGTAATGAACATGTATTCTTTTGAGGTCAAAGATGCATGCAAAGATTTGAGGAGAAAATCAGAGGTTAGTGACTTGGTGGTTGAGAGGGAGGCTAAATTACATCTCAATTTGCAGCCTCAAAAGCAGTCTCAGAAGGTTGTGGAGCATCCACAATTGGAGAAGAAGATAGGAAACCGAGTGGGGGAATCCACTCAAGTAGATACCTCTAAGAAGGGAATTTAGAGCTAGATGGGAAGAGGGATAACACACATCCATACCTCCAAGTGATAGGTGGGGCGATGTGAAGACATAATCCCAAGAGAATAAATTTGGGCAGTGTCTATTGAGATGGCTTGTCTCATGGATCAGTCCTGACAACGGGGAGCCCATAGTACACAGTAGCAAGAAAGATATGTATGATTGTTGTAGTAGTATATCGGAAAGATAGAAATTAGAGTGACAGATGTCAGATACTAGAGCACAGATCAGATTTGGAAACATTGCAGAGCACATAGATGCAGAGTCAGCGACAACACAGATTTTTCAGTAGACAATGCAATAACTGGTAGTAGTCAGAAAATATGATGAGAGATGCATCATACTGATTCGGTTTTTTGGAGGATTTTCAGTTTCAGGAGTTATAGGAGCAAGAAACACTAGATAATTATTGCATGTAGAACATTACAAAGGTACTGGATCAGGATATATTGAGTTTCTTTCTTATTGATATGGAGTGTGGAAATTGGCAACAAGAAACAGTTTAAATGGCATCCAAAAAATGGCACCCATAAATGCCACCTTAAGGGGCTTCTAATTTAATTTTCCCTTAATTAAATTGCAAGATAAATTGTAATTTCATCTCATGACAACTTGTATTAGTTAACTAAGTGAGAATTACTAAGTTATCTTAGGAAATTCGAGTTGAGGGTCAGAGAGAAGACAAGTAGATTTCGATTGTGTTTTGTTTCTGCAAGTTGTAGAAGGAGTCAGTGTTGGCCAGATAAATCGATCTTGCAGACAATATCGATCTCCCTAGTGTCAGAAGACAATCTAGCAACAAACGAACAACTAAGTTTGTCTTTCTCTAAATATATTCGTTTTACAAATAAATGCTATGAAGGTGCCGATCCTACCTTAGATCCAAATGCTTATTTGATGTCGTAGTGTTTCCGTCGCATCAATAATCCTTTCATCGCAACAAGAGTTCTTTCGTCGCAACAATAATTCTTTCTGTTGCAACAATAGTTCTTTCGTCGCAAGAAAGTGTCTTCTTTCATTGCAAAAAAGTGTCGTCTTTTTTCAACCTGCAATCACAAACAAGAAAATATTAAATAGCACCTGTATAAAAAATAATTATAAAACATACCTATCATAGTGATCAAGGAATCTATGAAATAAACGATCAAACGACAACTTATTGAAATAAACAATCAAACGACAATTTATTGAGAAAAACAAAACTTGAATGTATTAATATTAAAATAACAGAAGAACCTTACAACCTTAGCCTTGATGTTTGAATAGGCCTTCCCAGGGTACGAAGCAGGAGTCTCCTCTACTATGATAAGTCTTGCACTCTTCCTCCAGGAGCATATAGAGGTATGTGATCTATCCTCTCAAAAGCTCAGCAGAAATAAGTCTAAATCTCAACAACACTTCAACTCAATCACACATAAAGCTTCAACTTCCTTTGAGGCTACCCAATGCCTCTTTTTATAGAGCAGATGAGGAGGTTAGGATTCCACCTTTGAAGGGATAGAATCCTCCTTCAAATGGATAGGCTCCTCACATCAAGCGATTAGTTCCTTAAGGTGTGGGATACATGCACCTTATTAAAGCATACTCATCCCCAAAAATTCTCATCTAGAACCTTCTACAATTGACCAAAATTCAACTTTTTAACTTTACTTTTTCGCTTTTTTGAATTTGAGAAGTGTACGCAGGAATTACAAGGAAAAACTATGTTCTGGAACGCAGGTAAGCAGTGTATTACCTACATACCTAAGCTAGGAATGCAGGCAAGCTTCATGTTACCTGCGTACCCTACGGTTTTTGAGTTTTTAGGGCTTTTTCTCCTATTTTAAGGCTTGACATAAGGAGTAAAGGTTGTAAGACTTGCAGAGGAGGTATGTATGAGTGTTAATGAGCTCATACAGTCAGCAGAATGTCAGGATGACAGTTTCTAGTGCAACATATTGCCCCCTAAAGTGTGAAGTCTGAAATAGATGAAGATGAAGTCTGTCATATATGAAGAGTGAAGTACTTTATCATTTCAAGGATCATCATGTGGACACCCTAGTCGGAACCTATAAAAATATTCAATGCAAAATATATATATGTAATCATATCATCGCTGAGGTGGGCATTCCCATACTCAGATCAAAAACTAACTAGAAAACTAATTTAAATTGTTCTGATACAGGAATGATTTTCAATACATCAACAGTATAGACATATGTAGACACAACATGGACACAACCATCTATTTATGAATATTCCACTGTATAAATTAATAACAAAATTCCTCGCAGCCTGGATGGTGGAAACTAGATCCAGGGTCTTGATTTCCGCTTCTCGAACCAGTACAATTCTATCCATGTGAATGAATGTGTCGAAGTCGAACATGGTAGAAACCACTTGATTACTAGTCAATAATGTAAACTGTTAACAAGTGTGAGAGTAACCACCAGTAATTTCAATGGCTCTCAAAGTACTCAGTACAATCCATGAAATGTGAATGAATGATCTGAAGTCAAACATGTCACGGAATCATTCGATCGAAGGTCAATGATGCGACCTGTCGTCGAAGGCGAGAAACCTGCCATTGAGGCATGCAGATTTCAAGGTACTGAAGATTTCTAGATCAAATTCCTAGATAATGAGCTGTCGTCGATAAAAAGTGATCTGTCGTAGGCAATCCCACAACATGAAATCATAGATCAAGTTTTGAAGAAATATATTGGCAAGGACTGACTCAAGGATGGTCAAAATGGATGACAAATATTTTTCAAATGAATGGTTTATTTGAACTGTCCTCTTGAACACATAACGACACTGCAGATGGCTTGGTGACAATTGACCCAAAGCTAATACCCAGAAACTGGTTGAAGACTTTCAAAATGGTTTGATTAACTGTTAAGCAAAGGATTTCCCAACCCAAGTGAACAAAAGTGTCGTGTTCAAGAGTGGTTAACTGGATTTTTGAAAAATCAAAATACAACAAACAAGTCCATTTTTCTCTCTTTTCCCCCACCATTTCTGGCAAGTAACTCTTTATTTTTGACAAGCTTGAGGAGGATAACATTTGCTTGTTTATAAGCTCATCCTTCGGATGAGTCCAACTTAGTTTAAGATTCGAACCCTAAGAAGGAGTGGTTCGTTCCTGTTTAAAAATTAAACAGGTCCTTTACTGTTAAATTTTAACGAGTCCAGTATAGGAGAAACTCGGTGTTTTTTCAATTTTAGAGAGTCAGAAGAAAAAACTTAAGAGGACTCCATGGGTGTACTTTTTCGTAAATTTAGTCTCTCGAGCCCAAAAAAGGATAAAATAATGCGGGAGAGAACTCTATTGACCGTAATTAGTCAACGCATACATTTTTCGTAAATAGTCCATTTCAATCCGTAAAAGGGGTAAACTTATACTGAAGGGACAATCATTCATTTACTTTAACGAGTTCGAATAATAAAGTGCTCGGCAATCTTTTCATGTTTAGAGAGTCTGAAAAGGGCTTAAAAGAGGACTCTAATGTTTTTCTTTTTCGTAAATTTTTGAAAGAGTCTGAAAAAGTGATAAAAATATGCTCTTTGTTGAAAAATGATCAGTTTTACCAAAAAATCCAATATTCTGCACAAAAACTCGAAAAAATTACACATACCTGTTTAAGATAAGTAAAAATATTTTCCAAATTACCTTTTTAAAGTGAAAAATAAACAAATTAAAAATTCATTTATTCGAAAAAACTTATAAAAAGGACTTTTCTAACTTCATTTTTGCCATTTGAATTCAAAGTGAAAAAGTGAGCTTTTGGATAGGAAAAACTTCCTGTGAAGATTCTGGAAAATCCGTTCGTCGGATCAGAAACTGTAAGCTACAAGTAATCTGTATAAATTTTGGACCATATGAGGGCCCAAGTTGATTTCCTGATATGGCTAGTGAATAGATGGGACACACAGGACCAGTGTTTCTTGATTGGTGGCCATCGGTTCGAAGTCAAACTGGAGGACATATATTTTCTGACTGGTTTTTCCAAGAGGGGCGGTCACTTATCTCTATTCGGGACTAGACCAGGTGGCCAGTCTGTTGCTAGTCTCAAAGCATAGTTTTACAATGGTTGAGTAGACCCCAAGGATAAACGGATAGATATCATCCATCCTGAGTTCAAAGTTATTGTCTTCACTTTTACTAGACTGTACAGGAATGAAGCATTACGTGTAGCCAATCTCATGCTGAGGGCATTGAGATTTTTAGATTTCTGTTGACATATTTTCGTTGGTTGAAAAACCAAATATTTATTATTAAGGATTTTCCATACGCCGGGATAGACTATCGTGGCGACAAAGACATGGCTTTTCTTCCAGGAGAGTAATGGGATGATTCAAGTAAAAATCATTTTCAACACTCTCTAAGTCCTATTTTTTTTGTATTTTAAACCGTCCAACACAAGACGATGTATATTTTGAAAACAAACTTCTATGCTATGATATATCACTATTACCGGATATCTGTGTACATGTTACCGAATGTTGTTTAATTTACTGCTTTGTTTATTGCAAATGTCTATTTATCATACTAGAAGCAACTGCATCTTCTAAAGTATTTAAATGTCTTGGAATATGCTGATATTCAATGTAATCAAATTCACGTTCCAAGAAACGAACTCTTAAAAATAACCGTAATAACACTGGATTTATAATGGCATAAACTCTGTTAAGCTATAATACAACAAGTTCAGAGTCCAACCTAACAATCAAACTCTAAATCCCAAATGATATGGATTTAGATAATAAATCAATCACTGCACTATACTCTGCAATGTTATTCATTTTTTTACTGAGGCTTACCCCATGCATGGATACTAACTCGTCAGAGGTTGAATAGATAACCCAAGCTGCGGAAGAAATGTTCCGTGTACTAGGACAAGCACCATCAGTAAAACCAATGTAGGTTTGAAGAGATGTTGGCATCTGCAATATCAAGAGTAAAACTCAGATAAGCAGGAATAGTGATAAGAACACACTCTAAACTAGGCACGCTTTTCTAATCTAAGATACACTAGCAGTAAAGAATCTAATCTAACTAAAAATCTCCACACCAAGTTTAAGCATAATATTTCTTCAAATAAAGCCCATTTATGGGTTTATCTAAAGAGACACCGTCGAAATCTATCAGCTCATAGGCCCCTTTTGCTAGCTTTCTCTTAATAATGAAAGGACCATGCCACATAGGCACAAATTTTCCAGCCCCTAGCTTATCGTTGGCTTGATCGTACACTAAAACTAGGTCTCCTTCTGAAAAACTACGAGGGGTAACATTTCTATCGTACTGAGCTTTTATTCGTTTGACATGAGCTTCATTTGCTAATGTAGCATTTCGTTGATTCTCATCTAGCTGAGCCAAGTACAAAAAATGCTTCTCCTCTTCAGACGCAGCTGGGAGTAATTCTATGGCTAATTTCAATGATGGAATTTCGCATTCAATAGGTAAAGCATCTTCCAAACTGTAAACTAGTTGAAAGGGAGTGAAACCAGTTGATGTTTTTACTGAGGTCTGATATGCCCAAAGTGCTGAAAATAACATGGAATGCCAATTGGACTCAGTCATCATGATATTTCAAAAATGACTTCCATGATCTGTAATAATGGCTTGAGGAGCGCCGAATCTAGCAATTATATGATTGAACACGAAAGTTGCAGTAGTCTTGCCGTCTGCCGAAAATGTAGGCATCACCTCAGCCCACTTAGTAAATAATCTACCGCTAAGATAATATACGCATGTCCCCTGGCCGAGTGAGGGTTACATGTAATAAAGTCAATACCCCACTTTGCGAAAGGACCGACAACAATTATAGGGTGAAGAGGAGCGGGTGGTGCACGCATTTTACGATCAAAGACCTGACAATTGTGGCATTTCCAGACTGCATAAATACAATCTTTGAATAACAACGGCCATAAATAACCAGCGCACAATATCTTTTGGGCTGTGACATACCTAGACATATGACTGCCACATGCTCTAGAATGGCAATCATTAAAAACCTTCTCAGCTTCTTCATGTGTAAGACAGCATCGGAAAACAGAATCCTCTCCACGACGATAGAGTGTATCACTAATAATATTGTATTGTTGGGATTGGAAACGTATTTTCCGTCACTGAGACCGTGAGATTTCAGGCCGAAAATATTGGGTTTGGAGATAAACAATAATATCCCCATACCAAGGATCAAGAGTACTGATAAGAAATAAGGATTCGTCCGCAATGGGCTCTTTCGCCACAGTTTCAGTATCAGTAGGCGGGAAATCACACATCAGTTCGGCAAAAACCAAAGATTTCTTTGCTTTGGACTTTTCAAATTCCATGTCAAATTCCTGCAGGATAACTATCCATTTGGAATACTTTCCCCCTCGCAATTGTTTGGTCAAGATGTACATGATAGGGTTATAGTAAGAAATTACTGTGGTTTTGCGTAATAAGATGTAGTGTTGAAATATTTGGACAGCTTGAACAGCTGCCAAGGCCAGTTTCTCTACATGTGTATATTTGATCTCAGTCAGATGTAGATTTTGACTAAGATAGTAAATGACATGTTCATTGTTGAATTCATCTTCCTGAACTAAAACCATCCCGATGGTGGAATGAGAGGCAGCGAGGTACAAAAAATAGTCCCGGTTGTAGTTGGGAGGATGCAATAATGGTGCATGGGTCAACGCATGTTTAAGTATATAAAAATATCGATCAGTGATCTAATCCCAAAAGAATGGAACTTTTTGTTTCAACAACCGGGTAAAACCCTTTGTTAGCTCGGCGTAGTTAGGAATGAACCGACGTAAAGAGTTTGCTTTCCCCTTCAAAATTTGGAGTTGGCGCAGAGTCGAAGGAGGAGGTAGATTAAAAATAGCTTCGACCTTCGACGGATCAACGCGAATGCCTGCTTTTGAAACAACAAATTCCAGTAAGCGATCCGATTCTACACAGAAAACACATTTGTGTGGATTTAGCCGAATTCGATAATGCCTACATCTCATAAAGATAGCTCGTAAATGAGTGAGATGGTTGGCCCTATGCGATGAATGAGCAGGTAAATCATTGAGATAAGGCTGCACAATGTGCTTAATGTCATGAAATGCGTAAGACATAGCCCTTTGAAAAGTTGCCCCAGTGTTCTTCAATCCAAAGGGTAGTTTGCAATAAGCAAATGTCCCCCATGGAAAAATGAAAGTTGTTTTTGGCTGATCAACAAGAAGTATGTTTATTTGATTGTAACCAGAAAAACCATCCATAAAGGAGAACATCTCACTGCTGGCAAAATCATCAATTATTTCATCGATATAGGGGGTTGGATAATTGTCTTTAGGATAAGCTCGATTAATATCCCTATAGTCGATACATACTCTTATCGTTCCTTGTTTTTTGTTAACAAGAACAATATTCGATACTCAATCAGTTAAAGGAATTGGATAAATGAAACCTGCACGAAATAATTTTTCAACTTCGGCTTTGATAGTAGCAGCTTTTCGCAGATGTATCTGGCGTAAGCGTTGTCGGACAGGTTTGACATCCGGGTAAGTCTTGATTTCATGTACAAAAATTGACGGATCGATTCCTGCATTTCCTCATATGACCAAGCAAACACGTCACGAAATTCTTGAAATAGGGCTTTATAATTTTGGATTTTATCGTCCGTATAGCAAGCACCTATATGAATCTTTTCAATTATTCCTGGCTTAACTGAAATGTCAATTGGAATCATTCGAGAGATATTTTCCAAATTTAACTCAGAATCAGGATTGTGCAATGGATTCTATGGTTATTTGACATATTCAGTAGTAAAAATAGAAGCAAAATCATTTTCATAATGATCGAGCTCAGGTAAAAATGATGATCAATGATGTAGATCTTCCCATGGTAAATCGTCAACAGACAAAAGTTCACGAGTCTACTCATCAGTATGAACAAGATCGGGAAATGTCGTTGTGGCTGAGCTAGATATAGAAAGTGATTCCTCATGGATCCCATTCATTGGATCAATTTCAGTTGAAGAAGGATCGGAAAGCGACTGTACAGCCTGATATGCAATTTCAAAGGGACTCAAAGGCATCGCGCCGTCAAATGAATCCAACTCAGAATCGGAAGGTACGATCGAAGGATCATCAAACGTAATGGTATTCGATGAAATCATATGAATATTTGCAATAGGAGGCGATATGTTAGGAGGAGGAAAGGAAAAAGTTCCTAGTAAACTAGAATCTTTAATCAAACCTACCCCAACATCCTTGTAAGGGATAGCGGTTTTATCGATGTGCTGGATAGTTTCTGTAGAGGCTGGATCGAATGAAAAATAAGTGAGCTGATCTATTGTAATGATCTTTCCTTGATGTGGAAACTTGATAAGATGAAAGACCGATGAAACAACATCAGTCATAGCATAAGACCAACTACGACCCAGGAGAAGGTTGTAATCTAGAGGGGCATCAACCACCTCCACATCTAGATTTACGGTTTTGCCTTCGACCCCTATAGGTAAATCCTGCAAAATATCGAAAGGATGGAACCCTCGGCCATCAAAAGCCTTTAGAATCATCGGAGACTGATTAAGTGTAGGAGAACTAAGCGATTTCCAACATTGGATTGACATAATACATGTAGAAGCCCCTTCATCAATCACAGTCAGAAAGATCGGTCTGTTTTTGACTAAAACTGGAATCTGGAAAGCCATTTGATGAGGTAGGTGGGGTGTGCTATTCTCTAAATTGAAGATTATAAGGTTTGGATCCTGAATATCAACAGCTCCTATGGCCGACAAAAGTAATTTACGCTGTGCTGGGCACGATTGCAGCACTTCCAAAGCCAACATTGCTGAAGGGGAAATAGCTAAGTCCTCAACAATGTTGTAATTCTGAGCAGCTCTCGCATGTGGATTGAAAGATGATTTACGAAGTACACCTTTAGCAGGCGGTTTGATTACTAAGTTTGGATTGTGTTTCTTGATTTGTAGTGGATCAGAAATGGGAGGAGGTGTAGTTGATGTGTTTGAATTAGAAGATTCTGCTTCTTTACCACCAACAGGATTTTTACTACCATAATCTTGCGATCGCGTCGCAATCCTGACATGAGACATCATCATAATAGGTTCTTCTAAGGCATTCGAGGTAGAACCAATCATCTTACTGTCTTGAGTTGGAAAAGGATCCTTCAAGACAGTAGGTTGTTGATAACCTTTAACGAATTTCGCAACCTCCGATCGATGTGGGCATTCCTTAGTAAAATGATCCTCATCGCAAATGAAACAAGGATAGTGAGGCTTTCATTTTTTGTCATTAGATTCAGTTTTATCTGTTTTATATTTTGAATTTTGTTTGTTTTTATTCTTCCCCTTCTTTTTACCACCAGATTTAGATTTGGTCATAGATGACTCTACGACATGAATGTCGGCAGAAACTTCAGCGGAAGATTCTCCTGTCGGGGAATCAGGCAAAGTTATTATAGGAGAAGAATTATTTGAAGATTTCTTCTTGCTTTTAGTATTAACTGTACCAATCATACCATCAGTGGCATGAGACCCTGAAGGAGCTATAGTTATTTGACCTTGTTTTGGAAGATCGGGGATTTTTTCATGTAAAGTACCTAACTGCATACAGACGAGGTCAAGGTACTGAGCTTGAGAAATGACTTGCTCCTCAGTAATAACTCTTGCCTTAGCCACATCTTCAATGATTTTGGGTAATAATTATTTAACAAACCATTCCGCCAAAATTTGATCCGGAATGTAAACTTTCACTAAACACCTTCTACGTCACCATTCGTGAATATGATCAGAAATATATGTGGATGTGGATTGATTTAGTGAATTCAATAGTTCTATGCCATTATTGTATCAGACAGGCAACTGAAAATGAGCTAAGAAAGTAGTTGCTAACTGATTGAAATTGTTAAAAGAGCCTCGTGGTAACTCAATGTACCATTTGGCAGCAAGACCAATAAGAGTTCGTTGAAAAGGATATGAGTGAATTGAATCATCAATTATCGAATTAGATGCACACCAGAGGTGATAAGTCATAACATGATTTGCAGATCTCTCCTGACTTACCCTTGAATTTCATTATATCAATGGGCAACTTATGCGGCATTGGCGGCCAGTACGGATAATAGAAAATTGGATCATTCGTAAGGCGTGACAAATCAGGTAAATCCAAAGTTCAATAAATGGTAACTGACGATTAGGGTTGCGAAAACCTTGAGTAACAAGAGAAATTGTGGGAGGAGGATACCCAGGATAACTAGGAATCAGATTTTCATTAGGAATGGTATAACCCCCTGGGAAACCAGGATTAACCAGACCAAACTGGGGTTTTTGAGGCTATTGATAAGTGTAGAAATTTGTTGAATAATGATTAATTATCCACCGAGACTATCCTGATCACATACAATTCGAATTTATATGCAACACATAATCTCTTCCACTCAGATCATCACACAAAACAAGCGATAACACATCAATTCATCATACACATTAACACGGTATGTATGGGGAAAGCTTATAGCTGAAAACCCCGCAACTATTGTGTATATTATAATGGAGAAATCATGTAACAAACTGGGAGAATTCAATACTCCTCACAAGTACTCAGTACTATCTCATGAAGTTACACACAATCTAGCTCAGTTTTGAACAGGTTACTGGTTCAAAAATCACCGCCAATTGCCTTGCCTCTATTGCGCAATCCAGGCCTATCTATATAGAGATCCAAGGTTAGAATCTCCTTGGCTTGACAGCGCAATCATCATGGGAAATTCCTCCAAGTATGGTGCAAATCTCATGCACAACTGATGTTGCCACTGATAGCTAACTCCACCCTTTCATCTACCTCTTTCACTGGTCTCCACTGAACTGATCATACACTGTAGTGAACTGATGTGTTCTTGAGTTGAATAATGAGTTACTAATTAATGAATTAAATAATATTTAATTCACTCCACTCATAACTAATTGATTAGCTAGTTAAACTAATCTCAACTAGTTCAACTAAAATCGACGAACACAACTCCACTATCATCTCATTAACTCCTCCAAACTTCTACCCACAAGTCAGCGAAGTCAACCATGTTAAATGCCATCAAACCCTTGGGAATCACGTGATTCCTCTGTCGGTCACATGAGCCACTTCCAAGGCTCGAGCTGATGATCCAGAGAGTAAGCTGACATTTTAGAGTCCAAATATTATTAAGGGTAAATAATATTTGACTTCCCTATTTTTAGGAGAGGTAGTCTAAAAATAGCCTTCGACCTCTTCGACCTAAAAAATGGAGTCTCATCTATTTTTACCAACATGACCAATGCTCCAAGAATCTCAAACTGGAATCCCCGAACCATGCTCCATATGTCTAAAAATAGACATAGTCTAAAAATAGACTTTGCGCCAGAATTTGCCTGCGGGCCCACTTGGTGAAGGCGACTTCATTTCACCAAGCTCCATCATCTTGCTGCATTCTCAACAATAAGTATAGCCAGGGTACGGTTGATACTGATAAACTGGGTTTTGTGAAACGGGACCGAATTGATACTATCCCTGGTACGGTTGATACGTGAATTGCGGTTGACTTGTGACAATCGTACTTGTACCAGCTTGTCCGACAGGTATTTCGACCGAAGTCTGAACTGTAGGTTCTGACTAGGGTACAGAGACTCGAGGGATTTGCACAGATGCAGGGATAGAAGAACTCAGAGCTACAGATACTCCAGAAACAGGTGTTATAGGTTGAACAGACGTTGCAGCAGTTTGAGTCGGAGTCTGAGGTGTACTGGGCCCAGACTGCTGAACAGAACCAGGTGCAGGGATTTGAATAGTAGGCTGGACAGGTTGCTGGGTTGGACCAGAAACCATAAGTTGTCCAGGTTGAGTAGACGACTGCACATTAGGCTGCATAGTCTGTTGAATTTGGGACGAATATCACACCATGTTCATTCTGGGGTATTGTCCCACAGAAGGTTGAACGTAAGGACCTTAACCTGGTTGAACGTAGGGTTGATAATTAAGAGGTAAATTTCCAGCTCCTTGTACAAATGATTGACCAGAAGGCGGTTGAAAACCTTGAGTTGGGTACTGACCTTGAGGTTGATAACCCTGAGGCACGTACTGAATCTGGGGTTGATAAGGACTTTGAGGAACATACTAAGTTTTGGGTTGACCTTGGGGTATGTACTGTCCTAAAGGTTGATAACCCTAAGGTATGTACTATCCCTGAGGTTCTCCAAAATAATATTGTGCTATAATTTATCCTGGGAAAAAATTACCCTGTAGTTGCCCCCCAGGCGGTAATTGAGTGCCTTGAGTTTGACCCACAGGCGGTAACTGACTGCCTTGAGGTTGCCCCCCAGGTGGTAACTGACCACCTTAAGGTTTCCCCCCAGGCGGTAACTGACCACCTTGAGGTTGAGGATTCAGAATATTACCAGACATCATAAAGATTTTCTCTACATTTGACATTTCAGTTTTAATTCCATTAAGACCAGATGATAATACTTGTTCAATCGGTCGAGGAGCTGCTCCTGAGAAAGTATGAGAGAGAGCCTGATACCCCGAAGGAACAGAAGGACCACCGTGTAAAAATTCTTCCGGGGATTGGGAAAACATAGATGACTCTCCTGCCATGATGGATGAAGGATAATAACCTCTGAGCATAGGATGAAACGGAATTTGAGGTGGAGAAAAAGAAAGACCCGGATTTTCTAAAAAAAATTTCAAAGATAGATACCAAGCGTCACTCCTAATAGGGCCGTAGAAAATGGATTCACGCTCCCTAAGATTCAAAGACTGAGGGGATTCAGGAAGAGATATCTCTTCGTCTAGACTAGCAAGTTCTTCAATGGAAATGAGGCCAGATGGAAGATCTTTAGTAACAATACTTCTTACCCTACGTGAACCAGGATTGCTAGAAGTTGGAGTAATAAATCCTAAGGATGTTTCCAAAACAGAATATTTAGTGTCAGGTTCAAAGATTTCAGGTTCGTCAACTAGTTCACTGGAAGGAGAAATACTGCCAGTAACTTCGGAAACTGAAATCGATTTAGAAATATGCTTTGTTGTGGGTATTTGATGATCAGGATGAAAAACTATAGATGAACTTCCAATTTCTGTTGATTTAATTCTACCGCTACTAGATGATACTAGAGCACGTAGCCCTTCAAGCTAACTTGGTGCATATTTAAGGGTCTTCCCCTGAAGTCTCCGGGATTGTCTCAGTAATTCTACCATGATTAAATATTAATCAATCACACACAAACAAAGAAAATTTCAATAAAAACACCTAAAGCCTCTAAAGAAACAAACAGCTGAATCACATGCCTAAAAAAAATATAAGAGTTCAAACCACACACAAACAGTAACTTCCTGTACTAAAAACACTAGTTGGTTATGAAATCCAACTTAGTAGAAGTTTAATACAAAAAGGGCGGTTGGAACAGTTACCCTGACAACCTGCTTAATGAAATAGACTAGCACAAGTTTCTTCACAAAACCATCTCGAGTGAAGAGAACCCCCAGAGAGTCCAAGTGAGTCTAGTCGACATCTGCTCCAGGTACAGTGAGATCTTTCCTTCAGCATCACCTTAGGAAATAATCTTAAGCTTATGGACACTAAGGTTACCAACAATAACAAATACAACTGGGGGAACAGTCTACGATCCAATTCCACGCGCAAGGGCAGAGTAGAAAAGCTCAATCCCCTTGAAGGTTCCTCGACATGGTCAATCTGAGGTTTACCAACAAGTGACCCCAAGCTCCTCGACAATGGTTAATCCGAGGTTTACCATTTGTAATGCACGTAGAATCTTCTATCTTTCCCAATGAAACAGAATTGATTGTCTCAAAGGTTCGAACATGATCTCGTGATTAACTCCTTTAAGAGAAGCTTCCTAGATTGTACCAATTACAATTGGATTTATTTCCTACCGCAAGATTTATCTACTTTTTTTTTTTACTATCTTGGAGAGTTAATTACTCCCTACTCCAAGATACTAGTCTAAGCTATATTGGTGATAAGAGCCCTAGAAATAAAAATATTACTAGTTCAATTTTAATTAAGCGTTGTTTTTATGGGTTGTTATTTAAGTCAATAGGTATGGAAATGAAACTTTGATGGTGTGAAGACTTGACTTCCAAAAAAAAACTAAAAAAATGCACCTAAAAATGAGAATCAATTCGTTTTTCCTTCAATGAAATTCTAGCTAAAGAAAGAGTTCGAGAATGCAATTCTTTTAAGAGACGATTCTTTCTTTAAACATGAAGAATAAATGCAAGAAAATCTTTTTGTTTTTTCAATAAGAACTCAAAACGAGACAAATAATCAATGCTCACAATAAATTCCTTTCTCTTTCAAGACTTGAAACTACAAAAAACAACCTTCCTTCAAAAGAGATCTACAAATTCTAAAAGCATTCAAAAATATGAAAACTAATTTTGAGATCTACAAACTTAAAAAATCTAATTGAATAAAAGCTTTAATTTTTTTTTTTTTGAGAATGTTTTGCTTAGTTGTTCAGTAAACTAAGGATTCATTTGCCCAGAATAACAAATAAATAAATAAAATCCATATATGTTTTCTAAAAATTAAATTCAGAACTTATAACGAAGTTGGTTCAAAGATTTGCAAAAGAGAAAACTAGATCTATTTCTCAAAAAGAATGAATTTCACAACCAAGTCAGAATCATCAAGAAGATAAAAGATACCAAGGTGATCTAAGGCACTTTTAAGCTTCTAATATTTGGGTCACTACAAGACAAAGAGAAAACCACTCTAAAAATGCAAAACTTCTAGAAAATCATTCAAAACAAAAGTGCTATGAGACTCATTCACAAGAGATTTTCGACAGAAAACATACAGATTTGGGCAGATACTAGGAATTCTAAATCAAATCTAAACTAAAACTGAAAGAAGAAATCTAATTTTTCAAGACTTTTAACAAGGTCTGCAACAATGTGCGGTCCTCAGAAAAATTCAAGAGAAACAAAGAAGATTTCAAAGATTTCCAAATCAAAGTAAATCTAAGTTACCCAAGACCGTACAAATCAATCAAAAATTAGAAAAAAGTATTTCTTCAAATCAAAACAAAAGAAAATCAAAACAATTTCTTTCTCCAGTGGAGTCGCCAATTTGTTGGCCAGATAAATCGATCTTGTGGACAAGATCGATCTCCCTAGTGTTAGAAGACAATCTAGCAACAAACGAACAACTAATTTTATCTTTCTCTAAATATATTCGTTTTACAAATAAATGCTATGAAGGTGTCGATCCTACCTTAGATCCAAATGCTTATTTGCGGTCGTAGTGCTTCCGTCGCATCAATAATCCTTCCGTCGCAACAAGAGCTCTTTCCTCGCAGTAATAATTCTTTTCGTCGCAACAATAATCCTTCCGTCGCAACAAGAGTTCTTTCATCGCAAGAAAGTGTCATCTTTCATCGCAAGAAAGTGTCATCTTTCATCGCAACAAAGTGTCGTATTTTGTCGACCTACAATCACAAACAAGCAAATATTAAATAGCACCTGTATAAAAAATAATTATAAAACATACCTATCATAGTGATCAAGGAATCTATGAAATAAACAATCAAACGACAGCTTATTGAAATAAATAATCGAATGACAATTTATTAAGAAAAAAAAAACTTGATTGTATTAATATTAAAATAACAGAAGAACCTTACAACCTTAGCCTTGATGTTTGAATAGGCCTTCCCAGGGTCTGAAGCAGGAGTCTCCTCTAATTTGATAAGTCTTTCACTCTTCCTCTAGGAGCATATAGAGGTATGTGATCTTTCCTCTCAAAAGCTCAGTAGAAAGAAGTCTAAATCTCAACAGCACTTCAACTCACACACACATAAAGTTTCAACTCCATTTGAGGCTACCCAATGCCTCTTTTTATAGAGCAAATGAGGAGGTTAGGATTCCAACTTTGAAGGGATAAAATCCTCCTTCAAAGGGATAGGCTCCTCACATCAAGGGATTAGTTCCTTAAGGTGTGGGATACATGCACCTTATTAAAGCGTACTCATCCCCAAAAATTCTCATCTAGAACCTTCTAGAATTGACCAAAATTCAACTTTTTAACTTTACTTTTTCGCTTTTTTAACTTTGAGAAGGGTATGTAGGCATTACAAGGGAAAACTGCATTCTGGAACATAGGTAAGCAGTGTATTAACAGCGTACCCAAGCTAGGAACGCAGGCAGGCTTCATGTTACCTGCGTACCCTAGGGTGTTTGAGTTTTTAGGGTTTTTTCTCCTGTTTTAGGGCTTGACATGAGGAGTAAAGGTTGTAAGAATTGTAGAGGAGTTATGTATGAGTGTTAATGAGCTCATACAGTCAGCAGAATGTCAGGATGACAGTTTTTAGTGCAATAGACAGTATCTTGTTTTAGCACATTACAAGATCAGATTGAATCCCGTTATTAGATTTTCTAAAGTACCATTTCAATGGCCATGCATGCTTGTTGGATTCGCTCTCGCATGACTTAACCTTCAAATATTTGGTCTGACACTTTGTATCACACTGGTTCATGATGGAATGTAAGGTTTGCTCCTCTATGAAATTTAATGTAGGTATTAATGCATATGTATGGTAAATCTCAGTTCATGATGAATTTAAGTGGGAAGCTCTAAATAAATTTGATTTAGTATTTTCCTTCATGATGAGTGATTTCTTTAGTATTAGCCTTCTGGTGCAAGGTCTCGATAAGGAATTGGTCTCGTTGGGTGTCTAGTGGAAGCCCGGGCATCATAGGACAGACAACCGGTGTTGTCTCGGTGTTTCTCTAAGTAAGACCTATTTTTGCTTTTGGAAGGGTGTTGGGCCTGCTATTTTGGATGTTGTATGTTTATATGGGTTAGGTAAACTTTCTCTGTGTGCATATCAATATCAAATTCATTGGAATAGCTCCAAATAATATGGATTGATTGCAGGATGGTAGAGGCTCTAGGGCTTGGAATGCAAGTGTGGGTGTCAGTGAAATCTATGTCAAGGGGTCTCCAATTATGTATGGGAGGTTTGACAGATTGTTCCTGGGTTCTCCCTCTCAGTTGTGTGGGATCTAAGGAATTTTTTTCTCTTATACAGACATTCTGGTCTCTAAAAATTTGATGTCTAGTGGGTTCTATCACTAATTGGTTGGGGAGTGTTTGAAATTATTATCTCTTTCATGCTTTACGGTGTCTTGATAAAGCAATGCACAACATAATGTCGAAATATAGGCTCGTTGGTGGCCATGCGCGGGTTTCAGAGGGTAGTGGTTGTGGCTCCATGGATATTGATTCGTGGTTTAGTTCCTCCATGGATGACAACATGTGTTCTCATTGTAAGAAATCCCACAAGGCTCTACAACATGTAGATTACCACTTGCAGGTACAAGTTCTCCAGTTATCCCATTCTCAAATTGAACTCTCTAATAAATTAATGGCCCTTAAAACTTAGTTTGCGAGGGTAATGGATGAGATATTTTCTCTCTAAAGCATGATTTTGGACATCAAATTTTTCTTGGAGGCTCAGCCGAGCGTGCCATATGACTTTTCGGTGGAGGGAAACATGGAAATTGATTTAAACCAACCTATTACAGGCTTAGAATAGGTCCTTTTTGTTTCTTTTTTTGTCATTGCATGGATTTTTTTCATCAAGTGAGTTCTGCAGAGGGTTTTTATAGGTGTTTTTTATCTTAAAATATGTTTGTATGTCTTAGTTTCCTTAATCCCCGACATCTATATAGTGTCTAGTGATGTTTATCATGTAATGTTGAAATATTGAGCATAAATCGCTCTGAAATAGGAAGATGTATCCCCCGTGTACTTGGTTGTGACTGAGCGCAAACTTTTCAATTCAATAAACTCATTTTTTTTTTAAATGTACAATAGAAATGATATATTGATATGGGATTTTATCTCATATAAGGTTGTGATGCATGGATGAAGTCGCTTAATAATATAAAGCTAATTGTTTGAGGTAATGATTTTTGATGGTATACTTGACTTGTGATTTATGCTTATTTATGGTTTTCATCCATGAATTATGAACTATGTTGGCGTAGCGACTAGTGTTATGACTCATCATATGACTATAGAGATAGTGGACATGTAGAATTTAAACAACTTGATGTACAATGAACCTATGTTTTGTGGTTATGCCCGAGTGACAGTATGACAATTATTTGGTGGATGGTGATATTTTTTTGGTTGACAGGGTTGTGTTTTTCATAGAGATATTCATGATTCATTCAACATGGTGACAGTTGTGAAGTGTAGTATGAAAACAGATCAAATGTAAAATGTCATAATGGTGGTCTGTCGAGGTTGGGACTGCAGCTGTGTATGGCCATTGGGTAGCCATGGTTGCGTTTTTTTTAACTCTTTTTCTTTCTTTATATATATATATATATAGAGAGAGAGAGAGAGAGATATACATATACATATATATATTTGGAATATGTAATGACCAACAGTAAAATTCAAATTTTGATGGCCAAAGGTCGAAATTGGATTTCCTGTTGGAGAATCTCCAAAATCTTCAAGTGTGTGGCTAAAACTTGGCCAATGGTTGGGATCAGAGAATGAGGCTCTGATACCAATGGAATGAACAAAGTTTGTATACTCATGTCAAATAGTCCAAGATATTTGGAATATAGTAAAAGAATATATTTTAGGAATAAAGAATGTATTGTATAAATATATGAATGAAGAATATGTTGGTTACAGATAAGGTCCTACTTATATATTAGAAAAAGTTGTCTTTCATAAATAGTCATATAATTTGGGATATGTCTCTTAAATAACTAATTATTATTTAATCAATCATTATTGTGATTATTATTATTTACATTATGTATATTATATTCATAACAAAATTCAATAGAGTTGATGCTCCTAGATAGTCTAGAAGAGTACTGATTGGACTTGGAGGATAGAATTAGGTTAATTAGGCAGGTTAGAAGTAGTTAAGAGTGGTTGGGTTTCATCATATAACCATAGTTCTTGACTTGTTCCCCATTTCTTGTATTACCTGCTTAACTCAATTACAAATAATCTATAAAATGTTTCATTATGTACTATTGCTATGATTGATGAAATTATAATATTTGGATTATAGTATATATAATTGATTACTTCGTTACGATATATGTTGCACTAAAGATTAGATATGAGCATATAGATAATTGCATTATGTGTGATGGTTGATGGTACTAGTAGATATACGAGATACATACCTCACATGTATGTGTATGTGTTAGTATTATTATGATGTATTACAATAAGCAATATGATTGGTTGTCTTGAGTGTATTATGTCTTCGTTGACTTGTTAAATTAATCAAGTTAATAAGGTGTAATTGTATTATATCTAAGTAATTTCATTATGTAATTGATTTATTAATTTAATGTGATTGGTCAAATGTTAAGTTTAATGTAATATTAATAATTTCCTTTCAATGCTATGATTATTTTTAAGGTTAGGTAAATGTGATTTTAATAACTACTTTTAAACGTTATGATTAAATTTAAAGTTAAGTTAATATAATATTAATATTTTTTTGTGTTGTCATTAAAATTAATGTAATATTAATTATATATTTAATGTTATAATATTTCAAAATAAATTCAATTATTTTCTGAATGAAGTGATTATATTGAAAATAGATTCTACTCTTTCTTGAATGAAGTATTATTGGATCTAAGAAACTATGAGGGAGATTCAAGATATTTTAGTATTTATGATTGAATGAAAGGAATGTTCAGTAAGGGTATTTATGAAGGGGACCCGAGATATTTTTTGGGTTTTTAGGTATTGAAGGAGGAAGGCAATGGAAAGACGGGATATAGGGAAGGAGATGTGAGAGGTTGTAGGTTGATAATTTTGGGTTAGACTGAGGAGAATTGAGAACCGGTCTTGCATGTATTGATCTTATTGGTTGTGGTTGTAGAGGCTTTGGACATGAAGGACTAGGAAACTTGTGGAGGTTTCCTAGAGCTATGAAGTCAAAGAGGTTATTCCTAATTGGCTAGGAGGTAAATCTAGTTAGGAAATTGTGGAGGATCGAAATGACAATTTCTGAAGATGGGAACTAAGGCTACATGTATTTAATTATTCTAGGTTTGATTACATTACTTTCTAAATTGATACATTGTTATATGTTGATGTTGTCAAATTGATGTTGAATTGGTTAAAGGGGCCCTTCTTATGCTAAAAATGATATTTGTGATGTTGTTAAATTCAAATATATGTGTGCTAATGTTGCACTTTTCTCAATTGGAGGGAAAAAAATAGAAAAATATGAGATCACAATCTATTATTGAATAAATACTTTTATTTTTATAATTTTTATTTTAAATTATAATGTTTACCTTGAGATCCTAGTTTATATATTCACAATGTTAGCACATGGAAATGCCTAGATTTGATGTCCATGAAATGGAATATTTAGAGAAAAATAGGATAAAATAAATGTGGAAAGCAAATAAACAACACAATAATTGGAAAATAATAACAAAATGAAAAAATGTTAATTATAAAAGAATTTTTTCCATTATTAAATTACATCCCTCTATAAAAAAACAATCAAATCCTTCATGGGTGAGATATTTTTTATGAAAATATTAGGAACTTGTAATATCACTCTCTTGGCATGAAAACCCTATCTTATTCCCACATTCATCATCATCCTCTTTTGCTAGTTTTTCCCTCCTAATCATGGTATGGAAGGGGTAAATTCCCCCTTCTTCCTCTAGGTCCACTTTTAGGCTCTTATGTCCTCGTTGAATAAATATCCTCTGAAAATTTGACTCCCAAAGTCATCAAGAATGTGGATTAAACTCATATTTTTAAGTTTCCTCCAATGGCATATCAACTTGAAGCATTGGCCTTAGTTGATCATGGTCGCATCGGACAATTTACTAGGTTATGGCCATCTACCAAGGCATAGATTTATGAATGCGAAAAAAATGGATGGCAACAATTCAAGCTACTCTCTCTTGTTACTTTGGTGGATGTTAGTATCGCACATATCCATTTGAAAGGAAGGAAAATTGAAATTTCATCTCCCAAAATGGACCACATTTCAAGGGTCCAAGAGGGATGTATTTAAATTTCTAAACACCAAAATTTTATCTTGAAGTAGATGTGCCCTTGATAGTTCATGGTTGGGTTTAATTGTCCCATTTTTCTCTTCATTATTAGAGCCGTGATGTTCTACTAGCTAGCAGGAATACTTTGGGCAAATACATTGATCAATCACAACCTAAGTGTTATGCAACCAACTCACAAATTAGAAGAAAATATAGATCAACGACTTAGAAATAAGCCTCTTCAAGGGGGAAAACTCCTTTACATTACATAAATAAAAAATTCATGGATAATTAAAATGAAAAAACCTCCTTTCTATATATAGGAGTCCAAGGGGTCACAATATAATCCTAGCCGACATAACAATAACCATGTAAGGGCACAATAATAACAATAGTGGGCTTCTATGGGGAAAAATAATAACAATATGGGGACTACATGGGCACAACAATAACAATAAGGGGGATACACTAACAATAACAATAAGGGTATACACTAGTATTATAGGGACCTAGCATGCCCCTTTTCTTCAAAAAAGTGTTGTCCTCAATGCTTGAGTAGTTCCTGATGCTTTTGTATAAAATTCTCATCCTCCCATGTCGAATCTTTAGCAGGTAAGTTCTTCCACTTGATGAGATACTCTAAAATTGATCTATTTAATAATTGTTAAGTTCTTGTTTCTATGAATGCTTCAGGTTCCAATATGATTTTTCCTTCCTCGCCAAGTTCTGGCAATATTGTTTGAACTAGGAGCTTGTCACATATAACCTTCTTTAAGCATGAAACATGGAAAACTGGGTCCACTCAGGAAGATGTAGGAAGCTCCAATTTGTATGTCATAGTACTAATATTTTTCAACACCTTGTAAGGACCATAATACTTTGGTGATAATTTATTATCCGTATTAGCTTTCTTGAGGGACATTTGTTTGTATGGTTGTAGCCGTAAAAATACCCAGTCGCCTACATCAAAACTTCTTTCGCTGCAATGTTGATATGCATGTTGTTTCATTCGATTATGTGCAAAAGTGAGATTATCCTTTAAGAGTTGGAGAGCTTGTTGTTTATTCTCGATGTGATCTTCCACTTCTTGAACCTTACAATTTTCTCTTAAAGATTATGTTATAGACGGTGGAAGATATCCATAAAGTCCCATAAATGGGGTTATTTTTTCTACAGTATGGAAGGAAGTGTTATACCCCCATTAAGCCAGAGGTAACCACTTGACCCATTGTGTTTGTTTATTAGATACAAAGCACCAAAGATATTCTTCCAAATATTTTTTCACTATCTCAATTTTCCCATCAGACTTAGGATTATAAGGTGAATTATTAGCTAGTTGAGTACCCAAACAAGAAAATAATTTCGTCCAAAAATTTCCTGTGAAAATGGGATCTTTGTCGCTTACAATTATCTTTGGGTTTCCATGTAGCTTTGAATTGTTTCCATAAATACAGTAGCAATTTTCCTAGCTTTAAATGGATGAGATAATGAACAAAAGTGTTCATACTTGGTAAGTCGATCTACCACCATGATGACACTCTTTCCTTCGGAATTGGGTAAACCTGTGATGAAATCCATTGAAACCTCCTCCCAAATTTGACTTGGAATGGATTAAGGTTGTAGCAGACCCTGGGTCTTAATTGTCTCAACTTTGTTTTGTTGGTAGACCAAACATTCTACCACAAACTTTTTAATATCAGATTTAAGGTCATCCCAAAAAAAATCTTTCTTGACCTTGTGGCAAGTTTTTAAAAATACTAAGTGTTCTCCTAAGGGAGATGTGTGAAATTCAAAAATAATAATTTATTTTATTTGGGAATTCGTATAAATATATAAGCGATCTTTGTACCATAATGAATCATTTTTGCAGAAAAATATATCAGATGTACTGGGATCTTGCTGCAAAATTTGAATGAGTGTCCACACTTCTTCGTCATTCTTCCATTCCTCCCTTGCTTCGGTTATCCAATCTGGTTGGATAATAGATATGACAAAAATCAATGCTTTCACATCCTCCTCCTTTCTTGAGAGTGCATTTGCAACCACATTTAGCTTCCCTTTTTTTTAGATGATTTCAAATTCATAACCCAACATCTTTGTAACCCATTTTTGTTGCTCTTCTAAAGATAATATGTGTTCAAAAAAAAAATTAAGACTATAATGATATGTTTTTAACTTGAAGTGTCTTCCCATTAGGTAAGGTCACAATTTCTTTAGTGCATGTAGTATTTCCAACAATTCCTTCTCATAAATAGGTTTCTTTAAATACTCTCCTTTGATTGGACAACTTTCAAAAGCGATGGGTCTTCCTTCTTGCATAAAAACAACACCAATTCCATTTCTTGAGGCATCACACTCCACAATAAAGGTTTTTGTGAAGTTTGGTGTAGCTAAGACTGGTTCTTGGCACATTTCCTCTTTAAGATGTTCAAAGGCCTTAGTTATGTCTAGATTCCAAGAAAATTCATCTTTCTTCAGTAATGTTGTTAGAGGTGTTGCTATTTTCCCATAATTCTTAACAAACTTGGGGTAATACCCTGTTAATCCGAGAATCCTCAAAGATGCTTTAAGGTTGTGGGGATTTTCCATTCCTTAATGTATTTAATTTTGTTAGGGTCTACCTTAAGACCCTCATGAGATACAATATGACCCAGATATTCGACCTCCTATAATCCAAAGAAACATTTGGAGGTTTTTTCATATAATTGTTTCTCCTCAAATATTTTCAGCACCATGTCAATAATGTTGAACATGATTGTTCCAAGACTTGTTGTAGATTATTATATCAACCAAAAATACTAACACAAATTTTCTAAGGAAGATTTTAAAATGGAATTCATCAACTATTGAAATGTAGAAGGTGCACTGGTAAGGCCAAAAGGCATGACCAAAAATTCATAATGACCCTCATGAGTTCTAAATGATTTTTTCTGAATATCTTCAGTCTTCATTCTAATTTGATGATATCCTAGATAGAGATCCAACTTGGTGAAGAAAATTTCTCCATGTAATTCATCCAATAATTCATCAATGACGAGAAAGGGAAATTTATCTTTAATAGTGAGCTCATTGAGCTCCTTATGATCTGGATGCATACGCAATGACCCATCCTTCTTGTGCACCGATACTATTGGAGCAGAGAAATAACTTTGACTAGGTTGAATTATACCAGCCTCTAGCATTACAACAATCATATGTTCAATTTTTCTCTTTTGGGCATAGGGATATATGTGAGGCCTCATGTTTAGAGTAAAAATTCATGGAATAAATGAATAGAATGACCATGATCACGAATAGGTGGGATGAATTTGGGAGTCTCAGATACCTTGGAATGATTTTCCAAGACTTTTTGGAGATATGGAGAAATAAATGATTTCAATGTTTGAAACTCTAGTAAGCATAATTATGAAATTACGCCTCATTTTTATTTCTTTAGAATCTTTGTCATGCCATTAGAGCTGACTATGTTTCTTGGTTTCCATGTAATACCCCTTAATTAAACTTCCTTTCCTTCCCAAAAAAAAATTCAAGAAAATTTCTTAAAATTTAAAAGTTATCAAACCCAAAGATTGTAACCATTGAACTCTTAGTACCACATCAGCACCACCCATTGGAATGGAAAGCATTGGGTTATTCAATACATATTCCCCCATGGTTAGCTTGCTATTATGATACTTTCCAACAAAATTTATAGTTCCTCCATTTACAACCATCACTTGAAAATATGGTGTTGGATATAGGAAGAAATTCAATTCCTTGGCTATCTTACATTGAATTAAATTATGGGTACTACCCAAAACAATCAACACTATTACCTTTTTCTTCTTGATATGTCCTTCTACCTTGATAGTTTGAGAAGTGGTAATTCCTACCAATGCATTAACAGATATGGTCAGATTCATATCTTTTTTCTCTAAGGCCAGTTCCTAGTTTATATCCTCTTCTTTTGAATTTTCTTGTTCCTTTTATTCCTCCTCTTCACAATCTATGTAAAATAATTTAATCTCAGCACACTTATGACATTTAGTGTATTTTTTATCACAACTGTAACAAAGCCCTTTTTTATTTTTTCTTCCAACTGTTGTGGTGTCAACCTTGTAGGTTGTGGAAGGCTAGGAGTAGAAACACTTCCATATTTATAGTTATGAGTAGTAGGATTCCTTGGCGCCATAATTTAGCTTTCATTTTTTCTTGCCAACCTCAATGCCTTCTCCAATGTATTAGGTTACCAAAGACGAACCTCATGTTGGATCTTATCCTTTAAAGTCCCTATGAAGGCATCAATCCTATATTCCTCTGGAATATTATTTACCCTTATATTCAATCTTTGGAAGTCCTTAATGTGCTCCATCATTAAACCATTTTGTTTGAGATTTATCAATTGGTTAAAGGTGTTGCTCTTTGTATCCTCATAATGTGATATCATTTATTCCGTAAAAAATTACCAAGTGATAAGTGGTTTATGAGAACAAAGCCATCAATACCATACAAACTAATTTTTTTCTAAATATAAAGTTTCAATGCATGCCTTTTATGTGTTTTGTACATTATGGAGCTCAAAGCCTATTGCTCCATTTGTAGTATCTATGTTATTAGATCCTTTCCATCGAACTTCCTCATACATATATTTGGAATATGTTGGGTCTTAAATCGAACATTAGAGTTTATCAAATCATGATTAACATTTATTTTTTTCTCATCATGAGTTTAATCTAATACCTTTTCTCCATTAGGAAGAATTTCTTGTAGCAACTTTATCAAACCTTCCTTCAAGCCTTCCATGTTTGTTTTTAAACCATTCTTCAAATCTTCCATGTTTCCTTTAATTTTTGCTTCTATGCCTTCCATGTCTGATTTTAAACCATTCTTCAATCCTCTTAGCTTCCATTTAATTTTTTGTTACTCTTTGTGAGAGTGAAATTTGTTGCACTTGATCTCATAATTTTGATATATCGTGCTGCAATTCTTCCTCTTCATGTGTCATTGTAGAGTTTTTTGAGTGCTTAATGGGTGTAGAATTATTTTTTGGAGGCATATTAGAACCCAATACAGATATCTCCGCTTCAATATTCCCTTGGACTCACTTAAAACTAATTTTTCAAACAAAATTTATGCAAATTGTTTTAAAAAATACACACATTTTTCTTGATTTTAAGAGCTCGATCTTGAAATGTTTGTAACTATGTAATTTTGGATCTCCAAGATCTGAAATTTGGTCTTGTAGTAGCACTCTAATTCTTCTTTCCAATGCCATAGGTTAGACCTAATTTTGATTCTTCAATACAAAATTATGCCTGATCTCCCATAATGACCTAATTATGGACTAGTTTAGTAGAGAGAACTTGTACAATGTGCCATGTGTCACTGTTTCAATATTTGGCTCTGAAAATGATACACAAGAATCCAAATTTTGTGCACTTTCAGTCACTTTTTATAGAATTCCAATCAGATGCCTGAAACGAAAGTTATGATAATTTTCACTTGGTCACCTATTTGAAATGAAATTCTGGAGCCTGCAAAAACCCTAACTTCCACAGATCATATCTCCAAAAATATTATGAACCAAGGTCTGTTTGAACAAGTGAAACCCTAGAATCCCAAGCTCTAATATCAAATGTTATGCAACCAACTCACAAAATAGAAGAAACGATAGATCAACGACTTAGAAATCAACCTCTTCGAGGGGGCAGCCACCTTTACAATACATAAATGAACAATTCTTGTATGATTCAAATGAAAAAAACCCCTTTCTATATAGAGGAGTCCAAGGGGTCATAAAATAATCCTAGTCGTCATAACCATAACCATGTAAGGGTACACTAACAACAATAGTGGGCTTCTATGGGGCAAAATAATATTAATATGGGGACTACATGGGCACAACAATAAAAATAAGGGGGATACACTAACAATAATAATAATGGTATATACTAGTAGTATAGGGACCTAACACTAGGGCCAAGATGTTTGCATGTGCTAGAATCTGTGTAAAAGGGCTTGGAAAAAAGGCTACCATAAGTGATCAATATATACCTAGATAGCTAGACTCATTTGCAGAACTCATATTATGAGTAATTACTATTTAAATGAAAAAATTTCCATGAGTATGGTCATTCTGCAAATGATTGCAAAATCACAACTCTAATTTAGGCTCCTCTAAATAAGGAGGACCGATGGTAACTAAATAGGAATTTTCAAACAATAATTAATTGTTATAGCATCATTTTTCACCCTCATGTAATTCATGATTGTCTCTTTGGCCTTGGGCACCCATTCCCACAGACTTGAACAAAATTCATAAAAAACAGTGTTAAAAATCCCATACGCGGGTATGCCCAGACTTTTCTGCGTGTATACGGGAGTCCATACACACTTTTCCGCGTATGCCATTAAAATCATTAAAAATATATATAAAAATTCCCTATTTTCGGGCTGGGTTGATGGTTACCCTAGTAGTTCAACCACCCCAGCACGTGGCCAACTGTTTCCAACTGATTGAAACTACTTTGAGGGAGTATAAAAGCCCCTCATGTCCATGGCCTAAGAGAGAGAGAAATTATAGATATTATACTCTATTGGAATCCCAATTCAAGTCTGATTTTCCGTGCCTCCTGCACTTTCCCAGATTTTTACAGGAAACCCTTGTTTCCTGGAGATGCTAATCAGTTTATATGTCATCTCATGTGCACAAGTCTTGAAAGTATCCTAGCGAGGCAAGGGCAGGACGGATCCGGATGACGGTCTGTTCAAAGATCGTGGAAGGATTTAGGTGATCTCTCCACTTTTTATTACTGTACATGCTATTCGTAATGAAGAAGAACCATCTTGTTCCTAAATTCACGTGTTAATATCTGCTTGCATATGTGAAAATATTATTATTTAAGCATTTATTATTGTTTATATGATGTTTCACATGGATTTCACTGACATTTAGGATAAATATATGTTGTACAACTAGATTTCCGTGCACATTCTTTCTTGGTTTTCAGGTTGAAGAGGAAGAAGGGTTGCTGGGGGTTTGGACCCCGCGGGATCTACATCAAACGTAGGATTACGGGTGAGTTCTACTATCGATGTTATCTAGTTTTTAGCATACAAGTGTGGTTGTATGAGTCTTTCTTGAATAGCATGCCCTGATCTGTGGAGGTTTTGACCCAACAAACCTCTAGGGAGTTATTTCCCGAAACAGAACTGGCAACTCCACTGGGGATCGCATTCTTGTGATTCCCCTATTGGGTGGTTTCAGCTGTTTGAAAGGTTTCCAATAGTTTTAATCATTATTTCCAGTCCAGTTAACTTTTTCTCAGTCAGACTAAAGACCTGGTTCTTTATCCAAGCTTGATCATTTTTGTTTTTCATTATTTACCTTTCCATACGCGAGTTTTTCTATACACAGTCGCGTATACACGCAGTTTTTGTTAAAGGAAGTCGCGTATATGCGGGTTTCCTTTGACACAGGCATGTATGCACGCTTGTTGAAAAGCTGATAAGTAGCGTATGCCTGGGCAAATTTTGAAATTTTTGGTTTCTTGACTTTTTGGTCTTGTCTGCCTGTGGAGACCTGTTCCTACAGTGTCTTTATAGTCTCTGGATTGTGTTGATAGTGGTTATTGGTCTTTTTCTCTCTTGTTTGGTTGAAGACCGGCTTATTAGGAAAATCTTGTTTTTTAGTGCTTGCATTTCTGGTTCGAGTACCAAGATCTCTTTCTGGACATTCTTGGCTGTTCTACTTAATCAGAACAGAGAGCTTCTGCTCGTACACTCTTTCCTCATTTTATGTTTTGCTTTGCACTTGGATTTTTTCCTGCTTCTGGTTGGTTTTCTTGAGTTCATTTGACTAGGTCTTGTTGCAATTTTTGAAGAGTCTTTCTTGGTTCTTTGAAGTTTTTGTTTGCTGCAAGGTTGTACTATTATTTTGGGCTGAATTACTAAGTTTCTTGTCTTCTTTTTCTCATATAAATCTTGCTACTAAGTGGCACTATAAGATTTGGAGCGTTTTTGAAGTTTTTCTTGAAATTCAGAGTTGTTTGGCTTGGTAATTGGATAGTTTTCTTGGTCTCTTAGAGCTCTTCTTTTTATAAAATTCAAAAGCTCAAAAAACATTTTGTTTTGTCATTTTCTTTTTTTTTGCATTTTTGTTTTCGTTTCGTTACATATTTTGAAGCTTTGTTGAGATTTTTTGCCTTTGGTTTCTAACTTGATTTGGGGAAGGGAATTGTCATTGGTTTCTTCCTCTTGTTTCAAGCATATTTTGGTGTCTTTATACTGAGAGTTTCTGATTTTGGGAACTAGTTTTGTGGACAACCGAAAGCTGATAAAACTGAAGGATTCTTGGGAAATTTCTCTTTGCTTTGTTAGATTTTTCATCTTAGAATTTGCATGCTCTTAGTTATTTTCATTAGGTGCACTTAAGCATTTGTAGTCTTTTTGCATAGATTTTGCGAGTGTGAGTTTGATATTTGAAAATAAAAAAATATATAGTCTCGTAGAACCCATGTAGAAATTTCTTTTCATCGAAAGGAAATTACTGCATTTGCATGTAGTTTGGTTTTCATTAATTTCTTTTCTGCATCATAAAACACCACAAGTTTCATTTCCATATCCCATTGACCTAATATAACAGCCAATTAAAATAAGTGCTATAATTTAAAAACAACTAGCAAGTTTTTTATTAAGTGTCATACACCAACTAGCTAGGTTGTAGGGCCTTGGATTAGGTGAGTGGAGAGTTAACTCTCCAAGGCCGCTCAAAATAAAACATAGAAGTTTATTAATTGAGAAAAATCCAACTCCGTTAGGTGGACCAGGAAAGCTCTCCTCCAGAGAGTCAAGCGCGAGGGGAAGTGAAGGCCGAGAAGAGAGATACCCCCTCTCTGATTTGCTGGATCTATCCTCAAGAACGTTCCACACGGCTTCTGACATGGATTGGTGCCCATAGTTGCCATTCCTAGGTTCCACACAGGTGACTGCGGGGGGGAATACCCGTGGTACCTGAGGCAGACGTCGTATCACTTCCAGCAGTACTTCTGGGGGGTGCCCTTGCGAAGCTTGGGTACTTGTGCCGGAAAAGGCTGTTGTTAGGAGGTCAACGTAACTATTTCTATTACCTTCGCTAGTAGGCCTGGGCCGTAATTATCCCATACTACTTTCGGGAGGTCCTATTTTTCACTTTCTCATATTTTGGTGTCCGGTCCTAATCACCCGGAGCGGAAATACCTGAAGGCTGCTTGCTTGGCTGTATCTTAGGGATTTTTTGTAGTGAGTGCTCTTTGCTCCTAGCTTGCTTAGCTTTATACTTTTTTTCGTCTAATTAAAATTTGTTAAACTGGCTGATCAAGCGGCTCGTCGATCGATGAGAATCCGGGGGTTATCTCCCGAGAGTGTAGAGCCTTCTTCAAGAAGGCGTAGGAGTAACATAGCAGGTGAATATCACCCTATGGTATCTGACGCAGTGGAGAGTGATCCTCCACAAGGGCTTGAAGGTCCTGTAGTTGGTTCTGGTGTTGGTTCTGAGAGGAGCGTTCCTCTCACCTCGAGAGTCTTGTTTCCGGGAGAGTTAGGAATAGAAGTAGAGGAAGTACCTAAGTCTCCTCAATCACTTCCATCTCCTCTTCCTCCTGATTATCTGTTTGTTGTTGAGTACATCGGACCTGAGTCTGCAAGACTAGAAGATCCTCCATTTTATTCATACCTTTCGATGGCCACGACTGGGAACGCGGCTTTTTATGTGAGTGCTGCAGGCATTCAGACTCCTGCTTCAGTTGAAGGGAGAGGCACTATTTCTATATCTACGATTGCTTCTAGTACTATTGTGTTTGGCTCTGGTTTCACCCAAGAACATGCTTCTCAATCTGGTCCCTTTTGTTTTGGAATGCCCACTAGTGGGATTCCTCCTTTTTCCTTTTCCGCTGCTGCAGCTACATCTACACCCATGTCTTCCATGGCTAGTGGGTCAGCTTATTTTTAAGGGTTCCCCTTTGGAACTGGGCATATTCCTAGTTCAAATCCTTCTTTAGGGTCTTTTCCTTTTACTTCTCAGACTCAGAGTTTTAACCCATGGTCTGGAGGTCAAAGTTCGACTAATTTTACAGGTTGGAACCCTATATTTACAACAGTGGGGGCAGGGAATCAGTTTTACGCTGGTCACCAAGGGAATGCTTCTTTCTCTTTGTCGAGTGCTTATCAGAATTTTTCCCCTCTTTCTAATGCTTGGAACCCCTACCAGGGGCTTTCTTCTTCATTCAATACTTCGGGATGGGGAACTGGTCCGGTCTTTGGTAACTCTACGTTGGGAGGGGGTCCTTCTCCAAATGTTGGGTCTTTTGGCCCAACATTTTCTACGAGTCCTTTTTGGCAACCTGGTACCTCATCAAATCCAGGGTACTCTTTTCAGAATTTTGGGAATTCATCCCATCAAGGATGGAATCCTCAGGCTCCGCCTCGTTTACCTTTTCTGGCAACGTTAAACTTGCCAAATCTGTTGAAATTGACGAATGATCTGATCCGTTATAGTCCGGGGCGGCCTCTGGTTCCCACCAAACTACCTTCAAACATTCCAAAGTTTGAAGGCAAGAATGGAGAGGACCCGGCTGACCATATCACCACCTTCCATTTATGGTGTTCTTCTAACTCCCTGATCGATGATTCGATTAGGTTGAGATTGTTTCAATGCACCTTAACTGGAAACACTTCCAAGTGGTATATTGAGTTAACTGAAGGCAGTTTTGCTACATTTGGAGATCTGGCTAAAACATTTCTAAATCATTTCCAGTTGCCTGTCCGTTATGATGCCGGGACTAAACTCCTAGCTAATTTTAAGCAGGATGATGCAACCCACATTTATGATCATATTTAGGAATGGTGGAGAAGGAAGAGGCTTATTAAAGCTCATATTCCAGGAGAATTCCTTTTGGAATGGTTTCTGAAATCTCTGCAGTCAGATATTTCTAAGGATGTATCCCTGTCCGGGGTATTTTCTGAGGAGCAGGCCATTTTTAGGGCCCAGCAGCATAAATTGATATATTCTCAGTCTGGAGTCCTTCATAAATATTTTCCTAATGCTCCTCGCTCCAAATTAGATTTATCCAAGACTAAACCTGGTCCTCATGGTGATGGACTTATTGGGTCAATCAATAGTGGTGCAGCTAACCTGCTTAGTCAATTGCAGCAGTTGTCTATACAATCTGCTTCTTCTGGTTAGGTTGTGCTTGCTGAGTCATCGCCTTCTCAATCTTTGTCGGTAAATGCCGTTCAGACTTCTAACCCTAAAGAAAATCAACAATCTGAAGGGAAGAAGAAGGGACGTAGTAAGAAAAAGGGCAATAATGGGAAGGGTAATGCAAATAAATCCAACGAGCATGTTGGTGAGGGTCCAAAGGATAAAAATAAAGTGAAGTTTCCATGTAAGTTATGTGTTGAAGACCATCTTACTCACCTTTTCCCTAAAATTCAGGATATGCAGCGCTTGTTAGCTCAGCAGGGTTCTTCCAATTCCCAGGCTGTGTTGACAAACCCTTTTCCCCACGGGCAACAGCTAGTTGTTGGCGCGAATCAAAATACTGGGGCTTCCTCTGAGGGCACCCAGGAAGGGGAAACTCCATCAAACATATACATGATGAGTGCTCACGTGGATGTCGCCACGAGATCCCGTGATTATGGCGAAGATGAGTCTTCGAAAGCCAAGGGTGCTCCCGATGCTACTGAGCCGCTTCATATCACGAAGCCTACTGTTGAGGCTATACCTCAAATGCTCAAAGCATCTACTAAGCGTATGATGATTAATCCAAATGCCATGGCTGCCCAGAACTACTCTATTGTGGAAGATCTAGTGTAGAGTCCTTGTGCCATGTTGGCTCTTGAGGTGCTCTGGTCTTGTCCGGCTCAGCGCAGTACTCTGCTCACTGCTATCGGGGATGTCGATCCAAAGAACTCTCTTATGATTACATTCGATATGACTAATTTTAAAAAGAGACTCCCCCATCATATGGATTTTCATATTAAATCATCGTACCGGAAATGCAATATTTTCCGGATGGTCGTTGATGAGGGTGCTTCCACATGTGTGATGTCTCTCACATGCTGGAAGGGAATTGGATCTCCCGCAGCTGTTCCATCTGCTACTCTTCTGACTGCGTTTGATGGTCATTCTCACAGACCGCATGGTATTGTCCTAGCTTTGCCCATCTGTGTTGGGGGAAAAACTGTAAATATAGAGGTTGAGATAGTTGATGCAAGCTTGGACTACAACCTTCTGTTGGGGAGAAACTGGATTTATGAGATGGATGCTATCGCATCTTCATTGTTTCGGATTATTTGTTTCCCTCACGAAGGGAGGATTGTTACAGTGGACCAACTGGACTGTCCTCCTGTAGACCCGAATGCATCTACTGACTCAACTATTCCAAATTTGGATAATACCAAGTCGCCTACTGAGAATTTAGGAGTTGGAATGTATTCTTCCTTGATGGGTACTTTTGATCTTCCACCTCCTACGGTTCATATAAATGCAATTTCATCCTCCAGGGCTCCTCTTCGAAGAGATTTCTTCAGAACTCATTATTTTTCGGACCCTTGGACCTTACCTTCCCCTACAGCCACATTAGCGGAAGGTCAAGTGGGTGGAATGGCATTTCCGATGTCTGCAGCTAAGATTGCTTATCAATCTATTGTTGACTCTGCAGAGTCCATTCCAGCTCCTCTTTCTCCAGAGGAATTGGATGGCGATGTGGCTCCGGCTTGGACACTTAGTTCTTCTTCTGCCCAGGATTGCCTTGATACCACTCTTCCATCTGAAGAGGCCATCCTGGAAGCTATGACTGGTATAGATAGACCGTGGGATGATTTGCATCATCGGTCTTACTTTTTACCTGATTTGAGCGAAGTTGAAACGAGTTTTCCAAGTCCTCCGTCTCCTGGTCCTGTTCGCCTAGTCCTGAACCCTTTAGCACCAACACAGGTATATGCTGAAGGGAACATGGCTATGATTTCTCCAACTATCCCGGTGAACATTTCTAGGGATCCCAATATTATTGAGAATGTCTTCATCGGAGCTGAATGTTCCCGTGAAGAGATTCAGATTTACACCGAGCTCTTTAAAGAGTATAGGGATGTATTCGCTTGGTCTTATGAGGAAATGTCTGGTATAGATCCATCTATTGTCCAGCATGAGATCAAGACTTACGAAAATGCTAAGCCTGTGAGGAAAAAACTTTGTCCGGTCAATCCTAGGAAGGTTGCAGCTATCAAAGCCGAGGTAGAGAAGTTGCTCAAGGCGGGATTCATTTTCCCTGTTCCTTTGACTGAATGGGTTTCAAATCCTGTTCCCGTAGATAAAAAACAAGGAACAATTCAAGTTTTCATTGATTTCAGATACCTTAATAAAGCATGTCCTAAATATAATTACCCCACACCATTTATAGATCAGATCATTGATGAATGTGCCGGTAATGAGATTTTCTCCTTCATGGATGGTTTCTCTGGATATAATCAAATTACCATCCATCCTGAAGATCAGCATAAGACTGCCTTTATTTGTCCCTGGGGTACTTTTTCTTACAAGAAGATGCCTTTTGGTCTTAAAAATGTTGGGGCTACGTTTCAGCAGGCCATGTCATATGCCTTCCATGACATCAAACATATTATCGAGGCACATTTGGATGATTTAGCTGCTCATTCTCGAAAGAGAATGGATCATCCTGCTCACCTCCGTCAAGTATTTGAACGATGTCGTTTCTACAAGATTAGGTTGAATCCGAACAAGTGTGTTTTCGCGGTTACATCCAGTCGATTATTGGGATTCATTTTGTCTAGGGAAGGGATTAGGGTAGATCCCTTCAAGGTTGAGGCAATACTTCGTTTGCCTCCCCCGTCGTCTATTCGTCAACTTCAAAGTCTACAAGGTAAAGCTAATTTTCTTTGGAGATTTATCGTAAATTATGCTGAAGTTACCAAAGGATTTATGAGATTGTTGAAGAAGGGAGTTCCTTTCTTTTGGGATTACTTCGCTCAATGCTCATTCGATGCTTTGAAAAAAGCATTGACCTCTGCTCCTTTATTGAGTCCACCTGATTATAGCAGGGATTTCCTTTTGTATCTTGCAGCAGTAGAATCTACCATTGGTATGGTTCTGGTTCAGGAAGATGATGCTCTTGTAGAGCATGTTATATACTATCTTAGTCGAGGCTTGGTAGGACTTGACCTCTGGTATACTCCGATAGAAAAAATGGCTTTAGTAGCTGTTCATGCTGTGCAGTGACTCAGACATTATATTCTTCTACGAAAAAATTATGTTTTGGTAGCAGCCAATCCATTTCAATTTGTTCTGAGTAGGTGAGTGATTGGGGGAAAATACAATAGATGGATTGTGATTTTGTAGGAATTTTATTTTGAGTTTATGTCTGCCAAGTCCAAGAAATCATTAGTTTTCGCGGAATTGATTTCTGAGTTTCCCTGTGGAGAAGAGATAGTCTATGATGAATCCTTCCCGGATGAACATTTATTTCTCATCTCTCCACAGGATCATTGGTATGGAGATATCATTGTGTATCTCCAGACTTCGAAGTTTCCCTCTACTTTTTCGAAAGATGAGCGCCGTAAGTTGCGTCACTTGGCTAAAAATTACTTGATCATTGGTGATGCTTTATACCGTCGAGGGGTTGATTCAATCCTGAGACATTGCTTAACTCTCGAAGAAGCTGAGGCTGTGCTGAATGATTGCCACAGTGGAGCTTGTGGTGGTCATTTATCTGGGCTTGCTATAGCCCAAAAAATCTTGCGTGCTAGGTACTTTTGGCCTTCAATTTTCAAAGATTGTGTGGAGTCAGTCAAAAAGTGTCATCTGTGTCAAGTCTATACTCGAAAAATGTGCACTCATCCAGCTCCACCTTTTCCAGTCATTACTGTCAGTCCCTTTACAAAGTGGGGAATTTATTATACTACTTGTAACCCGCCTTCGGCTAAAGGTCACAAGTACATTATTGTAGCAGTAGACTACTTTACAAAGTGGGTCGAAGCTATGCCTACTTTTGGGAATGATGGTAAGATAGTAGCTCTTTTTCTGTTCAACCAAGTTATTTCTCGTTTTGGTATTCCTAGAGATATTGTCATTGATCATGGCAGTCATTTTCAGAATAGCATGATGGTTGAGCAATTGATAAAGCTAGATCCAACTGGCATATTATGCTATATCCTGCACTTTGGGCATACGGGACGTCAGTGAAAACTGCAACTGGCTTTACTCCGTTTCAGCTAGTGCACGGGTTGGAATCCGTATTTCCCATTGAATGTGAGATTCCTTCTCTTAAGTTAGTTGTTGAACTTCTTCCTGACACTTCTAGTCTTGAAGAACGTCTCCTTCATCTGGAACATCTCGATGAGCAGTGTCGGGATGCCGCCACGATGAATGAAGCGCATAAAAATTGAGTTAAATTTCAGTATGATAAGGCGGTCAAACCCAGGGTTTTCTCGGAAGGCGACCTTGTTTTGGTCTATGCCCAAGAGAAAGATGCCCTGGGGGCAGGAAAGTTTAAATCTATGTGGTATGGCCCCTTTATCGTTAAAAAATTTCTTAAAAAAGGAGCATATACCTTGGTTGATTTTGAAGGGAATGAGTTGCCGGAGCCCAGAAATGGGCTCTATTTGAAAAAGTATTATGCCTAGGCTTCGGCCTGGCATGTTGCTTTTGTATATAGTAGTTTTGCTTTGTACATATCTGGTTTTTCGATCTTTGATGGGATGGTGATGTTTTTGATCTGCTTTGGCAGGTTGTGTCGGATGTCATGAGTCATTTTGGTTTCGCCGATGGTGCTAGTAGACACACCTGGAACTTAGCTTCCGCGGCTTGGGTGCTTCATTATCCATCCGGTCAGCTGTTAGTATCAAGAGGGGTCTGCATTGGTCCTGCTTCTAATAATATAGCAGAATACACTGCAGTTGTTTATCTACTCTCGGAGGCAATATCTTTGGGTGTTGATTCGTTAGTAGTTTTCTTGGACTCTCAGCTGGTGGTGTCACAGTTGAACAATACTTATCGGGTTCGAGATCCATTTTTACTCCGGTTGTTCTTGAGGGTATGTTTGTTACAAAGATCATTTCAATTTTTAACTTTCATTCATATTCCTCGAGCTGACAATTGGATGGCAGACTCATTAGCTAATCAAGCAATTGATTGGCATATTAATCATTCAATACATTAAAATTTAATCATCAAAAACATCATACATTTTTATACATTTTCCACATCACATCAAAAATCGCTGTATATATATCATCAGAGTGTTCAAAAAATTATACAAAAATTTGGATCCATAAGTCATACAAAATTAGGGCTTATGCCCGATCATGTTCAAATCTCAAAAATATACAGTCATCCGGTAAATCATATCTATCTACTCCTGTGGCCCCTGCTCAGAAGTTGTGTTCCTATAGAACACGATCGTAGTCGCGACTCGACAGAATAACCGCACCCAGTCACGAGGTACACCTACTACCCATCTCTGGATGGCCTCGGGTAGATCTTCCACTGTAGCCATAGGCACTTGGTGGGTTAAACCCTCCAAGTTCCTCTGTACAACATGGAGGGTTCTGTCTGAGTCTACTGTCTCTGCCTCGCCTCGGCAACGCTTATGTCGTGGGTAACCATCAGGAGGGACTGGTCCAATATCTGTATCATGATCATTATGATATTTTAAGTCACTTTGAATCCAAACAAAAACATGTTTCATTTTTTCATACATATTGAAAAAATCCAAAAAATCATATAAGTTAAGAAATTGCAATCTTACCGACTGTACCCCATGCTGCGCCAGGTGGAAGGACGAGGTATGGATTGCCATGGAAATCAATCCCGACATAGGGATAGTCCTCCATAGTGATGATTTTTTCTCCCCACCATTGGAAGAAATTGTCATCCCAGGTGGTTCGAGGAACTTCACTTCCCCCCAGTCTCTTCATCAAGTCAGCCCATCGGGCAATTCTTGGGTCTCTTGGGTTGCTGATAGAAGAGATCACTTTGGGTCTCAGCCCAGGAATCTTCTCGAAGAAAAATGTCATCAAGATTGTACCATATCCGAAATGTTTTGTCTTTGTTTTTCGGATGGAAGTCAATTGTTGTTTCATGTTCATTAGTAGAGTTGTGCACTAATCATATATATGAGTTAAGCATTCCACAGCTATACTCACTTGAGTCCTGGATGCCTGGTGTAAGGAAGCAGATCTTGCTACCCTGCCAATGGTAAATAGGAGAATTTTCATGTGCAAGTCTCTTAAATCTTTTATAGCAATTTGAGTCACAACTTTCTTGGAACCCTCTATGTAGTAGACGTGGACGTAATCTTCCACAGTGAGCCCTCCCAAAGGTTTGCCATGTAAATCTACTGGCTCCCCCCTCCGGGAGAGTCCAGTAATAAAATAGATATCTTCCACCTCAGTACGTATGGGCATTTGATCTATTATGAAGAAATCTTCTTCCGGTTCCCAATAATTCACAAGCATTTCGAGCAACCGAACATTACTCTTCATATTTGGAATTTTGAAAAATTTGAGAAATCCACAATTTCGGAGAATATTGAGCAATAATTGGTCCCACATTACTTCATTGTCAATGGCATTGTGCTCACGTTCTCTCCATGATATATTCATCCTGCAAAAATTCAATAATTTGTCCATTAGAATCACGTTTTTTCATTTCGGGTTGCGCATACACGACTTTCTCTATACACAGTCGCGTATATACGTGGCTTGGTCAATATAAACCGGCGTATGTGTAGAACTGTAATTTTAAACAAATAATTCTACGTTGAAATTTCTGAATTTTAAACTTATGAATGGACAAAATTGATAACAAGGATGGATTAAGAGCTTACCTAACAAATTCGGCGAAGTTTGACGGTCAATTGCTCTTGTTTTGATGAAAGAGGCTTTTTCTCCAGAGCTCTTTTTCCCAATTCAGCAAGTAACAATGAACCAAATGTGAGGTAACTTGTGTATTTATGCCCAAAAATTGAAAATTTTCGCAAAAATTTGTTATGCTTATTTTTTCAATCTATCTTAAGCTGCATAACTCGGATGCTTGGAAGTGCCCAGATTGGTATATTTTCAAGTACATTTTTGACGAATTTGAGATTTTTCCCAGTGTTTGATCCATGACTGCTGACCCGTCATGGCAGGTATATGATCTTCACTGGCATATAGGTTAGGGAATCCACTTTCCGTTGCATTTTTCATACTAGCCTCCATTCTGATCACTTGCCATAGGGTCGATCCCATCAGGTCATGAGTATTTCACCCATTTCACTCGTCGATTATTTAATCATGACTTGGTGGTAGAGCCTTCCTTTACATGGGCTTCCTAGTTAGTTCCTTGCTATCACTTGTTTCCCATGCTGCATTTTATGTAGGCTCGGGAGTCCTCTTTAGTCCCGCCATGACTTATGTGTTGAAGCTTCATTCTTCTTCTTCTCCACTATTATTTTTCTGGCTATTACCCTAGAGGCTCCCTGGTGTTGTTAAGTTGTATTACTGCATTGCATATTGGCTACTTTTTTATCCTGGCCTTTAGCCGGCTTCATTTTGGACTCGATGTTTAAGCCAACTTTTGACCTTGACTGTCTGTACAAGTTAACCATTGCATGAATTTAGCTATCGCGACTTGACACCCTTTTACCCATGGATGGAACATTCCTTTGAGTATCGCTTACCAGTTTCCGCCACCTTGCATTGAGCATAGGATTGTTCCTATCCCAGGAACTAGTGCATCTGTTTCTTGATACTCGTTCTATCCATTGTACTATAGCATTCTTTTATTCTTTTTCAGGCTTATTATATGAAAAAGACAAAAAAATAAAATATAACAAAAAGAGCAGGAACGGGATGTAACTTCATAATTTGATGGCAGTACAGTGTCAGTTTGTCGCCCTTGAACAAAGCACATACACTTATATATTTCCTTCATTTGGGATGGTTTTAGTTTTGACCTAGGTTCAGCCTTTACCTTGTTTCACTAGTCAGTCCTCCTCCGGTTGGTTATCTCTTCCAATTATATGGAGAGTTTGTCTTGCCTCTCGCATCACAAACTTATATAGTGTCACTTTTTACTGCCATGGTCATCATGAGTCGTGCTTTTGTTCAAGGGAAGTCTAACCAGAGTCGGCCATTCTACGGTGTCTCTTGACTCATTATTCAGTCGGCCTTCTCGTTTTTGTCAGTATCTTGTTCTATCACATCGGATGTTTTGGTCTTCTGCTCGTGCTGGTTTGAGAAGGTCCCCATTGACTTCTTGCCGGCAGGTTTGTCTCTTATCGACTACGACACATTGCTCTGAGAGCAAACCTAGAGCCGCACCCTGGCCCTATTTCCATCATTGATAGGTGACCTTGTGCTCAACATTTGATCATCATTATGGGTCTTTGACTGAGTGGTTTCCCCTGTGTTCGACGTCAACATACATTATCACACTTGGGATTCGTGCAGTACCTTGATTTCCATTTGACCCTATTGGTGGATATCTCGCCTCTGTGTCAGCTTTCATTATTGGTTGGTTCAGAGGGTTTCTTCCATGCGCTAGCTTCATCTTGTGCATGTCGGAAACATACTTCGGTTTGGTTCCGTCACTCTACTTCGTCCGATTCCTTCCAAATCTTGGCCTGCGGGTTACACTCGCGCTGGACTGATGTGGGATGCCTTAATGCCTTCCTTCCAGCAGATATTTTCCCATCGACTCCGACTCATTGCTCTGGGAATAAGGTCTAGAGTCTTTTTGTCAGTACCTTAGGGTTTGTAGTCATCAGTGGCAGACTCTTCACTATCGACAGTGGGGATTCATCATTGCCTCCTGATTGGTAGATTCTTCCAAGTGTTCGACTTCAACTCATTCATTCGCACTTGTTAGATTGTACTGGGGCACCTTGAAACTCATTTTCATTATCGGTGGGTTGTCTCGCGTTGGTTAACGGTTTACATTATTGACCGGTAATCCAACGATTTCTCACATGGTCGACTTCAGCTCATTTATTCCCATTGTGTAGAATTGTGCCGTCGAGATCGGTGAAGACCTCGGGTTGCATCAGCATTTTTCGGTTCACTTTTGACAGTCCATTCAGTTTCTGCCAGTGATGTCGTCCACCCTTATATGTTGCAGTGTCAGTACAGAAGCATCTTATATGTTGGCTCCCGAGTTGCATGAGTGTACCATGTGTTCCACCCCTTATGATTTGGTACTTGGAGATTTAGTCACTTTTATGATCAGACATCCAGTTTCAGCATTATTGATCAGCTTTCTATATGTGATATTTGGAAATTGATTCCGACTTGTACTTCCGGCCCCTGCTCAGATGATTCATTATGTACTTTTAGTTCAGATATACTTGTATACATTCTAGATTTATCATGTACTTTCTATATGATATATTTTTGACTGAGCATGGGTATGCCCGCCTCAGCATGAGTTGACTCTCTGTTTTCTTTCATTGGTTTTTGGCAGGCTGAAATCTGGTGAAGTCCTCTCTTGTCCTTGCGAAGTTATTTCTATGTGCATAATACATTTCGGCCATCATGTACCCCTTCTGACCTCATATATTAGGGGGCATCTGTTATAGCATCATTTTTCACCCTCATGTGATTCATGATTGTCTCTTTGGCCTTGGGCACCCATTCCCACAAACTTGAACAAAGTTCATAAAAAACAGTGTTAAAATTCCTATACGCGGGTATGCCCAGACTTTTCCGCGTGTATACGCTAGTCCATACACACTTTTCCGCGTATGCCATTAAAATCATTAAAAAATATATAAAATTCCCTATTTTCGGGCTGGGTTGATGGTTACTCTAGTAGTTCAACCACCCCAGCACGTGGCCAACTGTTTCCAACTGATTGAAACTACTTTGAGGGAGTATAAAAGCCCCTCATGTGTATGGCCTAAGGGAGAGAGAAATTTTATAGATATTATACTCTGTTGGAATCCCAATTCAAGTCTGAATTCCCGTGCCTCCTGCACTTTCCCAGATTTTTACAGGAAACCCTTGTTTCATGGAGATGTTCATCAGTTTATATGCCATCTCGAGTGCACAAGTCTTGAAAGTATCTTAGCGAGGCAAGGGCGGGACGGATCTGGACGACGGTCTGTTCGAAGATCGTGGAAGGATTCAGGTGATCTCTCCACTTTTTATTACTGTACATGTTGTTCGTAATGAAGAAGAACCATCTTGTTCCCGAAATAACGTGTTAACATCTACTTGTATATGTGAAAAAGATTATTATTTAAGCATTTATTATGGTTTATATAATGTTTCACATGGTTTTCACTGACATTTAGGGTAAATATATGTTGTACAACTAGATTTCCGTGCATGTTTCTTCTTGGTTTTCAGGTTAAGGAGGAAGAAGGGTTGCTGGGGTTTTAGACCCCATGGGATCTACATCAAACGTAGGATTACGGGTGAGTTCTACTATCGATGTTATCTATTTTTTAGCATAAAAGTGTGGTTGTGTGAGTCCTTCTCGAATAGCATGCCCTGATCTGTGGAGGTTTTGACCCAACAAACCTCTGCATACAAGTGTGGTTGTGTGAGTCTTTCTTGAATAGCATGCCCTGATCTGTGGAGGTTTTGACCCAACAAACCTCTAGGGAGTTATTTCCCGAAACATTAATTCATCCTTAAATTCCCTTGATGTCACTCTTCTTATAATGGCAATAAAAGAATGCTATTTCCTTTAATGGAAAAATATGTAGTGATATCCCAAAATAATGAATATTTGATCACCTCTTTGTCAGTAATATTTGAACCCTTTGTTCCCCCCCCCCCCCTCTCTTTTCAGCTAATGTTAATTCTCTTTTTTACTCTCATATTATTTTTTCAACCAATATTTTCTATATCCCAAAAGGATGTTCATAGATCCCCATAAGAATTGGAAAATCAAAGGATGCAGGAAGTGTAATATGGGAATTAAAGTTTAATTTGAAAGAAACATTCCACTCAATTCAATGGAGTTCTCACATGGAAAAAAAAAATCAAATACATGGATATGAGGAAGAAGATCCAAAAGAGGAAATAATATTTAAAATTCCAGGGAAAATAATCCTTGAATAAAAGAGAGATGTTATGGAAACAATTGAAAAATCATTAGGGCTTCATAATTCCATATGAAGCTCCTTTGTAGGTGGAGTCAAAATAATCTCACTTAAAATTCATATTGTGTAGATTTCATTTGAAGGTATTTTAGGTGGTAATTTGAAACACTCATAGATGAAATAATGAAATTTGTATCCTAGAATAATAGAGGAATGGGAAATTGGTACAAAGGAAAAGTTGAGAGATTTAATTTGATCTAAAAAACTAGTTGTGCTTCTCATCTAGGAGACTAAACTCGAAGAATATGAGATTCAATAAATAGAAAATAAAAAATGGAGAGAAATTCATTGATTGGTGGTAAAATAAAAAGGATGCTTAGCGAGCATTTGTGACAACCTCGGGATAATCACCCCTCATGGTAAATAATTCATATATTTTGATTATAATTAAAAAGCCTGAGAATTGGGACACAAATTCAAGAGTTTTGAGGAAGGAGGTTGCTTTGGATCTAAAATAGAATTGAATTATTTTATGATACCCATTGAAGGGTAGTACTTTTTCCATAAATGGACTGGTTTTACAAATTAAATAGAGTTGGAAACAAGGACAATATAACCATGCATGCCTTGAGTAAATATGCAAGGAATAAAGGGAAAATATGAATGAGATATGGGTTGCATGATCATTTGGGGACAGAAAAGCCAACCAACTTGAAGTGGGGTGGAAGTGATAATACATAACATTCCCCACCATCTCGCAGGACAAAACCACCGTGGACGAGAAGGAATGTGTGATGGCATTGTCGGCCCACATAACAGGAGACAATTTCAACGACCATAAGAAAATAAAATCATCCTAGAGGACAAGGAAGGGACATCGCATGGAGTAACATAGGGTATAAGTACCATGCGCACTTTCACACATAAATGGGAAAGGATCGAAGGTTGTTACAAGAAAGAGAGAGAGAGAGAGAGAGAGAGAGAGAGAGAGAGAGAGAGAGAGAGAGAGAACGTAGGAAGAGAATCATTGAGCAAGAAGGATACAAGGAAAACTCTATGATGCTATCATAACACAAGGAAGAAGAGCCATTACTTGGCTAATAGTTTGGAGATATAATAATAACTCTCAGGTGAGGACAATAATCTCTAGAGTCCCTGTAATATTGGAGGGTGGAGATGGTTTTCTCTATATTGCCTTGATAACTTGGGTGGAGGCTTGATCCTTGGATTCCTTGTATGAGAATTATTTATCTTCTCCATGCTTGTTTTTCAATGTTCTCTTGATTCCATTTTTTTATTTGAGGGTGGAGGCACAGCCTCTGCATTCCCTTTGTTGATTTCAGGGTGGAGACACAACCTCTAGATTCCTTTTGTTGATTTTAGGGTGGAGGCACATACTTTGGATTCCCTTTGATGATTTTAGGGTGGAGTGACAACCTCTAGATTATTTTGTTGTTGATAGGAGGGTGCAGCCATAACCTCTATATTCCCTTGTCAATAAGAGGGTGGAGGCATAACCTTTGGATTCCCTTGCCGATAAGAGGGTAGAGGCATAACCTATAGATTATCTTGGTGAATTAAATGGTGGGGGTGGTGAACCTTTAGATTCCTTATGAAACATTGACTATATGAAGGAGTTGGTGCATGGAGGTGGATGGTCCTTTGGAGTTCCTGTATCAATTGGAAGATTTTTTTTAATCACTTAAGCACTCATCCTCAAATCTCTGGAATCTGGCTTAGGGATGACTACTGCAAGAAAGACTTGGTTGTAGTGTGTCTAATGTTGTGTGGAGATTTTAAGTCCCTGACATTAGTTTCATGTACCAATCTAACAAATATAAGTGTCTTCCTATGACTCATGCATTTTGAATTCTTAATGCTTGCATAATATGCTAATTTACTATAGCTTGCAATGTTGAGGAATGAGACATTCCTGTATGAATGGTATTGACGATGTGATCAACACCCTCCAAATTTTTTCTTATGATTAAATTTTGGAGCCTACTGAGGATATGTTATCTTATGGTCACTCCATGGTCGATTGATGTTTTCCAAAGTGTTTAAGTCTTCTACCTTTTTTTAAGTTGTCAATTCACTTACTCAAACATATGCTTAGTCTTTGATGAGTTCGTGAGCATACTTCCATTATGCTAGATTGAACAGGAATAACACCGTCCATCAAGATAGTGCCTAGGTTATTTTCAACTCATGCTAATAGCTATTACGCACCTTTTTTGAGAATATCCCTCACTTTGGTTGTGTTTGTAATTATATTTCAATGAGTTCTCTCAATTGTCGCTTTTTTGCATTCTTGCTTTCACAAGTGTCACTTTTGCATTCACGGTTGTCTCTTTTTCTTTATTTAAATTTAATAAGTGTCATTTTCATGTTATATTCACTTTTTCATGTGTTTATTTCAAGGTTTTTCACATTTTGAAACTGTTGTCTTCATGTTTTCCTCCTATCGCAGGTGTCACTTTTGTTTTTTTCACTCCTACATGTGTTGCACCTTTGTATACTACCAACTTAGTTAGTTTTGGTGTACTATTTTTCATTACGCAGTCTTATATATCATTAAAATATGCACCAAACACATTCCTATAGCTTAGCACACCTTTAGGTCACAGTCATCACTTTTGTCGTAACTTGTATTCTAGGTGTTGTAATATTTCATTTCAATTTTTGCACTTAGAAATAAGTGTCATTTTGTTATCGTTTTGAGTGTGATTGTTATCAATTATTCCTGTGTATCATTTTGGATTTTATTGATGGTTTTCATGTTTTTTATCCAATTTTGAGTCATGTTTGGATGCATTTCCCTCTCTTACTCTACTGGTCCTACACTTAGCCATTTTGGATCCCTTCTTGGTCCTCCTTCCCAGTGAAAGTTGTGAAAGAATGAACCCTCCAATCAGAATATGAGTTTATCCTACTCATGAGCCTCAATGATGCAATGTTTCTCACCAAGAATTTTGCACTAAGTCCTCCTCAATGTCATCTCAAGTTACTCCACATTATGAACCTCCCAAGGGTAGCCACCCAATCCTTCTTGCTTATACTGACTCACTACACTAATTTTGCATCATCTCTACCTTGCATGACACATAGAGAACTCCTATCTAACAAAATGGGTATCTTCCATCCTCTTCCAGAGGGAAAACATGCAATTCAAAGACCATCCTATCCTCCCAGTGCAGTGAAAACCCTCCTAGGGAAAGTCGTATCCTTCCAATGGATTCTCTCAGTGAAAATCACATTCTAAATTTCCAAGAATTTGCTATTGATTCCAAATACGCTAGCCTAGAAGAAAAAGTGAATTCCAAACCAATCATAACCCCTTTTTGAGGAAAAATGTGTTGTGTTTCAAGCCTTCCCTCCCCCCTAGTGCATGACGCACAATGAATCATCAAGCATTCACCCTTCCCTCTTACCAATGTGCTTCATTTACAAGTCTCCCTCAGTGTATGGTGCAGTCTGAAGAGATAGTGAGCCCTTGACCAGTCAAACTGCGCTTTCCTTAAGGCCTCTTCTTTCTTCTTCAGTGCATGGCTTTGTCTAAATCTTGAATCCTTCATCCTTCCCTCTTCCCCTTTCCCCTTGCGTTGAAACTTTCCTAAGCCTCTCTTATTGAGTGCATGGTATAGTAGGAATTCTTAAGGAGGCCTCTTATCATCCCTTGAGCAGTCAAATTGTGCTTTCCAAGGCTTCCTCTCTTTTCTTCATAGCACATGGCATAGTCTGAAGCAACAAGCTACCAACCTTCCTCCTTCATCTTCCCCACTATGTTGGACCAAGGAGAGCTCCTCTTCATAGTGCATGGAAAAATAATAATGAACAATGAAGCCTTCCTAAGACTATGTTGAGTTTTATTACACCCACCTAATCAAGCTTATTCCTTTCAACATTTCCACATGCCTATCATGAGTTTATCATTCCATGAGCTAGGTAGTGATTGAATAGATGATTTCAAGACTAATTTTTCCTTGTCATGAATGATTTTCTTTGGCATGAGTGCCTTCCTAGCACGACAAGGTGATGCTCAAAGCAGATAGCAAGGATAAACCATAAATAAAAACCAGCAGATAAGAAGAACAAAGAGATTTATCATGGAAACATGAAGAAGATCATGGAAAAAGATAGAAATAATACATTGAAAGATGATTCATAGGATCCCAATGTTGATAAAAGGCCCTTTAGAGGGTGAAGGAGAAGAAAAAAATGGATCGTTCATGAAGATGAAGCATATATCATATCTACCATCAATAAAACAAGATGAAGCAACAAAGAATATTGCTTGCCATTGCCACCTCATTTTGAATTCCATTCCATCATTGTCAAGTTGTAACTTGTACAAGTGTCATCATAACAGTCAATGTGTGTCCATGTGTTATTCCACATCATCATGTGGAATTTAATGATGTATTCTCAGGAAAAGGACAAAATGTAATGTGTGGAAGTCCAAGAGTCATATGTGGAATATGAAAAGTCACATAGTCATACATGGACAAAAATGTTTTTAGGAGAAGTCCAATGGTAATTTAGAGAAGTCCAAAAGTCATTTATAAGTTCAAGAGTTGTTTAAAAGCCCAAAGTGACACATTATAAGTCCAAGAGTCATGAGGATATGAATGGTTATTCCTCTTGTTATAAAATCAACCTCATAACTCAAGCAAAAGGATTTTGGAGGCTTAAGCTTTGGAGAGCTAGTCTTGGCTTCTCTTACTTGGCATAGGAGATAAAACTATTCTTTGGAGGAGCAAGAAGTGACTTAATTTTCCACTACTAGAAATAATACTCATCATTGTCATTGTGTACTTGGATATTTCACCTAATGGAAGCTCAATGAACCAACACATTTTCATGCATGCATCGTGAATGTTTTAGGAATATTCTTGGAATGTTTACGGTATATGTTGTGTTCATATATACTGGAGAAATTGAACTATTTTGGTGGCTTTGGTACTCATCTTGTTGAATGTGTGTTGTATTCGCTTTAATGATAATTATGTGAACTATTTTGCTAATGAATATTTTCATTCTCTCGTGTATCTCTCTTAGTTCAGTACTATTACTTCATTCCAGAGACTGACTCTCATCTTTCGATCTTGAAGGTCTCATTTTACACATTAAAATTGGTGTTTCACAATTTAAAATTACTTCTTGTTCAAGGTTTATGTATATAATATCTTATCTTGTCCATTGAAACCAAGGCAAACTGTAAGTTATGGTGGTCGGGTCGATACTCTGAATGGGGCTCCTACTCCAAATGGTGTGAGGTCTAATTGGGACTTCACATCAGGGATACCCACTGTATGTTGGCGGTATCTAGAACCGTCACCATTCTAGTGCTAGAAGGAGGGCCAAATGACAAGATGTTCCCATTGAGTCTGTTTGAATATCTTATCTTTAATTTCTCATCCTCAGATCATACTCCATTGGTGTTTCTATAATATATTCAATCGTCAACATTTAATATCCGATGAGCCTCTTTATGACTTGTATCAATTTAAGTTTGATGGTGAGTATGGAACGTCTACAACCGAGCATATTTCTTATTTTCTTAAATTTTGTGAATATTATGAAATCGATGATGAATATTTTTCTTGTGTTATTTTATTCCTCACTCTTAAATTTCATGTTAATTGATGGTAGCATGCCTTACCATATTCCTCTATTCATTATCTTGATCAATTTCTCAATGTGCTTCAACAAGTTTTTGATAGGTATGAATACTGAGATGTTTTTAAAAGAATTAATAAACTTAGAATGGAACATAATGAATTAATTGAGGATTTTTATAATACATTCTTGCACTTTTTTTGTGATTTTTATGGATAATATATGGATTGGGACTTCCTTAAAAGGAAGTTTGAAAGTTTTATATGAATCTCTTTACACAGTGAGGTGAAACTCCCTGATGTTTCTACTCTTCCAACTCTTGCAAATCATGAGACACCAATAATATCAGAGGAGGAACCTATTGTTCCTTTTGTTCATTTTCCTCCTCCTTTCTAGTACCAATTTGGATGCCTCTTTGTGATAATTTTGAAGTTGGTAAATCTAGAAATCAAATTCCTGATCTGTCTCCTCAATCTTCTTACACTTTCCATGATTCAAATCCAGTGGAGGAAACCTTGGAAAGGTTCATGAAGCCTCATGTAAAATTTAATCCTTCCATTCCTGAAGATGATATTAACACACCTAGGTCTATTCTTGAATCTGATTTTGAATCTTTTCCTCCTCTACCATATCTTTCTCATAACCCCTTGCCCCTTGATCTGCCCAATTTTCAATTTTCCAATCTAAACACTGATCAAGTGCAAGGTAGTCACTCTTCATAGATAGAGGAGAAAGAACGTGAGGATTATTTTGATCTTTCTTCTATTTTTAAAAATCCTCCATGCCAAGATATTTTCTTCCATCCATGGGTGATTTTGAATCTAGGAATCTTAGTAATGAATCAAATGAATTTAATTTTCGTAATAAATATGAATTCGTGGAAACCATCATTCTGGTGATTCTGATCATATTGATGAATGTGATGGTGATTTTCCTAGTGCACTCATTTTTCTTTCAGTTTCTCAAGAAGATTTGAAATATTTCAACCTTGAATCTAATTTGCTGAAATAAGATGTTCCTATGCAAACTTCCTCTTCATCTCACTATCTCTTGTTCCCTATTGTTTACAATGAATTAACTTGTGAATAAGATACTCCATGCTCTTCAATTTTATCATATAATGAGGATTTTGAATTGACATAAGGCAGTGAGGTTATAAATGGTGAAGAGGAGGGTAAAGAAATCATTGATTATTTGTTTTGTCCCTTGTCATTTCTAGTTTCACATGAATAAAATATTTTTATTTAGGTTACTTATGATATTTTTCCAATATATCCATCCTTGGATGCTCAATTAGAAAAATCATATGACTTGGGTAACTTGTTTGATGAAGATATAATTTTTTACCAAATAAGTAATATAGATGGTTGACATCTTGTTAGTAGTTCCCTTGTTGCAATTACTAGTGTTAGTTGTCCATGTACCATGCACGATCTGATCCAATCTTCGATATGTCATTATACAATCGTTGAAATTTTCGAGACTCATCAGGGAGTCGAGGCACTTAACCTTTCATTGATGGTTATGTAAAGTTCTTGTGACTCTAGTAAGGTCCCTTAAATAAGTCAGATTTGGATTTTCTCTCACAATTCTTTCCTTTGTATGGTTTCACTATATGTCAATTCCTTCTTGAAAGTTGTGTGGTATTTCAAATATAGATTTTCTAACTTTGAAGGTTTGGTTCTCTATCAGGTTGAAAGTAATTTTTTAGTTGATTCATCTTCATGAAAATCTCTTGTATCAAACTCATATTTGGAATGTATACCTTTCATGGATGGTAAACTTGTGAAGTTGATCATTCCAAATATTATCATTACCTGAAGCATTCATGTCTATAAGATTCATTTGAAAGAAATAAGCTCCTACTATTTCTTATGAATATCCTGATGCTAATAATTTTCTTCATGGCACCATATATCCTCTTCAATATTAATGAATGCTTATGTTATTTGTTTAATCTAGTTCCTCTTTTCCACCCACTACATCTTGACTGGTTTCATGTGTTTTCCATGTTGTAATTCCTTTTTTCCTTCAATAATTGTGATGTAACCAGTCACAAGGAAATGTTTTTACGCATTCAACATGTGAGGAAGATGATTCTTTTGTTAAAAACATTTAAAAATAAGTTCAAATTTATTTATCTATGTTGTTTACTAATCAAGAGTCTCATGTCATAATTATTCTATCTAATCATGATAATTGTCATTCAATTTGTCATTTTCCCACTAGGATAAATCATGACAATTATTTTATACTGATTGGCCATTAAGGTCTATCTTCTCAATTTTCAAATACCTATCAATCATTTGAGGCACTTCAAACTCTACTAATGGTTATGTCAGACCCTCACTATCATGACAAGATTTCTAAATATGATCACGTTTATTTTCCCTCGCAAGATTCTCATCCTAATTCCACACCATTAATTGAAAATTATTTCTCCCAAGGATTTTAATAGTTTCAAGAGGATTGTTTTGAAATTCATGATTTGATCTATGATCAATTAGAAGCATCTTACCCATAAATCCCTTATGTTAATAAAATATTGATTTTTCTTGATGTTTTTTGAGTAAGAAAATACAAATGAAGATACATTCATAAGAATTTTCAAAGGTTTGTTTGATTTTGATTTCTATTGGAGTCCTATGATTTGGCAGATTGGCAAACCAGATGACAAGGCAACATTAAAACCACTTTGGAATCCTAGGATATAGCCCTCCTGGATTCGGAGAGGGATCTCTCCATAAGTGTGTTGGAATGATATGCTTTTAAGGCTTATGATATGATATTAGGCTAGTTATGAAGTACAAGAGGTTTGTTTGTTTTTGTTGGGAATCATTAACTGAGAAGGTCATGTGAAGTGGAGGGAAAAAGTAGAAGGATGTTTCAGCATGGGAAGATAGGTCAAGAAAAAGTGTCAATCCATTGGGCTATGGATTCATAAAAGGGTTTACTTTCACAACAACTATTCAATGGTTTACATAGGGCAAGTCATCTATATCAAAATATATCTTTAAGTTGATTTTGTGGTATGGAACATTAAGAAGTGTGGTGAAAGAAGCAAACATATAAGAAAACAAAGGGCAGCCTAAGATTAGGTAAGGACTTTGAACCTTCCTACTTTCGGAATACTCTCAAGAGAAAACAAAAACATAAAAAGTAACCTAAGATCAGGTAAGGACTTTGAACCTATCCTGCTTTCAGAATACTCTCAAGGGAAAACATTTAAGATAAACATAAAAAGTAACCTAAGATCAGGTAAGGACTTTGAACCTATCCTGCTTTCGGCATAATCTTCAAGGGAAACTTTCAAAATAGCTGTTGAAGACTAAACAAGGGACAGGGCTAACCATAAACTTCCTTGATTAGGACTCTACTTAGCATGTAGTGAAAATATTGTTCAAGAACAACATCTCAGGTTTTACTCAGCAAGACATGGGCTCACCAACATTCCTTGACTGGTTATACTCTATTGAAATCATTCCCAAAGCAACAATTAGAAGAAAACATAAAGATAAAACTTATCAGTCAGAATTAGGGTACTTCAGAAGTAAGTCCTAATCTATATTTCCTACTCTTTATCAGAGAATATGAACAAAGTGGAAACATAAGGAGAATAAAAATTACAATAATAAAAACATCACCAATAATATAGACTAGGATCCTATGAATATTCTTGTTTATTTGATGTGCAAAACCAGTCACATACTTTGAGTCCAAGGGCTTTCTACAGTCTGATACTTCTCTTCCCAGCCCACTATATTACAACTACCCAGCTACTTCCACTCAATAACAGTTCAAACAATCAATAACTTTTCCAACCCTTTTCAATGAGCTCCTCATGGAGTCTTACAGAAGAATGAGGAGGTGGAGTGAAAGAAAAGGTCTTTGTAGGCTTCATAAATGACAAAGTAAATGTTTTTCAACCTTTGAGACCACGCAGGGCTCAAGGAAAAATGAATTAAAATCTATCTCTGCACTTCATTAACTCTGTGAACCATTTAGCAACCTTTGTTGAACTTTGGGCTTTTTTAGGTAGGTTGGCAATAACTTCTGAGCTATCTTTGGAAAAATATCTCTGACTATGCATTAACTTTGCAAGATTTTGAGTAAATAGGCCTGTAGGTGGCATTTCTGGCTTTCTGGGGGTTAATTGCTTCAATGATCTGGCATTTTGAAGGGGTCTTTTGCTGATCTGTCTTGATTTGTCACTCTAAAGTTGAATTAGGCCCTTGATATGCTTTTAGGCCTTCTTTATCATCTTTTTGCTTTATACTGTGTCTTTATATTTTAAACTGCAGGTTAAGCTTTTCATTTTCAAACTTTTGCTTTAATCTTTTAACTTTAATCTCTGATACTCTTCACTGTCTTGGTGTTTCTTCTGCTTTGCTGGCGTATAGGTGGCTTTGGCGCATTGGAAGGTTTCATAAAGGCATCGATGGTCATGACGAATCGATCTAAGCTTGGAATTAATCCTTCGTGTCCCTTTCTCTGTATTGATTAGGCTTGGGATCTTCATCCTCGGCCTCTGTCACCTTTAGTGACTGTGGGACGGCTTCTATGCTACAAAACCGCCATTAAAACTGCAACAAACATCAAACTATTAATAAATCCTACGTTTTTGTGGTTTAACTACTAACAGAGGTTGGGCGAAGGCGGAGGAGCAGTGCAGAAGGAAGGGAAATTGCAAAGAAGAGGTTTCATGGCAAAACCATGAAAAAACCAGGGAAACACTTGAATCTGGCGCGAAAATGGCGATGAGCGGTTTTGCAGAAAATCGGAGGCAGTTTTCACAAATGGTCTAGGCGGTAAGCGGTCTTATGCAGGGTGGACGGGATATGGTTTAAAGGGTGCTCCGTGTTTCATTAAAAACCACCATTTTCGCGTTGAAAATGGGGTTTGGACAATTATGGAGAAATGGGCACGAAAATGAACGTGAGCCATTAGATCTGGGGAAATGGACGGTCAGGATTAAATCGCAAAAAATGACTTGGTAGGGGATAGATGGGAGGGAGGATGGTGATTCGAAAGAGCGCAAGCCATCCGATCTAGGGAGAGTTAGATCAACGGTGGAGGATGAGCGGTGGGACCCAGCGGATGATGTCAATAGTTTTGGCGCATAGCGGAAAACTATTGGGTGGAATTGAAAGGAGGGGATCAATGGGAGTTGTTGGATCATGAGGATAAACAGTCGAGATCTGTTGATGGGGGAAAGAATTAAAAGGGTGGGGTTGAAATGCAGGAGTAACGTGGGCCGTTGGATCGCGAGGATCAACGGTGGAGATTAACTCGGAGAAGCGGAGATTAAAGATGGCGGATGAGGGGTCAGGGGGATGGCAAGATTGTGAAGAAGCGAGGACTGTTAGATCTGGGAGAGATCAATGGCTGGGATTTTCTCATGGCATTGGCAATTGGCGGAGAAGAGTTCTGGGAGGGAGAACTAGTAAGTTGCGATGTGCCGATGGCCGATGGGAAAGCGAAGTATGATGGATGGAGGACCATCAGATCGGAATCGAGATCAATAGAGGAGATGCGATCAGGGCTTCGCATATCGGTGGAGAAAAGGTTCAAGGGAGAAGGATAAGCGTGATGCGATGCGTTGATGCGATGGAGTGATGCATTGGAGCGATGCGATGGAGCGCGGAGTGCGATGGCCGTTAGATCTTGGGAATGGACGGTCCAGATATCATCGGAGGATCAACATATTGGCAGAGTAAAGGGTCTGGGAACAAAGGAACTGGAATCGTTGATGTGCGATGGCCGATGGACTTAGCGCTCGGTCACAGAGCATAGTCTTATGACGGAAAAGGGGCTCGGGCTTTAAGCGAAAGGGGCTTAAGGCCTTATATTTTAAAATGAAGGTTTTTTGACTGAAAATGAAGGTTTTTGAAGGATTTTGAGGGTTTCAATAAGGGGAAAAAAGGGATAAAAACCTTAATAAAAGGATTTTACAAGGTTTAAAGGGGAATTATGAGAAAAATAAAGGTAAAAATGGGAAAAATGGGTGAAATGAAGGGGTTTTTAGAGGGATTTTTCAAAGGAAAACATGGTGGAAAATGGGTCTGAAAACAGTCTTTTCTTTGGGACAGTAAGGCTTTCTTTGAAGGTTTGAAATGAAGATATCAAAGAGGTGAATCTTTTGGCCAAGGTCCACAACAAGGCTTCAAGAACTCACAGATTTTGCATGAAATTTGTTTCTTGAAGACTAATAGACTTGTTTTAGCCATCATCAGTTATGACAAAATTTTATTGATGGCTAACAATTTCAATTGAAATGGTAAGGTAGCAGGTTGGATAAAGTCGATTGTTATGACACATTTTTCTTCCTATAGGCAATATCAACATTTTGTGCAAGATTTTCAACCATTTAAATATTTTGTTTCACATTATCATATATCGGTTGTAATTGTTCTTATATTTGTATTTGCAAGTTAGATCAAATTACAGTGTCTTCATTGGAAATATCATTACACTTATCCCTAATCTATTAGCCATTTAGGTTAGGAGTAGGTCTAGTTGCATTTAGTTTCCTTTGAATTACATCCACCCTCTACCCTAATCGCCATTTAGTATCTACATTTGTTTTGTTTTCTTGTTCTTTGTTATGAATTTTTCTTTACATGTCAGTTTTATTTTCTTTGTTATGTATTTTCTTTCATGTTTTTTAATAAGACTTTGCATGAAATATTTTCATGTTTGGCTCAAAATACAATATGGAAAAACTTGAAAAGGGAAGTTATGATGACGAATAATTCTTGGCTAATATGTTACCTCTTCTCTATATGGGTCTACATATCTTTAAAGTCAATTATGTCTAAATGGAAAATACGATCCACTCGAACAGAAAGCCTTTGGTCATACTATAAATCTTGTACCTATTCATGGATCCTCATTCCTCAACTTGGCATTGTAAGTATATAGTGTGTTTCTTGTTGATCCAATAAAGTAGAGAAATTTAAGAGGGGGGAATTAGCGGGAAAGCCAATATTAGAGGTCTATATTACCTTCTCTAAATGAGCAACCACTCTTGCTCTCAATAATTCGAGATCCCTCTTCCACCCATGAAATAACTAACTGTTGAATTCTTAGTTGAACTGAGAGGGGGGGGTGAATCAGTTCAATACATACATGAGATTTTTAAATTTTCATCATCTTATTTACAGCTTACTTTTTTATTCAACCTTAGTATATGAACAGTCTTAATATGTTGCAGCAAGTATTAAATTAATGTGACATTAAACTTATTATGAGAGCAGTAAACATTAAGCAGATTTGATAAATCATCTCAGCACACAGGAAACATAGATAGAGACATCATATATAAGTGGAAACCCATAAAGGGAGAAAACCACATCTTATTATTGTTGTGATGCAAAGGCAAGCTCCAACTCCCTCTCACCATTGTTTTTCTGCAGGCACCAACCTACAGGAGGCTCCAACCTCAATTCTGCAAGCTACAACTTGCAAGGAAGCTCCAACTCCCTTCAATTTTTCTGCAGGCACCAACCTACAGGAGGCTCCAACCTCAGTCAACTACAACTGACAGCTATCAAGCTTCAACTTGATAGGGAAGCTCCAACTTCCTCAATTTATCACAAGAAGTGTTTGTTGATTTACCTCAGATATCAGCTCTGTTCTGTAGCATCTCTTTATGCTCCTCTCTTCCTTATCTTCTCTGCCTCAATCTTCTATACTTTTCATTCTCTATTCTTACTCTCTCTAACCTCTCTATGCATATCAAGATGATATTACTTATAGAGAATTCCTGATGACTGTTTGTATTCCTCAAGGAATTCGAAATGGATAGCCATACCTCTTAGTCTTCTACCTTCTCATTTCTTTTCGGCTCACTCAAAAAAATATAACTGTAGGTACCAATTTAACACTACAGTGGGAATTTGTTCTCTTCCGGAGACTTGCCAATGCATCACAACAATATAAATTAAAATCATTTACATTCAATTACAATGAAAACTCCAGCTCACTCATTCAGCCTCTTGGCTAGCTGCGCATTTGTCTTTTCTCTGACTGTGTCTTTGTCCCTTTTGACTTTGTTTGTTTCCTTATTCATTGTCGCAGGGTAACGGCCGTATGCCATACATTTGTAACTATGCTTTTTATATCAACGCTTTATATATATATATATATATATATATATATATATATATAACGTAATTTCAAATCTCGGCATACTTATACAAAGTTTTAACAAACAAACTGCCACGTCCACTATAACAATAAAGAATCATGTTCATACATAACAAATGCCCTTTTAGGCCCACTTGCCATGCTTTCCGATGCGATATTTTCTCCTCAACTTCTTCCGATTGTGATTGATCGCAATCGCAATTTCCATTTGAATGTATCGACATTCCAATGCTCCGATGCTCCGATTCCGATGATTCACTATTTACCGAAACTCAACCATACATGAATCATAGTTTATAAAGCCCATCGGGTCCGGTCTTTCATCGCAATCACAATATTTTAATATATTGCTCCGATGTTCTGCTTTTGTCTGATGCGATTGACCACTGTTCACTGTATTTTGCCGATGCAATTAGGCCGGAACTCAAACTTATCAAGTCATAGTTTATACGCCCATTGGGTCTGAAACTCAATCGCAATTGCAATTTGCAGTTGCATGTTCCGATATATTTATACTTTGATTCTCCGATGCGATTAGGCCGGAATTCAAACACATATCAATTATGGTTCATTGATCGATTGGGTCCAGACTTTCATCACAATCGCAACTCTTTGTTTACATGTTCCGCTGCACATTTTTTCTCCGATACGATTGGGAAAGGGTCCCACCTTATGGTACTTTGGTTCTTTCGATCATAAAGCGCTCCACTTATATAAAGCACTGCATATATATATGCTTCCGCTTCTACCTTTAGTGTAAACTCCAACTGGGTAATGATTCTCGGAATAAGATTTATATATGTATACATTTCTGCTTGGGTTAAGATTCTCGGAATTATGTTTATGTATCCTCCCGCCTGTGTTACGATTCCCGGAATGAGGTTTATATATATACTTTGCCGCTTGGTTCACGATTCTCAGAATTTTATATATATATATCCTCTGGCTTGGGTAACGGCTCCTGGAATTTATGTTTAGTGTATCTACCAGCTGGGTTAGTGATTCTCGGAATAATGGCCTCTGCCTCTGCCTCTACCTTTCTGCGATAACGGCTCTACATCTACCTATGCCTTTGCCTTTCTACTTCTACCTTCACTGCTTCTGCCTCTGCTTCCACCGTACCTCTGCCTCTGCCTTCGATGTACCTCTGCTGCTCGACCTCTACCTCTGCCTTCGCTGTAAATTTTACCTACTGTCTTCTGCTGATGTTCTTTGCCTATCTCTGCATCTGCTACCTTCTTTGTATGTCTCTGTCTTTTCTGCCTCTATTGCCATCAATGACAACATTTCCAACAATAACTGCCTATGAACAGTTCTGTAAATAAAATAAATAAAAGGGTGAAAGTAGAGAATGGCTTCCTGCGCAGAGAGGTGAAACAAGTAACTCCATCGGGGTACTATCCAGGATTGTTGGCAACAAAGCAACACCAAATATGAAAACTCATACTCTAATTACAATAAACTCATAGTTATACATTACCCTTTCCTAGATTGTAACAATTGTGTTCTGGAAAGCCTTTATATGTGTTCAATCGAACATGGGAATGGATGGGAGTATATCTCTAACTGGTTTAATTGGGGAAGTCATGGTAATCCACAAGATGAATCAATACTTCCTGAAATACTGAGACCTTTCACTTAGATAATTAAACCTAAACAAAGAAGTTGGAGTTCTACCAGTGTGTCGCCAAGTTTTGACGTTGCTATCAACACCCTCCAAAAATTTTCCTACACTTGAATTTTGGAGCTTACTGAGGATCTTACGGTCTATCATCTTATGGTTACTCCATCATCAATTGATTTTTTCTAAAGCGTTTAATTATTTTTCCTAGTTTTTAGTTGTCAAGTCACTTACTCACACACAAGCTCAGTCTTCAATGACTTCGTGAGCACACTTCCTTTATGCTAGATTTGTTGAAGTCCAACAAAAAATTTCAACACCTACACTAGTATGGGACAAATAGGTCCTAGCAACACCTACACTAGTGTGTGCTAAATTTGGTGTAGTGTCTATTTTAATTTTCCCTTAATTAAAATGGACAATAAAATGTAATCTTATCTCATAACCACTTGTAATAGTTAACTGAATGTGATAAACTCAGTTAGCTCATGAATTTAGAGTTGAGGGTGGTTGTTGAGGCATGCAGATTAATTCTATTATTTATGGAGTTCGAAGTGCATTTAGTGCATTAGTTTAATGCATGTGTAATCAATTAACTCAGTTAGGTGAGTTAGAGTCAGTTGAACTAGTTGTAACTGTTTGTTGCACTAGTGAGAGATCAAGTGAATTAAATATTATTTAATTCAAAATCAGTGATCTGCCATGCAACTGATGATTTAATATTATTATCTGCATGCATGTCAGTTCCAGTGGACACCCAGTAGAGACAAGGCGAGAGGGAGGTTAACTATCAGTTGTGTGATTAGTAAGTTGCTTGCATGCAACCAGACATCCATTCAATTTCCCATGATCCTTGTGCAATCAAGGAAGGCCAAAATTCCTAAACAATAAGGACTGCATTCATCAAGAATTGTGTAAGGAAAGCAAGTCATTTAGAGGCTGATAATTAGCTAAGTTTTGGTCCGTTTTGTCCAAGATAGTGTGAGACAGTTAGCAGAGTGAAGGAGACTCTTGTGAGAAGAGTGCATTGTAATTGTTTCATGATTCCATGGTTAATATACAATGGAGGATATAGGGGTTCTTAGCATCAAGCATTCCCCAGGAAATTATCTCTGTTGCGTTTTGATTTTATTCTTCTTTGCTTCATGTGATTGGCGATTGTGTTTAATTTCTGCAATCGATTTATAGAAGTGATTCAATATCTATATTTAGTACAATGTTAGATTAGATTGAATCCATTGATATACACATGTTTGTATAATTTCTACATGGTATCACAGCACAAGAAATCACTATAGTGGAGGAGAAGCTGATTTTGTGACTAAATAGAATTCGAATTTGCAAAAGACTTTCTTGGTGCTACAGGTGGTTCAGGATCAAAATGGCTTTCAATGGCTTGAGATTGGAGTATGCACTCAAGGGTAGCTCTAACTATATTTCTTGGAAATACAGGATGGACGCAGTACTGGAGGACAATGGATTGAAGGAATTCATTGAAAATAATGTTCCCAAACCCATTGTAACAGATGCTGCAAATCTTGATGCCTGGCAAAATAAAGTTGAAAAGGTGAGGAGGATCTTACTGGAGGGAGTATGAGACCACATTATCTCAAGTCTCCATGGAAAAGTGACACCATAGGAAATGTGGAAAGCTTTGAAAACTCTATTTCAGAGTAGCAGTGATCATAGGAAATTGGCACTAAAGGATAAAATCAGGAAGATCAAAATGGAGAAAGGTGAAACCATGCCGAAATATCTAACAAAGCTTGTACAATGTCAGGATGAGCTTGGGAGCGTCGGCATTACTGTCTCTGATGATGATTTGGTGAGCTTAGCTCTTCTAGGGCTTCACAAAATTTGGCATAGTTATCAGGATTCTGTCAATGGAAGGGAAAAGCTACCAGATTGGGAACAACTTTGGTCGAATTTGGGGCAAGAAGAATTCAGGCAGAATACCAGAGATGGATACTCATCTAATAATGAAGATGAAGAAAATTGTGCTTTGGTTTCCAAGGAAAAGAAGGGGAAAGGAAAGAAACTTCATTCCAAATTTGAGTTCAGTAAAGATGGCAAGAAGTGTGACATGTCCAGAGTGAAGTGTTTTCAATGTCACGAGCATAGACATTATGCCACTAATTGTCCTAAAAATAAGAAGAACAAAAAGGCTTCAGGATCTATAGCTAGTGAGGCTTTGGCCTCGCAATTTGAGCTTGACTTCTCTCTCATTTCATACATGGTGTCAAGTGCATTGGAATCGGTGTGGTAATTGGATAGTGGTGCATCCTTTCACATGACGGGAGAAAAAGAACTTTTTAGTAGCTTGGACAAGAAGGACTTCCAGATGCATATCGAAATGGGTGATGATGGGCAGTACAATACTACCAGGATTGGTACCATTACCTTCCAGAGACATTCAAGTAAACCCTTTCAATTAAAAGATGTAATGCATGTAACAAGCTTGAAGAAAAATTTAGTCTCAGTTTAAATGTTGGAGGATATAGGATATGATGTTGTTTTTAGTGAAGGAAAATCTTTCCTGCGACACAAGAAAATAGGACAAGCCAAGAATATTGGGATTCGAGTCTTGCGGCACCTCTATCTTGAGGGGTTTTCTATATAAAACTGTTGTTTAACCTTGCTGAAAGCCTATGCCTTGTTATAAAACTCATTATCTGATTATGCATAGTGCTTTACATCTCATACCTTCAGAAAATATGCTGCCTTTGCTTCAGAAAATTTCTGCATATTCAAAGTCTTGGGAAATCAGGGTTTTTATTGACTAGTCGGGAAGGAGGAACTGTTTAACTTAGAAAAACGCCTTTGTTTGAGCTGAGATTCGACATGGAAGTCCCTATTGACCTATTATAACATATCCCAGAACCTTGAGACGTCATTATACGCATATTTCCTTATACACTCATTTTAGGGCCAAAATCCTCACTTTTCCCTGCCTTTTTGCCCTTAAAAGCTGAGTAAAGGTTGCTGCTGTTATTTCTTTTGGTTGCTGAGAATTTTCAGACATATTATATGATATCTGAAGCCATCATAACTGAATAATTCATTCTTCAGGCATGATCTTCTGAAGAATCCATTTTTGGGATATTATATTGGTATCAAAGCATAGTTTTGGCTCAGCCTATGGAGCTAATTATCTATGGAACATATGAGGATATCACAACAGCGTGGTCATGTACCCTTTGGATATTATTTCCGAGAATGGAAGTCCATGAGGGAAGACTTCAAAGCAATTTTTCCCTTCAAAGATTACTGTCAGCTTAGAGAGGATGGAGTTTCTAGCATACAGAGTTCAGATTTGCAGCGTAATACTGGGAGATCACCTCTTCCCATGCATGAGGGATCCACTAGTCCCTGTGAGTCTAAGCCCAAGAGGACCGGAACGGTGAAAAAGGATAGTTATTTCTTTTTCAGATCTAGAAAAGATACATCCACCTTTGAGGAGGTCAAGAAGAATGAAGAAAAAGAAGAGGAAGTACCATGCACTTCCAATTCTAATCGAGAAGAAGAGATCACATCACCTCTTGAGGAGGCTTGTGAAAACGCTGTCCCACTCATGGATGAGCAGCCACATGCATCGACAGTTGGGGCAGCCAACACTTTTGAGGATGGGACTCTTGTAGATCAAGGGTCAAATCTCATTGCTACTATAGAGCAGCCTGGTTGCACTGCGCTGTGCAACATGGAAACACTCAAGGAGGAATTGAACCATCATTCTCATGAGCCATTGTTGGATTGTACATTACATTGGAGGTTGGGGTTTGAAGCCTTGAAGATGGATGGTAGACATCTTGGAGTAAGAAATCCTTTCTCCCTTCAAGATGACACTTTCTCAATGAGCTCCTCTAAGCTCAAAGAGAAACTTCTACTTTCAGATCCAAGACCTCATTGGTTTTGGAATACTATGGATGAGAGGGAGGTCTCAAGGAGAGATCTCATTGGATATGCACTTCACACCATGAAATGCAATGCTTTCATTCCCTTCTCACAAGAGCGAATAGAAGATGGAGGACATCTTAGGATGGATAACATCTCTCATGCTTGTGTTGGACATCCCTTGAGCCATACACATCGTGATGGGAGGTTTTTTCCTACCACCTATTTGATTCTTGATAGGATCTCATTGATCCTTGAGAAGTTTATATTTCAAGATCCCATGAAGTGAAAAGTCAGAAACTTGATTTGGGAGGATGGTAGCCCTCATGGGAGGAATACCAGGATGAGGAGAAGAAGAAGGCATCCACAAGTGATTGAGTGGATGTGGTTTATGAGCAAGGAGCTAGGAGGCTACTTGCAGATCTATGACACCAGGCAGCAGGAGGCTTGGCTGCGCTGGTTACTCTTGAAAGAGTTTGGCCATCACTTGGCAAACACTCTTCCTAAGAGTAGGAGGATGGGGAAAAGATGGATGGATACTTGCATCATTGGGCAGCATAGAGTATGGATGCATGGTGTTGATGTGTTACTCATATCATTCATTGTGTCTTCATCACATGAGTTGTATGATGGAGGTATGGGGAGGCAACACAAGGTCTTGTTGCTTGGTTTGTTCCTAGGAGAGCAAGGGCAGATTTGCTCTCACACTTTGTATGATGTTGCAGGAAGAGGGGATGGCACTATCTCCTTGATCTTATGATGGCTTGGAAGCACTTCCATCTTGGGAAGTATTCCACATTTGTTGCAGCATTATTGGAGGAGTCTTTGACAAGGAGCATGTCAAAGAACAAAGCTTTGTATTGACAAGAGCTTACTTGCATGAGCTCACAGCGCTGTCACTTGGGAGCAGAAACTTATGGATAAAGTGTGCCCAGCAGAGATATGGTGGATCTATAACCCATAGGTCCCAGGATCACTTCATATTTGTTGCGCTTAGAGGAGGTAATGATGATAGAGACATTTATCACTATGGCATATTCTTCTTAACTTGGATTTCCAAGCATAAGGAGGATTATCTTCTTGTAGCACATGGTTTATTCTTCTTCATAGCATGCCAAAACACTATGGAGGACTCAATTATGGATCCATGTACCATCTTACTTCTAGCATATGGTGAGGAGTTTGTCTATACATTCATTGATTTGCACACTCTTGCCATTCCTGTGCAGTGCATTGCTTCACAAGGGGGCAAGCTTGTCATATTGCTCCATGAGTTTTATTGGGCCAATCTACATGATGGAGGCAACCATCTTTTTTGTAGCTTTGGGAAAATGTTTTATCACCTCATGTATGTTCATTTGCAGCACTATATCATGTATCATATGAAGACATGCATGGTTAACATAAACATTTTGCCTTGTACTCTTATCAAGCAGCAACTTGTAAAACTGCGCTGTACTTGTTGGAGAAGCTGTTGGTACCTCTTTTCATCACATGTAACCTTCAGCGTTTCCTTCATTTTGCTGCTGATCATGTCTCCATTTGCTGATATAGATCAGATTTGTATGGGAGGCTTGATTATGAGGGAGACACATGAGTTGGATGTGTCTTTGAGTGGGAATAATTCTCACATTCTATGCACTACATGTTCTAATGGGAGCATGGGAGGAGGCATGGCCACCACTACTACATATGTGTTCTCTTTTGAGGTGGGCCATGAGACTGATATTCATCCATTGTACAGCCATGGGCAAGTGTTTGGTCTTATGTTGTTGTCATATTCAGCCATTTACTATCCATTAGTAGGTGTGATGAATCTTGTACATTGCTTGCCATGTAATTTTCTGAAGTTGCAGTGGATGAGACTACGTTGTATCCTTGTGAGAGATTGTTTGCATTATGTATCCTCATGTAACACCTTCAACAAACATCTCATTAGGATGATCCATGATGCACATGTCCTATTCTTCATGGATGAATTGTTTTGGGCCAGCCTGTTCTTCATTGTGGGAGGAACCTTCTTTGGAGGATTTTTCTTCACTTTGCCACTAGAGGGCAATGATTGTGCAACCCAGGATCAGCATACACTCTACACTTATCATGATTGGAGAGAGGTGATGAGTTGGTACACAGTTGATGGGCCAGATTACATAGTCATAGATGCAGAGCAGCAGGGGTCATGGTCTTCATCAGTCATAGCCAGAGGCAGTGCGCAGTCCGAGCCATGGGACTTGGGCTATTATTGGCCATGGTGGCAATGGGATCCAGGAGGATTGTTGGTTGGCTGGTACTGTGAGAGATCGGTTTGGGACCCTGGCATTGAGAGATCCCTTCGTATCAGGATGATGCAGAGTACCAGGGAGATTCAGTGGCGCATCTGGGACCCAGGCATATTTTGCAGTATCGATGGAGAGCATCCGCTAGGAGGAGACCAGTTCAGGCAGTTGCTTGAGGGCAAGCAACATTTTTCCAAGGGGGACTGTAATATTCCTAATTTGTGACAACAAATTGGAATATTCTATTTTTTTTATTTTTCCGTCTATAGTTTATAAATAAATAAAAAGTAAGTAAAGAGGGTCTAAACTCACTTAAATGAAATAAGACATCCACCTAGTAGCACAATGTTGTGACTTAAGTGGGAGTCAAGGGGGGACCCAACACCACGTGGAGGAGGGGGCCTATGTACACTCTAGAAGTTTCTCCAAGCTTCTACGCAGATAAGGATGAGAATGTGGATAAGGATGAGGATGTGGAGGAGAGAGAGAGGCTACATTGGGTTTTGGAGGGAAACCAACACTATAAAAGATGGAGGAGCCTCCTCATTTCATTCATGCTTGGATTCTTGGATTATTGATTATTGAGTGAGACATTTGTCTTTCTTTGGCATGCTGGCTGTTTAGCCCGTCTGCTGCACTGTTTAGTGCAACCGAGTGTCTCCGTGCGGAGATCTCACCCTTAGCCCCGGGGGACTTCGAGTGCCTACTCGGGCAAGGTTATTTTCTTAGCATCATCCTCCAGGACAGCGTTATTGCTGCAGCAGCGTAATACTGTGTTGTAGGGTGTTGCCGTGGTGACTTTACGACACCACCTCCTTCTCTTGTTTTTCAGAGGGAGAGCCTCTCTCTCCTTTGGAGGATCAGATTGGGAGATATTGGAGCTTATTATCAGATCTTGGCATTAGGCCTATATGTTATTCATGGTATACTGCATAGTTCTTTCCCCAGATCTGCGTTATTGCTGAGGGAGCAGCGTTCCAAGGGTTTTGGCATCATTTTGGAGTTAGATCTCTGATTGAGGGTGATCCTTGGATTGGCCAACCAATCCAAGTATATTTCTGATCTGATACTGAAGTTTTCTTCAGAAATTCTAAATCATTCTTCAGATCGGCTGCAGTAAAACTCAGATTTGCTCCGGCATTTTCATGTATTGCTGAAATCCCCAAGGGGAAAGTAATAAAGAGCCCTTTGAGAATTTTGTCTCATTATAGATCTTTGTTTTCATGTATTTATCAGTTTCAGATCTGTAATATAATAAATATAAGCTTCAGCTTCCTGGAGAAAACGCTGAAGGGTTTCTGGATCAATCTTTGTCTTGCGGCACCTCTATCTTGAGGGGTTTTCTATATAAAGTTGTTGTTTAACCTTGCTGAAAGCCTATGCCTTGTTCTAAAAATCATTCTCTGATTATGCATAGTGCTTTACATCTCATACCTTCATAAAATATGCTGCCCTTGCTTCAGAAAATTTCTGCATATTCAAAGTCTTGGGAAATCAGGGTTTTTATTGACTAGTCGGGAAGGAGGAACTGTTTAACTTAGAAAAATGCATTTTTTTGAGCTGATATTCGACATGGAAGTCCCTATTAACCTATTATAATATATCCCAGAACCTTGAGACGTCATTTTACACAGATTTCCTTATACACTCATTTTAGGACCAAAATCCTCACTTTTCCCCGCCTTTTTGCCCTTAAAAGCTGAGTAAAGGTTGCTTCTGTTATTTATTTTGGTTGCTAAGAATTTTCAGACATATTATATGATATCTGAAGCCATCATAACTGAAGAATGCATTTTTCAGGCATGATCTGCTGAAGAATCCATTTTTGGGATATTACAACTCGGTTGAGGGGCTGGAGGGAGCATGCAGGGGTTGACCTCTAGTGATCCCCCTGTGGAAACGCATCCTTTGACACAGGCGAGGCATGGGTGCAGTCTCAGCAGTGGGCACAAGAGGAGACGGAGAAGCAGAATTCCAAGAAACAGAGGAAGACAGACAAGGACCAGACCGAGAGAAATGCAGATATGCAGCAAGGTCTACGCAGCAGTTCAGCTAGCCACTTCTCCTTCTCGTCACAGTGATCAGGCAGTGTAACCCAGCAATCGGTTCGTCTGAAAAACCATAGTGAAATGCCATTTTATCGACCCGACTACAATGCAATCGAAGGACGCCCGTCATAATTAATCTCTGATCATTAATGAGAGCTGAAGGCCAGATCATATTGGAGCATGCAGAATCGCTAACAGGAGTGGAGGTCCGATCTTGAACAGTGTTAAAACTTAATGCGATTAGATGTGAAAACCTTGGAACTTAATTGAACAGCGTTAAAACTTAATGCGATTGATATGAAATCACCACATCCATGTCGCATCGCCTTAAACGCCAACGAATGCACCCGCATCTGGGAACAGGTCAACATTTGATTGAGGACACATGGCATAAATTGATTGGAGCAGATCTTTTTTTGGGCCGCTCACGCAGTGGAAATCCGGACCCGAAAAATATTAGGGCGAATTTGATAAGAAATTCGCGTCACAACTCTCCCTCCGTACGCCAGCCCAAATTCGGACCCGAAAAAGATTAGGGCGGAATTCAATTGGTTTTTGCGTCACAAAATTGGCCGACGTCAGCCGGCTATTTTGGAACTCAATTTTGGTTTGAATTATGGTTTATCGCCGTTTGAAGTCTGGCGGGCTCGACTTAAGAACAATTTTGTTTGATCCCATCTTATAAAATATGTGTTGGTTTTCTTTGATAATACACATATTTATAATAAATCATGGGAATACCACACTAAACATGTGGAAAAGTTATATAAATTATTGAGAACAATCATTTTTATATAAAAATATCCAAATGTGCTTTTGGGAAATAAGAATTCGAGTATTTGGTTCATATTGTTTTAAAGGAAGGAGTGAAGTTGGAGCCTCAAAAGATGCAAGCTATTACAAAATGACCTATTCCTAAGAAAATCAAGGTTCTTAGAAGATTTTTTAGACTTACATGATATTATTGATAATTTGTTAAGACTTATGCATGCATTTCAAGTCCACTCACATATCTCTTGAAGAAAATATCATTTATATGGAATGATGAGGCTACTTTGGCATTCTCTCTTTTAATGGCTGCCATGTCTTCTACACCAACATCGGTTGCACCTACTTTTGGTAAAACATTCATAGTAGAGTGTGAGGCACTAGGACAAGGAATTTACGTAACATTAACATAATAAGGGATATCATTGGCTTTTAAAAGCAAGGAATTCAAAGAAAATATTTGATGAAATCTACGTATGAAAAATAAATGGAAGCAATATTACATGCAATAAAAAATGGGGATAGTATATCATTGGGAGGTACTTTAAAGTCAAGATATACCATGATAGCATAAAGTATTTTTTGAAGCTATGGATTTCATTGGAAGAGTAACAAAAATGAGGAGAAAAAATGCAAAGTTTTAATTTTGAGATAATCTGCAAAAAGGGTAAGGAAAATTTAGTACATGATGCTCTTTCTAAAATAGAAGAGGCCTCAAATTTATATCAAATTACATTTTCTATTCCTAGGTGGCTATAAGAAGCTTGACATAATGGAAAAATGACAATAGTACTAAACAAAAACTAAAATTTATAAAGGATGGGATGAACTCTATGGAGCATTGGGAGTGAAAGAGAGATATACTTTGGTGCAAATGTAGAATATTTTTATGCACGCAAGCATATTTGAACAAACAAATATTAAGGGAGTCCCATGTCTCTCTGATGGTAGGACGCAGGGTTCCTTAAAACATCTCAAAGGATCAAAAAATATATTTTTGGAAGGAATGAAGAAAGATATTCAAAATTTTGTAAGAGAAGGTCGGGTTTGCATAATAAATAAAAGAGAGATAGTAAAATCTCTAGGGTTACTTCAACCATTCCACATACATATTCAAAGACTAGAAGATATATCAATAGACTTTATTACAGGGTTACTGAAATATAAAGGTAAGTATTACATTTTTGTGGTCATTTATATAGACAAATTTTGTAGATTTTTTGTAGAGCTCAAAGTACATAAACAACAAGCCAAGTGGTAGAAGTGTTCGTGAAATAAATTCATAGTCTTCATGGTTTTCCTAAAGTAATAGTAACAAGAAACTTTTGGAAATAATTATTTAATATGAGTGGAGAAACACTAGCTGCCATGAGTTCTACATATCAAACACAATCAAATGGCCAAACAAAAATAGTTAACAAATGTTTTTAAGGTTATCTACAATGTTACTCTTTAGAAAAGCAATCTTAATGGATGAAGTGGGTTCATCAAGGAAGAATGGTAATATGATACTACCTATCACACATCTACTAAAATTTCCCCATTTAAGGACCTTTATGGATATCCAACTCCTAGTATCTCATACTTTTTGCAAGATAAGTCCAAAGTATAGGAAACAGAGTCACATATGGAAAATACTAAAGAAACTTTGAAAATTATTATGGAAAACCTTCAAATGACATGAAACATGATAAAGCAACAAGGGGAACAACATTGAAGTGAAAGATAATTTGAGGAGGGTAATTGGGTATTTTTTAGATTATAGCATTATAAGCAATCTTCATTCAAGAAAAAGAAGAATAAAGAATTATCTCAAAAATGTTATGGCCCTAAATAATTATTCATAGGATTGCACAAGTGGTATAGAAGTTATATTTTCCTTCTTCTTGCATTCATAAGGTTTTTCATGTATCTTGCCTAAAAAAGGTTTTGGGAAAAAATATGCCAATGTAAATAGAACTTCCAAAATTAGATGAAGAATGAAAGTTGACTCTTGAACCACAAAAAGTTATAGATAAACATTATGTATCTCTTTGACATATAAACATTATGAAGTACCTAATCAAGTGGAAGAATATTTCTCTAGAAGAAGGTACATGGTAAAATGATCAATTCGCGATGAAATACCCACGGCTAAAGGGTTCATTTGAAGTTTTGACAAAGGTTTTGTTATATGTTTTATATAACGCGCGGCGGAATAGTTTTATTGTTTGTTAAGGTCCCACACAGTGATCAAATTTGAAGGGCAGGTCCGAATTTCAATTAGAAGGGCATATATCTATGTTGCCCTTCCATAATTAAAAGCTTTAAAAAAAAAAACTTTTCAATTGACCACAATAAATTATTTTTACATTTCATTTTCAGAAACACAAAACCATCAATCTTTATATTAATAAAATATTGTTACATATACAACAATGAAGAAGGTTCCATCTTTCATTGCCTAAATATCTCATTGGCAATGTCAACATAAGTCTTGAAGACACTATTATAAGAATTTGGATACATACCACTGGCATATAGGAGATTCTTATGTGTCAGATTGTGTAATGAAATTTTGACTTTGTCTCACAAGGAGCAGCAGCATGGAGGTTTGTATTTTTCTTATAGAACTTTTTTATTATTACTTGAAACGTTGTTTATAGATATGAAGACAACAATGAAATTATGAGCATGGTGGACAATTAGTCAAGCTCATGATGCCAAACCATGATGATGTAAGTTTGGAATTTAACATTTTTACATGTTAAATACAAATAGTCAAAATCATTGACAACTTAGTATGCCATAATTAATAATCATTCCCTATTCACTTTTGTTAATAGGTTTATGTCACATGATGATATCTCTTCTCTGGCATTTACTTGTATTGAAGATCACTATTCTAGGAATAAGGAGTTGTTTTCTCCAAAAATAACCCTAGCCAAACATTGACAATGCATCAAGGATATCTTTCTATGCTTCATAAGTACATATGTTCTACTTCTAAATCATGTCTTGGAAGTGGTTGTTTTGCTGTAAATTATTCACCAGTTGGTTTCATACCAAAGTCTTTTTCTCATTTTCAGCATCTAATACATGAAAAAGATAATGGTTTAAAACAACATAAATATTTGAAATTTTGCAAGAATTGTCTGGCACACTTTGAATATTAATTTTGATGTCAAGTGCGTGATGTTGTATAGGATCAAGTGTCATTTTGAATACCAAATGTTTCACAAGAAACTTCTCAACATGCTACCCTGCAATAAGGATTAAATGACAATATTGCATCAACTATTTCCATAATAAAAGTGCACCTCGGCCATAAGACTAAACAACTACAAATGTTGTAGATCTAACAAGACCACACAATCAAATGTATTCCACAAGGCCAATACTGTATGAAAAATGAAAATGAGTTTGCAACCAAAAATACCTTAGGTAACTAATTCAATTAGATACACCAAACCATCAGCAAAAAGGAAAACCAGCCTACTCAAAAGGCAAGCGTTTACCTCCTTTGACAAAATCTTGAGTTCTAAAACAAGGGCCTTTATTGTCTTGTCAATGCCCCTAGTAATTTGAACAGGGTTTGCACCTGCTGCAACAGCCTAAACAAAAAGGTTTCATTTCAAATTATTTTCCACAAATTTAAGATACAACCATTGTCAGTTTTGTATTTCCTAACAAGCTCATAAATTTTGACAAAAGAACCCAAATTTTTTAATACCTAATAGCAATTTTTTCACTCAAAAACTATCTTAGACTCAATAAGCCCAACCCAAAACTAAAAAGCAAAACACCATAGGACCCTACAAAAATGAATAGATGATCTTAATCCAGTACTATCGACAAAAAGTTACCTTTACACCCTCACTTAATAAACCCTGTGTTGTTGAATTTTAACTTCAACTGCTACAGCAGAAGGATGGATGCAGCAACAACATTTTTTTTTGGAGGTTGCTTGCATGCCATCCAGAAATTTAATTTAGCATTTAAAATTCCTGCAAGTTTTTTTTGTAGATGGCCGCAGCAATATTTCTGTACAGGATTGTATTTAAACACAACAACCAGCATTAATGCAATTCACCAACCAGAAATTAAACAAACAGAAATTTACCCCCCAGTTTTTTAAATTCAAAAGGAGGACACGTGGAGCATTAATATTGGATCGCATGAAATTGAAGGAAATCTGAAAACCTGAAAATCGGACCCGAATTTTTTATAAGGCACATTGGATTGAGAATTCGCGTTACAAATTAAGCAAACGTCAGCATCGAATTTTGGAATGCGAATTTGGTTTGAAATTCAATTTATTCTGACTTTTGAAGTCCAACGGAAAGGGTTCTTTAATGTTTTGATAGTTTAATTTTATGTATGCTTTAATATATACATATGTTTTATATATATATATATATATCATATGCGAAATGAAAGGTGGGCCATAGAATTTAGTTTTAATTTTATTTTTTTTAAAAGAGGTTTTATTATAATATGTTTTATATGTTACAGCATATAAAAATAAAAAGGACAAAAAATCTTGGTAGTTTTTTTTATAGACAGTACGTAAATTTTTTATTACACAACAGTGTGTAAAAAGTGAAAGACTAAGTGTAACTTTTTAAGTGTGTATGCACAGCAGTGCGAAAGTGAAAAACACAGTAGAGTGTTTTAGAGACAGAGTATGTTTGTTTTGAACAGACAGTGAGTTGGTTTTATGCACTGCGTTTTGTAGCAGTCATAATTTTGTAATCCCTCTCGGTGAGGAAGTAGTGTAATAGTTTTTTTTTGAGTTATTGAAGGGAATAGAAGTTTGTTTTCAAAGTATTGAAACTCTGTCTCCTGTCAAAGAAATTTTATTTTCTCTGTGTTAGAGGAAGGGAGATTTATTCTCCATTCATTGTTCTAGAATTTTTCAATATTCCAACATGTGCAAGAACAACAGATGTTGTGGTTCCATCCCCATCTAAATCATTTGTCTTTGCCGCAACTTGCCTTACCAACTTGGCCCCAATATTTTCAACTGGGTCCTCTAATTCAACCAATAAAAAGGCCAAAACCATAGCATTGAGATAAATTTCATTACACTGTCAATAACAATAAAATTTGACTCAGCCATAACCCTTTCCTTTTATTTTTGTGAAAAGCTTTATGCATTACTCTAATGTGGCTAGTCCATAGGCCAATTAGACCACTGGGTAACAAATATGTTTCCTTTCACCTTTGAGTTTTCAAATTATGCCTACCAAATATAAGACATTTAAGAGGGGGAACTAATACAACATTAAAAAGAAAACTAGAGCACACATCTACAAATTACCTACTTAGCTATTGTCACACCATCATTAACTATTTTCGGAGAACCGTGCTTTCTCTCCAAGACAACATTTTTCCCCTCGCCCCAAAGGTGACTCCAACAAGATCAGCAAGTTTGTTCACACCACCTGCAAGACAAATTGACAATGCTTTCAGTAAGTGCAAAATTGAATGCCAGACCATATGCCAAAACAACCCTCCATGAAAAATTAAAATCGAATATAAGTGGACAAGGAAATATCCACTGCAGTGAAGTTTCACGTGTAGGTGACCTTCCTTTAAACATATTTTTTTCTCTGACCTGCAATTTTTTTGTCACTGAGCCATCCTTGTTGAATTACAACTCCTTTTCCATAGCTCTTGTATTAACTACCTTCTCTCTGTTGTGTAATCTCAGAGTCCCTCTTCTGCTTGAGCGATTAAAGGAAATGGGTGAAAAAACTGAAAGAGAAGACAATTGTCTACCATAAATATCAAACATTGCACCCAAATTCTTCCCCTTTCCATTGTTACCCAATGAGGTAGATGTGGAAATTTTTTTCATACTTCCCAAAGTAGAGGCCATCTTCTCTTATGCTGAATATAGAATTACAAGATCTTCATATTATTATGAACCTTAAAAACATGACTCCCATTGCTAAAAACCACTTTTAAGTTGTAACAAGAAAACTAAACAACTATCGCAACTTTTGGAAACTTCTGGAGCATTAAGAGAGAAACAACCAAAGAGAAATACATACACAATCATCATTTTAATGAGACCGGACTATATATTTGCATTAAGATAATAGAAATAAATCACGACTATATTAAGGTCAAAGACAAAACAATCTTTAACCGGGCAGTATCTCAAGCATTTTCAAAGTTGCCATGCTTGAGGTTGCATATTTTTAATTTAAATTCTTGACCTCTCGTGCCCATATATGAATGCATCCAATGGGATATCTACATCAAATGCTCCTTTATATCTCCAAAAACAAATTCCCTACTACAAGAGCACCAGTATTGATGGATCACCCCACACCATCCCACTCACTAGAAACGGTGAAAAAGGAAACCCGAGAAAACTTCTGAAATATCTCAAGATGACTATATGGGTGGTTCTGATGAATCAAACAACCATTCAGAACATGCTCAACAATCCAAACCATGAGTATTATTTGACAATATTCAAGTTGTGCATCGAATCGGATTTAAGCTATGTTAGAGAAACGATCTGATCTCACCGAAATAGTGGAAAATGTGGCACCACTCCGATATTGACATGTGCCAATTGGTACAAGTGGTAGACAATTTGCATGCTCAAACAACGAGGTGATTCAGGAATGACATGAGGGAGAAAATATCATAAAAGCCCCAAATCTGGAGAACTAAAGCTCATCACCGAGATTGACAACTTTACATGATGTAACCTATGAAATCGTAAATGGAGAAATCATAGTAACAATAAAGTAACCTATGTAACAATAAAGTCGATTCATCCCGGGAGTGGTAATGGGAGAAATCATAGTGAACAACAGGAAACATGCAGAGTTGCTTACAATCAAATAGATGAAAAAACACATACAAAAAACCTAGATAATAATAATGAACAAGCTTAATATTGAATTACGAACTATAAAGGAACTTAAAAAATGTGACATTACGGAACTGGTCAAGTGCACAAGCAAAAATATCCTGGACATGACCCTAGTTAACAAGTTGTATTGCTCATGATGCAAGAGGATTAGTACCTGCACTGCTAAGTCAATCAAAATCCATCGTTATCTATACAATAAATATAAGTAATTGATGTAGTATTTTTTACTCTAAGATGCATTCTTATGATAATGTTAGAACATATGTTGAAAATGTCAAAACATACCTGAATAAGCTCCTATTCGTTTCAAGAAAAATTTATTGGAGTCGCATGAACTTGGAACAAGCCTCCCACGATCTGAAAGAGTAGCAACTAAGTCAACATTGACTTCTTTGTTGCTACACTGGATCGAGGGAGGTTTGCTCCAAGATTAAATCGCTCCAATAAATTATTCTCTACTAAACAAGGCCAACCACGTGAAGGTGGAAGCTCTTATGGCCACTCCCCCCCCCCCCCTCACATCACTCTCAATTCCCCAATACCCAATCTATATTTCATTTTTTACTTTCATGAGCATAAAAAAAATATTCAATAACTAATAAAAAAACAATTTAACAAAAAGTACGCAAGGAAACATTGCAATTAATGCTTGACATAAAAATAGTATGATAAATGATTTTTTTATATAACGCAAAAAACGTTCCAAGTATGGTAACATTTGTCTTATAATAATACAATATTTTACAGTATCAAATTTCATTTTTCTTCTTCCTATTTCTAAATCTCCTAATTACATCATCAATATCATCATGCTCTGCTCTTGTTTCGTGCCTTTCGACCGGCACTGCTGACCTAGTTGCGTAGTCACGATGTCTAGTCTCATCCAGTGACAGGGCATCGCCTAAAAAAGATAATATTAAATTTTAATTGTCATTTTTTAGGTATCATTGAACTAGTTCAGTAATATTAATAAAAAAAATTTCAATGAGATTATTTACCTGTGCACCAGTTTGTCACACACCTAGCTGGCGTAGTTCTATGTTCAGTCCATCCAAAGGACGGCATCGCCTACAAAAATAGATAATATTAAATTTTGATTGTAATTTTAAATATCATTGAACTAGTTCCAGAATATTAATAAAAAAAATTGCAATGAGATTATTTACCTGGTGCACCAGCTTGTCGTCACGACCTAGTTGCGTAGTCATGATGTTTGGTCTCATCCAGTGATGGGGCATCGCCTACAAAAACAGAAAATATTAAATTTTAATTGTCAGTTTTTAAATATCATTGAACTAGTTCGGTAATATTAATAAAAAAAATTGCAATGAGATTATTTACCTGGTGCACCAGTTGTCGGCGCTGACCTAGTTGCGTAGTCACGATGTCTGGTCTCATCCAGTGACGGGGCATCGCCTACAAAAACAGATAATATTAAATTTTAATTGTCATTTTTAAATATCATTGAACTAGTTCGGTAATATTAATAAAAAAAATTGCAATGAGATTATTTACCTGGTGCACCAGTTGTCGCCGTTGGGACTGTTGCCCTGTCTTCCTCTCTGGTGGTAAGATCCTCAAGGGAAACATTCTATGTCATTTAAACAAAAAACGTTATAAGGACAACCATCAAGGTATAATTAGAAAAAATTATAAGTGGAAATTAATTACCGTCACGGCCCTCACTGAAAGTAGCATTGTCGGCCTGGTCCCCACTACAATTATCAGGTTGCACGTGAGGATCATCTACATATGGCTCTAAAACTGGGTTATTTGCCTCGTCGGTAGTGTTGCTCCCCTAATTTAAGCAAAGTTGTTAGACATTAAATTTATGGACGAAAACAAACATATTGAAAGGTTAATGTTTTACCTTATCAGGCATTCTGGATCTTGGGACCTGCCCCAACCTTCTACGACGTTCAACTACGGCTTGATAGCCGAAATGGAAAGCGATATTTTTATCTTCCTCTGTAGTTTCTATTTGGAAGTCATCACCCTACATTACATCTGATTGTGTATTTTTAATCATATTTTATAGGATTACAAAAAATTTGGAAGGCAATACAATTAATTATAAGATGTTTAGCTACTTAATTACAATTCTTGCAGCTAATTTCAAGTAGCCGCCCTAGCCTAGCTTGTGATGGCCCTTTTTTTCAATCCTAGCTTTGGTTGCCTTTGAGGTGTCAGGCAACCTAGCATCAAAGATTGAAGTCAGATATGACGTAGCACACTTTTATTTTAGACATAGAGAAATTAAAGCTATTGAATTAAAGTTGTAATTTACCTTGCGGGTCCAGTTGGCATTTTTCCTTCTTTCTTTGCCCTTTTCTTTTTTCCGTCATGGATGAGTGCTCTCCACTCACTCTCTGGAACTGTGAGAGGACGCTCATATCTAGGGTTAAATTGCAATTGCATCCTATAGGTGTCCATGGTATATTTCAAATATTTGCCGGCTACCCGAGCCACCATTGTTTTGTCAAATGTGCCGACCCCAAAAAGGGCTTCTAGATAATCTAGAAGTTCTTTTTTCAGGTTGGAATTCTGGGAATTCCACCCTGTGCGTATGGTTGGGCCAAAAATCACCAACGCATGGCTCTCCAAAAACTTGTAGAACTCATTGTTTCCTACATAGAAAAAATATATATATATTATCATTAATTTAAAAATAAAAATCATGATAAATATGTTTTAGATAAAGTACATGAAATAGTTAAAATATTAAAATTTATCTGGGAGTTGTACGTGCTTTATAGGGACACCTTCATCGTTCACCAACAACGTGCCATTAATGGTCCCTATGGAGCTGACACGTGTAGCTCCAAGAAACGCAATAATGTAGTTGGCCATATCAGCCTCATCATTGCCAACACGTTCAGCGGTTGGCTGGGTGTCTGCTTGGGCAAGGTGTGTTTCTTGGCTGGCACCTAAAGGAGTAGAAGGTGTACGAGAGGGTTGTTGGGCAATCTCTTGCCCTTGTGTCCCACTACCACCAACATCGGGTTCAGCAAGTGCTAGAAAACGCTACATACAAAAGAACTTTTTGTTAGTTTAGTCAATGTAAAAATTAAAAATCAAACTATCACAATTCATCTCATGTAGAACAAAAAAATATCCTTTTGAATTTTTATTATTACCTGATATCTTTCTAGCTGCCTCATAAGATGTTGTATCCTCTCTTTTGTTTCAGGTGTTTGAGGCGCGTCTATCAAAGCATTAAATTCCGACCTTGCATCTCGTGCCTTTTTTTGCAACAAGAACACTGGAGATAGGGATGAAGAAATCTCTTCCTCAAAGAGGGAATCATCAGGCGTACCATGGCTAGGTGTCTGCATATTTGAACAAAATTAATATTATTTCAATTATGTAAATAACTAAAATACTTGAAGATAGAGCAATGCTGGCACTTTACATGTTCTTCCGCTGGCCTCTTTCCGCGATCATCCCGTCTCTGGGTTGTTCCTGCACTGCTCTCATCAGTCTGCCACATTGCAATAAAATTATAAATGTAAAACTTGAAAACAATATCTAACTTAAAAACACAAAATGAAAACTGAAATAATTTCTAATAAGACACCGGACGACAAAGTTAGAGTTTCAAATATGCCTTGCATTGAATTCAGTCCTGGAAACATGTCATTGCACATTAAGGCACCCAAACAAGAGACGGGTTGACAATGAAGACCTTATTGAATATATTGTTGGAGCAACTTCTAGTAAACTTGTTGTGAAGACCTTGAGGACATTTTTGGAGCAACATTGTTGAAGGTGATGGTATAGCATTGTTGGAGACGATCTTGAAGGGCCTTGAAGTGAAGCTTTTGGAGCAACTATTGAAAAATCCTTAGAGCATTTAAGTAAGGCACTTTCTATCTTCCATCACCTTTTTCCTTTCGATATCCTTTAAACGATTTTGTTGATATTTAATGTTTTAAATCACGTTATAATTCCTTGATTATATGTGTTTGGGGACTTTCCCTTTGAAATTACCCAAAAATACCCTGGCAATTTTATCTTCAGGATGCATGTTTGACCCTATTGTTCAATATTTTGATTGATAGTAGTAAACATAGAGAGTTAGGGGGCTCTTGACTTGGTTTGTTTGGGCCATTAGATCCCTAACATCTACTAGGGAGAACCCCCCTTGAGTTGGAGGAGAGCTAGCCCGAAGTGAAAAGAGGTTGGTGAGGTGAAAATAGGGCTATTGAATTACACATGGTATCACACTTTAGCTTTAGGACTTTATCTTGAGAAGTGCGAGATTTTTCTATATCAATTCTCAAATTGTTTACAACACTATTGTTAAGAACTAATAAGAAGTAATGTTGAGGGGTTTTTGGGTATAAGAAACAATACCATTTAAAAACTAGGGTTCTCAGTCCTTGGCATTCCTTCACCTGGGCCTAGGGGCACACTAGAATAATTTCACACTAAACCATGAAAACTTAAAAGTAACTTAACAGATCCATAAAGTAATAATAATCATAATTCCTAATTTCCTATTGTGTGATATGATGCAAATTATTCAAACATGAAGCAATGAAGACATGCAATGTCTGAATTTCAAGATTGATGAACCAATACAAGAAGTTAGAAACTACAACTTTGATTCAATACTCTGTGTCCTAACTCCAGGAAGGAATCTAGTTTGTAGTACCTAACATGCATCGTGTATTATCAATTCTTAATTGACAACAACTAAAGGACATCTACCTCATCAATTCCTTCCCATTTTGTGTTTTTATGTTATATTCCTTATAAAAATGTCAAATTTCTCTCAAAGTAAGCAACCACTGAATAAAATAAAAAATAGTTGAGATATGATTGAGAAATGGTCATTTATTTCTTGAAAGGATCTTCACAATTTCTTTGGTTGTTTTTCATCTCAAGAAACAAGAAATGACCTAAGAAACTATCGTGATGTAATATAAGAAACAACGCGGTGCAATGGCCATTTTCAAAGCCAAATGATGTCCATTGAGGACATGGCCTTTATTTGGTTCCTGTTTCATAGGAGTTTCGGGTAGAAATGGAAATTTGTTGTACCATTTCCAGTAGTAAAAAGGGAAAACCTTCTTTTTCCATGGGAAATAATTTACCTTTCCTTTTTCAAGATAATCTAAATCACAAAAAATATGAACTATACTGGACACATTCTTGGATAATGTGAAAGTGGAAAAGGAATACCCTACACAAGTGATGCACACATGTACATTTGAACACTAATAGATTTTTGTAGTTGAAATGCAATGCTTGTTTTCATTTAAATGTAGGGTTTTTAAAGCAGGGAGAAATAATGGTTGCCAAATTAATAAGTGTTTCTTTGGGAAAAATGTAAATCTTGTATTGGGTGATGAAGATAATAGAGGGTATCGAATCTTGACTCTTGACATCTAGAGAGAACCCTACAGCCTAACACAATCCAATGGAATTGACCAAAAAAACCCAAATAGAGTCAACCCTACTATAGGAGGAAGGGCCTGTAGTAAGAACTTACCATTTTACAAGAGCTGAGGGCGAACGTTGAGGGTGAATGCAGGGCGAATGTTGTTCTACAAGAGCTCAGGGTGAATGTTGAGGGCGAATGCTGTAGTGCAAGAGCTCAGGGCGAATGCTGTTCTGCAAGAGCTCAGGGCGAATGTTGAGGGCGAATGCTGTTCTGCAAGAGCTGAGGGCGAATGCTGAGGGAAAATTCTATTCTGCAAGAGCTGAGGGCGAATGCTGAGGGCGAACACTAATAGATTTTTGTAGTTGAAATGCAACGCTTGTTTTCATTTAAATTTAGGGTTTTTAAAGCAGGGAGAAATAATGGCTGCCAAATTAATAAGCGTTTATTTGGGAAAAATTTAAATCTTGTATTGGGTGATGAAGATAATAGAGGGTATTGAATCTTAATTCTTGACATCTAGAGAGAACCCTACAACCTAACACAATCCAATGGAATTGACCAAAAAAACCCAAATAGAGTCAACCCTACTATAAGAGGAAGGGCCTGCAGTAAGAACTTACCATTTTGCAAGATTTGAGGGCGAATGCTGTTCTGCAAGCGCTGAGGGCAAATGCAGGGAAAATTCTATTCTGCAAGAGCTAAGGGCGAATGTCGTTCTGCAAGAGCTCAGGGCGAATGCTGAGGGCGAATGTTGTTCTGCAAGAGCTCAGGGTGAATGCTGAGGGCGAAAGTTGTTCTGCAAGAGCTGAGGGAGAATGCTGAGGGTGAATGTTGTTCTACAAGAGCTGAGGGCGAATGCTAAGGGAAAATGTTGTTCTGCAAGAGCTGAGGGCGAATTCTATTCTGCAAGAGCGGACGGCGAATGCGCGCGTGAGATCAGACATTAATGTAGCTATTGCGACGGATATAAGTTTCGTATTTTTAATAAAATCATTTTTATGTAGCACGCATATAAGTTTCGTATTTTTATGTAGCGCGCATATAAGTGTCGTTATACCGACGGCAGAAAAAGCATCACTATTGCGACAGATGCCTCCAAACGTCGCAATTGCGACACTTAGACATTGTGTCACACTTGCGACGTTTGGAGGCAGTCGTCGCAATAGCGACGCTTTGGGGCATAGTGTCACAATTGCGACGTCTTCCTCCAAAAGTCGCAATTGCGACACTTTGTATAAGTCTCGGTATTGCGACACTTTTCTATAAACATCGATATAGCGACGGTTTCGGGCGGGATTGAAAAAATTTGGGGAAATTTCCGACATTTGGTCAAAAGCGTCGGAACCAAGTGTCGGAATTTCCCCCAAATGTAGTAGTGGTAAGGCAGACAAATTTTTGAGCTGGGATGAGGGTGAGTTATGGCACAGGAGATTTGGCCATCTTCACCATGGAGCCTTGAAGGTCATGCAGAAGATTTCTACGGGTCTTCCCAAGGGTACACTTGCACAGACAGACACATGCAAGAGATGTACTATGGGGAAGTATGCAAAGGCCACTTTTCATGAGAAGGATAACTGAGCGTCAGAAATCCTTGAGAGAGTTCACTCAATCATGTGTGGACCATTCTCTGCTTCTTTGATAGAAAATCATAAGTACTATGTGATATTTGATGATGATCAGACGTTCTCAAAGTTTCTTGAGTTCAAATCACTGGTGGAGAAAGACATGGGGAAGCATGTGAAGGCTCTTAGGAGCGAAAATGGTGGTGATTACATCTCCAATGAATTCAAGAACTTCTATAACAAAGAAGTAATTCGGAGAGAACTGATTTCGCCTCATAACTCGTAGCAGAATGGGGTCGCAGAAAGAAAGAACAGAACAATTGTGGGTGTAGCATGAGCAATGTTACATGATCAGGGCCTATCGTTGCATCTGTGGGTGGAGGCATGCAACACAGTGGTATTTGTGAAAAATCATTGTCCTCATCAGATACTTGGCATGAGTACAACAGAAGAGGATTTTACTGGTAAGAAACCTGATGTTTCACATTTAAAGATTTTTGGCTCATCTATTTATGTGCATGTGACCAAAGATGCTAGGAAGAAGCTGCAACCAATAGCTAATATTGGGATATTTTTGAGGTACACTAAAACTCCCCACAACTATCGAGTGTATTTTCCAAATAGCAGAATGACAGTTGTGCGACGCGATATAAAAATTTATGAGGAGAAAGCCATGCAATTGTCCCTTGAGAGGGAGTTGGAGTTGCATGCAGAGGAGGAACTCTTGGTTCCAAATAATGAACCTCAAGATGTGGAGCAGCCACATGCGGAGGATCATGGAGTGGCATAAAACACTCATGCAGAGCGATCCACCATAAATGGTCGAAGTTGCACCATGGAAACTGATAGATTGAGACTTGATGCAGTAGAGAATGTAGGAGCCCCTACTTCATTGCGCAGACAGAGACAGTCTTCAGACAAGTTTATTGGATACATGGCTCTTATGAGAAAGTGTATTGTGACATAACCATCTTCCTTTCAGGAGGAAGTGCAATAACTAATTTGGGTTGATGTTATGGTAGAGGAGTATGACTCCATCGTCAAGAAAATTTCATGGGAGATTGTCCCAAGACCAGTCGGAAAAGCAGTGGTTGGATCTAGATGGATCTATAAGGGGAAGAAAGCTACTGATGGGAGTGTGGAGAAGTATAAGGCTAGATTTTTGGCCCACGGATTCTCACAAGTTGAGGGGATCGACTATGATGAGACTTTCACACCAGTCGTGAGGTACTCTTCCATTAGATCTATCCTTGCACTCTCAGCGTAGATGGGGTGGTGCAATCATCATATGGATGTGAAAATTGTGTTTCTTAATGGATTTATTGAGGAAGAAGTGTACATAGAGCAACCAGAAGGTTTCAAGATCTTTGACATTGAGTCACATGTGTGTTGACTCAAGAGAGCATTGTATGGGCTGAAGCAAGCACCTCGTGCTTGGTACACTGGGATTGACAGCTATTTCACCGGGTTGGGCTTCACCAAAAGTGAAGCGGATGCAAACCTGTACCAGATTGTGGTTGATGTTAAGTTCTTGATTATCGTACTTTATGTTGATGATCTAATTTTTACTGGTGATGAGCAGCTAATACACTCATGCAAGGAAGATCTTGCAAGGGAGTTCAAAATGAAGGACATGGGACTCCTTTACTATTTCCTTGGTTTGTAAATATGGCAACGAGATGGTGAAATTTTTGTTTCTCAAGGCAAGTATGTCAAAGAGATACTGGGTAAGTTTCACATCAAGATTTGTAAACCCATGGAGACTTCTCTTCCAATAAATTGGAGGAAAGAGGATGCTACTGTCTACAAGTAGCTAGTAAGTTCACTAATATACTTAGTGAACACCAGACTAGACATTTGCTATGCATTTAACCATCTAATTCAAGCTATGGTTAACTCGACCAAGCACTTTTTGAAGGCAGGGAAGCATGTCTTGAGATATCTCAGGGGCGCTACAGAGTATGGATTATGGTACAGAAAAATAGAGGGAGTGAAGCTTCAAGGCTTCATGGATGCATATTGGTGGAAGGCAGTCCATCAGACAGAAATATCACATCAGGAGGGATCTTCAGCAGGATCGACATCAGTTTCTTGGTACAGCAGGAAGCAGCGATTTGTGGCACTCAGTTCAACGGAGGCAGAGTACATGGCAGCAATTCAAGCTGCATGTGAGGCCATCTTGATGAGAAAGATCCTGGTTGGTTTGTTTCATTATCAGATGGATCCGAAAGTGATACATTGTGATAACCAGAGTTGCATTAAAATCTCGGTTAATCCTGTGTTTCATGATAGGTCCAAGAACATAGGCATCGATACCACCATCTCAGAGATTGTGTTCAAATACGCATAATGTTACTTCAGTGCATTCCCACGAAAGATCAGGATGCAACTTTCTGACGAAGGCTCTCACCAGGAGAAAATTCGAATACCATAGAAGCTGGATTAGGGTGGCAAATAATCCCTTTCTTGTTGAGAGGGAGTGTTGAAGTCCAACAAGAACTTGCAGCACCTACACTAGTGTGGGACAAATAGGTCCTAGCAGCACCTACACTAGTGTGTGCTAAATTTGGTGCAGTGTCTATTTTAATTTTCCCTTAATTAAAATGGACAATAAAATGTAATCTTATCTCCTAATCACTTGTAATAGTTAACTGAGTGTGATCAACTCAGTTAGCTCATAAATTTCGAGTTGAGGGTGGTTGTTGAGGCATGCAGAGTAATTCTATTAGTTATGGAGTTGGAAGAGAATTTAGTGGATTAGTTTAATGCATGTGTAATCAGTTAACTCAGTTAGATGAGTTAGAGACAGTTGAAATAGTTGTAACTGTTTGTTGCAGTAGTGAGAGATCAAGTGAATTAAATATTATTTAATTCACAATTAGTGATATACCATGCAACTGATGATTTACTATTATTAGTTGCATGCATGTTAGTTCCAGTGGAGACCCAGTTGAGACAAAGATGAAAGGGAGGTTAACTATCAGTAGTGTGATTAGTAGGTTTCTTGCATGAAACCAGACATCCATTGGATTTCCCATGATCCTTGCGCAATCAAGGAAGGAAAAAATTCCTTTATAATAGGGATTGAATTCATCACGAATTGCGCACTAAAGGAAGGTTTTTTAGAGGCTGATAATTGGCTAAGTGTTGGTCAGTTTTGTCCATAATAGTGTGAGACAATTAGCAGAGTGCAGGAGACTCATGTGAGAAGAATGCATTGTAATTGTTTCATGATTCCATGGTTAATAAATAATATAAGGTAGAGAGGTTTTGATCAGCAAGCTTTCCCCAGGAAATTATCTATGTTGTGGTTTGTTTTGATTCTTCTTTGCTTCATGTGATTGGTGATTTTGTTTTATTTCCGCAATTGATTTGTAGAAGTGATTTAGTATCTAGCTTTAGTACATTTTTAGATCGGATTGAATCCATTGATATACACATGTTTTTATAATTTCTACAAGCTTGACATGCATAGAACAATCCATCAAGATAGTGCTTAACTGATGTTCAACTCATTTTGATAGTTAGTATGCACTTTCATTGACAACCTCCCTCACTTTGGTTGTGTTTGTACTTCTATTTCGGTGAGTTCTCTCAAATATCCATTTTGCATACCATCGCTTTCACAAGTGCCACTTTTTACGTTTTTGGTTCTCACTTTTGCTCGGTTTCACTTTAATAAGTGTATTTTTCATGTTATATTTTCTCTGGCATGTGTCACTTTCAAGGTCGTTCGCATTTTGCAAATGTCATTTTCATGTTTTCCTCCTATCGCATGTGTCCCTTTTATTTTTTTCACTCCTGCATGCGTTGCACCTTTTTGTATCATCAAACTTTGTTTTGGCACACTCTTCTACATTACACAGTCCTATATCTTGCCAAACCCATTCTTGTATCTTAGCGCACCTTTACGTCACAGTCGTCACTTTTGTCTTAACTTGTGTTATAGATGCCGTAATGTGTTGTTTCAACTATCACACTCAAAAATAATTATCACTTCGTTGTTGTTTCAAGGTGTGATTGTTATACATGATTCCTATGTATCCTTATGGCTTGTATTGATGGTTTTCATGTGTGTGATCCAATTTTGAGTCATTTTCATATTCATTTCCCTCTCTTACTCTACTGGTCCCACACTTATCCATTTTGGAGCCCTTCTTGGTCCTCCTACCCAGTGCAAGTTGTAAAGGCATGAAGCCTCCCATCATAATATTATCTTAACCTACTCATGAACCTTAATGATACAACCTTTATTATGAATACTTGTGCACTAAGTCTTCCTCAAGATCATCTCAATTTACTGCACAATATGAACCTCCTAAGAGAAGTCACCTAATCCTTCTTACTTATAGTTACTCATTACACTAAGTTTTGTTCATATTTGCCTTTCATGAAACATAAATCACTCCTAGCTAATATAATGGGCCTCTTCCATCCTCTTACATAGTAAAAACATGCAATTCAAAGACCTTACTATCCTCCTAGTACAATGAAAACCCTCTCAGGAAAATTGGTCTCCTACCTATGGCTTCCCTCAGTAAAAATTTCATTCCAAATGGCGAAGCATCCATTTTTGAGTTCAATACACTATCCTAGAAGTAAAATTGAATTTCAAACCAATAGTGACTTTTTTTTTAGGAAAACAGTTGTCTTTCAAGCCTTTTATTCCCCTCGACATATGGCGCACAATGAAGCATTAAACCTTCACCCTTCCCTCTTCCCAATGAGCTCTACGTTCAAGAATATTCCTTGAAAAGTATCCCTCAATGCATGGCAGAGTCTAAAGAGATAATGAGCCATTGACCAATCAAACTACACTTTCCTTAAGGCCTCTTCTTTCTCCTTCAGCGCATAGCGCAGTCTGAAGCTTGAAGCCTTCATCCTTCCCTCTTCCCCTCCCCCTTGCATTGACACTTGATTAAGCCTCTCTTCTTCACTGCATGGTGTATTAGGATGGCTAAATGAGGCCTCCTATCAGCCCTTAACTAGTCAAATGACATTTTCCAAGGTTTCCTCTATTTTTTACACAGCGCATGGCACAATCTAAATAAACAAGCTCCCCACCTTCCTCCTTTAGCTTCCCCACTGCGGTGGAAAAAGGAGAGCTCATCTTAATAGTGCATGGTATAGTAACAATGAAAAGTGAAGCCTTGCTAAGACACTTTTTAGCTTGATTGCACACTCCTAATTAAGCTTCCTCCTTTCAACCTTTCCACTAGCCTATCATGAGTTTATCATTCCATGAACTAGGTAGTGATATAATATATTATTTCAAGGCTAATTTGGCCTTTTCATGAATGAATTTCATTGTAAGGAGTACCTTATTAGCATGACAAGGTGATTCTCAAATTAGATAACAAGGATAAATCATAAAGAAACACATGCAGTGAAGAATAACAAAGAGATTTATCATGGAGACATGAAACAGATCATGGACAAAGACAGAAAGAAGACATTGAATGGTGATTCGGAGGATTCCAATGTTGATCAAAGACACTTTGGAGGGTGAATGAGAATCATAAACTGGATCCTTCATGAATATGAATAATAGATCAAATTTACCATCAATAATGCAAGATGAAGCAACAAGGAAGATAACTCGGAATTTCCACCTCATTGTGAAGTCCATGCCATCATTTTCAAGTTGTAACTTGTACAACTGTCATCATAAAAATGAATAGTGTGTCCATGTGTTATGCCACATCATCATGTGGAATGTAATGATGTGTTCTCAAGAAAATGAAAAATTGTAATTTGTGTAATTCCAAGAGTCATATGTGGAATATGTAAATTCACTTACTCATATATGGACAAAATTTTCTTTAGGATAAGTCAAAAGGCCATTTTTAGAAGTCCAAAATTCATTTAGAAGTTAAAGAGTATTTTAGAAGCCCAAAGGACACATTAGAAGTGCAAGATTCATGAGGGTAATTCAATATTCATAAGGAGATGAAACGGTATTCCTCTTGTTATAAAAGCAACCTTATAACTCAATCAAAATTATTTTGTAGGCTTAAGCTTTGGAGAGCTAGTCTCGGCTTCTCTTACTTGGCATAGGAGAGAAAAATATTCTTTGGAGAAGCAAGAAGTGACTTAATGTTCCACTACTGGAACTAGTTCCTCATAATTATAACTATGTACTTGGATCTTTCACCAAATTGAAGCTCAATTATCCAATACATTTTCATGAATGTTTTAGGACTATTCTTGGGATGTTTACGGTATATGTTGTGTTCATATGTACCGGATAAATTGAACTATTTCAGTGGATTTGGTACTAATCTTGTTGAATGAGCATTATGTGAACTATTTTTCTAATGAATATTATCATGCTCTCGTGTGTCTCTCTTAGGTTAGTACTATTAATTCCTTCCAGAGACTCACTCTCGTCTCCTGCTCGTGAAGGTCTCCTTTTACACATTGCAATCTTTGTTTCACACTGTCAACTCACTTGCTTGTTCAAGGCTAATTTATATAATATATTATGGTATCTGCTCAAACCAAGGCAAACCGTAAGTTATGGTGGTTGGGTTGATACTCCATATGGTGTTCCTACTCCAAGCAGTATGAGGTCTAATTGGGACTTCACATTAGGGAGACCCCCTATATCTTGGCAGAATCCCTAGCCTCTGGATTCCCTTGTTGATAAGAGGGTGGAGGCATAACCTCTAGATTCCCTTCTTGAATTAAATCGTGGAGGTGGTGAACCTTTGTATTCCTTGTGAGACATTGACTATATGAAGGAGTTAGTGGGTGGAGGTGGATGGTCCTTTGGAGTTCTTGTATCAATTGGAAGATTTGGTTTAATCCCTTAAGCACTCATCCTCAAATATATGGAATTTTACTTGGGGGTGAATATTGCAAGTAAGACTTGGTTTAAATGTGTCTAAGGTTGGGTGGAGAGTCAAATTCCCAATCTTAGTTTCTTGGTCAAATCTAAGAAAGATAAGTGTTTTCCTAACTCTTATGTTTTAAATGCATTAGGCTTGCGTAATGTATTAATTTACTATAGCTTGCAATCTGAGGCATGAGACATTCCTGTATGAATGGAAATCGTTGTTCTAAAGGCATGGATAAGGAATCGCTTAAGTCTATGTGTTGTCCTAATGCATGTATTGATATGATTTCAATTTGTTGGTTCAATGCATGTGATATGTCATGAAGTGTGATTTTTTATTTACTTAAGTAAGGTTAATTCCCTGTATATTTCCTAAGTAAATGAAAGGGATTCTTGCATGTATCCATAGGCTTGCTTTATGCTTTTCGTTAGCATGAGAGGCCTATATATTTCTGGACTATTATGAGCTTTAAATTCATATAATGGGCCACAGTGAAAATTAACGAGCAGGTCTATGTGTATGAGTTATGAAACTAGAAAGAATTGGTTATTATGTTTTGTTTTAAAAATTAATAAGCTCAGAAGGAATAGCTTGAGATATCTCTACATATTTGTGTGTGTGTGATGGGGGGGGTATATGTATATATTACATGGGTTGGACCGAACCCTGTTTAAAGCTCAAGAGGGATATAATTTAGACACATGCACACACACACACACACACACACATGTGTGTGTGTGTGTGTGTATAACTAAATATGCGTTCGCAATCATGTTCAAGTCCTTGGTAATCTCAGGAGGGATAGTTAGAGGGACTTGCATGTACCCCTATATGTATTTACAAATTGTATGTCAGAGGCATAAGCAAAGGATCCTTATAAATGTATTATCAACTAAGCATCAAGAAAGGTTTTGTTTACACAGGATTTTATACCATAGGGCCGAGATTTATAGCCATGAGATGTGTGAATGAAACCATGCATAAGCGTCATATTTACATGGGCCACACCCAAAGGAAAAATTAGAGAGATTTGAGCCATCGATGGGAAAGCATTCATGGACATTAGATGACCTTGAATATTTCGGTGGAAGGATGGGTGAGTCTCGCTAAGGTTAGAATGTCAGGGAAATTTGGCAAAGTGGGGTTGGAACTTGAAACCTCCTTCTTTACTTTGGTGGAGGATTTCCCCAATTGAATGTAATGGAAATATTGGAAAAGGTAAGAGAAAAAGGTTACATGGAGACCCAATCCACATGGATAATATGGCTAAGGTTGACATCATCTTGACATTTAGGCCCGGTAATGTCACTCTAGACCCTGGACCCTGGAAATTTTGAATGGAGCATGGTAGAAAATTGTAGGGGTATAAAAGGGTGATGTGGAATGATAAAGCCCAATGGTATAGGTATAAAAGAGTGGGACCGTGTGGTTGGATGATCCATGTTAAAGTGTTGATGGGAATGGAAAAATCTATGCAATCTTAGAGGGGTCATCCCAGGAAGGAATGACAAGGGGAAACAAGAGATATTTTCAGGGAGAGTGTTTCCAAGGTGATGTGGCTTTCGAGGGGCTCACCCTTACAATACCTCCCTTGTAGTGCATATATGTATGGATTGGGTTCATGCCTGTTATATAGTGGAGTATTACATAATCATGATGAATGATTTGATAACTATGGTAACATTTTCACGTGGCAATGAGAGGTCAACTAGTATTTCGACATGGGGACCACAATGGCACCGTGTGGAAGGTTGGAGAGGTGGTACTAATTAAATGGTTAATATTTGGATGGCCATATATTTGGATTCGGGAGTCAGATAAGAGAAAAAAAATTATTATCATAATCATCTCGTTAAGATGAACATGATGATATCATTCATTTTAAGTTTCTCAAGAGTAAAAGAAAGTGAAAAAATGGACCCCATTTCCATAACTAGACCATGCAGATTGGGTCATCTTAGTAACTCCCTCTTATTAACCTTTGTCGGATCTAGGGATAGTAGGGGGTATGTTACAGAGTGGTATCAGAGCATACAGGTTCGACACTTGGACTGGAAGGGGCTTCATCACAGAGCTAACAAGTGAGGGTTTGACATTGAATTTAGAAGATCCAGTGAGGTATTGAAGCCTTATGTCGAGCATGAGAAATTTGGTTGTTTTCATATTGATCATGTGTGTTTCTTGGTGTATTTTATTGTGACATTTGGATGTGTAATAATATTGATGATTTATATAATTTAGTTTATGCTAACGCACTAACTAAGGTGTAATGTTGTAGCTAGCTTTACGCCATATAATTCCATCAGGAAGCAAAGGTGATAGTGTTTATCATACAACTGAATTTTGTTAAAATATAATGGTTATGTGTGTGTATGATAACACATAAAAGAAACTAACGTTCAAAGAGATGAATTTAAAATACCACATGAATCTCAAAGGGTGGTACAATATGGAACCAATATACCAAGGAATGAAAAGTAAAATGGTACAGTATAGTTTGAACCACTCACAACATGGGTAAGATGAAAGATTAGTTGAACAAGGAGGAGGGGAAATGTATCATGAATTGATGGAAACATTGAGGAGCTTGAGATAATAAATAATGATTTGTAAGGCTAACAATGAGAGGCTTGTCAAATCACAATAGAGACAAGTGGAATTCAATGCAGTCATACTGCAAATCCTGTCATACTTGGAAAGGAAAAGACAACATGATTTGGGAATTAGCCACAAGGATATGAAGAGACCTTTGGGATTGGAAGAGAGAACTGATGGGAAAATAAGAGTAGACCCATAAGAGGCACATGTTGTCCAACGAATACACCATGAAAGGAGGCACCTTGTTAAGTACTCCTGAAAAGGATTTTAAGCACCCATGAACAATAGTATGAGAATTCCCACAGAAGGTCACATCATCGTCACTATCATCATCATCATCACCATGAAAAAAAAGGAGAGAGATAATATGTACCAAAGGATTTTAATAAGGTAAAGCCTCTTACATTTGAGGGTGAAGTGAAAAATCAGAAGATGCCAAGGCATGGCTCCTTGGAATGAATAATTTCTTCAGGGTTCATAGCTATTTAGAGAGCATGAAAGCTAGGATATCCACCTTCAACGTGAAGGGTAAAGCTGAAATTTAGTGGGAGGATCTAAGAAATGTAAAATTTATAAAAGAGGAAGGGTTGTATTGGAAGGAATCCGAAGAATATTTTAGGGGCAAGAAAGTATCTAAGAGATACTTTGACAACAAGGATAAGGAATTCTATGAGCTCAGATTGGGTCAAATGACAGATGATGAGTACACCACCAAATTGTTAGAAATTTTAAGGTATATTCCCTACCTTAAGGAGGAGAAATCAAAGATTCAAAGCTGTGTCAGTGGACTGCCACAATAATTATGGGATAGGATTGAATTTGATGAGCCCTATACATCAAAAGATGTAGCTCGGAAGCTAAATCACTTAAGGCATGAATGTTTCCACAACGAGATACATTAAGTTGTAGAGGACTTATGGAGACTTGTGTGCTATGATTGAATATCCCTTCAATATCGACGTTTCGAGTGAACACGTCACCCATCTTAAGGATAGAGAAGAAATGTGTGTGATATGAAGAGTGCAGATCAAGGGTATATAAAGGAATTACTAGCCGTTGGAGGAAGTCGATAAGAAATTATTCAAATTTAAATTTTCAATTTAGGATTAAGAATCAAATAAAATTAGAATTAAAAATAATAATTATAAACTAAAATTATTAAATTAAAACTTTTAATATCTTTTAAAACAATGACCACATATTAAGGGGGGAATTTGGAGGTCAATAAAAAGAAAAATGATTCAAATTTGAATTTGAAGAAAGAGTTACAAATTTTTAAGAATTGCTTCTCTATCCTGAAGATGGGTGAAGTGTTCACCCAAAACGTTGATATTGAAGGGATCTTCAATCATAGCACACAGGTCTCCAGAAGTCCTCTACAACTTAAGCTAAATCACTGTTATGAAAATGCAAAATGCAGACCAAAATCTAAGAGGGATTAGAAGGTGAAAAGTAGTCGGAAATATAATGAAAAGGGGCATAATAAAGGTTATCAATACCAAACCATGGGCAAGAGATAAAACACATCGAAAACTGGCCAAATTTTCCCCCAACAAAGGGGCATTGCAATAGAAATAGGTCTTGATAATCAACCTACGAGAGGAACGAGTAAGAGTGACACAAGGGAGCCACTGAGGTGCTAGAATTGTGCAGGAAATCACCTCAAGGTAGATTTTCCACAACAGAATGATGTAGAGCCACGAATCTACAGTGCATAAGAAATGTGTGCTGTGGGGGTCATATCATAGATTTTACCCAGGATATATGCAGTCATGGATAGCAGGCATGTCGAACATCAAGTTTCTATAATTGAAATGAAACGTAAGTTATGTGATTGAAATGTTTCTATTTTAATTGATCCATGCTCTAATTATAGCTATATTAGTCTCGAAGTTGTAGATCAATGCCAACTAGCTAAAGAGATTGTTACACGTCATTTTGTCACCATTAGGAAAATTACTGTCGTTTTAGATCTCTCGCTATTTGATGAAGTGTTTCAAGAATTCCCCTACAACGTCGGAAGAAAAATAATCCCAAATACAACAAGAATCCTAGACTAAATTTCTTAAAAAACCCATTTTTAAGCACTTACGTAGTATTCCTAACCATTACCTTTGCAAGCATATTTTTGACCATTGTGGCTTGCGCAAATATGTGCTTTGTATTCCACTAAAAAAATGTGCAAATATCTTAACGTGGGTAAAGTTGAAAAGTGCTTTCTAGAAGCCTTGTTAGAGGAATATTTCTCAACCAAAAGGGCTCAAGCCCCTACATACTTGGGCCTAATCCCTCGGTTCATGAATCAAAATCCCTCCCTTTTTGGAATGCTAATACCTCTCTTTATGGATCTCATCCATTATAAAGAGGATCTCAAACATCCTCCCCTTGGCCTATAAATTTAACACAGACCATAAGGTAAAGGAGGACTTTGGAATCTAAACTTATGCGATCAGATTAGGGTCGAAGGCTTGTCACCTAAGGGGAGGATTGGATTTCATTAGGAAGAGGCTTAAATCATCAAGGCTAAGGTATTTTTACTCCTTCTTGTTCAATATTAATATAAGAAATTGTTTATTTCCTATTTTCACTTGTTATGATGCTTTTTGAAAAACACCTTGATCTTTTGCATAGTTTATAATTGAACATTCGATTAATGTTATCATATGTGCAATGTTGCAATTTCCATTCACTCCATGTTTGACTCTTTATATACATCATGCTTTTATTCCTTTTTTGTTTCTGTTTATGCAGATCTTCTCTCGAAGTAGTGAGCAAGAGCTTTTGAAAGCATCGAAAATACATCTATAAGAATTTCGTAGAGAGGTAAGAGACTCTTGCATATTTCATATATGATATTATAGTTGTAGATTAAGGAAAGGTAGTTTCTACCTCTCTAATTTTTTATAGATTTGTATTTTAATCTAGGGATATCGCTCTTGTCTGGAAGAGTGGTTTGACTACCATAACAAATTGGCGACCATACTAGGGAAAAAAAATTTCTTCATTATCTCCTCATGTGACATTTAAATCCGTTTTGTAGCCTTATTTGACTATGTTTTGAATATTGAAAGCTTGGAATTTTTTGGATTCTTGGATTTTTTTTTATTTTTCTTTATTTTTCTCGGTTTGTGGACTTTCCCTTTAGCAACAGAGTGCAAATTTTTGCACTTATCCTTTAGCAACAGTGCGGCTGTGCGTTGAATGCAACTAGTTTCTTGCGCAAGTCTCTAAAATTTTTGAAAACATAGGATTTTCATTTGCCAAGTCCATAAAATTTTGATTACTATGCTTTGTTGGATTTGATTACATTCTTGGAAAAAAAATTTCTATTTGATTGGATGTTGAAGATTGTCTTATTGAAAAAAGCTTCATCTTTGCAAATTAGGGTTGGAAATTTTATCTGGTAACCTATTGATTTATCAAAAGAGGGATTGGTAATTGCCAAGATAGTTTAACCTTGTCTTTCTTCTTTGAAAGAATCAGATTTAGAATTTATTTTTCCTATTTGTAAAAGATCATTATGTTGATGAAAGATAGTGTTTTTCAATGTTAAGTATGTTTCACTTGTAAAATTGCTTCTTTTGATTAAATTGAAATTAACCATTGTTGTTCTTGTTAACAATGAAGCATTTCAAAATCATACTTTTCACACTCTTATATTCATAGAATTAATTTGAAATATTCATCTTAAGGTTTTGTTGGTTGTCTTTCTACATTTTGAAAAAATTTTGGGTGTTGTATGTTAAGATAAGTTTTATGATCTTTGATTTTTTCGGTGAATTGGAATTCAAAAGTTAAATTTCTGCATCTGGGTTAATATGGAAGTGAAAATTTTGCATTCTTTAAAATAACTATAGTGAATTTGAAACTTTGCACTTGTACGAATATTTAAAAACTTTCTCTTTACCATAGATAGAAATTCATTGAAGTAAACGATTCTTTTTTGGCATATTTGTTGCATTAGGTTTGGAGTCGAAAATTGATATCATTTACATTGCACCTATTAAATCGACTTTAATCAAAGAGGAACTGTAAAATCAATCAAATTTTAAATTAACCAAACATTAGTGGTTCTAGTTTAGAAGACGTGTTTCGGTGTCTATAAACATAACAATTGGCGTTTCTTGTGTGCGGCACATTCTGTGAGTAGTCAGTATTCCACGTACATAAGTATATGGAAAATTCTCCACGTGCCTTCAGGTATATCAGATGATGTTCCACGTATGAAAAGTATATGGGATGCTTCCTATTGTACAATCTCGCATTATAAAATGCTAACATGGACTGTACCTACACGTACCTCGAGTATAGTTTGGAGGCCCCCTTCTAGGTTGCATGACATCCATAAATAACCAAGTCGATCGCTTTGTCATCTATGATACACTGAACACAAGATTCGGGGAGACTATTTGCACGTACTGGAAATGGTATTCAGAAATTCATAGTGGCTTAGTAATCCTTTATACCTAGTTACCTTTTTTTTTTTGGTTAGTTATTTGATTGAATAAAATTGGAAGAAACCTTTAATAAAATTCATCGTGGCCGAGTTACCAAGACATTCACGTATAATACAGGGTATACCCCCTGAATATACACCTGGTCAATTAGAGAAAATCAAAGTAGAGAGTTCTAAATCCACAGGATTTGGAATCTCATATCAAACTGAGACATCTGGAATTGCAGAATCAGAAACAACAGATACTAGAGTGATTCAACCACTTAGAAGAGAATTAGATGTGGTAAAATCTGGACCTGAATTTACTAAGATCATTCAAGGAGAATCCGATACCGGATAAATTTCAAACACATAAATAACTGAACCAAACATTGAATAACCTGAATCTGATGTTTTTGAGCATGAATCATCTCCAGCTGCTATATCCCCTACTCTTGCGTCAATGTCACCTTGAAGAAGAACTATAATTACAACTGGTTTACTGCTTGTTATTATAAGTATTGAAGATATTACAAAGAAGATGAGGAAGAATCACCACATACCCCTTTTACTCTTGGTGATCCATGAGTTTTTCCAAAAATTCATTTTGATCCTTTTTTACTAGATCCTTTCTTTTTTTCCCCCTTGAATTATATAGGTCAAGTTATTACTCGTTTGTGTACTCCTTTTTATTTTTACCTAGGCGAGTCATGTCAGACACTTCTCCTGTAGGAAAACCTACTGAAACTTCTATTTATGCAAGCTCTCTAGAGTCTTTACTGTATGTTGGGCCTTCGGTTCGGGAGCCACTCCTTCACCTCAAATTTCTACTTGGGCATCTATTTTATCTACCTCTAATCTAGAAACTACTACTCAAAGCATGACTTCTATGCCTGAAATACCTTTAGCATTAGACCAATATGTTAATATGATATCTGGTAATATAGGTAATCCTCAAGTAACTCCAACTGAAATTTACTATCCACTTTAGGAGGAAACATCTTATCCTCCACCTGGAGGACAGACTGTTGCTGGAATGTATCCTACAATAGTAGGAGAACCTCTTACCAAAACTTATACAAAATTTTTTCAAGTACCTCAAGTTGGCCCAAGTCAACATGTTATATCTCAACCCTTGATTGGTGCTCCTTATCTTGAAATGAAGATTGTTTGGAACCCATCTTATGTTCAACAACCTGTTCAATTCGCTCCACATGTTATTTTTTATCAACCCATTCATCTTATTGGACAATCTGTACCAAAAATACATGTTCAACGTACTCCACAAGCATATGTACAAAATCCTGTCTAGGGAATTCCGCAAACACCTATTCAGCAACATGTTCAAGGAAATCCACAAGTGTTTGTTCAGCAGCTTTTCCATAGTAGTCCTCAAACATATGTTTATCCTACTGTGTAGTTAATTGTTCAACAACCGCTTCCAAGTACACCTCAAATTCCTATCCAATCTATGCCACAAATGGTTTTTCAAGGTACGCCTCAAACCGGTTCAACAACCTACACAAAATATCCCTCAAGCATCTGCTTATCAAACTGGTCCTACTGCCCAGAATACAAAAAATATACCTATTGGACAACCTACTATAGGAATGATTCTGTAATGAACCATCAATGACCCATCAAATTACAAGAAACATAGGAAATTAGAAAGCATGCGAGGTATGCATATGATAGCTACATATGCATGAACTGCATGTATTGCACTAGTATATATATTTTCTAATATGGAAACTGTGTAAGTCTAGGTTAACAAAGTGATTATCGATATTAATTCCTATCATATTGGAATATAATGAATATATCAAGTGGGGCCTTGATATATATATCATCCTTATATACCTATGTATACATATATGATTAATTCTTTAAAATTAATATATATGTATACACATATGCTTAAGATCATGAAATACATATGAGAATTATTTCAATTAAAATAAATAAAATAATTCATTAAATATTACAATAAATCAATTTCTTAAAAACTTTAAATAAAACAATTTAAGTCATTAGGAGTTAATTTAATAAAATGTTATAAAATAAACTAAACTAAATTAATAGTCCACCGTCTCTACCGAAAAGAAAATAAGGATCAAGAATATGGTGAGGGAGACAGCACAAGAAATGAGAAACAGTGGAAAAATTAAAAGGACGGCGAGAAGGTTAAGAAATCCGTAAGAATTGAGCATATAAGGGAATGGAGGAGCACTGAGAAAGGGGGAAAATTTGGTTGGGAGAGATTGAAAGAAGCAGAGGGAATTCTGATAGTAATATTGATACAGAGTCTTGTTTGTTCTTGGAATTCTGGGCACGGAGGGCCAGAAGATCACCTTCTAGGTCTGGGGACCTTAAAGGTAGACCCTAATAGGCTAGGAGGTAAGGTTGGTTTGGGTAAATGTTGTATCAGGAATTGCTACAAACGATTACCAGGTATTCTACTGAAATTAACATTGAAATTTCAATTCTTTGAAATTATTGTTCTAAATGTTAAAATTAGGTTTTTATATTGTTATGAAATTGAAATAAAATTTGCAATAATTCTCTAGTTAATTGTCTAGTTAAATTGTTGAATTTGGGGTACTACAGATTCAAACACCATATCCAGGTCAATATTTTCAAGGTAAACCTTTGCAGGGGCAATTTTACTTGGGTCAAATGGTACAGGGTCAGTCATATCAGAATCAACCTTTTCAAATTCAACCATACCCTGTTCATAATTTTCAAATCCCACCTCAATCGCAACTTGGTACGTCTTACCCTGGTTACCCTAGAGGGATGCAAATACCAACCACTCAAGCTATTCCAGGATATCCTCAATATCCTCCTCTAGGAGTTGGACTTAATCCTCAAGGTTATCAGTACCCATGACAAGACTTTAACTGGAAGTTACACTTCATAGCAACCCTAGATTTACCAGATTTGTCCCAGCTTACAAATGGTCCCATTTATTATTATCCATTTTGGTTGGTTATTCAAACTAAAATTCCAAGTGATATACCGAAATTTGAAGATAAATCATGAGAGGATCCAACAAATCACATCATGACATATCATTTATGGTGTTCTTTGAATTAATTGATTGATGATTCAATAATATTATGCCTTTTCCAACGAACTTTAATGGGTTCAGTAGGAAAATAGTACATTGAGTTACCACATGCCTCTTTCCATAATTTCAATTCCTTAGCAACAGCATTTTTGACGCATTTCCAGTTACCCATTCGATATGACACTGGTACTGAAATTTTGACTTCATTAAAACAATTTAATTCTACCTAAATTTTGGATCATATACATGAATGGAGGTGTAGACGTCATTTACTCAAAGTTTATATTCTAGACCAAATATTAGCAGACTAGTTCACTAAATATTTACTTCCTGATATAATGGCATATTTTACTAAAGGAGGCATACTTAAGAGTAGGTGATTTCTCGTGCCCAATACCTAGACCTTATACATTCATAATATCACACTTTGTACAAAAAGATCCCAAATTTACCTTGCCCATCCAATTCAGATCAACAAGCTTCTACTCCTACGGGATCTCACACCACTAATAGTGTAATTGTTTATGTCAGCCAACAATCAAAGAGTAAATCATCTAAGAATAATTCTAAAAATACTCAAACTTTGGCTATAAAAGATTCACCTAGTGAAAAAATTTCTCCTGAAGTGGCTTCCAAAATTAATTTAGTAGAATCATCTACTAGTAAAGCTTAGAAACCTGGAGGTAAGAAAAATGGGAAAGGAAAAGCAAAGAAAATTCCTCTCAAAAGGAGAAACCAATGAAAAATGAACCTTCTGAATAGAAAAAGAAACCTCGTTATCCTTTTTTGAACTGTAATGAAGATCATTATATAAAGGAATTCCCAAATCGTGCAGAGGTTAGTAAATTCTTAAAAGGTTCTCCCACACCTATTGTTTTTAAGGATCCTTTCCCTTATCAAGGCAATAAAATGGTTGCACAGAATCCATCCTCTTCATCTGCATTGGCATATATCATGATGAAGTCTTCACAAGTTTCGATAGCAAATAGATCTAAATGTTTTGTATTTAAAAGTCTTATAGGAAATACTAATGACACTAGTCAATCTGGTCAACCTTCCATATCAGTTCAACCTCCTTCTAAACCTTTACAGATTGAGAAACCAAATTCTGACATGTTGGAAATCCATATTTTAACCCACATGTTAGAGAGGCTCAAAATTACAACATTTTTGAATACCGAGATCAATCTCCTTCAGCAATGTCAACTCTTGAAGTGTTGCAAACATGTCTAGAACAAAGGAAATTATTATTGTCATATATTGGAGTAATTTATCCTCATGACTCTAATCTCGTAGTCTTCGATCTTGAAAGTCATATACCTATACTCCTGCATCAACTCGCATTTCAAATAGCATTTTTTGCTAAGACCAAATGGGTCTTTCATACAGTGATTGACGAAGGTGCCTCTACGTGTATTATGTCTATTTCTTATTGGAAAGTTTTGAGTTCTCCAACTATTAATCAATTGCCTACCACTCTCAAAGCCTTTAATGGAAGATTTTTTTGTCCTTACGGTATTTTGAATGACCTAACAATAGAGTTAGAAGGTAAAATGGTTGCAATCGAGATAGAAGTTGTATATTCTCAACTTGATTACAATCTTTTACTAGGTCGAAGTTGGACCTATGAAATGTCTGTAGTAGTCTCATCATTGTTCTGAATGATGTTATTTCCTAATCAAGGAAGGATCATGAAATTAGACCAACTATCTTATTATACTTCTGATTCTAACTCTACTGGTAGTGTATCCTTTGTGGGGAAAACAATTATTCCTTATGAAGATATTGGTGTCGATTTGCTTAAGGATTCATCATTGATGGGAAATTTTGCACTCCGTCCACCCAACATTTCTTTTAATGTTTCCCTTGTCAATATGATCTCATCAAGCAGCTTAGAATCATGCGATCCTTGGTTTGTGCCTTTAGAATTTTAATTGAAGGCATATGGTGACCAAATGTCATTAAGCCCATTTTAATTATCTTATCATGCCGTTTAGTAATTTTCATAACCACTACCCATTGACAATTATCGATTGAATGTGATCGTTGACGAGTATTCTCAATCTTCTTGGTTGGGACCAATATCATTTCTTGATCCTTTCAATAATATGTTTCCAACATATGAAAGTATCATGGAAATTATGACTTTGGATGAAATGCCTCAGGATGATTATCATCATCATTCATATTTTCTTCCCAACTTCGAGAACATTGAGAATAACTTGTCTACATTTTTTCACCTGAGATTGTAGATAACCCTGAATTCCCTATATCGATCTCTGAACCTAAATCTAAAAAGAATTTATGGAATATCTATAATACCATTCCAATTAATATTTTGGTGAAATCTGGAATTACAGAGAACATTCATATAAGTGCTTCATGTTCACTTGAATAAATTCAGACTTACAAATCCCTATTCCACAAATTCTGCAACATTTTTCCTAGTATTATGAGTAAATGCCAAGAATCGACATGAATATTGTAGTTCACAAAATTAATACCTACGTGGATGTTAACCCTATCTGACAAATATTACTCCCAGTGCATCCTCAAAAGGTTTCCGCTATAAAAACTGAAGTTGAAAAACTTATTAAGGAAAGATTCATCTATCATGTTCTCTTGACTGATTGGGTTTCCAACATTGTTCTTCTTAACAAGAAGCAAGGGACAATTAGAGTATGTGTCAATTATAGAGAAATTACCAAGGCTTGTCGAAAATACAACTATCATACTCCCTATATCAATCAAATAATTGACAATTGTGCCAGTAATGAAATCTTCTCTTTCATAGACGGATTTTCTCGATACAATCAAATCAACATACTCCCTATGGATCAGCATAAAATCATGTTCCTTTTTCCATGGAGAACTTTATCTTATCGAAACTCCCATTTGGACTAAAAAATGTTGGTGTCACCTTTCAACGGGATATGCCTTACGCTTTTCATGATATTAAGCATATTGTACAACCCTATTTAGATTATCTACCAGCTCATTTGTTGAAACACGAAGATCATCCAATGCACTTAAGATAAATATATATCAGATGTCAACATTACAATATACACTTAAATCCTCAAAAATGTGTCTTTTGTGTACAATTTTTCATTTACTAGGGTTTTTCATGTCAAAATAAGGCATTCGTGTTGACCCCCTTAAGGTAAAGGTTATTATGAATTTTTCTCCTCCTTCCAACTTGTGCTAAATCCAATGTTTGCAAGGGAAAGAAAACTTTTTACGTCGATTCATTCTGAATTATCTAGAGCTAACTAAATTTTTTACTCGAATTTTGAAAAAATACATCTCTTTTGTATGGGATGAAACTTCTCAAAAGGCTTTCAATGCACTCAAATACATGTTGAATCACACACCTTTGTTGCATCCGCATGATTATCATCAAGATTAATTTTTGTATTTAGATACATATGATGCTACCATTGGTATGGTATTAGTTTATGAGGATGAATTGAATAATGAACATGTGATCTATTATTTAAGTAAGAATCTTACGAAGTCTGAAATAAAATATGCACATGTGGGGAAATTGGCCTTGGCAATTGTACAAGTCGTCCAAAGATTATGTCATTATATCCTTTTGTGTAAAAAGACAATGATTTTAGATTGCAACCCTATGGTTTACATTCTTACGAGAATGATTACTTGGGGGGAAATATTCCAAATGGATTGTTATCCTACATGAGTTTGACTTACAATTTGAAAAATCCAAGTCGAAGAAATCATTGGTGTTTGTTGAGCTAATTTGTGACTTTCCCTTTTCTCAAACAGAAATAGTTGCAGAGGATTATCATCCCAATGAATCACTCTTTCTCATTAGTACATTAGACCCTTGGTATGGATATATTATTATTTATCTCCAAAATAAAAAAAATTTGGCCCGAGTTATCTTGAACTAATCATCATCACATTCGGTACCAATATCATTAATATAATATTGTTGGCAATACATTTTTTTCATCGTGATGTTGATTCTATTTTTAAACATTGTTTGATGCATGATAAAGCCAAAACAACTTTAAATGATTGTCACTCTGAAGCATGTTGCATTCATATGTCAGGGTTTTCACTGCCCAAAAAATATTACGCACGGGATATTTTTGTCCTTCCATATTCAAAGATTGTATCATTGCAGTCCAGAAATTTCATAAATGTCAAATCTATCATCACAAAATCCATGCACCTCCTGCTCATCTACACAAAATTATCATCGATGGTCCTTTTTGCAAAATAGGGCATCGATTTCATTACATGTAACCCTCACTAGGGGCATGGGTACATTATAGTATTGTGGTTTATTTTATAAAATGGGCCGAGAAAATACCTACATATATGGATGATGGTGAAACCGTTTCTCTTTTCAATCATGTGATTGCTAGGTTTGGCATTCCAAAATCCATCGTCATGGACCATTGCTTCCATTTTCAAAACTTTATGATGATTGAACTAATTGTAAATTTGGGCTTGCGCCATGATAACTCAACCCCTTATTACATGCAAACAAATGGTCAAGTAGAAGTTGTAAACAAATTTTTAACTACCATGTTCAATGGATTATAGGAAATCATAAACGAAATTGGAATTTAATGTTTTTCTCATCTTTGTGGGCATATTGTACCTTAGAAAAAACTGTAACTAAATTTACACCCTTTTAGTTGGTTTATGGTCTCAAGGAAGTCTTACCCATTGAATATGAAATCTCGTCATTAAAACTAGCAATCAAATTATTACCTGCTTATTCTGTAGAGGAAGAGCGTTTTTTATATACAACACGCTTAGATGAGACTCGTTGTGATGTTGCATTAGCTATAGAGACTCATAAAAATGAATTAAAGCACATTTGATCGAAATGTAAATACTCTCACATATTCAGAAGGTGACTTGGTCTTGGTTTACGATCAAGAACATGATAAGTTAGGAGCAGGTAAGTTAAAATCTATGTGGCATGGTCCTTACATCATAAAATGTGCATTGGAAAAAGGGGCTTATGAGCTAGTTGAATATAACGGTATTCCTTTAGGAAAGGCCAGAAAAGGGCTTTACCTAAAAAATTACTATGCCTGATTCACTGCGTGAGTACTTTGTACATTGTTGTATCATATTTTTGTGTGGCAATTTTACATATTTTTACAATATTCTTCTACTTCCCCTGCTTATCTTGTGTTACACCTGATTTGAAAATGTTGATGCTCCCTCCAACTTACATTTGCTACATTGATGGCGCTAGTCGTAGTACTTGGAATTTGTCTTCCACAGCTTCCATTTATTCACCTACCAATGTGTTATTAAGTCTCCATGGGAAATGCCTTGGTCGAAAAATGAATAATATTGCAGAATATAGTGCAGTTATTGAGTTATTATCTGATGCCATTTCATTTGGCATTTTCCATTTCATCATTAGGTTGGATTCTCAACTAATAGTATTACATTTAAATCACTTTTCTTCAATTAGAAGTTCTATAACGCTAAGGATGTTCTTGCGGTTCCATCTCTTGGAAAGAGAATTCGATTATATTGAATACCAACATATTCCAAGACATTTAAACACATTAACTGATGCATTGGATAATTATGTGTTAAATCGACATTTGCAACATTTGAAAAAAGAAACAATAATCATTCACATGTTGTAAAAAGTAAGCTAAGAAAAAAGAATTAGTCTCCATTAATCATAATTTCTGTAAAAAGTTTTAGTTCACAGATTATCATCCAAAACATATGAGGCCCCGTGGCCTTTATTTTCTGAACATGTCGATAGATTAAAAAAAAAAAAAAAAAAGAAAGCCCTATCACTAGCAACTTATCATGATGATCATGATAGAAGACTATGGAATGAGCTACTCATCGTAACAGATGACTTATCAACCCGGGTACTCCTACTATATGCCTCTGGTAGCAGAGAGGAAAATCATCAATCCCAATATATGGGATATCTAGAGTCAACCTCTCTAAGTTATGCTAAATCTCGGTCAAAGCGCCTACTGCCTCTGGGTTCTGTGCTACGGGAGAAACTGGATACTTGTCACATCTGTCAAATCGTCGCATCACTTCCATTCTAATTGGGCCCACATCTGCATGATTATTTTAGATGATTAGTTTTGGATGTAAAAAAAAACACAAATTGAAAAATACAAAACAATCAAAGTGATAATTTTTACCTGTATCACCCCATTTCATTCTTGCAGGGAGTGGAATGTATGGATCACCGGTGTAGTCCATACCCTAATATAGGTAATCATCAATCATGATAATTTGGCAATTCAGCCACCTGAAAATCGCAAGAGTATATCTGACTATCGGACCATCACCACCTTCGTGGAGAGCCATCAATGTAACTCACTGCAGCATGTGAGGATCTCGTTGTCCTCCCATATTCATGGACACCTATGGACAAAGGAAAGGAATACTTTCCAAAGTAAATGATACAACTATAGAACCATATCCAAAATTCTTTAATTTTCCATTCTTTTCTCTAGTGATTTTCCCTTTGATATTGGTAGAAACTCATTCGCACAAGTTAAACACAGTGGGATGCAATAAATCTAGTGAAATTTCCGTTTTATATTTAGTAATGACATGAAGTGAAGCACTTCCACATAGCCGAGCAACAATAAATGCAATGGTCCTTAATGGAAAAATCTGCATTCTTTTAATCGTGATTCTTCCATTGCTAAGTTTGGACCTTGGAGCACAATGTTGGGCTAGATAAGCTTCTGTTGGCTCATTGCCTAGCCTACCTCCAAACAACAAAATATCAGCACCACGATATGAGAGCCCCATCAAGAAATAAATATCTTTGGCATTCATGGTGATTCTTTTAACCCCAATCTAAAAACACTACTCTTAGATATTCCAAGATCTCGCCAACCATGTCAATAGACCCATTTGGGATTTCATCCTTGGAATCATAAAATATTTGAGAAAGCCACAATTTCTCAAAGCTCATAATGTAGTTGGATCATTTAAAGCCTCAACATATTTAACTTCATGTTCTCTCTCTCTCTCTCCATTCCATTTTTACACTTCAAAAACCTGAAATCAATGGAAATCGGTTAGAAGAAGAAAATATAAGTTTTTTGAAAAAAATTGGGTGTTTTTCATTATTTTTAAAAACCCTCAGTCCCTTGCCCAATATTATTTTAAGGACACTATGCATTTGTGTGATTCCCTTTCAGGCAAACTACGCAAATCACATTTTTTCAACAATGAGAAAAAATGGGTTTGCGCGGTCCTGATGAAGAAGAACTACGCAAGCCCGAGGGTGCATTTTAAAACATTAAAAACCCTCAAAAACACAAAAATCGCCAGTTAAATGAAAAATAAAAACTATTAAAATGAAGAGTAATGAATGATATTCTACTTGGAGAAAACAACTTGTGAAATGGTCCACCAGTCTAATCACAATCTGTTGCAGAAGTTTTGGGTGAAAATGCACTTTCAAAGAGCTCCCAAATGGTAAAGAAATTTTTATTAGTAAAATAGGCCTATTAAAATAATATTTTTTCCTTTAGCTTTAAAAATTCAAAATTTTTATATTTTTTTACTATTTATTGAACATTTATGATGATTTTTGGGTTAGAATATGAAGTTTACAAGTTTAATTACAAAGTATATCATTTTGGAGATGAGTAAACTATTATTACTTTTTCGGGCTCCTAAATTGACGAAAAAAAGTGAAATACTGGAGTTACTGTTAAGCTCTTTTCTGACTCACGAAATGTGAAAAGATTGTCAAGTATGCTTGTTTATTTCGAACTAGTTAAAGAAAACTAAAAACGTCTATTTGATATAAGTTCACCCCTTTTACGGATCATGTAGACTATTTACGAAAAAGGTATAATTTCACTAATCATGGTAAAAAGAGTTCTCTCTTGCATAATTTTACCCTTTTTCAGGCTTGAGAGACTAAATTTACAAAAAAGGACATTTCAAATTTTACATATGTTTTTCAGCTAACTCCTTAAAAATGAAAAACGTTGAGCTTTAATTTCTCCAGGCTCGTTAAAATTTTATGTTGAAAGAAATATTGTATGAGTTTTCTTTTTTGCCTTTTCAAACTCTTTAAATATGAAAACAAGATTGAGTTAACCCTTCACTTGACTCGTAAAAAGCAAACATTGTAGGACTTTTCAATCATAACAGGACCGAACCACTCCTTCCTAGGTTTCATTAGAAATACTCCAACGGACTCATCTGAAGGATGAGCTTACATGACAAGCATATGTTATCCTTCTGAAGCTTGCATAAAAATAAGGAGGCACTTTCTAGTAATGGTGGGGGGGAATTGGAAAGAAACCTTGTTTTATGTATTACAAAAAGGTAGTATGTTGCTCTTGAACATGATACTCCATCATTTTGGTGTCTAGGTTGGGAAATCCATTTGTCTCTCAACTAATCACACCTCATTGAAAGCCTTCATTTTCATTTGGGTTTTATTTTTGAGTCAAATGTTTCCAGATAAAAATGTTGTGGTTTCAATATGTTCAAGAGAATTCCAACCTCAGTCAAATTTCCTTGAAATTCATAGGCTTCAATCGCTTCGGCCATCCTTGAGTCAGTCTTGAATTACTTCAAACTATTCTTCAAAAATTGACATTAGTTTCGTCTTGTAGGCCCTCCTACGATGGATCACTTCCTATCAACTTCAGTTCATTATCTAGGAAGTTTATCTAGAATCCTCCTTTAGTACCTTGGATCTTGTATGCCTTGATGGAATCTTTCTCTCCTTTGACAACAGGTTCTCATCATTAACCATTGATCGAATGATTCTATGAGTGTTTTACTTCAAAATATTTAATCACACTTCATAGATTGTACTGGGGTACCTTGAGAACCATTTTTGTTATTGGTGTTTTCTCTCACATATGTTAACGATTCACATCATTGACTGGTAATCAGGTGGTTTCTACCATCTTCGACTTTGAGACATTCAATCACATGGTTGGATTCGTACTATGGATCAATAGAGATGAAGACGAAGACCCTGTATCTAGTTTCATCCATCCATGTTGCGTAGAGTTTTAAATATTCAAGATTGTAAATATGGATCCATATTTAATGGTTGTGTCCATACTATGTATATTGTTGACATGGATCTTTATATATTTCCATAGTGATTCTTTGAGATACTTTTACTCTGAGTATGGGAATGCCTACCTTAGTGATGATTATATGAAGATATTTTATTGTAACCCTTCATTGTTTGTTTCAGGTCTCCAACTATGGTCTCTAATCTGAACTTTGGCATGATAAAATGCTTCAGTCCGCAAACATCCTTTCTAACTTTTCACTTTAGGGGGGAATCTATTACATGTCATTTTGTCACCATATGGCAAATGACCATCGTTCCAAGCATTGGAGATCATTGAGGAGGATTGGAGATAATTAGGAAGAGGCTTACATCATCAAGGCTAAGGTTTTATTTCTCCTTCTTGTTAAATGTTAATACAAGCAGTTGTTTCTTTCCTGTTTGCACTTGTTATGATGCTTTTTGCAAAACTACTTGATATTTTGCATAGTTTATAATTGAACATTAGATTAATGTTATGATATGTGCAATGTTTCAAATTCCATTCACTCTGTGTTTGACTCTTTATCTACATCATTCTTTTATGTCTCGTTTGTTTCTGTTTATGCAGATATTCTATTGAAGTGGTGAGGAAGAGATTTTGAAAGCATTGAAAGGACATCTACAAGAATTTTGTAGAGAGGTAAGAGACTCTTTCACATTTTATATATCATATTTTAGTTGTAGATTAATGAAAGGTAGTAGCTACTTTTCCATTTGTTTCTAGATTTGTATTTGTATCTATGGAAATTTCGCTTTTATGCAAGATTGATTCATCGACCATAACAGAGATGCATGAAGAATCATGGTTGGTTAAATTAGCGATAGGAACAAACAGAAGGGTGATTCAATGGGTGAAATTGTGTGCATTAGAACTCAATGGTATCCCAACAACAACAAACCTCAATTTTCTTCCTTTGGGTGTGTAGAATATATTGTTGGGCATTGACTGGTTGTACAAGCATCGAACCAAAGTACATTATTATGAGAATTCTATTAAATTCCTAGATGATACTAGAGAGAGAAGATTGTTGCAAGGAAAAATTAAATCTACTTCAGTAAGAATGATCTCGGTTATGCAAGCCAAGAGAAGATACAAGAGGAGATGCACCCTATTTTTTATGCAAATATCCAATGATGTTGAAGCTAATAATAGTGTTGAGGAAAGTGTCAATGACATTTTGTCAAAATATCCCATTTTGAATAACTTCCAAGATGTTTTCCCTGGAGAGATACTTGGATTACCTCCCCATAGAGGTTTATACTTCTCCATCAAGTTGATGAAAGGGATAGCACCAACATCCACGGCACCATATAGGATAAGCATTATAGAGTTGGATGAATTGGAATTGTAGCTGAAGGATATGCTTAACAAGGGTTACATATGACCTAGTGTGTCCTTGTGGGGGGCACCAGTCTTGTTTGTAAAGAAAAAGGATGGTATTCTAAAGCTATGTATTCACTATAGGTATTTGAAAAATGTGACAATCAAAAACAAATATCACTTGCCATGAATCCATGGTCTATTCGATTAGTTAAGACGAGAAATATTCTTCTACAAGATCAATTTGAGGTCAGGATACCATCAAGTACACATCAAGGAGGAATATATCCACAAGACAACCTTCAGAACAAGGTATGGGCATTACGAGCTTTTGGTGGTGCTCTTTGGACTTATTAATTCCCCTCTAACCTTTATGTGCATGATGAACAATGTGTTATTCCCTTACTTGGATAAGTTTGTGATAGTGTTTTCGGATGACATTTTTTAATATTCCAAGACCAAGAAGGAATATTGAGAACATCTAGCCACAGTACTACAGTTACTAAGGGAACAAAAACTTTATGCAACGCTTAATAAATGTGAATTATTTCAATCACGGATCCGTTATTTGGGGCATATTGTCTCAAAAGAGGGAGTAGTGGTTAATCCTGAGAAGGTCAAGGCCAACATGGAATGGCCAACACCTAAGAATGTAGCTGAAGTTAGGTCGTTCGAGGGACTAATATACTATTATAGTAGATTCATTAATAATTTCTCCAGTATTGGTTGTTCAATTACTACCTTACAAAGGAAAGGAAAAAAATTTGAATGGACACTTGATTATGCAGCAAGTTTTGATAAGCTAAAGTAATTATTAACCAATGCACCAATACTAAGAATAATAGTTCCTGAAAAGTGTAACAGCCCTGGTGAAAACTCAGTGTAATAAAAGTTAATAAAGGAAAAATAATAACCACGGTTATGGAACACTTATTTCAAGCTCAATGTTGGGCAAAATATCCTAGTGGGTGTTCATTGTAGTTATTATGGCTAAGGAAATTGGAAAAGGCAATGGCAAAGGTTTTGGAAATGAAAAATGGATTTTTGGAAATTTATTTATGAAACTAATGGAAATTAGGAGAAAAGGAAGGTGAAAGGTCACAGGTTGCGTGTGAGGAGGAAAATGAAAGAAAATAATTGAAAATTGAATAAAATAGAGGCCTCCTTAATAAAAAGGATTTTGAGGATTAGTTGGTACCTTTTGTAACTGTAACCTTTGTTAGTTCATTTTTTGTGATCTCTCTCTAATATATCTCTCTCTCACTCTTGGAAACTTAGAGTCTTCTTGGAGCACTTTAGCATTAGATCAAGAAATAAAAGAAGGAAAAGGAAAGCAAGAATCATGTAAGGAAAAGCAAGATCAAGAGGCTACAACGGGATTCTTTGCAGGTATCAAGTTGCATGTATGATTTCCTTGCTAGTTTTGGAATGCATGGTTATGCATGTGTATTCTTGGTTTTTTTTGTTGTAATTAGCATGGGCTTTTCTAGGTGAGACAATTTTTTTCATCCTAGCCTTGCCATTTCCAGATAGACATGGTGTGATGGGTTATCATGATTTTTGTTGAGCTGGATTGTCGGATGTATTTGAAACTGAGTGTGGTGGTATCTGAAAGAAAGAACACATGAAATAGTAACCCTTGAACTATATTTTTGGTTGTGATGAAGCATGATTTTGTGTTTCCTCGATGGGCCTAGGAATCCTCGATTTTTGAATGACGGAATATATGGTAAATCATAGAGGTGGGTGCTCTCTCTCCATCAGGCCTAGGAATCCCAGGATGGGATTCACGATAAATCCTGGAGGGTGGAGTCTCGGTTATGGCCTAGTGATCCGGTGTGGATTGCGATAAATCCTAGAGACTATAGTATCGATTAGGGCCTAGTGATCTGTTGTGGATTGCAGTAAATCCTAAAGACTAGGAGACATGGAAATTCCTCACGGTGTAGGTGGAGAAATCCAGTGGCATCCATGCTTGTTTATGGCCCAGTGATCCGGTGGGGATTAGGGTAAATCGTGGCATGGTATGTTTATTGTTTATGGCCTAGTGATCGAATGAGTATTGTGATAAAGCATGGTTCTATTTATGAGGATGAAGTGGTTTAGCCTCAGGAATCCCTGGTTGATTTTTTCGATTTTGAGTCCCACATTCATTCTTGGAATATGGCATGGGGGTGATTGGTTTAAATAAATATTTGGTTCAGCCAATCTACATTTGGGTGGTTCGTGAAAGTCCCAAACCTAGTTGGATTTTGAATTCATTAATAAGAGTTCCTTCTTCTTGGTATTTCATGAGTAAATTTATTGGTTTATATGTGGATACTATGGTTGTTGTATCCTTATTATTTATGTTGGTTAAATGTTGGTTATGAGCTTGTTTTATGATAGTGATGATGTATGGATCTCATCATGTTTGGATTTGTAAATAAATGAAAAATGAATATATGACCTAATAGATGATAATGCCACTAATGTGATGAGGCATCGATGCTTCTTAGCGATTCTCAGATAATTATGAGACCTCTATGCTCATATTTGTTGTTATAACCTATAGAATGCATATTTTTTGACTTCATGTCTTTTATAAGTTTTGTAAGTTTCATGAGTTTTTTGGCAATGATTGATTCCTAGCCCTATAAAACATCTTAAATATTGTATTCTTTAGCATAAAGTTGGCAGAAAAAGGCTATAGTCACACTCAAGAAGGCTCATGGGAGTGACTGGGGCTCTCAATCGCTTGGAGGGCTTGGCAAGGGAGCGATTGGGGCTCTATGTCAGTGAAATGTATAGTTTCGTCAAGGGATGGTCACCTGGAAGGGTGGGTTTCCTTCTGAAGGTTTTGTAGCATGTGTGCAAAGTCATATTGATTGTGTTGTGTTGGTTCCACTTCCTTAACTGTACTTGGGGAGATGAATCAGATAGTAGTAGCCTCTTGTCACATGTTTTCCCCAGTGGACCAGTTAACTTGGGTAAATGTGGGAGGAGGGTGTTACAAAGTGGTATCAGAACCAAGTTCAACACTTAGACTGGATGAGAAGAATGTGTTTGTTATCCATACATGTAAGTTTCATATGTTCTCCTTATGCTTGTGGTTTATGTGCTTGCTTCATATGCATAGTGTTGTTCATAGTTGAAGTGGTGTCTCCATGTAGAATTTAGTGATGTTTCTTGATGGGATTTTTTTTTTCATGAGTGTATGTCGATTATGAATTTGTTATGCATGTCAGTGTCTATAGGTTGTTGTGCATGCGTTGTTATGGATATGTTTATGCATGCATAATAGGTTATATATGCATTATGAGGTCATTATATGTAGTTATTTCATCATGATTTTGTAGATAAGATATGATGTTGATATGTTGGCTAAGATAGAGCAGTAGATGCTGACTATTAGGGCGAGGTTGCATCACCAGACTTTGGGGTAAGAGAAGATCATCATACAATTATTGGGTGTTTGGCATGTAGGTATGTTAATTAATGTATGGTTATATGCATTAGGGTTATATACATGTTTTCCATTCTATTTTTGTTGTGGTTACATGCATGGTAGATGCTAGTTTATTAGTGTAGTCATATGCACATGTGTTAGGTAGTCATGAATGATAGTAAATTGTTGTTGTATACATTGTGGTCATATACCTGATGATTATGGTCATTTCCTTTAAGTTCTTGATGTTATATGTATCATACTAACTTGGATGGGCATATGAAGATGGTTATAGCTATGATATTCAGATATGAGCTGACATATTTTTGATATTGTGTTGTACCAATCTAGACTAACTGTGCATATTTGATTTGTATGTATGAATGAAAATTATTTATGAGTTTATGATGTGAACATGTTATGTAGTTATTTTTATGGATATCATGACCTTGTTAAAACTTGTCATTGATTACAAGACTAAACCTACTAATCCTAAAAAACCTTTTACCCTAATCCCTTAAATAAAACCCTAACTCAAGTTCTATCCTAATCTCTACCCTTTCTAAGAAACCCTAACCCAAACCCTATCTCTATTAAATTCCTATTCCTAATTTTAATAAAACCCTAATTTCTAATAACCCTAAATCCCTAATTCTATTCCTATTCCTAATTTTTATAAAATCGTAACTTCTAATAACCCTAAATCCATAATTTTATTCCTATTACTTTATATCCTTTTTACTTACTACCATATTAAAAATTCCTTCCTAATCCTTTGATATTGGCTATCAAAAACTATAATAAATAAAAAAATGACTCAATGTTTGTATGTCGGCCCCAACATTACAAGAAGGCCCACTACTATTATAACGCTTCCACTCATGGAATTTGTATAAAGGCGAGGAGATTCATCTCGGCTTAGGACAGGTATCTCGGTCATTGGTCAATAGAAGGAGAAGTGAAAATCCAAAGTTCACATCTCGTAAACTTGAGGAATAAGGACAAGAAGAAAGCGAAGAACATAGAGTTTTGATTCAGACCTTTTGGTGAGATTGCAGTGAACCTTGGGAAATTTTGTATGTTTTCTCAGATTTATTGGTGACGAGGGAGTGTGGTGAACTGTGGCAATATTTTATATTTTTTTCAACCTGTTGGAGACTAAAAATCACAGAAGACTTGTTACAAAGCGTCTACAAAATTTGCAATGATTTTCTTTCAAGCTTTCAATGAAGCATTACAAGAATACTAAAGTTCACATCTCGTGAACTGAAGGATCGGATGGGCCAAAATTCATTAAAATTCATTTCCATGTTGCCAAAGAAGCATGATCTATGGTTGAATTCATTTTCCAAATGAATTGTGTCGCAAATCCTTTTTTATTTAAATTTGTAAAGACTCAAGGTTGCGTCTTGTAGATTTGATTCATTAAGAACAAGTATGTTTGTAATTACAGATGTGTTAGCAGTAACCGAGTTGCAATAATTGTGACATGTGGGAAATCTATTCAATAAAGAAATATTTTTTTGGACCTGTACATTTTTAGCAGTTCTGTCGAAGGCTCGACACAAAAGAAAAATTCAGTTACCAGTTAAAAAAATTATAACCTGTTTATAATTACTCAGACCAGTAACCTTTTTGAGACTTGTTTGGAAGTCATTCAGATCAAATACACAAGACTTGAGGAAGCATTTTGAACACGTGCATATTTGGAGACTAATGCTAACTTATTGATTTTGCATTAGAGGTTGTAATATTTTGTAAAAAATATGTCCTAGGGTTGGAGCCCTGCAAGGTTTCCTTTATTATATTTGGATTAGTGTCCTTAAGGTTGGAGCCCTAAAATATTTTTTTTGGTTTGGGATTGGTGTCCTTAAGGTTGGATCCATAAAAAATTATTTTACAAGTTGGAGCTTGTGACCATTGTAAGAGGATTGGTGTCTTCGACACTTTTCAATAAAGTTCCTTTTATTTATTTTTTGGTTCTAATTGTGAAAAAATCATAACTGGCTAATAATAAAAATTGAATGAAATGTTGATTCACCCCCCTCTCAGTATTTCAACAGACCTTATTTATGTTTGATTTGATGTGTTGTGAAGTTATATCATGCTAATCTAGATTGATTGTGCAGAAAAGATAGCCTCCCCTAAGACACATTAAGGTATGAGTTTTCTTATGTCGTATACTTGGTGCTTGACTATTTATTATGTCGTCTATTTGGTGTTTGAGTGTTTGGTGTCTATTATGTCGTCTAGTTTATTTATCTTTCATGGTAAGTTTATAGTTTGTTTGAATGTTAGATTAGTTGCTTGATATGAGTTTGTATCTATAAGATTGCATCAAGGAATGATCTTGTTTTGAGATGGTTGCACTGCACATATGTGTTGAGACAGATGATATGTACTTGACTGTAATTGGGTGCTAGTTGTTGTATTATGATTAAATATTGTGAGTTGGTTCTTGATTATGACATGGTTGTTAATCATGGTAAAGGTTGATTTCAATTAATAGACATGATGTATTGATCTTTGAAACGTGTGACTGACATGTGTGAGAAATTGCATGGTAACATGCTTGGTATTAGCGTGGAAGGTTAATAGTTAATGCATTTATATAACTAACAGTTGGGTGATTTGATAGTACATATTAAAACTCGATTGCAGCAAGGTAAATGGTAAAAGAAAGGAATTGGGTAAAATTTCTTTTGGCTATGTTTGGAAACGCCCAAACGAATGAGTGTTTTGAATACAGGGAGTATTCTTAACTTGTATTTTGTCTGACATTATGTGGATATATGTGGATATATGTTATATTCATGAACATGTATTTGACAGGTATATCAGCCAGTTTCTAGTTATATTTGGATTCGTGAAGGGAATTGGAGTCCCTTCAGAGATGGAATGGATGTGTTTAGTTACAAGGCAACATGCTTGGTACAACAAGGTGAGGTAACTATTATATTGTTGTGTTTATTTATACACTGAAAATTATGTGTTTGTGGCAGTATGATGCAGTGGATTGCATGGAAAAAGAGACTATTGTGAAATCTTGAAGAAGGCTCAAGTTGAATCTCCCTTAGATGCATTGGGAACCCATGGGGTTGAGTCATGGTGTTTGTTGGGAATTTTGTTCCTTTGGTATTTTGTGATTAGTTTGAGCTTGATTTATGGGTTTGATTGTGTCTAGTGCAAGGTCTTGCCACTTTGTTTCTGGTGTCATGTTGTTGTTTGTTTTTCATGTTTTTCTTCTTGTTGGTTTTTCTTGTTCTTTCCCATTATGTTTTGAGGGTCTTGGGAATTATTTTTGGAAAGAGGAAGTTAATGGAGCTTGGGGAGAGTTGAATCAAACTCCACATGTAATATAATACCCAAATGAAGCCAGATGCATGAGTAAACGGCAGTTGAAGGTAAGAGTATGACCATCGGTTGGATTGGTTGGGTTCATTGGTGTAAATGGATAGTGGCAGTATAGTCATGAGAAACGTAATCAAGAAAGGTAAGGTAAATATATTTGAGTCGTCAGATGCCTTGGATATGTTGGGAAATATTGTTATTAATGTTTTGCATGACTATGCACAGATAAAGGAAGTTCTCTTAACCTTTACCTTATGCTATTTGGTAATTATGTTGTGATCATGATTTTGTTGATGTTCATATATGTATACGAGTATGTATGTATTTCATTGTCTGACAAGGTCATCAAAAATCATGATTGTTTAATGCTAATTCTTATATGTATGTATGTCATTGTCTAACAAGATCATGATTGTTTTATGCTAATGTTTATATATATGTGTGTATCTATGTATCTATGTCATTTTCTAACAAGGTTTTCATGGATCATTCTTGTGGAGGAATGATTGCTTATGCATGTGAATGGCATGAAAGAGATTCCTGGTCTTATGGGAAATTAAGTGGGAAGAGTAGTCCTGAAAATTTTATGAGGTAAGTATCATGTGGATATGATTTGATATTATGTGTTTATACTATGCCTATGTTTTGGATAGGTAATTCTAAGAGATACATCAATAGAATGAAAAAATGTGATCTGCGACACGCTAGGATAAGCATGGATGGCAAAGAAACACTAGCAGAAAGGTTGCTTGATAGAGACAATGTGGTTTTGGATGTGTAGTGCTAATGTTGTGTATATGTTATACATGTTTCCCCTATGATGTTGTGTGCATGCGGTGTTGTGTATTGTGTACATTTTTTTTATGCAATGCTATGTATAGATAGTGTTGTGCACATGTTGTTTATGCAGTGCTATGTACATATGGTGTTGTGTGCTTGTTGTTTATGCAATGCTATGTACATATGGTATTGTGCGCATGTTGGATATGTGTTGTTGTGTACATATGGTGTTGTGTGCATGTTGGATATGTGGTGTTGTGTACATATGGTGCTTTGTGCATGTTGCATATGTGGTGTTGTGTACATATGGCATGGTGTGCATGTTGTACATATGGTGCTATGTACATATTGTAGAAAATCCATGTAGATTAAACTAATAATTGTAATATGATAAAACATTATATTTGAATCTACTCTACCAATTGTGGAAACCAATTATGATCGCATAATCACATGAACAAGAAAGAGAGAATTTCAATCGCACAACACAAATATTTATCTAGGGAAAGCCTCGACTAAAAACCACATTATCTGTATACTACATAAGTCAAATAATATGAGTACAATACAATACTTCTCTCAGGCTTGAGATCTATATGCACTATCTATGTCTGTCTTATTGATTCCTAGGCAAGTTTGGTTCAATTATTAACTAATTTCTTGTCCTCGGGATTCCCTATTTCCTTGCACAAATTCCTTGAGAATTAGGCCCCTATTAACAAGGAAATTCCCCAATAATGATTGCACAATACATAAAATCTCTTCCTTTGACTCCATGCACCACCTATACATTTTTCTGATTATACAACAAATAGTACACTTCCCTTTAACTCCAATATCAATTGGGTCTTTCTCAGAACTAACATGCATGAGTTATTTATGAGTGAATTATCAATTATTTGATTCATCATTGCATGTGAATTAAATATAATTTAATTCACTTGACCTCTCATTAGTTCCTCCATCAGTTAGAACTAGTTAAACTGATTTTAACTCAAATAAATTAAGTTAATTAATTACAACTCAAAATAAACTCAACAAGGGCTCCTAAAAAGTAGGATACACTCTACATGCCTCTAGTTTGAACCTCAATTCGAAATAACTAAACTAACTAAGTCTTCCTAACTTATTTAACTCATACAAGTTGTCATGTGATGTGGAATTACAATTTAATTCTAATTTAATTAAGGGAAAATTAAATTAGAAGTCTATTCTTGTTGTCATTTTCAATATTCCTTGTTGCAAATTTCAACACTCCCTCTCAACAAGAAAGGAATTCAACTCTATCTCAATCTGGTACCTTTGGAATGTTCTACATGCAACACTTCTCTCTAATGTTGTTGCTACTACAACTTCTAAAACTAAAAAGCATCCAAATTGAATCAATTGTTATCAATATGTTTCATCTGTCACCAGAGTCTCTGACTTCTACTTGATACTGCACTGTCTACTGAAAACTTTGCGATTTTTCTAACTCTGCATTTTTCCATCTGCATTGCTTCCAACTATGCTTTGCACTCCCCAGTATCTGAACGTTGTTAGTCTCTATATTTTTCACTCAGACATCTAACCACATCAACTGCCACTAATCTATCCTTCTATTGTGTATTGTGGGCCCCCATATCAAGGTAATGATCCATGAGACAAGACATCTCAATGGACCCTGCCCAAATTTTTGCACTCTTGGGAATATTACTTCACATCGCCCCACCTCTCACCTGGAAGTATGATTGCATGTGCTCCCTCTGCCCACTTGGCTCAAAATTCCCCCCTACCAGAGTTCTCTGCTTGAGTGGATGCCTCCACTCAATTTTTTGTTTGCTTCTCTTATTGTGGTTGCTCCATAAATTTATGAGGCTTCTTCTAAGGTTGCATGTTGAGAGGAAATTAATGTTCCCTCTCAACCACCAAGTATCTAACCTTTTCCTTGCTCCTCAAATCTTTGCATGCATCTTCAACCTCGAGAGAATATAGGTTATTGACTCGCACACCGATATACTTCACCCATCTGTGAGTCTGAGAGGGGAGTCTGACTCCCTCTGAAAGGTAACAGTACCAATACCGGTCGTGATATATCTCCCATCATCTCCAAACTCTATGTTATGCTTGAGGTCTTTCTCCTCCAAGTCACTTAAGAGATATTTATTCCCCGTCATATGGAATGAGGAACCATTGTCGAGATACCATGTGCTTCCCATTATTGGGCTTTCCATGCATTCAATCAGAGTAAAATCAAACTCAATTTTGAAGCTAGAGCTTCACTTGCTGCTACAACTGCAGGCTCCTTCTTTCTTGCCTTCCTCTGTAGAAATTTCGTGGCATATTTCCGAAACTCGTGACATTGAAAACACTTGATGTTGGATTAGTATTTCTTTCCCTCTTTTCCTTGGGACTTCTTTCCCTTGGCTTTCTTTCCTTTCATGACTAATGTAAATTATTCTTCAAATTATTTGTAAGAGGTATCATCTCTGGTGTTCCTCATAATCTCTTCCTACACCAAATTCGGACCATAATCGCTCCCACTTTGGTAGCTTCTCCCTCCCATTTACCAAATCCCGGTAGTTGTGCCATCTTTTGGAAATTCCTAGAAGTGCTAGGCTTACCACATCATCCTCAGCAACGGTAACACCAACACTTCCAAGCTCATCCTGACATAGGGTGAACTTGGTCAAGTACTGTGGTATTGTGTCACCCTTCTCAAAATTTATTTTTTTGAGCTTGTCCTTCAGTGCCAGCTTCCTGTGGTCATTGTTGTTTTGAAAAAAAAATTCTAAGGCCTTCCACATGGCATATGGAATTTCCTTTCCATGGAGGTTCAATACAATATGATCTTGAACTCCTTCCAATATAAGTCTTCTTTCCTTTTCTACGTTCTTCTTCCATGCCACTAGATCTTGAGCATCTACTGCTACAGGCTTATAAATATCATTGTCTATGAATTATTTCAGCCCATTTTCTTCCAACACTTCTTCCATCCAATCCTTCCAAGCTATGTAATTTGAACTACCCTCAAGGGCATATTCGAGTCTCAATCCAGAGAAAGACATCTTGATCCTGCAGCTGGTCCTAAAGAGTAGATCTGCAAATCGATTCACCTTATCAGAAAAAACTCATATTCTTCTCTTCTATAGTGATTCCTGCTCTAATACCATGTATAAAATCCAAGTATATTCAACTTATAATTGTAATATGCTAAAACATTATACTTGAATATACTCTACCAATTGCAGAAATAAATTATGATCGCATAATCACATGAACAAGAAACAGAAAGAATTTCAATCACACAATGCAAAGATTTATTTGCGGAAATCCTCAGCTAAAAAACCCGCTATATATATATTTCATAAGTCAAATAATATGAGAACAATACAACACTTCTCTTAGGATTGAGAGCTCTTTTCACTATCTCTGTCTATCTCATTTATTCCTAGGCAAGATTGGTTCAATACTAAACCAATTTCTTGGCCTGAGGAATCCCTATTTCCTTATGAATTTTCCTTGTGAATTAGGCCCCTATTAACAAGGAAATTACCCAATAATGATTGTGCAATACATCAAGGCTCTTCCTCTGACTCCATGCACCACTTGTACAATTTTCCGATTATACAACTCTTATTATACTTCCCTTTAACTCCAATCTCAACTAGGTATTTCACAGAACTGAAATGCATGAGCTATTTATGAGTGAATTATCAGTTATCTAATTGATCACTGCATGTGAATTAAATATAATTTAATTCACTTGACCTCTTACTAGTTCCTCCATCAATTAGAACTAGTTAAACTAATTTTAACTCAAATAAATTAAGTTAATTAATTACAACTCAAAATAAACTCAACCAGGGCTCCTAAAAAGTAGGAGACACTCTACATGCCTCTAATTTGACCCTAGACTCGAATTAACTGAACTAACTAAGTCTTCCTAACTTATTTAACTCGTACAAGTTGTCATGTGATGTGGAATTACAATTTCCTTCTAATTTAATTAAGGGAAAAATAAATTAGAATCCTCTTCTTGTTGCCATTTTCAATCTTTCTTGTTTCAAATTTCAACACATATGGTGTTGTGTGCATGATTTTGCATGTGGTTATGTGTGCATGTGGTGTTGTGTACATGTTGTACATGTGGTGTTTTGTACATGTCATGCATGTGTCGTTGTGTACATGTGGTGTCATGTACATGTCTTTCATGTGGTGTTGAGTACATGTGGGATTATGTACGCATTGTACAGGTGGTGTGGTGTACATGTGGCTTTATGCAGATGGTGTCATGTACATGTGGTGTTGTGTACATTTTTTCTACGTGGTGTTGTGTAGAGGTGGTACTGTGTAAATGTTGTACATGTGGTATTGTATGCATGTCATACATGTTGCATTGTGTACATGTGGTATTACGTATGTGCATCGTGTAGTTGTGGTATCATGACATTTCTATTTGTTGTGTTGTACACTGGGTGTAGGTATATGTATTTTGTTGTGTTGTACATTGGGTTTATGTGTATGTGTCATGTTTTATATCAAGTGTAGGTGTATGTATTGTATGTGTTGTAAATCGGGTGTAGGTGTATGTGTCGTCATGCATATTAGGTTTAGGTATATGTATTGTGTGGTATCATACATTGTGTGTGGATGTATGTGTTGTGATGTACATTGTGTATGTGTACATGATTGAAGAAAATACAAAGGCATTGGGTGTTTTCCGGGTCTAGCAACCAATCCAGTGTGTGTACAGAAAGAACAAAGGCAAAAGTATGGACCGATGAAGGATAAGTATCAGTGTTTTATTTCAGTTTTATTATGCATGTGATCTATGATTCTGACTTATGGTGGTTACATGTGATTTATGAGTATGGTTTATGATGATTGCATGTGATTCATGATTTTGACCTATGATGGTTGTGTTTTGAGCTAACCAGATGTGATATGTTTATACATCATGATTTGATCAAATGGCTAGTTTCACTTGTTGTGATAGGAAATAAACAAGATTGCAAGTGTACCTTATTGATGAGCTACAAATGAGGTATGATTTGGAGATATTTCAATTTATTTTGAATCTAATGTAAATTATGTTTTGGTACAGGAAATCATGAAATTCCCGGTTTGGGATGGCTGAAAACAATTGCAAGAATTCGCAGTGTCAGTGAAAGGAATTGGAACAAGCAGTAATGTGTTGGTAAAGTGCTTCAGGTGTAGGTCCATTGTGGGACACTGGTACCCAATAGTGTTCATTGATTCCCATGAGCATGTTATGACCGGTATGATGGTTTTGAGGCAATGATATTCCTTGGTTTTTGGATCTTTCGATGCAAAGAAACCTTGCCAAGGGAGGGGTCGGCCGAGGGACTGTATAGCATAGAAGGATATGCCTGCGAAACTTGGAAGGTGTGTGACTACATGGAAGGTGGTGACTAGATTCTCTGAGGAACTGTGTAGCAGAGAAGGAAAGGTCATGGATGGATTTTTTTTGGTCATTATAATTTCCAGATTGAATAAGATGCACATTGGAAGTGTGCCCTTGAACAATGAGCCGGAAAATGTTCACTGAGAGGACAAGTGACACAGGATTGTAGCTTTGGACATTGGTTGCAGCTTTGACTTTAGCAGTGGATTTTGGACTTCCTAAGAAATAGGTGCATCCTGGTATTACTTTGAGGGTGGAGGTGTGAGCCTCTCAATTCCATTGTTTTAGATACAGGAATTGTATCCTTTTATTTGTTGGTTGAGCAAATATGCATATGTGTATATGTGTATATTATTGTAAATATTGTATAGAGCTATATTTATAAAGGTCCATAAACATTATGGTTATTTGTTGGTTGAAGCAAATGTGGATGAGTATATGTGGTTGTTATTGTAAATACCGTAATGAGTTGTGTTATAAAGCTCCTGTAAATGGTATGATTGTCATGTTTTCATCAGGTGGTCATTGTAAATACTACAATGAGTTATGTTGTAAATTTCCATGGGTAGTATGTTTTTCTTTCAGCAGTTGTTGGTTTATAGGTGTCATTGAACACCGAGGATGGTGTTCCCCCAAGGGGGAGGGTTCTGTAACATCCCTAGTGAAAAATCCATGTAATAAAAGTCAATAAAGTAAAAATAATAACCATGGTTATGGGAAACTTATTCCAAGTTGAATGTTAGGTAAAACATCCTAGTGGTTGTTCATTTTGGTTATTATAGCTAAGGAAATTAGCAAAGGAAATGGCAAAGGATTTGGAAAGGCAAGATGGCATTTTTGGCGATTTATTTAAGAAAATAATTGAAATTAGGAGAAAAGGAAGGTGAAAGGTCACAAGTTGCATATGAGGAGGAAAATAATGGAAAATTGAAAAAAATAGAGGCCTCATTAATAAAAAGGATTATGAGGATCAGTTGGTACCTTTTGTTAGTTCAGTTTTGGAGCTCTCTCTCTATTCTCTCTCACACACATTCTTGGACACTTAGATTTTGCTTGTACCACTTTAGCATTGGATCAATAAATCAAAGAAGGAAAAGGAAAGAAATAATCAAGCAAGGAAGAGCATAATCAAGCAGCTACAGTGCGATTATTTGCAGGTATCGTGTTGCATGTATGATTTTGTTACTAGTTGTGGCATGCATGGTATGCATTTGTATGATTGGTTCTCTTATTGTCATTTGCATTGGTTTTTCCATGTGAGACAGTTTTTTTCATCCTAGCCTTTCCATTTCTGGATAGCCATGGTGTGATGGGTTCTCATGATTTTGGTTGAGTAGGATTTTCAGATAGATTCGAAATTGAGTGAGGTGGTCTCTGAAAAAAATAACACATGGCCTGGGAACCCCTGAACCGGACTGTGGGTTGCGGTAAAGTCAGATTTTTTTTTGCCTCAATAGGCCTAGGAATCCTTGATCAATCAATGATGGGATATATATTAAAGCCTAGAGGTGGGTGCTCTCCATCAGGCCTAGGAATCCCGGGATGGGATATACGGTAAATCCTGGAGAGTGGAGTCTCGGTTAGGGACTAGTGATCTGGTGTGGATTGCAGTAAAGCCCAGAGAATGGAGTCTTGGTTAGGGCCTAGTGATCCTGTGTGGATTTTGATAAATCCTAGAGACTGGGAGACATGAAAATTCCTCACGTTGTAGCTGGAGAAATATGGTGGCATGCATGCTTGTTTATGGCCTAGTGATATGGAGGGGATTATAGTAAAGCCTAGTATGGTATGTTTATTTTTTATGGCCTAGTTATTTGGTGAGGATTGTGGTAAAGCCTGGTTCTATTGATGAGGGTGAGGTGGTTTAGCCTCGGGAAGCCCTAGTTGATTTTGTTTGTTTTGAATCCCACATTCATGCTTTGAATATGGCATGGGGGTGACTGGATGAAAGAAATATTTGGTTCATCTAATCTACGGTCGGGTGGTTCGTGGAAGTCCAAAACCTGGTTGGATTTTGCATTAATTAATAAGAGTTCCTTATTCTTGGTATTTCATGAGTAAATGCACTGGTTTATATGTGGATTATATGGTTATTGTATCCTTATTATTTTTGTTGGTTATATGTTGGTTATGATTTTTTTTTATGACAATGATGATGTATGGCTCTCATCATGTTTTGATTTGTAAATGAATGAACAATGAATATATGACCCAATAGATTTTAATGCAGCTAATGTGATGAGGTATCAATGCTTCTTAGTGATTCTCAGATAAGTATGAGACCTATATGCTCATATATGTTGTTATAGCCTGTAGAATGCATATTTGTGATATGTTTGAAAAAAAATTTGTTATGACTGGAAGGGGTCTCATTGGGTCTTTGATCAAGCTTTTTATTGAAATATTTTCCTCATGTATTTTATGAGTTCCGGAATTTTCATGAGTTTTTGGGCAATGATTAGGTCCTAGCCCTATAAAATAGCCTTAGATCTCGTAGTCGTTGGAACAACACTGGAAGAAAAAGGCTACAGTTGCACTCAGCCATGATCATGGGAGCGACAAGGGCTCTCAGTCACTTGGAGGGCTTGGCAAGGGAGTGACTGGGGTTCTAGGTCAGTGAAATGTTGAATTTCCTTAGGGGTTGGTCACGTGGAAGGGTGGATTTCCTCCTGAAGGTTTTGTATCATGTGCGTCAGGTCATATTAATGTGTTGTGCCAGTTCCTCTTCCTCAAATATAGTTTGGGATTTTAATCATATCATAGTAGCCTCTCATCACATGTTTACCCCAGCGGACCAGTTAACTTGGGTAAATGTGGGCAAAGGGTGTTACAAAAAGGATTTCATGGTATGCACGGATGCCTGCAAGTGTTGAAGAATGTAGCTAGTGTCGGTCTTCATAATTGTATTTGTCAAAAGAAAATAAAAAGAAATTTTATTGTAAACGGAAAATAATTTTTAAAGCATGGGTTTCATGCTCTTTTATTTATTTTCTAGGTCATAACCTCCATTGAAGGCTTCAGGTTTTGTCAAATTTCAAAAGATTCTTTGTCACATTTATTAGACCCTTCTTAGGAATTTGTATCATGTAAAGAAATTTATTTTGAGTCAAAAATAGTCATTTTATCCTTCCTCACCAAGTCATCCCTGTCCTGGAGAGGTTGGCCCAGTTAAAGGGAATTCGACCTTGTGGAAGTAGTATATAGGGAGAAAATTAGACTCATTTGGTACACACACTCAAAAAGTTCGATCTACAACAGAAAGAGGACGAAAAAGAGAGTGAATTGCAAGAGAAGAAGACATAATTCAAGGAAGAGGCTAAATTGAAGTTTGGAACATCTCTCTCTCTCACACGTGCCAGTTTTCTAGGGTTTCTTGGCAAGTTGCAGGGGCCGAAATTTTTGTAATAACCACAAGTCTGAAATTCTATAGTTGGGGGGTTGAAATTCTTGATTGAAGTAGTATTTGAGGAGATGAAACTTAGATAATTTGGCAGATTTTGTCTACATAAATGAAGGTATGACTTGGTGATTGAAGGAAGTATTTTTCTAGGTCAAAAAGGTCTTGTTTTGTCTCAATTTTATTTGAATCTACTAGTGGAAAATTTTGAATGGGTTTTCTCCTTCTTAGGGGTTTTAGCCCTGGATGAGTTCCTACTTCTAGTGTCACTGATATTCATGTTTTGATTTGATAATTGCTTTATGAGAAGATGATAAATAAGAACATAAAGAAATATAATAAGAATATAATAATATCACAAGTAATTGTCAACATAATAAAATATTTATGCCTTTCTGGTTTTCTAACATGGTATTAGAGCTAAGGTAAAGGAAGAGAAGGAAAAATTCCGCTTGAATATCTATTGAAGGGTCGAGAAAAGTTTGAAAGAAGTTAATAAGGAGTAGAAAAAAGCCTATTATCTAATAAGGGAGACATTTTAAAATCTATGGCAACTTCAATGAAGAAAAAAACAAGCTAGAAGGAACCTCCAACTATAGAGCGAGGAAGAAGGTGATATATATCATCCTTGCAAAACATAAAGTATTGGATTTTTTTTAAGGTAAGGTTAAGGAGTCCACAGATGATGCAGGAAAATAAATATACAAGTAAAAAAATATCCTGGGTATGAATCTAATTGTATATGGAGTGAAGGACAATGTAATTCCCTATATATCCAATATAAACACTTGTATGAGTCTCTCTCCAATTTATTTACTATCAATAACATTAAAGTTGTAGTTAGTCTCAAGAATGAACTAATAATAATAAAAATGATAAAAGATGATATTATACCCTCCTATTTTGTAATAATCTCCAAAATAAGAGATGAGCTCCAAGCTATCGATGAAGTCATACCAGATTAAGAACTTGAGATTGTTACGCTAATAGACTACCAAGATCTTGGAGTTCCTTTGCATCAGGTGTTAATATTTGGAAAGAAACACCATCTTTTGAAGAAATATGGAATGCATGAAGTCAAAAAGAATCTCACGTCTCATTAACAAACAATAAAAAGGAAGATGAAGAGAACACCACATCCAATGCATATTTTTCTCGGTACAATAAAAAGAGAGGAAACAAGAATTTTAAAGGACCAAAGAAGAATATTGACTTATCTAAAGTAGATTGCTATCATCGGCATACTATGGGATGTTATAAGAATCAATGTCCTAAAAATCCTAACAACAAGGACAATAAAAGAGAAAGAGATCATGCCACAGTTGGAGATGAAACTCCACCTAAGAAGAACAAGACGAAAGAGTCTGAAATCAAAGACTTATATTATTAGGTATATTACATATCCTCCTATATCATATACTATTGTTTTAAATTTTCTTTTATACTTTTATTTCTAGATTTCATAGATCTAATATGTCTTGTTAGAAATTCTTGACTTTGTTTTTTATAAGTTGTAGGTGTCCCTCAGAAAAATTGGATCAAGAGGGATTCTTCACCATTTTAAAAAATTATAAGTATATTATTCCTTGTTTCCTCTTTCATGTTTGATTTTCTCCCCACATCGAAATCTATTTGTATTTCATACTCATAATATTTTCTTTGGTAGGAAATCTCATAGGAATAAACAAGGATTATGGAGGAAACTTTAAAGAAATACTTGAATCATGAGAGAAGCTTTGTTGCAAAGGAAACCCTTCAGAGAAGATGATATCCTACAAGGTTTTTTAAATAACAACTCAATGTATGTTTAATTTGCTGCAAATATTCATTTTACAAGAAGGTATGATTATTCTTTATTTGTAATTTTCTTTGTATTACTAACTCTGTAGTGTCTAGGGTTTTGAATCATAAATATTCTTTTCAGGGTGATTAATCTCTAGATTGAATCTACCCTTGTCATATTATCTCTTTCCATTTTTTCATTTTGGTGAAACCCTAACTCCTAGGGTTCAGTATAAAACCCTAGCCTATTGATGCTTAGGGTATGTTGTCTATAGCAATAAAACCATAGTCTACTTAGGGTTTGTTAATAAAAGTCTAGAACATATGATTAAATCCATATTTATTAATGATTACAGTTTGTTGATATAGAACACTAACCTTTTAGGGTTTGTTGTTAATGTATGGATAAAACCCTACATTTTAGGGTTTGATAAATTAGGTTTTATGAAAAAATCCTTGCTATAAGCAATGTAAGATCCTAGGAATAAAACCATAGATGTATGTAATTTTGTATGGTCGAAACTTTAGCCTAGTAAAATTTTTGTATATCTAATTTTGGAATTTTATACATGTATCTAAGGATTGATATAATAAAATAGTAATGAAACCCTAGATATGAATTTATAGTATGCTAACTTGATTGTTGATATCATTTTATTGATGAAATCTAGGGTTTGTAACAAAACCCTAGTAGTACTTGACCAGATATTCTAGGGCATAATATTAAATATGTAAAGGTCTATGATTGGATCGTTAACTTGATTTAGACTTCAAGTCCCAATGATGGAATCTAGGGTTTGTGACAAAGTCCCTAGCAAGTTGTTGTTGATTGTGAACCTAAATAGGTTTAGGTTTTCAATGTCTAAAGCTTGATAATTTTGATATGACATGATAACCCTATAATGATCATAGTTGACTCCATGCTTCTCTATGTTTGTATTTCGCTATACTTGTTGTTGAATATTTGTAGGTACATAATCTTCAAGATGTTGAAGATATTTCATAATTGAAGATGACTTGATCATAATGATGAACATGATAGATAAAGGAAGTTGTAATAATGATGATGAGTAGATGACCCCGGATGAATAAATAAATGAAGCTTTGAAAGGTTGAAGTTTCTCTGATGATATAAATGAATTTGTTGATCTCCCTAAAGTTGAGAGGGAGCTTGGATGAAAGAAAATATATGTATCCCCAATGGAGAGGGAGGGAATATTGTGACAGTTATATTGAAAGAACTTGAAGAAAGAATCAGGGAATGACTAAAAGCACTAAATATCATTAATCATGAGTTATATTCATAAATTTGTAAATGAGAATTGAATGTTTTGGAAGAAAGTGTTGAGGTTGAGTTTGGTGTGGCTATTGAAGAAAGATGCTTCCGGTGAAATGTGTTTTGATAATATGATGATGATCTAAGCAACATCAAAATGATTAAGGACCTCAAAGGTCTGTTCTATATATATATATTGAAAGGTTATTACTAATTTGGGTTGTGATTGTGTGAGATCTCTCCATAAGAAAGTTGAACATCTTGGAAACATGCTTGGAGTGGTGGATATATCTAATTTAGTTGATAGGGAGTGATGAAGCATATTGGGATGACAAGATGCTTGGGAGGAAATGATTCAGGTGGCTCCAGAGACCCACACAGGACAAAGAGGTCTTATGAAAGATCAAAAATCAAAGTGACAGAAACATGGCAAACATAGTTTCAAGTTGAATATCTCTTCGTCATGATCGCAATGGTGTGAACAGTTCGTCAAACTGAGTTTGTATGAGAAATTTTATATGTTTGAGAAGGAATTCTCGACAATTTTCATGGACTTACATGTTCATCTTCTAAACCACCTAGTATATGAGGTTGAATTAGTCGGGGTGGTTTCTTGTCATTGGATGTTCTTCTTAGAGAGGTACATGAAGAAATTGAAAGGTTTTGTTTGACAAACGGAAAAACCCGAGGGGTCTATGGCAGAGGGGTACATATCGTATGAGTCTTTCTATTATACCAGTGAGTACATCAAGCACATCAACAACAAACCAAGTGTGGTGATTTGGGATGATGAAAGGGATGAAGACAAAAGAGAAGGGGAGTTGCTCCAAACAAGTGGAAAAAAGTGCTTGATAAAGAGTAAGCGACTTATAATTTTTCAAATTTACAAAAAGTAATTAATATTCATGTTGAACTTCAATATAATGTATATTTTGATCTCTAAGTACTATATAATGTTGTTTTGACTTCATCAGCGAATGCAGAAATTGAAGCAATGAATAAATTCGTTCTTTACAATTCTGAAGCAACACAACTGTGGGTTGCATTGTACGAACAAAAGAGGATGAAATGGGATAGTGACAGGAAAGAATTCAGATGGTTGAATTGTAGAAGTGTGCCTTATCCCGATCATTTAAAAGAAAATATGCCAAAAATATGCCCCAACAGTTGGGTTGTTGACTAAGTCAGAGAGAAATACGGTGCTACCGGTCGTTACCCGCGTGCTGAAGAGGATTCGCTAAACGTAGGGATTGGGTGCAGCAACTCAGTAATAATATTTTTAATTTTTATGTAAATTTGAAACTTATAAGAAATCTACATTTCATATTTTAACTGTTGGGTTATTATAAAACACATGACACTGATTTTTTTTAACTTTTTTATAATAGGTGCATTTGTTCCCATCTATGTGGGCATATGGACACCATTTTCACACAGAAAATGTTGATGCTGGAAACATCACACATGATTGTGGAGTGGAAGTCGAGTTCAATCAATCTAGTCGATCTAGCCACCGTGTTCAAAACCTAGTACGAGGGACATTAGATTACATCGGAAAGATACAAGAAATCATTGAAGTGGATTTCTCTTCTTTCCAATGTGTTATTTTTAGGTGCAAGTGGTGGGACACCTTTGATCGGAATAATGTAAAGGAAGATCGTGATAGTAGGCTGATATGTATCAACTCTAGAAAGATGTGGGATGAAGCTAAGGAGCCTTATGTTTTCCCCAAACACTACAACCAGGTGTTTTTTTACCCAGATGTGTTGGATAGGGATTGGTGGTTCGTATTGACACATGACCCTAGATCAAAACATATTTTTGAGAACAATAGTGTCATTATGCCATGAAAGCTTGAAGATAATGAGGGTGATCATGAGAACTGAGAGTGATATGGTACATGTGTTATTTCATCAATATTTATACCTTTTAAGATGGGTTTTTTGAAACATTATAATATGTATTTTGAATTAATTGGTAATTTGCATTGTGTTAATGTTAAAATCAATAATTCACTTGATAATTTGCAATTATGTTGATCTCAAAAACAATGGCGTATTGTATAAATTAGTTTTTTTTCTTTTTGTATCTAAGATCATAATAAAATAATGACAATTCTAAAGTACATGAATTTATTCGCATTATTTTCTAAACTTTATTATGTTACAATAATTCATATTATTCTAAATTTATTATTTTACAATTATTTAAAATTTACACATTTAAAAATTTTAATAAATTCACTTCACATTAATACAATTAAAATTTTGCAAATATTTTACATACAATTACAATTACAATTACAATTTTTCATTTTCACATACAATTACAATTACAATTTTAGAATTTTACATACAATTACAATCAATTCACAGTAATACAATTAAAATTTTACAAATATTTTACATACAATTACAATTACAATTTTACAATTTCACGTACAATTACAATTACAATTTTAGAATTTTACATATACGCAATTACAATTTTACAAATTAAAAAATTACAATTACAATTACAATTTTACAAATTTACATATATACCATTACAATTACAATTTTAGAATTTTACATACAATTAGAATTACAAATATTACAATTTTACAATATCATGATCATTTAATATTAAATTAATTAATAAACATCAGGTTCATGATAACCATCGTACAAACATCATATTTGACTAAAAAATACATTCAAAATCGCTAACATCATCGTGATCATGATCATCTAACAAAACCAAATTAACATTATATATTAACATCATCACAACACAAACATCAAATATACATCTCATGTCAAATAACTCATGCAATCACAGACACATCTATCTGCAAGTTGCACATTAAATGAACATATCTAACATGACCTAAAAATATACACATGATGATGATCACCAACATGTAAATTAAGTACAACTGCAACAAAAACATAAAATACATGGACCATATATATATATATATATATATATATATAATGTTAAAAATATACAACTGTAATATAAATGTCATGGATCAGTTGGTGGTAGTACAACATCAATATCAGTACTAGTGGAGGCCTGCTCAGTCAATGGTGCAGTCTCGACGAATGATGGTACAGCCTGCTCATGATCATGAGTACTGATGGATGATGTAGGCTGCTAACTGGACGTAGCCGATGGTCCAGCCTCATCTCCATGATGACTGCTGCTAGATCCTAGTGGAGGCTCATGCTCATCTGGCGTGGCGCGAGGTGAACGATCATGATATGATGAGTCACTGCTCGCGGACTGTCCATCACGTGCTGTTGCTCGACCATGCCTATAACGTGCAACAGTCCTCCTCAGTCGCGTAGCAGTTGTCGTAACTCCTACGACATGCCGTATCAGGCTCTACATGTCATGCGACATGCCTCTCCACATCTATAATAGCCTAGCATCAGCCTGTATGTCTCTATAATGAGTGGGCCTGATGCCCTCCTCAACAATCAATGCACTGAGTTGGTCGCCCAACTCCATCCTATATCTAGCATCAAGTCAATCATGCCTAGCAAAAGGCGGTACCGATGCACCAGCAGGAGCAGGTGTTACACGTTATTTTGTCACCATGACATTTAACTATCTATATGAGTTCATTATTACCTATATTATGCTCCCTTAGAGGTCAAAAACCCCATATTTCCTAAACCAAGTCTTGGAAATTGGAGAAAAACTCATTAAAACCCTAAAAGTCTAACTCCGCACTTTTCCTAACCATTGCCTGCGGTACCACGGATTCTTGTTCTATAGCCTGCGGCACATCCCGCACATTCTGCTTATAAAACCTGCAGACCCCCATAAATAGTCAAATAAAGGAAAAAGTAAGTTCTAGAAGCCCAGCTGGAGGAATATTCTCCCAACTGGAAGCTTCTAGAGGCGTGGGCAGTTCGAGCTTCATCCTATACTCATGAGCTCTATCCCTTCACTCATGGAGTTTATCCCTTGGTATTTGGAGCTTAAATCCCTTCATGAGATGAATCCATCCCTCTCTTCATGGAATTGAAACTACCTCCATTTCCCTATAAATTGAGCTCATGTTTCAGTCTCATGGGTAGATGAAAGATTGTAGAGACACATAGGTGGTAATTGCTGAATAATTTCATAAGAGAGCATACTCTCTATACTAGCCATTTTTTATATGAGAATGATCACACACTCATGTCCATAACTTCATGCTAGTTCAGAGAGAAGAAGGCTTTTCAATCTGAGGAGGAAAGATTGTTCAGGACCCCGGAAGAACCTATATAACATTAAGGCGAAAGGTTGTAAGGTTACTTATTTTATACAAGTTAATACAAATGGATTCCATTTTCTCATTGAATTGTTCATGTATCTATTTGAGTAATTATATTTTTAGATTCCTTGATCACTGAGATAGATTAGTGTTTTCTCAATTATTATATGTTGCAGGTGCTTTTAATTCTTTTATTTGTCTTTGATTGCAAGTCTTACATGCTGAAGTGACCTCTTTTGGAGCGACTGGATAGAAGATTACAGCAAGCATTGGACTTCAGGTAGGGGCATGTCCTTGTACTTTGTTAATTAATAATTCTGAATCACAAATGATCTAGAGGAAACGGTTTGCATTTGGTTGTTTGTTTCTATATATCCTTAGGACACTAGGGAGATCGTTCTTTTCCGCAAGAAGGATTTATCTGCATAATAGCAGGTCTCTCTGCACCAGCCTCCTGATGATCCTCAACATTTGGCATGCCCTGATAATCATCAGGATCCACACCTGGATCATGTGGTGGTGCCGGCATGTCATCACCATCAAAAGAGCCAACGTCTGCAAAATATATACAAGTACACAACAATAATTATACAATTTCATTACACAATTTAATAAAAACAAGTTAAAGAACATGCTAGAATAAATTTAAATATATAAAAAAATAATATTACCTCTATCATCTGGCGGCTCATCAGCTGTGAAGAGGATTTTGGCACACCCTCGCCAATCCAAACCCGCTTAAGGACAGGGGACCATAATGAAGGGATGATCATCAACACTGGCTAGCAACTCTAGTGCATCATGCAATATTGTTGCTAGAAACAGAGTCTCATCCCTCTTGGGCATCATCTGCCCCCACATGTGCATATGTGCCTCAAACATCAGCCTACGAGGCTGCCAAAGAAAAGTAGGCCTCGTCTTTGGAAACCTCTCAAAAAATAAACAAAAAACCTTTGAAGAAAAAGGGAAGTTCACCCTCCCTTGTGCATGATCACGAGATCTATCTAAGGCTGTACAGAACTACTGCAAAAAAAGGGCAAACCACCTGACAAGTCGTGGTTCATGTCCTAAAGAATCAACATAATATAGAAGCAAGAAACTAATGTGTTTCCCATCACTGGTGTTGTGTGAAATGGTTGAAATGATAAGTGAGAGACATTGCACCTCCTCACTACCAAATGCACCAATACGTAACTAACCTCCAACGACCCGAAACTCTGCAGGAGACAATACATTTTCTCCAATGTGTCTCTGGGAGTAAACTAACTGACTCCGTGCTACACGGCCAACTGGAACCTCTGGGAACAAGGGAAAATCCACCCCTCTCCTCGATAGCACTGTAATGAAACATATATCCTCCTCAATGGGCTTGTACCACTGGTTGATACCAACCCGAAAATCCTGTTGATGGGCATTCCACCTTCGGATAAGATGTCTCAAAAACAAACTATGGCCCTTTGAAGAAGTAGCATCCTCATAGAACTTGAGGAGGCCTACCTACCTTAGGAGCCCCTGCGTAGCTGCTGTAATAGGGCAAGGGTACACATAACTCTCCCTCTCTCATGCCTCCCACAGGCGAACCATGTTATACTTCTCCGCCTGTTGTTGTTGTTGTTCCCCCTCTTCTCTCCTTTCACGTCTCTGAATGATTGACATATTAAACATAATTTTTTTATTAAATGAGACATGTATTTAGAAATATACATATATAATTTTTTTTTGAAAAAAAAATTAAAAAACAGTCAGTGCTCCAAATACACAATCACGCACCGGTCCCAATGCGTCTTTCTATGGAGCGCACCGGCGTCGGTGCACCTACTAATATTCAAAGCACCGGGGGCGGTGCTCCAGAAAAATTTGTAGCACACCATTGACTGTGTACGGTGTCAGGAGGACGGTGCGCTGACTAAACTCTACGCCCCAGGGTGTATAGTTAAGTCAGCAGACCGACCTCCTGTCATCATGACATAGTGAATGGTGTGGTCTTTTACAAGGTCGCACCGTTGACGCAAGCGAAATACGAAAAACCATGCGCTGACAAAAATAGTCGTCCCGGGGCAGATAATTTGGTCAACGCACCACGTCGCCGTTATTCCACTAGGTCAACGGTGCAGCCGGGTAACCGACCACACCGCACTTTTTTAAAAAGAAAAAAATAACACGGTGCGCCTTCGGTACCGCCCCGGAACCGGTGCGGATACCGTTAGCACCGGTTTACAAGGCCAAACCGTTGACCATGTCGAAATGCGGTATGTGTTGTGTTGAAAACATTACACGCCCCGAGGCGGATAATTCAGTCAACGCAATGTGTTTTCACTATTCCACATTTTCAACGGTGCGACCTGGTAAACGACCACACCGCACTTTTAAAAAAAAAAATTTAATAACACGGTGCGCCTATCGGTACCGCCTCGAAACCGGTGTGGATACCGTTAGCACTGATTGCGGTGCGGCCTATAAATTTACAGGCAGCACCGCAAACTGGTGCGAGCTGAACGGCTCGAGTGCACTGCGCACAAAAAAAAAAAAAAAAAAAAAACATTTAATTGGTTAATTTTAAGGTTATTTGAAATTCTAATCCACTAAAAGGCTTAATTATGGAAAACAAGAAAAATACTTGTACATTTGCCCATGGAGGAGGCATATTGGCTATAGAATTTGTAAAAGAAAATTTGTCCACCATTTTTCAATATTCAAGCTGGAGATTGGTGGGGAATGCATAGCAGCAGTGCATGCAATGAGTGCAATGGGAGCACCGATGTCAGGGCGGCTCAAACAAGAATAAATTGAATCGGTGGTTGAGAGCTTTGTAGCATTAACAAAAGTGAAAAATGTGGTTTTTCAGCCATAATTTTTTTTTTATTTAACCCTGTTTCGGGTGCACGGGGTTTTATGGGCGCACCAGTGCGTTTTCTTCATTCCACACCGAGCGGTTTCTATTTTCGCGCGCTTTTTATGAGGCACTGGTGGAGACATTTTGTAAAGCACAGGTGCGCTACATTAATACAACACACCAGGCGAGTGTGTACGGAGTGTACGGTGTCCGGTGTGCCAATGTTTTGTGCGGTTTTTTAACCGTAATTTTTTTTGTATTTAACCTCGTTCCGGTGCACGGGGTTTTATGGGCGAACCAGCGCGTTTTCTTCATTCCGGTGCGCAGGGTTTTATGGGCACACCAGCGCATTTTCTTCATTCTGCACCGGCCGATTTCTATTTTCGTGCACTTTTTATGAGGCACTGGTGCGGACGTTTTGTAAAGCACCGATGCACTACAGTAATACAACGCACCGGGCGGGTGTGTACGGAGCGCATGGTGTCCAGTATGCCAATTTTTTGTGCATTTTTTTGTCGTAATTTTTTTTATTTAACCTCGTTCCAATGCGCAGGGTTTTATGGGCGCACCTATGTGTTTTCTTCATTCCGCACCGCATGATTTCTGTTTTCGCACACTTTTTTGAGGCACCAGTGCGGACTTTGTGTAAAGCATTGGTGCGCTACAGTAATAAAACGCACCGAGTGAGTATGTACGGAGCGCACAGTGTCTGGAGTGTCAATGTTTTGTGTGGTTTTTTGGCCATAATTTTTTTTTTAATTAACCCTATTCTAGTGCGCAGGGTTTATGGGCGCACCAATGCGTTTGCTTCATTCTGCACCAGGCAGTTTCTGTTTTCGTGCGCTTTTTATGAAGCACTGGTGCAAAAGTGTTGTAAAGAATCGGTGCACTACAGAAATACAATGCACCAGGCATGTGTGTATGGAGCGCACGGTGTCTGGTGTGCCAATGTTTTGTGCGGTTTTTTGGCCGTAATTTTTTTTTTTTTATTTAAACTTGTTCCTGTGTGTGGGGTTTTAAGGGCACACCAGTGCGTTTGCTTCATTCCGCACCGAGCGGTTTCTATTTTCGCGCACTTTTTGTGAGGCACCGATGCAGAAGTGTTGTAAAGAACTGATGCGCTACAGAAATACAACACACCGGGCAGGTGTGTACAGAGCACACGGTGTCCAGTGTAATATCCCCAAAGGGAAATAACCAGTAATACACAGAAATATGCCAGACAGATATATAAAACAAGTTGCCGGAACCAGAACATGAAACAAGTACACATAAAATGCCAGAATGCTAAGCCATTTTATTAATCTGAGAATACATATATAGGGGTACAAGATAATCAGAATGAGTGCACCTATCCTTGCCCTAGGCAAGTGGAGACCCTCTCAGAACAAGTAATGGCTGCAATAGGGACAGCGTCCTAGCTGGCTGAAGAAACTGCTATGGAAAACTGCTGCTACAATGCACTGGAACTATGAGCTGAAAACTGGAAAGATGGCTGATCTCAATCCTCCAAACAAACCCCAGAAAATGTGAAGTTGATGCTCCACCACCAATCAAACCCTCACCAGTGAAAACGATGTCTCTGCTAGTGACAGCGCAGAAGCCAAATGAAACGCTGGCAAGAAGGGGTGAATCCAACCACAAATCCTCCAGATGAGATAACCAAACTCCTCAGGGCTGGAAACACTGAAAAACGCTGCCAAAACCCCACACAATGACCCTGCTCATCAGATATGCGTCCTCCCTGACTGGATCTGCATCCTCCCTATCCAGATCTGCGTCCTATCTCTCTAGATCTGCGTCCTCTAGAGCTGGATCTACTGGATCTGCGTCCTCCCTATCCAGATCGGAGTCCCTTCTACCTGGATCTGCTGGATCTGCGTCCTCTCTGCCCAGATCTGCGTCCTCTCTTCCTGGATCTGCTGGATCTGAGTCCTCCCTATCCAGATCTGCGTCCTATCTCTCTGGATCTGCGTCCTCTGCCCTAGCCTGCGCAGTCTCAAGAAAGGGGGTATCTCCTCTGCCAAATCTCCACCAGAAACTACTGCAAATCACCACTGAAATTGAAGGATGATGCTAAGAAAATAACCTTACCAGGGCAGGCACTCGAAGTCCCCCGAGGCTAAGGGTGAGATCTCCGCACGGAGACACTCGGTTGCACTAAATAGTGCTGCAGACCGACTAAACAACCGGCGTGCTGAAGTAGACAGAAGTCTAGCTCTCAATATCAATATCAAATCAACCATGCCAAATGAGGTGAGAACCCCACCTTTTATAGTGCTAAACTCCCTCCAAAACCTTGACTGCGTCCTTCACTCTCCTTGGCCTGCGCAGTTAACCTTGGGTCAGCGTGAGGCCTCCCCTCATACTCATGTGGACCCTCAAGGCCCCCTCTCTAAGTTATAACGTCAATCAACTAGGAAAAACACTTTATTTTATAAAGTGAGGTGACTAAAGTGAGGTGACCCCTCTTATTTCTCACTTTATTTATTATTTCTGGCTAAAGTGGCAAAATTAAACAAAAATGAAATATTCCAATTAGCAAAGCTAATTGGGAATATTACAGTCTCCCCCGGCAAAACGTTGCTTGTCCTCAAGCAACTGAAGTGATGGATGCTGTAAAGTCTGCTCGCTCTCCCAAGTGGCATCCTCATCCGGCAAAATTTTCTTGTTCTCAAGCAATGCTTGAACAAGCCTACTCTCTAGCTGATGCTCCCCACCGATACTGCAAAATGTGCCTGGGTCCCATTGAAACCTCTCTATCTCCTGCATCACCCTGATATGAAGGGATATCTCAATGCCAGGATCCCAAACTGGCCTCTCACAGTACCAGCCAACCAATAGTCCTCCCAGATCCCATCGCCACTGTGGCCAATAATCGCACAAGTCCCACGGCTCGGACTGTGCACTGCCTTTGGCTAAGACCAATGCTCCAAGAGGTGAAGACCACCAACAAGCATCAATTCTCTCGGGCTCCTGCTGCGCTGTACCTGTAGCCGCATATGCTACCCCTCCAACTGCATACCAGCTCATCACCTCTCTCCAACCCAAGTGGTGACTCAATCCCATGCTAATCCTGCTCTCCTGAAACCGGGATGGAGTGCTGAAGAAATGATGTCCTGTGCTGCCCTGCCAGCTGGAATCTATAACCTCTGTTATGTCCAAGGGCCCCTACTCGACTGTGCACCCTACGAATAATACCGTACCATCTAGAGGGTACCAACTCATGATCTCCCGCCAGTCCATCCTAGAAGAAGAATCTGATGTAGCAACGACAACGGTATATGGAACATGCCTGGGATGTTGCCGCCAGCCTGTAATCAACTCCCACTGCTCTACCCTGTCTGTCAATGGAAGCTGCCTGTAGAAGGAAGCCCCTCTCTCTATAATGGGCAAAAGTGGGCAAGGTATGCTGCAAGCTCCATCAATGTACTCCCGGAGAGTGCTACCCACTAAAGTGAGGTGACCCCTCTTATTTCTCAATTTATTTATTATTTCTAGCTAAAGCGGCAAAATTAAACAAAAATGAAATATTCCAATTAGCAATGCTAATTAGGAATATTACATCCAGTGTGCCAATGTTTTATGCACACCGGTGCTTTCTTGTGTTGAACGCACCAGTGTGTTTTACGGTGATAAGTGCACTGGACAAAATACATCCGCAAAAACCTCCACTCGCCAACCTCCTCTAATAACCTCCGCTAGAAACAAATGTCTGGGGTATTTTTATAAGGGGTTCCTCAAAAACATCCACTAGAGGGTCTTTTCCTTATAGTGGTTGGAGCTGGTCAAAGTTCTAAGGTTGAATGGATGACTTGGCAGGTTAAGGAGGCAGCTTTTTTGCAATTTTTCGAAGGTTGGATTCCGGTCAGCTTCGGCCAGATTCCAGGAAAAAATGTGGGATACCTAATTTGTCTGCTACCACCCAGAATCCATTAAAAATTTTAAGGGGGGTTATTTTGATATTAAATAAAAAAATATAAAAAATTGGAGGGGTGGGCCATGACCCTCGTCCCCCCCAACCAACATAAAAAATGTTATATTTAAAAGGGTCGGCAGCCATGACCCCGCTAGACCCGCTCCATGTGGCACTGTTAACGTGGGTGGACGGGCCACCTCCGGTGGACCCAGCCCACGCCACCCCTCCATACCCCATTACAAAACAACGTGGACGGTTGGGGCAGGCCACCCGATGCAGGTTCAGCCCCCCATAGGGGTTTTAAAATAAAACAAATACGCGCTTATTATGGAGTGGTCGAGATTTGACCCCCGACCTCCCTCCAACGAACGGCCAAACTTACCATTACGCCAACAAACCCGACCTTGTATAGTCTGCGCGAGAATTTTTATATAAACCTATCTTTCTTCAGTGTGCCCAAGGCAGGTCAAAGAGGAGCGGGAAAGAAGTTTGAGACAAATATTATTTAATTGAAGGTGGAACCATGAGCCAGGATGCAGAGGCAGAGGAACCATGATTGAGCCTCATTTCCAAAGGGGCCAAAATTTCCCAATGTCCAAATTGGAAAAATTTTATATGGATTTTATACCGCTCAGTGACACGAATCTGATGGAGATGTCAGTTTATACAACAGAAGTCTCGATTTTCTGGCCATTTTCCAGAATAGGATGACGGTGTTAGATTTCAGCATGTGGACAGTTGATTTCTTGCCATTCGACGACACGTTTTCGATGGTGCATTCAAATCCAGCAATTGAGCAGCCTATTCTCCAGCCAGCATTAGATTTAAGGTATATGAAGTGTTTTTTCGATGTAATTCATTGATTATTGTTGTAGGATGCTTTATGTCATGTCGATTCCTGCTTGATGTATGATGCAGAATCTTTATGTTTATTTATTGTTGTTGATTCCTGTTGATGTAAGATGTGGAATATTTATGTGTATTTGATGTGTTATGTATTTATCATGGATGGTGATTTATGTTGTGAGATCCCTTTGTTGCCTTGAAGGCGGGATACTCTTTTTCACCATGTGTGAAGTTTTCATACTGATAGGAGGTTTTTTTTTTATGAGTGAGAGTTCCTTGTAACGAACATCTCGTGGAGAGACTTTGCCACTCATGATGAGGCATTTTTCTTGTATGGAAAGTAAATTGCATCCATGTACATCATCGCCAATTACAACACTGAATGAAGTGGCCAACACCATCGAGACACCGAGGCCTCGAGACGTAGTCCACACTAGACAAACTTCATTATTAAATGGCTTGCATTTTTGTTGTGTGATTGTTGAAATTTTTTCCTCATTATTATATCTACATATGTGTTCATTAATTCTTTGATAAAATGTAATTCTAACACATTAGACGAAGAAAAAGGTCTTGGTTAAACAGGTATCAAAAATTTACCTGGATCAAGTGGTATCAGAGCGGTCTTCTTACTAATGTGGACTGCAAGCGTGAACCATTGAACGTGCAGCAATGGAGGATGTCAAAGACATGTATGAGACCATGCTTAGGGTGTTTGAAAAAGCAGACATGTTGTATGAAGCTTATGAGAAAAAAGCAGCAAATAACGCTGAGTTGAAAACACTTCTACAAGAAGAGAAGGAGGACAAGCAGTGATTTTTGCTTCAGTTGCAAGCCACGACAGAGGCATTGGAAGAATTGAAGCACAACGACCAAAGTCTTCAAACAACGCATGATGTGTTGAAAACACTTCTACAAGAAGAGAAGGAGTACAAGAAGCGATTGCAGCTACAGTTGCAAGCCACAACAGAGGCATTGGAAGAATTGAAGCTAAATGACCAAAGTCTTCAAACAGATCATGATGCATTAAAGACACTTCTATGGGAAGACAAGGAGGAAAAGTAGTAATTGCAGCTTCAGCTACAAGCCACAATAGAGGCCTTGGAGGAAGTGAAGTACAACGAAGGCTCAGAGAATCCCTCTTCACCTGTTTCAAAATCGACATTTGAGGTAAAAATTTGTGATCATTTTTCAGTTTTAGAGTCTTTACATGCTATTTTTTTGTTGGAAATGTGGAGATCCCCATTACAGGAACTGGCATGAGACTCCTTACCAGGGTGGGGTACAAAGGAGGAGTACCTGGCATTAATGGCCAAGGCATAATTCATCCATTGGAGGTTGTGCAGAGACCTCGATATGCAGGTCTGGGATACAGTGAAGGAGAATTTTCAAAGGTGTCGAAAGCCTCCACGAAACTGTGGAAACCATCGAGAAGAGAGAATGATGGGAACACTTCACCATCATCTTATGGCAGCGCATATTGCAGAGATAAATTTGAGGTAAGCTCTCATCGCCATAATGACATCACAGGAAAACATATATTGTTGAACTCATCAGGAGAAAGGATTGATGGGATCACTTCACCATCATTCCATGGAAGTGCATGTTGCATTAAAAGAGCTGAGACAAGCTCTCATCACCATGATCACACCAGAGACCACCAGGGAAGGTATAACAAGTCTCGACATTCTCGAGTTCATTTTGATTATGAGCATGTTGCTAATCATGAATAGAAATCATGGTATAGAAAAACTTGTCGTTTTTGTGGTTTACATAACCATGTCATTGCTAAGTGTTGGAAAAGAATGGTAGCACAAAGGAGGATGAGGCATGAAAATCCTTTTCCGCAGCAGGGAAAGAAATTGGTTAAGAAAGTCTAGAGGAAGAAGACATTTTTCACCCATTGCAACCAAAATGGTCATCAAAGAGCCATGTGTTCGAGGCTCCATCCAGAGCAACACCTTAAGGATGAAGCATTGATGCATGAACCAGTTCAAACGATTGTTCGACAAGTAAGTGCGCCACAAGGAGATGACCCATTCACTTCGATAAGCGAGAGATGGTCATTCTAGATGTGGTAGTGTGTCATGGTTGTGTTTGTAAATCATATGTTGCATTTTTAACTGTAAAAGTGATGATATGTTTTCCTTCGCTTGTTAAGAAACCATGATATTTTGGCCTTGTTTTGTATATCATGTGATGCATTTCTTTCATGCAAAAGTGATGATGTGTTTGCCATCACTTCGAAATATGACAATGATGTTTTTAGACTTGTAATGATAGCTGGGGTGTGATTTCCATTTGATGTAAACTTGACCACTGAGTATGTAAACTCATGGCAAGCCTTGGAAATGTTTGGGTCATAGTTGGTCATAATTTGAGCATGTAATTTTCAGGATATTGTACTACAAGTTTGCATAGGATGTAGGTGTCGGGTCATCGCTTAAGGCTCCGAAGAACAAAGGTGAAGGAGATGGAAGGGTGACCTTTTTCAGGACACTTGTGGTACAGAAATTGTACATAGTAGTTGTAGATTATTCTTGATGCTTTTGGAGGACCAAAAGCTCCTCAATGGGGAGGAATGATCCAGGTGGCTCCAGAGACACAGACAGGACAAAGAGGGCTTATGAAAGCTCAAAAATAAAAGTGACAGAAACATGGAAAACTTAGATTCAAGTTGAATATCTTGTCATCGTGATCACAACGGTGTGAACGGTTCGTCAAACCGAGTTTGTATGCGAAAGTTAGAGCTGGTAAAAGTTCTAAGGTTGACTAGATGACTTGGCATGTTAAGGAGGCAACATTTTTGCAATTTTCCGGAGGCCGAATTCTGATCAGCTTTGGCCAGATTCCGGCCGAAAATGTGGGATACTTATTTTTTCTGCTACCGCCCAAAATCCGTTAAAATATTTAAGGGGGTGTCGTTTTAATATTAAATAAAAAAATATAAAAAATTGGAGGGGCGGGCCATGACCCCCGCCCCGCCCCAACCAACATAAAAAAATGTTATATTTAAAAGGGTCAATAGCCATGACCCCACCGGACCCGCTCCATGTGGGTGGGCAGGCCACCTACAGTGGACCTGGCCCACGCCACCCCTCTATACCCCATTACAAAACAACATGAACGGTTGGGGTGGGTCGCTTGATGCGGGTCCGAACCCCCATGGGGGGTTTAAAATAAAAAAAAAATGCACCTATTATGGAGGTTTCATGATTTTACCCCCCGACCTCCATCCAATGAACAACCAAACTTACCATTACGCCAACAAACCCGGCCTTGTATAGTCTGCCCAAGAATTTTTATATAAACCTCTCTTTCTTCAATGCGCCCAAGGTAGGTGGGAGAGGAGAGGGAACATAGTTCGAGAAAAATATTATTTCATTGTAGGTGGAACCATGAGCCAAGATGCAGAGGCAGTGGAACCATGAGCCAGGATGTAGAGGCAATGGAACCATGAGCCAGGATGCAGAGGCAGTGGAACCATGATTAAGCCTCATTTCCAGAGGGGCCAAAATTTCCCAGTGTCAAAATTGGACAAATTATATATGGATTTTATACCTCTTAGCGACACGAGTCTGATGGTGGTGTCAGTTTCTACAACAGAAGTCTCTATTTTTTGGCCATTTTCCAGAATGGGATGACAGTGTCGGATTTCAGCATGTGGACAGTCGATTTCTTGCCATTCGACGCCACATTTTCAATGGTGCATTCATATCTAGCGATTGAGCAACCTATTCTTTAGCCAACATTAGAGTTGAGGTATATGAAGTGTTGTTTCCATGTACTTCATTGATTATTTATATAGGATTCTTTATGTCATATCGATTCCTACACTATGTATGATGCGTAATCTTGATGTCTGTCTGTTGTTGTTGATTCCTGCTGATGTAAGATGTGGAATATTTATGTGTATTTGATGTGGTATGTATTTATCATGGATGGTGATTTATGTTGTGAGATCCCTCTGTTGCCTTGAAGACGTGATACTTTTGTCACCATGTGTGAAGTTTTCATATTCATAGGAGGTTTTATTGATGAGTGATATTTCTTTGTAACGGAACGTCTCGTGGAGAGACTTTGCCACTCATTGTAATATTCCCAAAAATGGGTTCTTCAGCAGATCATTCTTGAAAAACGCATTCTTCAGTTATGATGGCTTTAGATATCATAGGATATGTCTTAAAATTCTTAGCAACAAAAATAAATCACAGCAGCAACCTTTACTCAACTTTTAGGGGCAAAAAGGTGGGGAAAAGTGAGGATTTTGGCCCTAAAATGAGTGTATAAGAAAATATGCGTAAAATTACGTCTCAAGGTTCTGGGATATGTTATAATAGGTCAAGATGGACTTCCAGGTCGAATATCAGCTCAAAAAAAGGCGTTTCTCTAAGTTAAACAGTTCCTCCTTCCCGACTAGTCAATAAAAACCCTGATTTCCCAAGACTTTGAATATGCAGAAATTTTCTGAAGCAAAGGCAGCATATTTTCTTAAGGTATGAGATGTAAAGAACTATGAATAATTAGATAATTAGTTTTAGAATAATGCATAGGCTTTCAGCAAGGTTAAACAGTAGTTTTATATAGAAAACCCCTCAAGATAGAGGTGCTGCAAGACAAAGATTGATCCAGAAACCCTTCAGCATTTTCTCCAGGAGGATGAAGCTTATATTTATTATATTATAGATCTGAAACTGATAAATACATGAAAACATAGATCTATAATGAGGCAAAATGCCCAAAGGGCTCTTTATTACTTTCCCCTTGGGATTTCAGCAATACATGAGAATGCCGGAGCAGATCTGTTTTTTACTGCAGCAAATCTGAAGAATGATTCAGAATTTCTGAAGCAAACTTCAATATCAGGTCATAAATATACTTGGATTGGTTGGCCAATCTAAGGATCACCCTCAATCATAGATATAACTCCAAAATGATGCCAAAACCCTTGGAACGTTGCTCCTTCAGCAATAACGCAGATCTGGGAAAAGAACTGCATAGTATACCATGAAGAAAATATAGGCCTGATGCCAAGATCTGATAATAAGCTCCAATATCTCCCAATCTGATCCTCCAAAGGAAAGAGAGACTCTCCCTCTGAAAAACAAGAGAGGGAGGTGGTGTCGTAAAGTCACCACGGCAACACCCTACAACATAGTATTACGCTGTTGCAGCAATAATGTTGTCCTGGAGGATGATGCTAAGAAAATAACCTTGCCCGAGTAGGCACTCAAAGTCCCCCGGGGCTAAGGGTGAGATCTTCGCACGGAGACACTCGGTTGCACTAAACAGTGCAGCAGACGGGCTAAACAGCTAGCGTGCCAAAGAAGACAATATGTCTCACTCAAAAATCCATAATCCAAGCATCCAAGCGTGAATGAAATGAGGAGGCTCCTACATATTTTATAGTGTTGGTTTCCCTCCAAAACCCAAAGTATTCTCTCTCTCTCTCCTCCACGTGGTGTTGGGTCCCCCCCCTTGACTCCCACTTAAGTCACAACATTGTGCTACTAGGTGGATGTCTTATTTCATTTAAGTGAGTTTAGACCCTCTTTACTCACTTTTTATTTATTTACAAACTATAGGTGGCAAAATAAACAAAATAGAATATTCCAATTTGCTGTCGCAAATTAGGAATATTACACTCATGTTGAGGGATTTTCCTTGTATGAGAAGTAAGCAACATCCATGTACATAATCGCCAGTTACAGCATTGAATGAAGCGGCCAATGTCATCGACACACCAAGGCCCGGAGACGTAGTCCACACTGGACGAACTACGTTATTAAACGACTTGCATTTTTGTTGTGTGATTGTTGACATGTTTTCCTCTTAATTATATCTACATATGTGTTCATTAATTATTTGATAAAATGTAATTCTAGCACATCAGACGAATCAAAAGGTCTTGGTTAAAAGGGTATCAAAAATTTACCCGGATCAGGACATATAGCCAACTTATGTAATGATGTCTAGATCCCGAAGTAGGGAGGGTGGCATTGGTCTTGGAGCTCTGACCTTGGATACACACTTAGATCTCTGGGTTGGTGTTAGATTTGAAGCCTCATGGTACCTATAGAGGTTAAATCTTGGAACACGTCATAGTCCCACTCAATTAGATACTTTGTTAAAGTATCTAATCTGTAGCAGAGTGTGTGTTGTAACTCTTTATAAAAACATATCATTTTGATTTCATCCATGTACCTATGTATATATGAAATTATGAATACCTCCCTAGTTAAGATGGCGTGTTGAAGAATGTAACTTGTTTTGGTCTTCATAATTGTATTTGTCAAAATAAAAGAGAAATGATTTTTATTATAAAATAAAAATATGTTTTGAAGCATTATTTTCATTCTATTTTATTTATTTTCTAGGTCATAAGCTCCATTCAAGGCTTCTAGGTTTTGTCAAAATTCAAAAGAGTCTTTGCCACATTTATTAGACCCATCTTGGGCATTTGTATCATGTAAAGAAATTTATTTCGAGTCAAAAATAGTCATTTTTTCCTTCCTCGCCAAGTTGGCCCTATCCTAGAGAATTCAGCCCAGTTAAAGGGAATTTGATCATGCGGAAGCAGTATATATAGAGAAAATTCAAATCCTTTGATACACACACTCAACAAGTTCGATCTATAAGAGGAAGGGGACAAAAAAGAGAGTAAATTGCAGGAGAAGAAGACTAATTCAAGGAATAAGCTGAATCAAATTTTGGAGCATATCTCTCTCACACATACAAGTTTTCTAGGGTTTTAGTGTAAGTTGCAAGGTCCAAAATTTCTGTAGTAACTATAGGTGTGAAATTATATAGCTTGGGGGCCAAAATTTTGGATCAAAGTAATATTTGAGGAGTTGACACTTGGAGGATTTGGCATAGTTTGTATGCATAAAGGAAGGGTTGACTTGTTGATTGAAGGAAGTATTTTTCTAGGTTAAAAAGGTCTTTTTTCGTCTCAATATGATTTGAATCTATAAGTTGAAGAGTTTGGATGGGTTTCCCCTTCTTAGGGGTTTTACCCCTAGTTGAGTGCCTACTTCTGGTATCACTCATCTTCATGTTTTTATTTGATAATTTCTTGAGAAGAGGATAAATAAATATAATAAGAATATAAGAATATCATAATTAATTGTCAACAAAAGAAAATTTTTCTGCCTTTCTGGTTTTCTAACAGCAAGGAGGGATTTCATGGATTCTTGATGCAGGAAGTCCAAGTGGTTTTTTATGAATCACAAAAGTTAAATGAGCACGAGAAAAATTATGTAGTTCGTGATCTAGAATTGGTTGCCATCATACATGCCCTAAAAATTTGGACACATTACCTCCTCGGTATTAAATTTACTCTAATAATTAATCATGGAGGATTGAAATATTTGTTGATCAGACTAAATTAAATTCCCATCACGATAGATGGTTGGCTACACTCATCGAGTTTGATTTTGAGATCATATGCATTAAAGGCAAGGAGAACAAATTTATTGATGCACTTAGCAGAAGAGTGCAAATAAACCACCTAGGATCCATAAGTTCTTATGTGATCGACCTTGAAGAGTGAATAAAAAATGTTGGACAACATGATGAAAAGTATCAGCAAATAAAGTAAAGGTTACAACAATTTGGTGAAGGTGAAAAGACTAAGGAATATCACCTTACAGGAGATGGCTTAAGCACATTGTCGAATAATATTGCTTGAAGAAACTCATACTAATGGAGTTTCATACCAATCCAAATTTTTGCCATCCCATATACCAAAATACCTTATGGCCATCAATATGTTTTACTATTGGACTGATTTCAAGGGAGAGGTAGCTAATTTTTTTTTTCAAAGTGCATGGATTTCTATCAAGTGAAGAGTGAGTGAAAACACCCGACAAGATTATTGCAGTATCACTACAAGGAAAATACCTTCTATCGGAGGTTATAACGGATGTTTTTAGGGTTATAAAATTGGAAAAATTCTCAAAAAAAATCCGCTAAAACATATGTTTGTGATAGCAGAGGTTTTAATGGAAATTCATCACAACTGAAAAAATTTGAGCACTTGAAGGTTTTAGCAAATGTTTTTTTGCAGTGTTCATCATGGAACATGTAGTGCCAATGCGCCACATATTTAAAAGCATCGGACTGCATATACTGAGGTTTTGAAATAAAAGTACATTGGTGCGTAATATATAATGCACTGGTTCTAATAGATTAAAAAAAATCCTCGTAGCGTTCTTGTAAGGAACGACACAGGGGCATGCAAAAAATAATTGTTGAGTCAGTGTCTTTTTTTTTAAACTTGTAGCGTCGATGTGTATCGTTTGTACAAATTCCCCAGTGCATTAGTTGTATAAAAGGACCAATGATGTTAGTCTTCACAATGCACTAAGCTAGAAATACTATTTTGTAGGATCAGGGTGTTAGTTCTATTTTAGCACTAGTGCGTCAAGAATTACAATGCATTGGGGTGTTAATCTCAAACAACACCAGTGCTTGAAGAAATAAATGCCTGGGTGTTGTCATTTTCGAAAGGCCTCAGTCATGCAAAAATATATCTTCATGGTGATTTTATATAAAATGACGCACCGATGCGTTTTTACGTTATAGACGCACCGATTTTTTGTATGCGATTTTCTCTTTTTTGGAAACATTGACCTATAACAGTGCAATTATTGTAATTTTTAAAACCTGTTATTCATTGAAAAATCAACATATATCTCATAAAAATATTGATATAAATTAAAATTTGATTAGTCCATTTGTATATGATGTCTGGATTAATTTGTTATATGATTTATATATTTAAACAGTGGTGTAACATTTTAAAGCGACATTGGATAACACAATAGAATAAATTAAAATATATTTTACTATATATCAATAAGAGGCTCTTTGTCATACAAAATGGGATTGTTATTGGTAACTCGATGTCTTTCAATTCGGACACTATGTCCATTACATTAAACAAAATGTTTGATTTTCACAAACAATTATTTCAAAAAATACAACGGGTTGCATTGATATCCAAACAGATCATCATTATTCACTATAAATTTTGTTAATGCTCGAGCTACTTCCATGAATTGGGTTTTTTGGAGGAATTTTTTATTGATTGCATCAATTGTCTTCATACTCTTGATCTTGTTCCATCTGTAAACATAAAAATAAAGTGTAATGAGTGTATCTACATTGGTGAGAATAATGAAAATCAAAATAAATAATATATATCAATGTAAATCGAATAGAAATCTACCATAGCGAGAAGTGACTCATAAACTATGGACATGGTTTCAAAACCAAGTCTCATTCCTTGTTGCAACAATTGTTTTTTTGGCGTAGTTCCATTCTTTGTTTACTGCATGTTTTAAACCCCATTATAAATCATAGATTTAATATAAAGGATTTTTTTGTTCTATTAATTATAAACTCATAGAAGTAAAACAACATAGATACTTACAAATTCCACATTAATTTTTGATATGCCAACATATACTGACAACCCTTATTTAACCAAATTTCTATTAATTCTTCTAATGACTCTTCTTTGTATGTTCACACCTATTTGAAGACACTCAAGGATGGTTGTTGTAAAAAAACTTAAAATACACAAAAATTAAACCTTGAGTTGTTCTAAGGAAATATTAACAATTACTCACAAACTTTGAAATCAACCCTTTTACTCCTTGTCGTCCTGTTTTATGTGCTAAATGGGTTCCATTTTGTTTTCTTTTTAACAAGAAAATACTTGAAAATTGATATTTAATGATAAATTATTTTTTTATATGTACAAAGTCAATCATGATTACATACATTTGAAGCATGTTGTTGTTGATACTACTCCTCCTATGATGCAATTATGTCCATTTATTTGACCATCTCCTTATACACTTTTTTTGACATTCCTACTGAAATATTTCGCATATCATTACATTGATCATTTGGGATTTTCATAATATTTCTCAAAAAATTAATAGACTATTTTTATAATGATATATGAAAACTAAATATAACAAAATCAATATTAATAAATGAATGGTTTGTAGTAATATATCCATATAATTCTAGAAAATCATTTTATATAATTAGGAATATTACCTTTTGAATGATTCTTTTTTGTTGTTGTATGTTTTTTCTATTGCAACTCTGACATGTCTCATTGACCATTGCTCTGGAGATGCTTCCTATAGTTTAAATATAATTTGGTTCTTAGAATCATTGGATTGATTTTTGTATTACAAGTGGAAAGTATGTCTATAAGTTTGTTCCACTAGATCCCTCATAGATTTGTAAAACAAATTCCCTATTTCATTAACCTCCAACACCACCACACATGAGCTAAGGACCAATTCATCGTCATTTACATGTTATATAATTTTTCTTTTCTTAGAACGACATTGATCTTTCCCTTTTTCGTTTCTCCCTGTAGAAGATTAAGTATATATGAATTAATGAATGGACTGAAACATGTTATCTAATATTTTTAAGTATATTATTAATGAAAATTCAAATATGTGTGTGTGTGTGTGTGTGTGTGAATAGTATTTTTTAATTCACCTGATTCATCCTTCTGCAATTTTTCTATCAGGTTTTTATGCTCTTCTACAATTAGATTGGAAATAATCTTATTGACCTTGTTCATTTTGTGGCTCTGCATGACAGACACTAACCAATACATATTATTTAAATTTACATATAGTTCAAACATATTAATTTTGTAAAAAGATTACAAAGAACTTGCCTTCTCTATTTTTTTTATGTGTTATCATTGTGTCAATCAGTATTTTTGTTACTTGAGACATTCTGAGACATTTTTTTATCAATATGCAACTTGTATGATTCAATACAGAAGCCATTAAATATATTTTACAAATAAATGAAATAATTTTCAACCAAAAAAAAAATTGGGTAATCGGTGTGTTTATCTTAATCAACGCACTGGTGTGTTTATACCATTAAACACACCGGGAGTTAATTGTTCAGCACTGTAATGGAAAATTAATATTAAACTATGACAATGCGATTTGTAAGGTTAAACGCACCGCAATGATTTAACAGTGTTATTTGGAAGAGGCGTGTTAGTGCGTTATATTACACCAGGAGCAACGATGAACAAACTGGACAAAATCGACAATGTTATAATATACCAGTGCGTTGTATTACACAAGGAGCACTGGTGCATTATATTATAGAGTGTGCATCACAAAATATATAGTCGTTTAAAAAAAAGGGGGCAAGGCTAACAATGTTTAGATATAATTCAATAAGTGATTCAACTACTTTACATGTCAAATGCCCTATATATGGTAAGTACACAAACCCATTAAATCTAAAATTCCTAAATTGAAAAACTCTAATTGTGAAGTGGTAGAGGAAGTTAAACCCTAAGGTGAAATGTTGCAGGTAGAAGCAAGGGTTTAAGGTAAGTATTGAATTGTTTTTCCTGAATATTAAATAAATTTAAATAGGTATAGAGATTGTAAAAATTTGTAGTAGTAAAATCTATAGTAATTTTTTTATTATGCGGGGTTTTTAATTTTTTTCTGAATTATGAATAAATATAACAGAAATAGTAAAAAAAAAAATTAACAGTAAAATTTAAAATTTTTACTATCCAGGGTTTTAAGTGAATCACTATACCTTTCAAATTCTAATTTTTCGGCAGATCCAAAATATTTTGCAGCTCCACAGTGCTTCTAATATGTCTCTCTTGCAAATAATCACTCTTTTAATTAAACCCTGACATAAATTGTAAATTTTTTTATTAGAAATCAACAATAAAATTCAAAATTTTTACTATGCATGTTTTCAGTGAATCACCATAACTTTATCCTTCTGATATTCTAAATAGTTTTGCTACTCCAAAGTATTTTTTTGTTGCACACTAATCTTGGTATGTCTCTATCCTGGTATGTCTCTCTTGCAAATAACTACCTTGAAATTTTGGGTAAAATAATGAAATGGTGAATAACTTTTACTATTTAAAAGAATTTATGAAATTAGATTTCGAAAAATCAATTGCCACTCATTTTTTAATTTTAAAAAATGAAGAAAAAAAAAACGTTTTTTTTCCCTGCACTTGGTGTGTTTGATATTAAAATGCACTAGTGTCTTTATAAACAGAGTGCAAAGACATTGCCACGAAGCCAAAAAAATTCAATGCACCAACATGGTACTTTTTTTTTCAAAATTTCGAAATGGTGTGGTCAATATTTTTAACACAATGGTGCAGTTTTTATTTTAAAAGCATCAGTGCTTTAATAACCATTAGAGCACCGAGTTGGTTGAATTCGTTTTTTTTTTTTTAAATCCAGAAACATGTGTGTGGGGGTGTTGTTTTTTTTAAACACATCGGTGCATTTTTGTAGAAGAGCGCGGATATGATAACATATTTTTTGTTCGCAATGTGAGAAACAGGTGTGAGTATTATTTGAATGTCTCGATGTTTTTATTTTTTTAAACGCATCGAAGCGATTTGTTATCATAAGCTTGTTGGTTCAGTTTAAAAGTTATCTAAACTTTTAGTTTCACATAAAATGGTATATTGATCTCAAATTGTCCTTTAGGATGCATCCATGTGAATTACATTAGTTCATAGCATATATTTTCCACTTAAAGTCACCTTGTTCTTGAAAAATGGTTTGAAAACTATATTGAAATTCATATTGTGGTTATGTGGTTCTCAAGATTAATTTTAGATATGCACACACAATTTTATTTCTAATTTTTCTCAAATGCAGGGACGAAATCTCAATTATATTAAATGGCCAATTCTTCAAATTCCAACTTGTTCCATATTCTTGATCAAAGTCCTTCACGGAGTTCTCCCTTTCCATCTCTAGTAAGTTCATATTTTATTTATATTTCAATTATCTAATTGATTTTATTTTATTTAATACATGTCAATTTAAATAACAATGTTTCCAAATTTGTATGATCTTGATTCAGAATTGAATTCAAATGCATAAAATATTCCTCCATTTCAAAAACGTCGGAAGCTCTTAGCAGGAGCAACATATCAAAAATAGTTGGTAGATGAAAATGGACAGCCTCTTCACCCTTCCAATTGGAACATGGCATCTTCCAGCCACAATCCTGGATCAACGATGGTAATAATTGTTTGGTATAATGTAATTTCAAAAAACCAATTTTGTTAATTTGCTTACTAATATCATTGATATTGTCTAATGACGTTCAATATTTTTTGAAATTAGGATTCTAGTGAAGATGAGCAACCCACCTACCATCTTTCGGTGCACCCCACTACAATTTCAACTCGAGAGAAAGTTGAAATAAGAGCAAGACTCAGAGAGGAATCATACAAAGAATGGTTGAATCAACCACCTATTCAATTCTCACTAATTAAGAATGACTACAACAATAGTAGTTCTTCATCACAAGTTGGCAATGGAAGCAATCAAATAGAGGTTGGTATGGATGGTTACTTATGGGATACGATTTCCATGGAGGCAATGTTGTTAGATTCATTCCATAACGATGAGCTAGAGGTTGATCCTCATATCACTGGTACCCTATTCAAAAGCCTAAAATCTACTTCTGCCACCCCTCTTTGGACCTAGCGACAAGTTAAAGTCTACTCAGCTTGGGACAACGATGTTGATGTACAACTTGAATGATATGTTTTGCATGTCGAATGCATGTTTCTCGGAAATATTGAGGTAATTGACCTACATGATTGATCAAGTTCCTTATATTTTATCACACAATCAAAATTAAAATTGGTTTATTTTATGAATGTTAAATATTGACATTATATCATGCATGTCGGAATGATTGTATTCTATATAGAGAAGAATATGTAGACACAGAGATATGTCTAAAATGTCGGCATGGCAGGTACTGTAATTAAAAAAAGAAGGGTAAATCACATTGTCCTCCTCAAAAAATATTGAGCCACATGCTTATAATCCCAAGGATTTAAAGACTCTTTCGTTGCAAAGAATTAGCTATGTTGCAGGGATGGCATGCCTCACACAGAAGTGAGCTAGGAGTTTTGTGAATCCCAATAGATTCAATAGCCATGAATCATATAGAAGATACATGGTCTAAAAAATTTAAGGATGAAGTACGAAGTCTGTGAATCAACATAGCCATGGATGGCGTCAACCCATATTCCCTCGAAAATATCAACTATTATGTTTGGCATGTAGTAGTGATCAATAACAATATCCCCCCATAGTTTTTTGTGAATAATGAACATATTATGTTGGCTCTCATTGTCCCTCATAGAAGACAAGTGAAGAATATGGATGTCTACTTACAACCATTGGTATATTAATTGAAGGAATTATGGGAAGGGATAAATGTGTATGATGTATCAATACCCATCACAACATAGAGGAGTTTTACGTTGTATGGCATGTGTGCTTACACCATACATGATTATCCAGGCTTAGGAGTTTGCTCTAGTAAATTACATTCTTATTGATTTTTTTAGTAACAATATTATTTAACATATTAATTTAATTTGCTACAATTTTTCAAATCTTCATGGTCGTTAACATGTCATATTGTATGCAATAATTTCATAGGTTTTGTAACAAAAAGGTATCATGGATGTAAATTTTGTGGACCTTCTTTGAAGGTTAGGTGGTCTAACCACCTATGAAAGCCAATGTATGACTGCTCCATGGTATTCCTCCCAGAAGAACACTCTTAAAGAAGAGAAACATCTGCTTTCAATGGTAAACCAGAGAGAACCCAAAGTGATCCAGGTGAATATCGGTGGCCACCCACCTATTCCATTTGGACCCACACCATCAATTCTTTCAGACTTTCACTTCCAACAGCTTACTATTTTTAGCAGGTTTTTGGGTCCTGCACTCCCGGAGCCGTTTTGGGGCCTTAATGATCCAGGTAGATATTAGTGGCCACCCACCTATTCCGTTTGAACCCCCACCATCAGTTCTTTCAGTTTTTAAGTTTTAGCACAACTTACTATTTTTAGTAATTTTTCGGGTCTTGAACTTCTGGAGTCGTTTTGAGGCCCTAAACAACGTTTTTTGGGGAAATCGGGAGAAACATGGATCTATGGACTGATGTTACTCACTCAAAAGTTGTAGTCCTTGGATAGATATTTCTAATGAGGTATCGAGCGTGTCAAACGGAGATCGTATGCCAAAGTTACGTCTCGGGGAAGTTGAAACACCAATTTACCAAAATGGGACCCACAGTTTTCACGCTTCATCTCCTAGGGTTAGGTTTTTGGATGTTTAGGGTTTTACATTATTTCTCAAAAATAAATAGGCCTTTGAGCCTCATTGTAACACAGTGGAGGGGCTTGTATCCATCACATATATTCTTAGAGATGCGCTACCAGTGCCCTCGCTCGCTCATTTCCATTATGTCTCATTGTAACACAGTTCAGAGGCTTGTAGCCGCCACATCTCTTCTCAGAGATAAGCCTACCAGTTCCCTAGCTGTTTATTTCTATTATGGATGTATTGTAACACAGTTCAGAGGCCTGTATCCGCCACATCTCTTCTCATAGATAAGCTACCAGTGCCCTGTCTGTAAGCATATTTTCAGTAATTTGATTATAATAAAAGGAAGCAGTATTTCTGTTGCATCTCTGTGCTTATGGTTATATGTGTATTCTGTTGCATTCCTGCATAAATCCAGATCACAAAGGCCTGCAATAATGACACCAGCTGAATGTCTTAGAGCATATGAGAGAGAAAAGAAGAAGGAGTTTGCAGAAATATTTGATTCAAATGGGGAGCCTATGTTCGATGATCCAGAATTCTTCAACACCTATGTTGAGAAATTTCCCATTGGGATGAAAAGGAAGTTTGTCTTTTATGAGCTCCCATATTGTGAGCATCTTAATATTTCCCAATTAATAGATCCCATGCATATATTTAAAAATGTTTAATCTTCTTTATGGAGGAACACATAATCGAAAGAAACTGACACATTGGTTGTTATGAGAGATCTTATTTCTTCAAAAACTAAAAAGAAACATTGGCCAAAAAAATAAACTGGAGGAGAGGTTGGTCCCTCTTGGTATTTCAAATAAGGTGATGTCCCATGTATTTTAAAGAAAGATGATCTTTCTTTGGCAAAGGAATTTATAATGAGGGTGAGGGTGCCTTATTTATATGGGTCTTCACTATGACGCTACTTCACTATGGAAGACCGTTTGTCGAGGTTGAAATCGCATGACCATTTGAACCTTATAAGAGTATGTATGTCAAAAACATGATTTTATTATTATTTATTATTTATTTTTAGTTTTATGTAATGGGATATTTTATAATTAGTTTTTGTATAATGTACTATTTAGTGTGCAGTGTCAATATCCTCTGCTCGTGGCTGGGTGTGTGAACCATGACTTCCCCAAGACCTACGACGTGCCATATCTAAATTATTTGCATTTGCACGTTGGATCACTTCAAAGGAGATTCATATGGATACCATTCCACGGTGGCGTAAAATATATCTAAGATTGATTGTATGTTTGAGAAGGAACTTCCAACGAGTTTCATGGAATTGCAGGTTCATCTTCTAATTCACGTAGTAGATGAGGTTGAATTAGTTGGGGTTGTTTCTTGTCATTGGATGTTCTTCTGAGAGAGGTACATAAGGAAATTGAAAGGTTTTGTTCCACAAGGGGAAAAACCCAAGGTGTATATGGTAGATGTTGGAATATATTATATTCCTTCGAAGGTAATAATGTCTTTGTATTATGTTAGAAGTTGAATACAATCTTATGTAAAAGAGTAACACATTATATCCCATATTCATTATGGCATAATATACTCTTGTACCCATTTATTATATAAAGAGGTGTTATTTTGGATAATTATATTATCCCACATTCAATATGTGAGAGTAATTCCCCCACATCTCTGGGTATATAATAGGGTCAAGGGAGATTTTTAGAGAATCATCACATCTCATTTTGTGCGCATATTGTTATTTGTATCGAGTTATTTGTAGTTTCTCTCTTTGTAAGATTGCAGGAGATTTCTGGAGATAATAGAAGACAACCTTCCCATGGACGTAGCCCAACTGGGTGAACCATGTATATATGTTGTATTTTTTTTCCTTGTTCTCTTTATGTTCTTATTTATATGTTGATATGTTGTTGGTTTCTTAGATAGATAGCTAGTTTAGTAGATCTAATATTCTCACATGGTATCAGAGCCATGGTTACTATGATCTAACATCTTCTTTGAATTTAACTATCAACGTGTATATTCATTTTTTATTATTTGGGCACTCATTTTTTTGTAGATTTTCTTTCTATCTGTTAACCATTAGGCTTCTCTTCAGATCTGGGCATGATTCTACATATTTAAGATTTTTTTTCTCATAACCCTAACTTTGTTGTGTAGTTTATTTTGCATACTTTTTTTCAAGAGACTTTTGATTGTTTTTCTATAAGATCTATATGTTTTTTGGATTTTCAAGGGGTTTTTTATTGTTTTTCTATAAGATCTATATGTTTTTTCAATCCTCCTCAGGAGATCTATCTTCCGGTTGTAATATTCAGTTACAACAGTTACGACAGTTTTTGTTTTTTTATAGGGCGTAAGATTGCGGACTAAGGGTTCATATCAGAATTTCGATTGCATAGGTAGATGCAGAGTGGCTGCACCATTTTTGAAAACTAGTTGTAATAAGAATTTGGAGCATTATTGAGTGTTTTTTGCTTTTCCACCTGACGTTTTTGTAGAAATTTGAATAATAGCTGAATTATTCACCGAGATTATCCTGATTACACATTATTTAATCTTCATGCATAATACATAACCTCTTCTACAATTGATCATCAATATGCGGAAATAGAAACAGTCGAATGCGCACATAAACAATAATCAAGCACACATATCAACACAGTATGTAATGGGGAAAGCAATAGCTGAAAACTTCCAACTATCTGTATAATATAATGGTAGAGAACATGTAACAATACATAGCACAAAGCTCCTCACAGCTCTCAGCACTATCTCACATGCTACACACAAACTAGCACGGAAGATGAACAAGTCACAGGTTCAAATCTCCTCCACAAGTCTGCCTGCCTCTACTGTGCAATCCAAGATGAATAATGATGAGATCCAAGTTCGAATCTCACTAGATTCTACTGCGTAATCCTCATTGGCAATCTAAATCAATGTGTGTGCAAATCTCATGTACAGCCATAGTCACAACTGATAGTAGACTCACCCTTTCACCCACCTCTAACACTGGTCTCCACTGAACTGTCATTGCATTGCAGTTAACTGATGTGTTCTTTAGTTGATTTATGAGTTAATAATTAGTGAATTAATTATTAATTAATTCACACCACTCATCACTAGTGTATTTTCCAGTTAGACTAAATACAACTAGTTCAATTAAGTTAAACCGAACACAACTCCACCAACTGTCTCATCAACTCCACCAAACTCCGCCACATGAGTTCTAACTGAAGTCAACCATCCAATAGCTCAACTAACCCTTAGAAAAAGCGTATTTCCTTCTGTCAGCTGCATGTGCCACATCCAAGCATCAAACTGAAGTGCTCCAAGAGGATAAGATAATGTTTATAGTCTAAATATTATTAAGGGTTAATAATATTTGACTGTTCTATTTTTAGCCCGGCAGTCTAAAAATAGAAACCGCCCAATGTCTAAAATAGAGGTCCATCTATTTTTACCAACTCGACCAATCATCCATAAATAGCATCCTGCAACTCATAGACCATGATCCATATGTCTAAAAAATAGACATAGTCTAAAAATAGACTTTGCGCCAAAAATAGCCTGCGGGCCCACTTAGTGAAGGCGACTTCTTTTCACTAAGCTCCATCATCTTGTTGCATTTTCAACACTCCCTCTCAACAAGATATGGATTATCTGCAACCCCTATCCTTCCTCTGTGGTATTCAAATTTTCTCCTGGTGAGCGCCTTCGTCAAGATGTCAGCATCCTGATCCTCCGTGGGAATGTATGAAAGTAACATGATTCTCCACTGCACACAATCTCTGATATGATGGTACCTGATGTCGATGTGTTTGGATCTATCATGAAATACTGGATTAGCCGAGAGTTTAATGCAACTCTAGTTATCACAATAAATCACAGTAGGCTCCAAGTGTGACCCGAACAACCCAACCAGGACCTTCCTCATCCATATGGCCTCGCATGCAGCCAAGCTTGCTGCCATATACTCAGCCTCTATTGAACTGAGTGCCACGGATCTCTACTTCCTGCTGTACCAAGAAACTGCTGTCGACCCGATACTGAAGATCCCTCCAAATGTGCTCTTTCTGTCCGTTGGGCTCCCTGCCCAATCTGCATCCGTGAAGCCACACAGCTTCACCTCATCCTCCTATCTGTACCACAAGCCATATCCCGATGTGCCTCTAAGATAACGCAATACATGCTTGCCTGCCTTCCAGAAGAGTTTGGTAGGCTTAACCATAGCTTGCGAAAGCTGGTTAACAGCATAGCATGTATCGGGTCGTGTATTGACCAGATACATAAGCGACCCCACCAACTGTCGATAAACAGTGGCATCCACTACCTCCGCTGAAGTAGCATCCTCCTTCCTCCAACCACCAGGAAGAGGAGTATCAACATGCTTGCAGCCATGCATGTTGAACTTCTCCAGTATCTCCCGGGCATACTTACCCTGAGAAATAAACAGTCCATCACTGCGCTGCCAAATTTCCAATCCCAGGAAATAATGAAGGAGGCCCAAGTCCTTCATCTCAAACTCTCTAGCAATATCCTCCTTGCATGAAAGTATCAACAGCTCATCACCCGTCAAAATCAGATCATCTACATACAGTACAATGATCAGCAACTTCCCCTCCACCACAATCTGGTACAGGTTAGGATCCGCCTCACTCTTGGAGAATCCAAGTCCGGTGAAATAACTGTCTATCCGCGTGTACCAAGCACGAGGTGCTTCAAGCTCAAACCGTGCATGTTGATCTCCATCCCCTCAATCTGTGAAAAGCCTCGGGCAAAAAATCTTGCCTTATACTTCTCCACACTCCCGTCAGCTGCCTGCTTCACTTTGTAGATCCATCTCGAACCCACCACTGATTTCCCTTCTAGCCTTCGGACAATCTCCCATGCACTGTTTCTGACAATCGAATCATACTCTTCCACCATGGCATCTACCCATGCGGGATCCTCCATAGCTTCCTCGAAAGAGGATGGCTCTGTCACGATACACTTGTTCACAAGAGCCATGTATCCAGTGTACCGGTCCAGTGACTGTCTCTGTCTGCGCTGTGCTGTAGGTGGTCCTACAACCTTCTCTGCATCTTGAGCCAGTCGCTGAGCTTCTGTAGTGTGCTTACGCCCTCTGATGGTTGGCGCTGCATGAGTGGTATCTTCCACTCCATGAACTTCCTCATGTGGCTGATCCACATCCTAAAGCTCATCCTTAGTAACTAAAAGCTCCTCATCTGCATGCAAGTGTGGCTCCCTCTCAAGCGAACACTGCATGGCTTTCTCCTCCTGAAATTTGATATCCCGTCGCACAACAGCCTTGCGATTATCTGGAAAATACACACGATAGTTGTGGGGCGTATCAGTGTACCCCACAAATATCCCAACCTCTACGGTCGGATCCAGATTCTTTCTGGCGTCCTTCGTCACATGCATGTAGACAGGTGAACCAAAAATCCTCAAATGGGAAATATCAAGCCTCTTGCCAGAAAAAGCCTCCTTCGGTGTACTCATGCCAAGTATCTTGTGAGGACAACGGTTCTACACATATACTGCAGTATTGCACGCCTCCGCCCACAAGTGAAGGGATAGGCCCTGATCATGCAACATCGCCCGTGCAGCACCCACGATCGTTCTGTTCTTCCACTCAGCAACCTCGTTCTGCTGTGGGTTATGGGGTGCAATGAGCTCTCTCTGAATCCCTTCTGCGCTGCAAAAGTCCTTGAATTCAGCAGAGATGAATTCACCACCATTGTTGCTCCTAAGAGCCTTCACATGCTTCCTCGATTCCTTCTCAACCAGCGCCTTGAACTCACAGAACTTTGAGTATGTCTCACTCTTCTTCTGCATGAAGAAGATCCAGCACTTCCGAGAAAAATCATCAACAAAGATCACATAGTACTTGTGCTTTGCTGTCGAAGCTACTGAGAAAGGTCTACACATGTCTGTGTGGATTCTCTCAAGGATCGTCATGGCACGACTATCCTTCTCGTGAAAGGTGGCTTTCACAAATTTTCCCAAGGTACACCCCTTGCACTGATCTGACTGCGCAAGAGTGCCCTTAGGAAGCCCAGTAGAAATCTGCTGCAGTATCTTCAAAGCTCCATGGTGAAGGTGGCCCAATCTCCGGTGCCACAGCTCGCCATCATCCCTGCTCACCACTCCTTCCGCCTTGGATGCCATTGCTGCACAGCCAACTACTTGCAACTGATAAAGGGTCTTGACTCGAACCCCTATCTTCCGGGTTTCTCCAAGCTTGTCTTACTACGCAGAGCCTTTCTCAATCGGCATTCACATCATACCCTTGTCTTCCAACCTCACACGTAGATCGTATTCTTCATCAATCCCTGAACATGCAATACTTCATCAGCCATGCTGGGTTTACTGCATCCCTCTCAAAGGAAATGGTACCGATACCGGTCGCATTGTATCTACCATCATCGCCCATCTCGATGTGCACTCCAAGATCTTTCTCCTCCAGATCTGAAAACAAATCCCGATATCCGGTCATGTGAAATGACGCACCATTGTCCAAGAACCATACTGATCCCATCACACTTGAAACCAAGCATGCGATCAGCGAAAAATTCAGCTCAAACTGCGAGGCTAAGGCCTCTCTCGCTGCAGATCCAGCAGCATGCTTATTTTTCTTCTTCTGCAGACAATTTGTGGCATAATGTCCGTGCTGGTGACGGTGAAAGCACTTCACCTTGGAAATGTCTTGCTTCTTGCCTTTCACACCGGAATGAGAAGCTTTCTTGCTCTTCCCCTTCTTTGCTTTGGCAGCCAAAGTGCAATTTTCTTCATTAGTTTCCTTTGATGAAGATCCGTCCCTGGTACTCCGCCTTATCTCCTCTTGCATGAGATCCAACCAAAGTCGCTCCCATCCTGGCAATTTCTCCCGACCATTGACAGAGTCCTGATAGGAATGCCAACTCTTCGGAAGACCAAGGAGAGCCAAGTCCACCAATTCCTCATCATCTACAGTCACCCCCACACTTCCCAGCTCATCCCTGCATTGGGTGAACCGTGAGGTACTTAGCGTCACATCGCCTTTCTCCATCTTAATGTTTAGAGTTTATCCTTGAGCGCCAACTTCCTCTGGTTGCTCTTGCTTTGGAATAGATCTGTCAGCACTTTCCACATCAAGTATGGAGAAGCTTTTCCATGCAGGCTGGATACAATGTGATCCTTCACGCCCTCCAATAGAATCCTTCGACATTTTTCCATCTTCTTTTGCCAAGCCTCAACTTGAGCAGCATCAGTAGGCTTTGGGATCTCAGCATCTATGAACTCCTTCAGCCCGTTATCATATAATACTGCCTCCATTCTATCCTTCCATGCAACATAATTCGAACTTCCCTCAAGGGCATATTCCAGTCGCAATCCATTGAAAGACATTTCAACTCTGGCACCAAGAAAAAAAACTACTGCAAAATTCGAATTCCACCAGCTCAAACTCAACCGCTTCTGGATCTGTGAGAACAAAGTATTTCTAGCACAAAGATTGATTGTAGGGGCATTTATTGGATATATCACCTTTCAGAGAAAGGATGGATCCAGAGGCTACCTGGCCTGCTACAGACTCTGTCTACCGAAATAAATTGTAATCACTGTAATAGATCCGATGATCAATTTCGCTCTGATACCATGTAGAAATTTGAATAATTTACTGAATTATTCACCTAGATTATCCTGATTACACACTATTTAAGCTTCATGCATAATACATAACCTATTCTACAATTGATCATCAATATGCGGAAATATAAGCAGTCGCATGCACACATAAAACAATAATCAAGCACACATATAACACAGTATGTAATGGGGAAAGCTTATAGCTGAAAACCCCCAACTATATGTATATTATAATGATAGAGAACATGTAACAATACATAGCACAAAGCTCTCACAGCTCTCAGCACTATCTCACATGCTACACACAAACTAGCACGGAAGATGAACAAGTCACAGGTTCAAATCTCCTCCTGAAATCTGCTGCCTCTCTTGCACAATCAAAGATGAATAATGATGGAATCAGTTCGAATCTTACTAGCTTCTCTTGCGCAATCCTCATTGGCTTAATCTGAATCAATGTGTGTGCAAATCTCATGCACGGCCATAGTCACAAGCCGATAGTAGACTCTCACCCACCTCTAACACTGATCTCCACTGAACTGTCCATGCATTGCAGTTAACTGATGTGTTCTTTAGTTGAATTATGAGTTAATAATTAGTGAATTAATTATTAATTAATTCACACCACTCATCACTAGTGTATTTTTCAGTTAGACTAAATACAACTAGTTCAACAAGATTAAATTGAACACAACTCCACCAAGCTGTCTCATCAACTCCACCAGCTCGCCCTTGAGTTCTAACTGGAAGTCAACCATGCAATAGCTCAACTAACCCTTAGGAAAAGCGTATTTCCTTGCAGTAATTTGCATGTGCCCACATCCAAGCATCAAGCGGAAGTGCTCCAAGATTATGGGGAAACGATAATGTTTATAGTCTAAATATTATTAAGGGGTTAATAATGATAAATTTGTTCTATTTTTAGCCAATGAGTCTAATAATGAAACCATTAATGTCTACAAATAGAGGTCCATCTATTTTTACCAACTTAAACCAATCATTGGTTAATAGCATCCTGCAACTCATAGACCATGATCCATATGTCTAAAAATAGACTTTGCGCCAAAAATAGCCTGCGGGCCCACTTAGTGAAGGCGACTTCATTTCACTAAGCTCCATCATCTTGTTGCATTTCAACAGTTTTTGTCAGATCTGTAACCTTTTGTGCTTAATTTCTCATAAAAGAGTATATATTTGGGTTTCTCTCAATGAGATACCCAATTTCAAAAATAAAATTAGCTCAAACGAAGTCTTGGAAGCAAATTTATTGTTGATTTAAGATTGGTAGTTTTTTCAGAGTTTTTGGTGACGGCAAACAAACTGCAGAAATTTATAGTTTTCTATCCACTTTTTCCCTTGTCATTTATTGCATTTGGTTTTATATTTATTGTCAAAATTTTGTATCATTATGACTTCAGAAGTAGCTTCTGTTCCTAAACTTATCAACTCTAACTATCTTACATGAAAAAGGAAAATGATTGATGTCCTCAAGAGTAAGAACCTATGGAGGTTGGTTAATGGTGAACACAAGAAACCTAAAAATGCTCAAGCCTTGATTAAATGGAAAGAAAAGTTTGATCAAGCAAGAGGGCTCATTAGTGAAATGGTTTCAGATAGTCTTCAGGTAAGTATTGAGGAAAAAGACAGCCCAGTTGAGGTATGGGAAATTCTTGCTTCTTTGTTTGATAAATATGATGATGTTTCTACTTATTACCTTGAAAACAAGATTCATGAGCTACATCCTACTAATTTTGATAGAGTAGATTTATATCTTGCTGAATTGAAAACCTTAAATGAAAATTTAAATAATTGTGGTAAATATTACAAGAAGACAGACACTGCTCTTATCATTCTTGTGGAAAAAAAATTGTCATCTTATTTTGACATGTTCATCCAAACTAGAAATAGGGCTCTTGAATTGTCTCAAAGTACCACGAAACCTACTTTTGATGATTTCTGTAAAGGGTTTACAAATGTGCAAGAAAGGTTGATTTCTTCAGGACAAGTCTCACCTAATAAAACTCTTATGGCACATAATAAAAATCTTAAGAAAAGTTTTAATAATGCCAACGGTTAATAATAATGGTCATGCTTCTCGTGCACATCATGAAACTAGTAAGAAGAAAAAAGTGTATGATCCTTGTAAGCATTGTGGTAAAACTAACCATCCTGAAAAGAATTTTTTAAAGCGAAACATTTAATGACTAAAGCAAACAAGAAAAATTCTAATGAATCTCAAGTAGTTTTATGTGCATATATTGTTTCATCTAATAATTCTTCTTCTAATGTGGAATGGATAATGGATTCTGGTGCTTCTAAACATATGACTGGTAATGCTTCTTTATTTAGATCTTATGACACTAATAAGCACTCGTCTCAGAAAGTTTCTATTGGTGATGATAAACAACTTTCTGTAATTGGTTTTGCTAATATTAATGTTTCCAATGTCAATTGGAAGATGTTTTTCATGTTCAAAACATGCCCATAAACTTACTTTCTATTTATTGTGCATGTCGAAAGGGTTTTAAATTTGAAGCTTGGCCCGATAAATACATTCTTAAAGATATCAACCAAAATTACAAAGTAGTTTCTTCTAGCCCTGTTTTTTTTTTTTGGTAAATGAGGCTAATATATATTAATTCGAAAATAGAAACAATACATATGCTACATGTTGGGTTGGTAAGCTGCGCTTAACCAATCCCAGCCTTAGTTGCACAGATAAGGGGTTTCCTCCATGGAGGAAACCAGCCCGGAAAATACTTTGAACAAAAAATTAAAAAATGTGCAGAAGCGCTGGTGTAACTAGAAATTACAAAATATGCAAAAGCATAAGTGTGACTAGAAATTTCGTGGTGATAGCAAGCATGACAAAAAACAAGGAAGAACTGAGCAGCTTCGCAGTCCTTATTCTTCGACTTCGTCATTGCTATCTAGCTCTTCCTCCACTATAGGGCAGACATACGCCTGTGCAACCGCTTCCTCTGTATCAGTGGGTGGACGCGAAGGCTTGGGGACTTGTGCACAGAGGACGGGAGCCACTGAGTATTTTGTGTTAGGGACGTGCATCCAAGTACCTTTATAATCCATAATCCAAACATTTATATCATCACTCTCATCTTCCTAAGCCGGAAGAGGCTCAGTCTTGTGAGGCGAGAGGTGCGCCTGGTGCGCAATGGTGGACTTCAGTGGTCCACTTCCACCTCTCTGCGGAGCCTGCATGGGGGGCTCCTCCTCCTGATCAGGTTTGGGGCTCTGTCTAGTGTAACTGCCAGAGGAGGAGCCTTCAACAGACTCTAGGCGATTATCCATCCCATGGTGGTAACGACCGGGGAGCGCCCCTCTCTGACCTCCATGGATGGCTCTTTGGCGCAGCCTATGTGCCATGGTCAGCTGAAGCTGAGGTGTGACGGAGTTAGGGGAAAGCTCAGCAGGGGGAGGTTCGAAGCAGGGGAGAAGCGCAAGAGGACAGGGAGGAACGATGAGGGTGAAAGCGCATCAAGGGGCACAGGGTAATGGGTGCACTCAAACTTATCAGACTGGTAGGACAGATCGAGCTGGGGCAATACAGGCAGGCTGGATGAATCGCAACCCCAGGATTTCTGCATAGCACAGCTCTGGCAGGAGAGTTGCGTAGCGGACTGGGTGCGCAAGAGGGAAAGAAAAATAACAACAAATAAGACTGAAGGAGCTGACTGTGTGTCCCTTTGTGTTGAGCGGCCTTCCTTTTAAAAACCCTGTGACACATGTGAAGGGGAAGAACATGATTGTGCCTCGCACGCAGCTGCGTGCCATAACCATTTTCATGAGTGGGCTCGAGTGGAGAGTTGTGGCCGATCGGCGTGTCAATCCAGTTAATCATTTAGAACTATTGCTGCAGAGAGGTACCCTGGAGGGGGTGACGTTGTCCAAGCATGTCTTCAACATACCTTATCTCATTCATCTCATTCGGATGATTACTGGCTTGAGGATCCACATCAGGTCAGGACCTGCACTGCAAATATTTGTCCTCATGGGTGTGGGAGAGGCAATTTTCATTCGTACTCCTCCTGTCACCCACATCTGGGGAGAGTAGATCCTTTTGAGTGAGAGTATAGCATTCTCATCTTAAAGAATCATCCTCGGACTGGGTGAGGTTGGAATGATACAACTCTTTGTGGCTTTCCACCCCCTTGTTCACGAGGAGGTCTGCAACTGAGTTTGCTTTCCTTCGCACATGGTGAAAAGTAATGGCTTTGTGATTGTGCATCAACTGTTCCAGAAGCTTGATCCTGTAGGCAAGCCTCCAACTGGTAGATACCTTTGTGGAAGCCATACCATGGAGAATTCTTGTGGTCACCATAGTGAATATTAGCGAGTGTCCCTCCATTTCCAGGGGTAAATAGTGAAACTCAATTGTTATGTAGATACCCTGGATGAGCCCCTCAAGCTTTGCAAAGTTGTTGCTATCCCACCCCATATTTCCATAGTCGATTCGAAGTGGCTCGCCCTGAGAGTTCCTAAGAATACCTCTAAATCCTGCATTTACGGGGTTGCCTTTGGATGCACCATTGAAATTACATTTCAAGAAGCCATTTGGGGCAGGCTTCCATTTTTTAGGAGTATGGGTTCTACCGGTGCTCCTTGGGTTGATGTCCAGGGGGGTATTTATGCTCATGTGCCAGTTTTTCCATATGTGACGCTCCGCAGTAGAGGTGGGGAGATCCTCCTGGCTCCAGGCATCCAGGGCCATCATTTCAGAGAGGTTGTCGTGTATGCTTGTTCAAATCTGCCCTAAGGTGGATACTTTGTCTTTGAAGATTCAAGTGTTCCTTTCTTTCCATATGTTCCAGATAAGTATGCCCAGAATTGTCTGCCAAAGTTTGTTTAGAAGGTTGCTGGAGTAAGGATTGTATGTCCAACTGCTGATGGTGTTGATGATGTTGCCCCTTTCTTTTTTGGTCTGTCTGCATAATACTGTTATTCTGTCCCACATGGCATTAGATGTAGGGCATTGTTCCAATAGGTGGTTGATGGTTTCCAAGTTTTCCTGGCATAGAGGGCATCTTGAGGGTCCCAAAAACCCTCTCTTCAAAATATTCTCCCATGTGAGGATGCGTCGTTTACCGAGCAGCCATAAAAAGGTGGCTACTTTGGGCCATAGTTTGGACGGCCATATCTTTTTCCATATGATATTGGTTGGATCTGGGTTCTATTGATTTAGGAGGTTGTAAGCTTCCTTAGTGGAGTAGTTTCTACTTGGCATGTGACCCTAACGAAGGATTTCAAGTCCTGGCTGGGCTCTGATTTTTCTCTTTGTGCTTAGTTCCTCCCAGATGTTTGTGTGACTCTCATTGTTCCATTCTTCTTGTCATCTGTCTGTATGTATCCAATTCTTGTATCCTTGAGTTGTGTCAGAAGTCCAGAAATCATGTACACTCTTCCTTTGCCTTGCATATAAAGTTGCATTCCACAATGGTTTGGGGAAGATAGAGGATAGTTTTGGCAATTACTGCCAAGAGTCCTCCCAGAATCAAGCTTGAGTGCCACTGCGCAGCTCCCAAAAATTGTGGGTTTATATCATCTGCTTTTGGCTTCTAGCTGCTTTCCAGATTTGTGATCCTCCCAGATCTATATTGAATATGATCAGGTCCTCCTTGGGCCATGAATGAGCATATTTGGCTGCCCACAGGTTATCCCATGGAGTGTGGGGTTTGGAGACCCACTTCCACTAGATACTAGCTCCCATGATGTTGTTGCTATGTTCAGGGTCGTGCATCCCTAGCCCCCCGTGACTTTTTGTTGTACAAACTTCTTTCCAGTTGACTAAAGCCCATTTGTTTTTCTCTTTGGTACCACCCCACAGGAAATTTCTTTTCAGTTTGTGCATGGCCTTGAGGACCCATTTGGGGGATGCCAGTACCAAGAAAAGGTAAATGGCGAGGGACTACAGAACTTATTTGATGAGAACCAAACAGCCTGCTATATTGAGAGTACGATGGGTCCAATTGCATAGTATGGTTTCCATTTTGTCCAGCAGAGCTCGCCAAGAGGAGTGATTAATGGTTGTGTCAGTGAGAGGAGCTCTAAGGTATTTGGAGGGTAAGGATGCAATGGAGAAGCCTAGGATGTGAGAAATGTTGCGTTGAGATATAGGAGGGGTGTAGAAGAAAAATATTTTCAATTTTTTAGGGTTGACCTTAGTATCGAAGGCTTCAGAGAAGGAATCTAGAAGAGATTTGAGGGTACGGGACTCCTGGACCGAGGGGAAACCGATGATCATGTCCACAAATTGTTTATGGGAGGAGGGGGGAAGGTTGTGGAGGGGTATACCCTAAATGGTACCTGAGTGGATGGAGCTTTTGAGGAGCCGGCCCATCTCTTCAGCCATAATGATGAAAATTAAGGGTGAGAGGGGGTCCCCTTGTCTGATTCCTCTTGAAGGGTTGAAAGTTGCAGAGGGTATACCATTGACCAAGATGGAAAGAAACGGAGAGGTAATGAGGCTCATGATCCAGCGTACCTAGGTGTGGCTGAAGCAGAAGGCTAGAAGGACGCTTTTTATATAGTCCCAACTAATTTTGTCAAAAGCCTTGGATAGATCAATTTTGAGGAGCATACCTGGTTTTTTGGAAAATTTGAGAGAATGTATGACCTCGTGGGTTAAGATGATGCCATCAAGGATTTTCCTGCCTTCAACATATCTCATTTGCTCCAGGGAGATGATCATGGGGAGGAGCTGCTTCAGCCTATTAGCAATAAATTTGGAGATTATATTATAAATGACATTGTAGAGTGATATGGGTTTGTACTTACTTGGCGTTGTTGCGTTGTCTTCTTTTGGAACCAGAGTGATGAAGGTGGTGTTAAGCGCCGAAAGAAGCCAGTGAGTGGTACGCGATTCCTCCACTACACCCCAGACTTTTTCTTTGATGGTGAAGTTGGTGGTGAATCCATCAGGGCCTGGGGCTTTTCCGGCCTTCAGTTGTAAGACTTCTTGTTCCACCTCAGCAAGAGTGGTGGCTGTGAGCAGCATTCGTTTGTGTTCTTCTGTAACCAGCTTAGGAATATGCGGAGTGATTTTTCCTATAGCCTCATGCCTCCGATGATTAAGTTCTTGCAAAAATTTCCTGAAGTGGTTGTGCAGCTCCTCTGTTATGTCCTCTTGCTTTTCCAGACGCTCTCCATTTTGGTTTTTGAGGATAGTGATTCTATTATGCATCCTATGCTGAATAGTGGAGCGGTGGAAAAATTTTGTGTTTCATTCTCCCTCTTTGAGCCAGTAGATCCTCGATTTTTTTCTGCATAGTATTTTTTCCTGGCTCCTTCTTTCTTCCATCTGAGTTGATAATATCTTCTTTCGGTTCTCTGAATCAGCTAAGTGTCCTTCCTTAATGATCGTTTGTTGAATCTTCTTCATTTTTTCCTCCAGCTCTCTTTGATCTTTGAAGATATTGTCGAAGGTGGATTTGTTCCATACCTTCAGTTTACCTTTGAGAATTTTCAACTTTATCTGGAACTGGAGCATTTTTTTTCCATGCATAGGTGATAGGGAGGACCACCAAGTAGAGACCATTTCCTTGAAACCTGGGTGTCTGAGCCAGCAGTGTTCGAAGTAGAAAGGTTTGGGAGCATGCATACCTGGTCTTAACCATTAAAGTTGTATTGGCCAGTGATCATAACCTGTGGCAAGGATGATGGTAGCTGCTAGATAACCCCCTAGACGGATGAAGTCTTCCATGATGAGGAACCTATCCAGTCTGAAGATATTTGGTGGGTGCCTCCTCTTCTATTATTCCAGGTGAAGACACCATTGGAAGTCTGTAGATCAATGAGATGGTTTTCTTGGATGAAGTTCTTGAATCCATTACTATCCAGGTCAAGATGCATCCTTCCTCCCTTATTTTCCTGTAGCTTTTTTATCATATTGAAATATCCTTCGAGAAGCAAGAGTGGTAGAGATCTCTACTTATTGAGTTCAGCTATGTTGTCCAGAAGCTCTATTTTTTGGTGAATATTCTGGGGAAAGTAGACATTCGTTAGCAGGCCATGGATGTCTGTTCCAATCAGGTGAAAGTTGACCTAGATGAAATTCCTATTAGCATGATATTTCTCTAGGAAGATGATTTGGGGGTTCCAGATTATTGCCAGTCCTCCAAATGCTCCATTGGCATCTACCTCTATTTTATTGCATCCTTTCCATATTATTTTTAAGATTGTTTCTAGATTGGAGCAGGAACATTTAGTTTCTTGCATGTAGAAAATTGCAGGGTGATCCTTAGTGATTATTTTCTTTATTATCATGTGCTTGGTGGGGCTATTGAGCCCTCTTATATTCCGTGAGATGATCTTCATTGGGGGGGGTTGGTAGTGTAGGCATAGAATCTTGTTAACTTGGGGAATCTCCCAGAATCCACCATTTCCTTGGCCATTACTACTCTTCTTTGCAGCATTGTTTTCCTACCTCTTTTACGGAACTCTTTCCTAAAGTATTTTGTGTTTATGAGCGTACCCCCATGAATGCCCAGAGAGGGGAGTTGTTGTGCTCGGGTAAGGATTTCTTCCATATTTTGGACCTGCTGCTCAGATATTAAGTGGAAGTCCTTATTGCAAGCATCCTCTAACCCTATGAGGTCCAAGCCCTCAAGGTCAATGCTCTCTAGCTCTTCCTCCATGGCTTCCGGGATTGCATATAGCACCTGTTATTTTCCCTTCGATGCAAGGTTGTCCCCTGCGAAGCTAGGAGTTTGGGGTTTTAGAATGGTCTCTGGTTGGATCTGGTTCTGTTGTGTCTTGGAGGTCTAGGGCTGCTCCTGCGAGGTGTACCCAACTTCGTTGGCTAGTTCATTCTCGTTCTCATTCAGCTAATTTAGGGCTGCGAATCTATTGCTAGTCGTAGGTCCTTTTTTATTCTGGTGAGAGTTAGTTCTCTTCTTATGCCTTTTCTTTCTTGCTACCTTCGTGAATCCTTCTGTTGCTTGGTCATTTGATTCATTTTCAACCCCCACTTTTTTGTTTAGAGGGAAATCTTTGAATAGATACCCATGTTGGTGATAGCTCTAGCATCTAAAAGGAACATGCTCATAATATAAAGTTTGTATCCATTCAAAGTCTTCGTGCAGCAGACTTACCTTGCTTGGTAGTGTCTCTGTTATGTTCATGTAGAGGCAGATTCAAGCATATGTTGTGTAGCGGTTGATCTTTGTTTCCTATGTTGTCTTGACTAATTCCCCTAGGGAGTTGCCTATATCCCTGAGGGTCAGTTCATCCCAGTAATCATGGGGAGGGAGTAGAGCCGAATCCAAATCGGGGCCCATGTAAGATATTTTTTGTCAGGGTTGAAATGCTTTGTCCAGTGTCGAAGGTATAAGCCTGCGGAGTTGAAGAAATAGGGTCCTCCATCCATGATCCTATTTTTGTCTTCGATACAGGTAAAGATCACATTGAAGAAGCCTTTAGCACACATTTGAAGGTCAATATGGCCCTTAGGTTTCCATTTGGAAGCTATCCATCCTTGCAGGGAATTTTCGATGGGAAGGAAACCCATGAACTTGCCTATCAACACATGATCCTTCATGAACTGGATTCTTTCGTTGATGTGATGCGCAAGGAGCTCGATAATTGTTCTTTTGGGGTTCTTTGGAATGCATGTTGTTGACTTGATATTCACTTCTTCTGCTGTTGATGTATTTGTCTTCTGTGCTGTGGGAGTTGCCCCTGAGATGTCATGAGATGGACCAGAGTGTTTTTTATTGTCGGTATCATCCCCTGCCTCTGCCCCTGTGGGAGGATGGCCTATGATGGGAGGAGAAGTGGTCTGCCCATTGTTTTCTGTCATAGGTGAGCCTCAAGACTGACCAGGATAGCGATCGCGGCCTAACGGTCTAGGGGGAGGTCTGCCTGGGGCAGCCTGCACGAAAACCTCCAAACCTTAGGTCATGGTAGTCGGCCTAGTGCAGAGCTCTGCTAGGTCAAATCATCAAAACTCAATTGCAGTTTTACCTAGTTTCTTCTGGCCCTGTTGATCATACAACTGGTTTATATAAATTTGCAAATTTTAATTCAACTAAGAGACAACCCTTTATTCCTATGTTTCTCATGCTGATGAACTAAGTAAATTATGGCATGAAATATTGGTTCACTTGAATTATGGTAAAATGAAAATACTAACTAAAATGGTTCATGGTTTTCCTAATATTTATTCTACTACTGGTGTTTGTGAAGGATGTGTTCTTGGTAAAACATCATAGAGAAATGTTTGACAAAGGTAAATCATGGCGTGCTAAAGAACCTTTGCAATTAATACATAGTGATATATGTGGCCCTCTTGAAGTTCCTTCAATATCCCATGCAGTTTATTTTCTTACCTTTATTGATGACTTTAGTAGAAAATCTTGGGTTTATTTTTTGAAAAATAAAATTGAAACATTTGTAAAATTTCAAGAAAAATCCATGGTTGAAAATGCATCTAGTAAGAGTATTAAAACTTTATGATCTAATAATGGGGGGGAATTTGTTAAGAAATAATTTTATGCATATTTATCTAAACATGGTATTCAACATCAAAATATTGTTCTTTACACACCTCAACAAAATGGTATTGTTGAAAGGAAAAATAGAACTTTATTTGAAATGGTTAGATGTATGCTTTATTCTAAAGGACTGCATAAGAAATCTTGGGTTGAAGCCATCCGATGTGCTAATTTTATTTTAAATAGAGTTCCTATTAAAGTTTTTAATCATGTTACCCTTGAGGAAAAATGGAATGGACGTAAACCAGATATTAGTAATTTTAAGTTGTTTGGTTGTGAATGTTGGCCTCATATTCCTAATGAAAAACGGAAAAAGTTAGAACCCAAATCTCACAAGTGTATCTTCATTGGTTATGATGATAATTCCAAGGCTTATAGGTTGTTTGATCCTTCTAATCAAAGTGTCATAATAAGAAGGGATGTTCAATTTCATGAAGTATCTTCCCTGCCTAAGTCTGTAGAGAATTTACCAATACCACCTATTACTCCTATTCCTGTTACACCTTCCTCCAGTTATGTGCCTCTTATTGATCTTGATTCTTCCTCTCCATCAAGTATTCCACCTGAAACTCATGAAGCTCCTGAAGTGACTCATGTTCCTTCTATTCTTCATGTTTGGGCTCGAAAAACCCTTGAATCTGTAGGTAGTGAGGTCGTAAATTCTTCTGACACTCGTCGAACTAGATCTAACTTTGCTCTTATCACCAAATTTTTGGCCACAGATGATCCTACTACTTATGCTCAAGCTAAGGGTAATCCTCATTGGGAACAATCTATTTCTTCTGAATATGAATCTCTTTTGAGAAACAATACTTGGTCTCTTATTCCTCTTCATTTAGGAAAGAATTTAGTTGGTTGTAAATGTGTTTATAAAACTAAGTTCATTGCAGAAGGACAGATTGAAAAGTATAAAGCTAGATTAGTTGCAAAAGGCTTTAATCAACTTGAAGGTATTGATTATAATTAAAAAAATTCTCCTGTTGCTAAAATGAACACAATAAGAACCATTTTATCACTTGTTTCATCTTTTAAGTAGGAAATTCATAAAATGGCTGTTAAAAGTGCATTTTTAAATGGTAATCTTACTGAAGAAATTTATGTGCAACAAACTCCTAGTTTTATTTCTGATGAATCCTCAAGTTTAGTATTAAAACTACCCAAATCCTTATATGGTCTCAAGCAAGCCTCTGGGGCTTGGTATGATAAAATTGATGCATATCTCTTGAATAATGGTTTTAAGAGCTTTAAGCGTTGTATATTTGATCCAAATCTGTATGTTAAGAACTTTGGTGATAATGTCCTCATTATTTTTTTATATGTGGATGATCTAATTATCACTGGCAGGCAGCTTGAATTAATTCAATATGAAAATTTCCCTTCAGAAGTAGTTTGAGATGAAAAATATCAATACATTGCATTATTTCTTGGGTCTTCAGATCGGGCATATGGCCGATGGTATTTTTCTCTCTCAGCCTAAGTATGCGACAGATCTATTGGCTTGTTTCCAATGAGTAATTGTAAACCTACTCCTACACCATTTAAATCCGGTGTAAAGTTAATTATTAAGTGTACCACTCCACTAGTTGATGCTACTCTTTATCGTCAGCTCGTTGGAAGTTTAATATATTTAACTCACAGTAGACCAGATATCTCTTTTTCCGCTAGTATGATTTCTTGGTTCATGCAGCAACCTCGTGAAATTCATTGGCAGACAGCCAAGATAATTTTGTGATATTTACAGGGGACATTGCATTATGGTGTATTTTATTCGAGCAGTGCTACAATTTTACTCTCTTGTTATACAGATTCTGATTAGGCAGGTGACAGTTATGATCGATGGTCAACTGCTGGTTACATATTTCAAATTGGTTCAGGTCTGATATCTTGGTCCAGAAAGAAGTTTAAGACTATTTCTTTATCTTCATGTGACAGAGAGTATAGAGCAACCAAAGAAGCAGCTAAAGAAGCCATTTGGTTACCGCATGTTCTTACCAAGCTTGGTCTAGTTCGGAATCGTCCACCATGTTGAAATGTGACAATCAAGGTGCAATTCAGATCGCTTACAATACAATATATCACTCCAAAAAAAAACATCTCGACCTTGATTCTCATTATATTCAAGGTCTTGTCGACGATAGTATTATTTCTCTGGAGTATTTTCCTACCGAGTAGCAAGCAGTTGATATATTCACCAAATCCTTGATAGAAGTGAAGTATGTGTATCTTTGTTCTTTGCTTGGGATGAGGTAAGTTGTCATCATGGGGGAGTAGTAATGACTCCTTCCTTCCTTAGTGTTAGGTAGTGTTAGGATGGGCCCTTCTCCTAGCCATTATTAAGGAGGAGTGTTGGAATATATTATATTCCCTAGAAGGTAATAATGTCTTTGTATTATGTCAGAAGTTGAATACAATCTTATGTAAAAGAGTAACACATTATATCCCATATTCATTATGGTATAGTATACTCTTGTACCCATTTATTATATAAAGAGGTGTTATTTTGGAGAATTATACTATCCCACATTCAATATGTGAGAGTAATTCCTCCACATCTCTGGGTATATAATAGGGTCAATGGAGATTTTTTGTAAATCATCACATCTCATTTTGTGCTGATACTGTTATTTGTATCGAGTCATTTGTAGTTTCTCTCTTTGTAAGATTGTAGGAGATTTCTGGAGATAATATAAGACAACCTTCTAGTGGGCGTAGCCCAATTGGGTGAGCCACGTATATCTGTTGTATTATTTTTCCTTGTTCTCTTTTTTGTCTTATTTATATGTTGATAGGTTGTTGGTTTCTTAGATAGATAGCTAGTTTAGTAGATCTAATATTCTCACAGTACAAGGGTATATATTGTATGAGTCTTTCTATTATGCTAGTGAGTACATCATGCAGATCAAGAACACACCAGGTGTGGTGATTTGGGACGACAAAAGGGATGACGAAAAAAGAGAAGGTAAGATTCTCGAAAAGAATGGAAAAAGGCACATGATAAAGAGTAATTTCAAGCTTATCATTTGTCAAATTACTACATAGTAACTATTTACACTGAACTTGATATTAATGCATATTTTGTTCTCTCTCTCTCTCTCTCACACACACAGATATGTGTGTGTGTGTGTGTGTGTGTGTGTGTGTGTTGGTTTGATTTCATCATCAAAATCAGAAATTTAAACCATCAACAAATTCATTCTTTACAATATGGAAGTGATACAACCATGGGACGCATTATACGAAGAGAAGAGGAGGAAATGGGACAGTGACAGGAAATAATTCAAACGGTTCAATGATAGAAGTGTGTCTTATCCTAGTCATTTAAAAGAAAATATTCCAATGGAATGCCCTAATAGTTGGGTTGTTGATTAAGTCAGAGAGAAACACGATGCATATGGTAGTTACCAACGTGCTAATGAGGATGCACTAAACATATGGATTGGATTCAGCAACTCGGTAATTATAATATATTTATGTACATTTTTAACTTCATACTGCACTTTTGAATTATAAAATCTATATATATTTTATATTCTTAATTATGTTCGGGTTATTAGACACATGACACTTTGATTTTTTCACTTTTTATAGGTGCATTTGTTCCCATCTATGTGGGGATATGGACATCATTTTCACACAGAGGATGTCGATGATGGACACATGACAAATACTATGGAGTGGAAGTCGAGTTTGGCCAATCTAGTTGTGCTAGCCACTGCGATCAAAACCTAATGTGGGGGACATTAGGATACATTAGAAAGATACAAGAGATCATTCAAGTGGACTTCTCTTCGTTCTATTGTGTTATTTTTAAGTGCAAGTGGTGGGACACCTTTGATCGAAACAATGTAAAGGAATATCACTATAGTGGGTTGATATCTATCAACTCTAGAAAGATGTGGCATGAAGCTATGGAGCCTTATTTTTTCCAAAAACATTGCAACCAAGCGCTTTTTTTACCCATATGTGTTGGATAGGGATTGGTGGTTCATACTAAGACACAACCCTAGATCAAAACATTTTTTTGAGAACAATAGTGTTATCATGCCAAGTGAGGAAGATAATTAGGTGATGACAATGGATAGTGATATGCACTTGTGTTATTTCATCATTTATATTATTGTTGTATGTTTTTGTTTTCTTTATTTTTTTAATTATATTGTTTTTTATTCACCTTGTTGGCATTTATAATATATTTGGTAAGATTCACAAAACTTTTTATACGTTTTTTTGCAGTGGAAACTTTTTTACAATACTCAAAACTAAGTATTTCCAATTGTGTACATTATCTATGATAATAAGGATTCAAGGTCACAACCCTTCTGAAATAGGAAAATGAAAACAAAATAGTGAATTTAGAAATAACATTGAAGATTTAGTCTCGATTTAGATACTTATTGGTTTAGTCACATGTTTTTTCTTCTTGTTTATTTCAAAATCAACGTAAATCATCATGTAGTGATAACTCTATGAGGACTTTAACAATGAATAATGGAATAGTTTTGAATTTTCTTTTCAATGTTTATTATAAATAAAAGTTGAATTAATAAATATTTTATGGCTAAGAATTAAATGATAAATAATGTGATGGTGATTAAGAGGAATTTTTTTGACTTTCAAATAGACTTGGTGATGCATTTTTCTTTCCTATTTAGATTATGTAAAATAAATATCTATTTTTATGTATTTATAAGTAAATTATTTAAAGTAGACATGCCTTTATAAGTTCATTAGTAATAAGTGATAAGGCTACATAATAAGGTGTTGTGTATGATATATTATTATAATATATCATGTCCAGAATGTTCATTGAAGATCATGAGGCCAAGCCATATACATCATGTCATTGAAAGTCATGATCCTAAGCCATATACATCACGTCGCCAGTTTGAAGAACATCAATTGTATGATACGACAGTGGCGTGAAAGGCACACTTGTAATTTTTCATGGTGTTTAGTGTGTGACTGATAAAACCGATGAAACCCTAATCTGATATATTTTCTTCGTACCATTTTCTTCTAATTTCACTCTTATTTTACCATTTGAACCGATAGCGTTTAACAAAGTATAAACTTTTCAAAATTCTATTTATGAAATCAATGGCACCATGGTGGTTGTAGTAGGAACCTTTGAGATCCAGGTAAGACACCTGGATTGTGTATTGTAAGACAACAATTAGGTGTCTCCCTCTCTTGGGCCTCCACTAGTCAAACCATATTGTATGGGTTTTCCATTTTCTCCTGCTCCTGTTGTTGCTCCCACTGTTGACATCCCTGCTACATGATTAACATATAAAATACATCAGCCTCATACATAAAATACATAACAAAAGAAATAATTTCAGAATCCATCGAGGAAGCAGAAGATAAGAGAGATGACAACAAGCCTAAAGAAGACCTAGACGATGAAGAGAACAAATAAGACTTTGAAGAAGATCTTCTGAATAAACTTATGGCTTCCATGGAAGAGGTTAAAAGTTTGAAAAAGGAAAGTGAGGAACTTAAGAAGAAATCGCAAGATGGTAACCAAAACAAGACAAGGAGGTAAGTTGACTTTGTAAATCTTCAAGTACAAGAAAGAGATGAGGAGCTTTCCAAACTTAAAGAGGAATTTCATCAAAACAAAATAAAGAATCATGAAAAAGTCATATCTATGAAAAATCAATTAGATAAGGAAAGAAAATTCAAGAAACTTTGTCAAGCCAACTTGAACAAAGACTTAAGAGCTTGAAAAATCTTGAAGCGGAGATTGGTCAATATAAGGAAGTGGTATCCTCTCTTAAATATCAACTAGAATAAAAGGATGAAGAAATATTCAGACTAAAATCATACATCAATCTTCTCAAGGCCAAAACATGTGAAGCTACAAGAATAAAAGAAGAAATGGAGAGAAGTATAGCAAAGGAGAATGAATAAATCTTCATAATGAAATCAAATATCATCTCCGTTAAAATCGAAGCACATGAAGATACAAGGATGATGGAAGAAATGAAGAAGCAACTAGTCATGAAAGATGAAGATTGTGAAAAATTGTCATCAAAGATATCCTCTTGATAAATTAGGTCTTGGTTATGCAGGTGAACCCTCAAGCAAAAATGATAATGCTTCAAACAACAAGGATGTGAGGAAGCCAGGAAGAAATGATACTCCTAGTTCCAACAAAGGCAAGAGTCAAGATGACATTATAAGAAACCCTACTCCAAGGAGAGTTACAGATGATGTCAAGGATACAAAAGGAAATGAATATCATCAAATAAATCCAAGGCAAAAAGACTTCAAAAGTACTTCAAGGAACTCTTCATCTCCCAGGTACCAAAGTATATTTCTTGGATATTTCTATTCTTGTACAAACTTTGGGCACATGGAAAAGGATTGTAGGGCATATCACAAAGACCAATATAATGGTCCTTGTTAATCTCCTAGAATCAATTTTACAAGAATAAATCATGATTTCTTATTCATGAACAAGATAGAGTGCTTCAATTTCCATAACATTGGGCATATGGCACGTGATTGTAACTTGACTTGGGGCCCTACACAAGCTAGAACCATGCCAGAGAATAAAGTTACACAAGTATGGATAATGAAGGAAATTGCCTCCGGAAATCTTTTGAACACTCCAATCAACAACACATGTTGTTGACTTGATGAAGTCATCATTGATATTCCAAGTAATTGATCATGAAACTCTGCCAAAATGAGACCATGCATACATTTAGGGGGGAGTCTGTGGTTCTTGAGCTATCTTGCAGAATCTATCCGTGAAAGGGCCCTATGAAATCCTTCATGATTCATATGGAAAATCATATTTTGATAGATCATATCCATTGAAGAACATAATCCCTTCTCATTTGATGGATCATTGTTAAAGATGTCTTCCACTTGATCACAAGGTTGAAATATTTCTTGTCGAAGGAAAAAAGAAGAGCTAGCAGAGGTTATGTAGGCAAGGAGTCGATTGACCATTTACATGAATATATTCAAAGGCTTAGGGGAAGAAATTTCATTGAATAGCACCATGACAACAAGAGTAACATACCTATGAAGGACTATTATTCATGAAGAAAAGAAGCAGCTTGATAGGGGGAGTACTTGGGCACCCCGTTTTCCATTTATGTCAAAGGGGGAGAGAATGATGGAAGGTCAATAATATTGCCATCAATGAAAAAGGGGGAGATTTTTAATCAAGGTTGTCAATTATGCCAATATGGCTTTGACTAAGATGTCAATATTCTTGAGATGCTTCGTTCCAGATGATGATGTCTTGCCCTAAGAAGTTGCCAAGTGTCTGATTGGTGATCTAGTCCCTAAGGAAAATCCCATGATGTGAAGAACTATACTTTATGAAGCCATACTTTTGATGATTTTATACTCTTATATGACCACAATTAATGATGGTTTTTGATGAAGATTGGAAGACTAAGTGATGACGTGATTGATGATTGAAAGAGACCTTCCTAATGATATTTCCTATAACATATCACTGTGCCACTATGTAATACACTCATTGTTGATGTCCTACCATGATCCTATGATAAAGGTGTTAAAGAATGAAGAAGCCAAAAACCATGAAGAAGCCTAACAAGAGAAGCCTATTCTGCTCTGCCTCCATTTCTGCACTCATAAATAATCAGTCACATTAAAAATATTTTTTGCTAGCTTAGAGGAAAAATTCCTTAATAACACCTACACCATCTTGAAGAGCATAAATTTTCTTTTCCAACGAGCTATTACTGAGCCCAAAACTCCAAGTGGTTTGAACGATAATGAATTTTTAAGTTAGAAAAATATTATTTTTTGGCCAGCCGACATGTGTTAGCCTACTCATGTCAGCTCCCAAACATGGACATGGCTTTTCGATTGTCATTACAAAGAAGCATATTTATATACAGTCCGATATTCATTTTCTCACCCTTTAACTCAGTCAACAACACAGAAAAGAGAAATAATTTTTCACAACTCGTGAACAAAAGAAGGAAGAGACAAGGGCATTTTTTATAAGTGTTTCTCAATGATATTTTGGCTCGGATTCCTGAAGATTACAGTGATTGTGCTTGATTATAGAGATCAAATTTTAGACAGCTCAGAGTAATTTCACACAACAACTCCAATTTGTTGACAAGAACAGCTCGGACAGCTACCTAAGCCTGGTTACTCAGACCTGTGGTCATATGCCTCTAACTACATACCTTCAATCATGGAACTTAGAACTATTTCTTTATTGGAGAACCACAAACCTGCAGTTCTGAAAATTTGGACATGTAACATCTCTGCAGTTTTGGGTCAGTATAAACCACTACAGGAACAGACCTTGGGTTTTCTAGAACACCTAATCTCTACACCTCGTTCTATGCACCAAACCTCATTTTAGGATATCGGACTTTGAGAACAGTCTCTTAAAGGAGCACGGTCATCATTGCAGAAGACTGCTACTAGTACAGTAGCTCTGTTTGCTAAATATTACAGTTCAGAATTGTTGACAGTCTTTTGAGCATCATTTGATGGTTTTGAAGAAGTGTCTTTGACATCACCTCAAGACAAAATTGTAACAGCTTTGGAGCAGAGCATAACAAAACTAGATTAGAAGTTGGAACAGATCTTGAAGAAACTTTAAAGCAGTATATATTGAAGTGAACTTGGAGTTTCCTTTGGGACATTCTTAAGAATACAATATTGACATTTTTTGAAAATTGAAGTAGTACTTGGAGCAGCCTATTAAATGACCCTTGAAGCACTTAAATACGTTTGTTAAATGAAATAGAACCTGTGGTATTCTTTGGAGCAAACCTTGAGAGGCATTCTAGAAGGCCTTGATTGAGTAGCTACTAGAGGAATCTAGTGATAGATTTATTAAAGTCTTTGCAGCTGCTTAAGATAATTGAAGTGAAGCATCTTTAAAGATTTGTTGAAGCCTTGATAAGGCCTAGAGAAAAACTTGTTGAAACATGCTTGTTTACACCGGTGCACTATTGAAGGGAATTAGAAGCATAATTTGAGGCTTGTGTAAAGACAATCTTGTGACCAAATTTGAAGAACCTTGTTGAGGAACTATAGTGGAGCTGACCTTGGTTTTAAACAAGGTTGAATTACTCTTGAAGGAGTAGTGATTTTGAATATATCTTTGGAGCTTATTGATGATACATTGGACCTGATATTGAAGAAACCTTGTTGAGAATCTTTAACTGATCTTGGTGACATTATTGGAAATCATGATGCATTTTTTAATTCATCATGAGGTGACCTTGGATAAATTGTTTGGGTGAAATGAAGAGTTGTGGTGACAACTTCTGAGAAGACAAAGTTGTCATTGAAGAACTGATTTGGAGAAGGTAATATTGAAGATAGGCAAGGCTTGTTGAAGAGGACATTGGGAGCCGTGAGAAAACATCAAAACTTGTCTTGACAAATTGAAGCTGGGGGTTGGAGCCCTAGAGGTTGGACCCTCATAGATACAAGGTTGGTGCCTTGGAAGATATGGTTGGAGCCCTAGAGGATAGGAGTCCTCAAGAAACCAGGTTGGAGCCTGTACCAAATATAGGGTTGGAGCCTAGAGGTTGGTGCCTCAAAATTGACAAGGTTGGAGCCTTGAGAAGTCCAAGTCGGTGCTTGGCATAATAAAGGTCTGAGCCTTGGAAGTCCAAGTTGGTACTTGGAAAATAAAGGTTGGTGCCTGGGAGATTCAAGATCGGTGTCTTCATCTAGGGTTGGAGCCCTACATATATTGTACTTGATTTATTGTAAAGAAGAAATCAATAAAAGTATATATTCGATCATTTTTCATTTTGTGTTCTAAATATAAGTGATCTAACTGGTAAAATTAACAATTGAAAAGAAATATTGATTCACCCCCCCTCTTAGCATTTCCAACAGCACAAACGTATAAATTATCTTTTTCTCAGTGTGTTTTCATTTACAAAATGCACTGCAACAACCAGAGTGTGTTATGTTCACGCACCGAAATGTAGTGCAGCCTATAAATTTATAGGACGCACTGTTATCGATGCGAGTTGAACATATCGAGCACACCATGCAGGGAAATTTTTTATTTCAAAATTAATGGAAAATTTAACCTAATTTGCAATTCTTATCCACTAAAAAAATAAATTAGAGATAAATATAGACATTTGGTGAGCTTAAAATGAAAATCAATCGTCCTCTCACACTTTGCAAGATAAATTTGGGTCTTCAAAAGTTAACTTAGTTTGCAACTTTTCCAAATGTGAATAGTTATGTTTGCTATGAACTTAAAGATGAAACAAAATAATATGCAATCCAACATGGTAAAAATGAAAAATCCTCTGATAACAGAGTTCACCCCTCCTGGGCTACGTCTTTGGGCCCTACTCCAATGGCTAGGTTGCTTTATTGATCTCAACAACAAAAAGAGTACATCACAAATTTTTGATTCATAGAGTAAACCTCCTTCTAAAGTGGCACTTGTTTCTCATACAAAGAATTATTCTCCTTCAGATAACTCTCACTCACAAATTGACTCAATAGCAAAGAAAATTATGGTGTCAAAAGAAAAAGGACTCTCTCACTGAATTTTGCAACAGGTTCCTGTACTCATTCTGAGATCAAAAGCACAAAATTCATCTGCTTCATAAAAAAGTGTTAAAATGGTCTTTTCTCACAAAAAGAATCGTGAATATACTAAAAATAGTTGATATAATAAAGAAACAACTACTGCATATGTGTTCGGAAGGCTGGAAAACCCTTTTCTAGGCTCTTTCCATGCTAAAAAATGTCTCCATATGGCTTGAAAACAGTATCTGTCTGCAATGCTAAAGGACTTGGCTCTGTAAAATGTCCAACCTACAGTGATCAAATCACAAAAATTATTTTTCCATTGTGTCCAAAACATCAAAAAATCCCTATGTAGGCTCTTCCAAGGCTCAAACAGACTGAAAAATGGCCAAGTTAGGTCTCTTTTTCCATTTGTATGTTATCTATCTTGCAAAAATGACATGATTGGCTAATTTTGCGATGAAATATTCCTTTTCGCTAACCAACAAGTGACAATTTCACATGGGACCAGTGGAATTCCCGCCATAACTGGTGCAATTTTTCAAACGGTTAAATCACGCCATAAGGCCTTAGTGCTAAACTTTTATCCCTTAATGGCGGTTACATGGCCACATATGGTCGCCAGCTTAGCCCCCGCTCTGTTGGTCATGGTCGTGTGTCATTATGGGTGTCTGATAGAATCGGGGGTCGGGGCCTACTCCCCGCCCCCTACGTCGCAGTCTTCCACTGTGTTCATATTCTATGCAATGTAACCAAAGGCAAGGGCCAACTACCTGACCCCTCCCCGCAAATGTGTTGACCATGTAATTTCACATAGAGCTGAAAACATATAGTTACTAAGAATCACGTATGTAGTGTGGCGGTAAGTCATTGGATTTTTTGTGATGAGGTCGAGGGGTTAAACCCCGCCGAGGCTGATCAACCATTATAAAATTTTGGCATGAAAATAGAGGGCCACTTGGCAACATCCCATTGGGCCATGTGGTGCCTCATCATTGGCCCTCATTAAACACAATGAAGAATGAAATTTCAACACCTCAACCTGTACGGTCCTGCCACTTTTCGAGCCTGGATTGGTCCACCTGTCCGTCATACGTCCTAGTTAGCATGACATCATGATACGTCCTATCGATTCAACATCCCAATCAACCCTGCAAGTTGACTTTTTAATTGTTTTCCAAAAACTTCATAATGTGATAACTTTCACATATAGTGTCGTATTGAGTCAATTCAAGCGTCATTGGCATCATAACAACAATATATATGATTTGGTACTAGTTTCAGGAGCTTTTGAGAACTTTTATTTTTGAACATATTTGACCCTTTGGATCATTATGGATGATTCCTCGCCACTGGGAAGCTTTTGAACCACCAAAAGCTTTTTTTTACCCAACAAATAAGTGAGAGTAAAGCTTCCTAAATTTCCTAATCTCAATTCATATTGCTTTACTTGGATTGGTTCCTTTGAGCCTTACTCAAATATACTCCACATTGCCTCTGTGTGAATTCTTGATTCTCCTATCAAGAATTGTATCTTCCTGCAACTCATCTAAGTATTTAGGAGAAAAATCTTCAATAGATGGAATTTGAACATTCTCTTCATGAACCACATTTCCTTGGTGGCTCATACAATCTTCACCTATAAGTCTTTCCTTACTGAAATATAATTAAAGTTGATCTTCCACTTGGAAATCATCATCAACTTGATGCTTGACATGCCTTGATTTGTACTTTGCTTTGATTTTATCAAGCTGCTCTTGTACTCCTTGATGCACTGGCTACATTTTTTCAACAATATTCTTGGCTTTGTCCACATTTCTATGTTCATCTACTACAAAATATTTACCAAAGATAAAAAACAACAAAAACTTTGGAAAATAACCCAAACAAGCTTGAAATGGAAACACTTACGTACATGAGTACTTGGTACAATTTTATTATGTTGGATGTAATGAAAATGCTTATCCAAAAGTTTAGGATGCTTACCACAATATCCATGAAAGAGATGCATTTTTCTACAATATGTAATGAATTTGACTCTAAAATTCGCATACAAATTGACTTAACAACAAGCCAAAATAGCATAAAATGCCAAAGAAAACATTGTTGCATATAAATGATTTATTCACAACATCACTTTTACAAAATACCCAAATGTGGGGGACATGCAACATGTGGAATGCGAAATAAATGTGGTATATAACTAGACAAATAGTCCAACCATTTCTTACCAAACCAAGTCAAGGATTTTTCTTTTTGCATTTCGCTTTCTTCTAGAGTTGCTTCAGAGATCGGTATGATGTGCCTCACATGTTCTTTTGCCTTATCTTTCTTAGGTGATTTCACGACTTGTTTTTCCTTCTTTGGATGAAGATGTGGATGCAGCTTCCAACATTTCTCAATTCAATTCCCACTTATATTTCAATGAGTGAAAATTTGTTTGTGAGCATTTCTTGGTAAAAATGTCTTTGAACTTCGAAGAGGATTTCCAATTGACATATTCATTTTCTTGACTAATGCTTTAATTTTTTGGCACTTTGTACACAATGGTTAGGTGCATGAAAAAAAAGTGCAAGGAAACACATTCCACAACATTCTATTCAAATCATCATGTTGTTCATAGTCATAGAAAGCCTTTGAATAATCATGATGTTTATACCTCTTATGATTGTCCTTGGCATTATGAGTATTGTGCGGAGAACTTGACTGACGAGGAGAACTTGACTTAGTCCTTCCTTTGAAATGCTCATCTCTATTTGGAGATATTTTTCCATCAACATCATCATCATGACATGATTCTCCTTCATCTTGCATGAGTTCTTTCTTCATGAATTTCATGCTTGAATAATTCCTTGACTTTGCAATTTTTGAGCATTCTCCAACTTCTTCTTGAACATAGCATAATCCTTCATGTCGAAGTTGGCACCTCAATAGGATTAATAATTCCATGACTATGAATTCTAATACCCTTACCATTGTACCCCATTTTGGTCAAAAATTTCATACCAATACCCTTGGTATGTTTCTCAAATGATGCAAAAAAAGAATTATCAATATTAAGAGAATGAATTGAACAAGTATATTTTACCTCATTTTCTGATTGTGCCTCTTGGTCCTCTTCCTGAAGCTTATCCATCTCCTCATACTTCTCTTTTGTAGAAAAAGTGGTATATTTGGATTCAAGAAAACCACCATTGCGATTAAACCTCTAAGCAGTGTTCTTCAATTTACAAAGGGTACAAACATCACTCATCCCATGACCAGAAATTTTTTGATCCTTAGGGGAAGCTTTGGTAGTTGAACATTCCCAAATTTTCTATTTAATGACATTCTACAACATCAATCACAACTTCTTCTTTTCATCCTCTATTTCTTTGAGAAATCTTCTCAATTCCATGTTCTCCACTTGGAGAGAAGAATTCATCCTCTAGTTCTGGGAACCCTGCATGCTGCAAACTTTCACCCATGCTTGCAATATGGTCAAAACCTACTCTGATACCACATGATTTGAAACTGAAACTCAACCGTCCTCTGATACTTTGCAAGATAAATTTGGGTCTTCAAAAGTTAACTTAGTTTGTAACTTTTCCAACTGTGAATAGTTAAGTTTTCTATGAACTTAAAGATGAAAAAAATCATATGAAATCCAACATGGTAAAAATGAAAAACCATGTGATAACAGAGTTGAACCCTCCTAAGCTACGTCTTTGGGCCCTACTCCAATAGCTAGGCCACTTTATTGATCTCAGCAACAAAAAAAGTACATTACAAATTTTTGACTCATAGAGTAAACCTTCTTCTAGAGCAACAATTGTTTCTCCTACAAAGTCATGTTCTCCTTTAGAGGAATTGTTGATTTGGGTAGCATTGGATGTGCTCTAAGTCTCAAAATTGGTAGGAAGGCTTAGACACATGAATTTCAGAGAACCTAGAAACTGTTTCTGAAAATTCCACTCAGAATGAGTTTTATTCAAATAAATAAATATTTTTAAAGGGACCCAAGTCTAAACTTAGGAAAAGAAATAATTAAAGGGAATTATAAAACATAATTTCGACTTTGGAATATGTAAATAATTCCAATCTTTGTAATAATGTGCCAACTTTGATATATATATGCGGACTTTGGTATATCGTTAAATTCGATATATATATGCGGACTTTTCTATATCATTAAATTCGACCATTGATGTATGTAATTCGAACTTTGTAATAAAATAAATCTGGACTTTGGATAGGGTCCACCAGAGGGGGCACGTGGAGGCCCTTGGCTGCACCACGTTTTAGCCTCTGGTTGGGTTGTCCCAAACCATATAAAAAAAATATCGAATTCAACCTTAGGAGCACATTCTTAAAAAAAATCACCTTAAAACCAAAATGGTGAATCCTGCAGTGACACTTGTCACAGTTTCATTGGGAAAAATGGAGGAAAACCCAAATTTTTAGCCTTTGACCATGTTTGACCATTTTTTTTTAAATTCCCCTATTTGACACGGCGATCAGCGGGCTCTAACTTCCTCATACGGACTCTGTTTGAGTGAAACGAATTGCGGCATATTCCTGGAGAAGAGCCATATCTGGTCGTTCTGGTTTGGTGCAATTCTGAGCACTTTAAATTTCGGCAAATTTTTTCCCCTAATCCAGATTTCGATCAGGTTAGAAGCACCAGAGTCTGAGAAGGTTAGAAGCAGAGTTGGAAGCAGTGCAGTGAGGCACAACGCAACAGCTTTAAAGGGAAAATGTAGAGACTAGCTGCAGTAATATCTTCAGTATCGAGATGCATCATACTGAACACTTTGTTCAGTTTTGGATATTTTTTTTTTTGCAGTAAAAAATAGCATTGTAGTGAAGTGGCAGTTGGCAGTGGAAGGGCCAGCAGTAGCATGGATGAAAAATTTGAGAGGGAGTTTCAGTACACACTAGTACATTTGGCGAAAATTCCGACACTTGGTTCCGACACTTTTGACCAAATGTCAGAAATTTCACCAAATTTTTTCAATCCCGCCCGAAACCATCGCTATACCGATGTCTAGAGAAAAGTGTCGCAATACTGACACTTACACAAAGTGTCGCAATTGCGACGTTTGGAGGAAGACGTCGCAATTGCGACACTATGCCCCAAAGCATCGTTAATGCGACAACTACTTCCAAACGTCGCAATCGTGACACAATGTCTAAGTGTCGCAATTGTGACGTTTGGAGGCATCCGTCGCAATAGCGACACTTTGTTTGCGACACAATGTCTAAGTGTCGCAATTACGATGTTTGGAGGCATCCGTTGCAATAGCGACGCTTTGGCCACCGTTGGTATAACGACACTTATATGCAATAAACTAACGTTATATGCCTTTGCAAAAATGGTCGGCTTACAGAGTAGTGCGAGGAGTAGTTCATGGAGGCACCTTTGCGATTGCGCATAATTTGGAGAGAAAATAGTAATAATGAGAGAGGCTCCTTTAATTGCGTCTTTGATTTGTGAAGGTATGGATTGTCTAGCCTGCAATTCTATGATGTCGAGAAAGACTCTCAATCCTCTGGAAACAAGACTGTTGTGAAGATGCCTGGCGAAGAAACGGACATCGGGTTCACGACTGTTGACGAACACATCGTAGTCCGGCGAAGAAGGCACCAAGGAGGGTATTCTCAGTGAATGAGGGATGTTGAAATATTAATTTCAACTACCCTGTCTTCTAGCCGCTTTCTAAATCTGTTTGAATGGCTCTGTCAAACAGTCGCTTTCTAAAACTGATGAACAGTCAATTTTGGTTTTGAAATCACAGTCCCTGCACACTTAAAAACAGAGTGTTGTATTGTTTTGGAAACAGATCAATTTAATAGTAAACACGGGATATTGTAATTCAGAAGAACGTGGTCCCATAGACCACAGACCAAATCAGCCATACACGTGGAAGTAGGCGATTCGATCGCGTTATTTTTTGGCCCATCTGCATTGTGGAATTCCAGACCCGAAACATTATAGGGCGGAAATAATTTGATTTTCGCGTCACAGTTTTCCTCCATACACAAAGCCAAAAAACGGACCCGAATTTTTATATGGCGTATTCTATGAATTTTTCGCATCACAAATTAGGGTGACATCAGCAGGCTATTTTGGAACACGAATTTGTGATTGAAATCAGGTTTTTTTTTTTTGAAGTCCGGACGTATGATACAGTTTTATTAATATTTTGTTATAAGTTTTGTTTCACCGCCCGATAGTTATTTAAACCATTGGCTCATATATAACATATGCGCAAATATTTCACTTTGGGCATTTGTAATGTGGGCCCCGAATACTTTAAATAGGTACATATACATTAGACAGTTTAAAAGTTTTGAGGATTGCCACCCCGGTGCAATTGTTTGTTTATAAGATTATATGATACATGTGAGATAAAGGTTTATTATTTATCATATATAAATAAATTTTATCAATATTGTACATTTACACTTTTATGAGGTGATGTTATAAGTAAATTCATAAATATCTCTTTTTAATCCTCATTTTACTCCATCAATATGTTTGGAAATGAAATTTCAATAGATTAATTTTCTCCTAACGTATGTATCATCAATATTGTACATTTACATTCTTAATTATGAGGTGATGTTATAGGTAAATCCATGAATATCTCCTTTTAATCTTCATTTTACTCCATGAATATGTTTGTAAATGAAATTTCAATAGATTAATTTTCTTGCTATTATATGTTTTACGAAGATATGGTAAGGAATTCTCTCTTGTTCTTCTTAGAAATAATTATATATAATTTTTTTTTTCCAAAATAGATTAAAAAAATTATATGAGAAAAATTATTAATTCATCAATATGTGTGTGTGTGTGTTGTGAGGAATAATTTCATAGTTCAACTTAATGGTTCACTATATAATCATGTGATCATCACCAATGATATATCTTAAAAAGCAACTGAAAAGCCATGTGTACAAAATCGATGTATACTCTAGAGAGTGGTTCTCATATCACTATGTAAATTGTTGTATGCTACTTCAACAAAATTATAAGATAAAATGTAATACACATCATATATGCACCATAACAATTGGTGCAGGGTAAAACCCACCTGCCACACCTTTGTACTCGATCCAATTTTCTCTGTCAACTCTTCTAGCTGTGGGATTTTCCTCCAAGGATCATAATACCCCCAAGGCCTGTTATCACCCTAGTAATTCTCAGGTTATGGGATAGGGATTTTTGTAGTTAAGAACACCAGGGGTAACCAAGAACCGCTTTGGGAATTCAAGATCTAGCCTTCTTGAACTCCAGAGAGAGATCTCTCCGTATGATTTAGATTTGTTTTAGTAACAGATATTAGGCTAGCTATGATTGTGTATTTGGGTTTGATTTTAAAAGATTGGTGGGAATAAAGAGATTTCAAGGTAAACCAGAAGGATCTACCAAAATATTGGGCAATGGAGTCAACTCTCTAGGCAAGCAGAACTAAGAAATAAGGCTCAAAGATGCAAATGTGCTAAGGGCATGATAGGTGACCTTCTAAGGCTATGTATAGGCTTGATTTAATGGAGTGGATGGAATTTGAGCAAAAGGGAACTTAAGAATCCTTAAGCTATAGATAAGAAGATTGAAGAAGGGGATCTAACTAGGAACCGTAGAACTTCCCATAAGGTTTTACAAATAGGCTATTACTGGCCTACCATCTTTAAGGATGTCAAAAAATTCGTGCAGGCCTATGATAGTTACCAAAGGGCAGGACACCCTGGGCAGTCTGATCAAATGCCTTTGAACCCTCAACTAGTGATTGAACCATTTGAACGTTGGGCACTTGATTTTGTTGGCCCTATTAGTCCTCCCTCAAACCAAAAAACATACATCCTAGTTGCAACCGAATATGTCACTAAATGAGTCGAAGCAGAGGCACTTTCAAAAGCTACATAGGACTCTGTAGTACAGTTTCTTTTCCAAATATTTGTGCACTATGGTCTCCAAAGGGACATGATCACAGATGGAGGACCACAATTTGTAGGTAATAAATTAGCTGAAACATTGCAAAATTACCACATTCAGCACAAGATTACAACTCCATATCACCCACAGGCCAATGGCCAAGTAGAGAGCACGAGCAAAGTAATTGAATCTATATTAACAAAAACCGTTGCCTCACACAGACGAGATTGGGCCTACAGATTACCAAAATCATTATGGGCATATCGAAGAACATGGAGACCGACTACAGGATATTCACCATATCAATTGGTATTTGGAAAAGAACCCATTTTTCCTATAGAATTTGAAATTCAAACATTAAGAACAGCTCAAAAGGTGGGTCTAAATCTGAATGAAGCCTAGGCTAAAAGACTGCAGCAAATTAATGAGTTAGATGAAATTAGGCTCTCTGCTCTTTAGCACACAGCATTAATTCAGCAACAGAGAGCCAAATGGCATGACGCCCATATCAAAGAAAAGATCTTCCACGAAGGAGACTGGGCACTCCTATATGATTCTAGGTTTCAGGATTTCCTAGGGAAACTCCAGACACGATGGCTTGCACCCTATGAAATAAAAAAAGTGCATGATAATGGCACTATTACATTAGCCACCATTGAAGGATCTGGACATTTAGGTAAATGGTCATCGAGTACGATTGTATCATAAACCGCTTACCCGGGAATCCTTTTACCAACAGTTACGGGAAGATTCTACCATGGAAATTCTCGCTGAAGGGGAGAACTCCTCCTCGGCACCAATTTGTTAAATCATTCCTTTTTTTTTAATTTTGTACATAAAGCATTTTTCATTTTCTTGATTGTTGTTCCTTTTTTCTAAAAATTTCTGTTTATATCATTTCTTTATTCCGCCATCGTTTGTTTTATGAAATTCGGGAAAAAAAAAAAAAAAACACTCGTTTATTTCATTTGTTTTGAGTTTTGTTGTTCCTTTCCAAAGGAACAGCACTTCTGTTGTTCCTTTCAAAAGGAACAGCAGTTTCGCAGTATGCTTTTGTTGTTCCTTTCGAAAGGAACAGCACTTCCGCAGATTGTTTTTGTTGTTCTTTTTAAAGGAACAACACCTTTTTGAGTGGATTGTTTTCTTGTTTTAAGCCAGCATTTTGAGAATATTTTATCACTCTTCTAAAGGAAAATATATCATTTATATACAATCATACAAATTAAATCTTACTGTAATCAAAAAATCAAAAGAAATCGTCATTTTTCAGGAAATTGTGTAGTAATGATAAGAAAAAAGGGAAAAGGGGCATGATCAATAACATAATTTTGCTACTTTATTACCATTGAATTAATCTGATCGATTATCTTTATCATGACTGGTTCTTTCCCATATGCTATAACTTTATTTGATTTTTATTTATGGAATAGGAATAAGGGCATATTCTTTTCTATTGAGATGTTCAGACTTCTTCCACCATCCCTACTCTTAAGGAGTGTTGAGCCATCATTTATGAATAACTAAGGAAAAGTGCTATATGAAAAAAAATATTTACATATTTTATTAATAATTTTATGATTTTGCAGATGGAGGATAGGGGGTCTCATCAAGAGCCAACCTACCATGATCATAAGGAAGGCAGTGAAGTGGCATTCCCATCATGGCCACCAAACCAGGGATATGGTCCAATAGACAATTGAAAAAAACAAGAATTCTTTGGAACAAGAGGTCTCATCACGAGCCGGCCTGCCCACCTTTCACTTCGCATTGTGATTTATCTGGTCACCAAGCCAGCACAATGGCCTCCATCATGATATTCAACAAAAAGCACTTCCTCAGCATAAATAAAGGATAATGGTTCCGTGGGTAAGAATGCAACTCTGTCAAGGTTATGGACACCTGTGGGACACAGAGCTCTGCTGATGGTATTGGAGTCACATTTATACACATCAATATTTATATTTAACCCTTTTCTTATATCTATATTTAAATATCAAATAAAAGTATGACTCCCTTACCTTTACTTCTGAACCTATTATACATGAAAATCATTACAAATCGATCATATTAGTCTGAAATGGTAAATAATGCAATTGTACTTATGTTTATCTTATGCTATCCCTTCTCCTCATATTTGAATCATTACAAAATGATTTTCTATCCATTACCGATTCATCACACGCATTGATTTCAGTAATTGCTATAATTTGATTGAATGTATCATAATTATGCCTGCTTTTTACTGTTGTGCCACACTTGCCTCTCTCAATTGACGGTCGAGGATGACCTATCATCCATTTGGGGGGCGCGGATGTCTACATGCATATCAAATCCCGAGATTTCTTTACCTGTATGTGAACCAAATCCCTGCATTTTAGGAAATAACAAATTTTCAACGACATTATTCCAATTCACCGTGTTGTGCTATTCCATTTCGATTACTGTGTGTTGAGAAAAAATAACAAAGCGCAAAGACGATGGGAGGACGGCCAATTCGCAGTGAACCACAGGTGTTGATCGTTTCTGATGCGGCACGAGCAATTTTAGAAAGACTGGGTTGGATTACATATTTTATGAGAATGCAGCAACCCCATGAAGCAGTGGCCACCGAATTTTTACAGAACCTGCAGGAAGGATCTTCCATGGTGAGAGGTAGACAAATAGTTGTATCCGACGAAATAATCGCAGAGGTGTCTGGCATCCCAGCACAAGGGACTATTTGGACTCAGAAAAATATTAGGATTTGAAAAGGCATGAAGATTTTTCAAGATGACGGACAAACATTAGTTATTAAAGGCAAAGGAGTTCAGCCAACATCATTAGGAGAACCATGAACAAAGTTGGCCAAGATTGTGCAGGCTTATATAACATGCGACGGAAGAAAAGATGTGGTAAGACCTCACCACCTTAAGCTACTGGATGTATTAAAACAGAAATGCACCATTAATTTGCCTGCATTTTTAAATTCTTTGTTGCATGATACTGCTTGTGGTATAAGAAAAGCTCAACATGCAGATATGGTGGTCAACCACCATTGTCTGATTCAATTAATAGTGAGTCGTAGTCTCACCTAGCAACAGACCAGCTGGGAAGAGTTGATATTCTCCATTGACGGAGGGTTAGCTTTACTTGCTCTAAAACGGAAGAGGATGGCTGGCTCAATAGCTGAGCCATCTACTCACAGACAATCCCTCTGATCAAAACGAAGTAGGAGGATGGCGGAAGGACTTCCGAGCAGCAGCAGCCAGCCCCTGGAATTGCACAGCTCAGAGGATGAACAGCCTCCATAATTTGAGGGAGCAAGTCCCCATACTGATGAAGAACAGGAATTGGAAGGAGAAATTCGCTACTCAGACGAAGAAGAAATAAGTCGCCACACCGGTAGTGAAAAACAATCCATTGCAAAGGAAGAAAATAATGAGGAAGAAGAAATCGAAGGAAATATTGAGGAAGAAGAAATTAAGGAGAAATTCGGTATTTGGATGAGGAGGAAGGAAGTTATCATACCTGTGAATAGGATGAAGACAATCATAGCAGCGATAAGGAAGGAACAGACCCTCCCGAAAATTCTACTGTAAACCCTTTACAGGAAGACCAATTGGCCCAGATTTTGGCCAATATGAGTGATTATACACAGCCTCATAGCCCTTTGGACCTTAACATTGATATTAATCAACTACCAGAGTACTCTGCTATCGATAGAGAAACAACTGGAGAAATTTTGAATGAAACAAAAAACCCTAGCGAAGCTAGGGTTGTTTCTCCTGAGAGGCGTGAACAGGAGAAAGAGAACACCGAACCAATATCTCAACCTGAAAGCCCCCAGGAGATTGCAGAGTCAACTGAGAATATGATTCTCGAGGAATCTAGCCAAGGGCATATGAATGCAGAAGAAGAACCCCAAGAAGAAGGTCAAGAAGAGAATTTAACTGAAGGCACGGCTGATATAGATCAAAACTTTGTTGAGAAAACGGGTTCAGATAAAGGAGTCGTTGTTCCATTAAGAAAGAAGAGGAAAACAACTGAGATTGAGAAGCTTCGCAGGGAACGAATAAAGCTTCATAAACTATTAGAACAACTCAGGCAAACCATTAGGGTTCTGAGAATGAAACAAATACCTAAGGGAGCCCTTAAGAGAAGAAGCATAGCTACCAAAAGAATTTCGAAAAAGAGAAAGGTGACCGCTAATAGGAACTCCCAAGTTGCAAAAGAAACCATACCTGAGCCTCATTATGAGGATGTGGAGCAGCAAATGGTTGTGCCAACACAAGTTGTTCCAGAGGAACCTGTTTTAAGTGAAAATATGCAATCTAGCAGCCAGCACACTTTTAGTGATCTGACACTGGCCAAACTCCAAGAAGAGTTGGCACAGGCCCGAATAGAAAGGCAAAGATTGGAGGAAGACATTGTCCCAAGAAATAAATATCAGGAATTGCAGCAACAAATGAGAATTATTCATGAAGTAGAAGCTGAAGCTCATGAAAAATGTTAGAAAGCAGAGGAAAAGGCTGATAAGGTAATGAACCAACTAAAACTAGCCTACAATCGAATGGACACTCTCTGCTCGTTGTATACTGATGTCTTAGCCTGTAGATGCCCCGCCGAAAACTATGCTTTGTTTTTACTAGAAATATATTTACAACTAAATATCAAGGCAGTTAGGGTAGGGAAATCCATAGAGCTAAAAACCATAGACGACTTTGTATCATGCTGCAAACTTTATGGGATCAAAGTACAGCGCGTTTTGTGTGAATTTTACTTGCATAATCTAATACTTGAAAATGATTGTGAATCAAACCCTAGCCCTTTTATTGGAGATGTTCAATTTTAGGAATTCATTTCCTTTGTTGTAAATCAATTAAAATGGCTTAAAGCCTATAACGCCTTTCAAAGGCAGGAAAATGAATTAGATCTATGGGTCAGAAATGAACCTCAAAACCCACTTCAATTTTGGGCTAGGCAGAAAATATTGATGACTAAGGAAGGCGTTACCCAAGCTTTGGGGCATGTCCACAAATCAATTATTTTGAATGGAACAGATTATTTCTCATCCATTAGAAACCAAGCTTATATAGTGGCTAAGGTCCGGTGGAGAACCTCCAATCAGAATGTGCAAAATAGGGAACCATTTAATTATAGAAACTTTGGGCTAGCTGCAGACCGCTTGATTTCCTATAGTCATCTCGTTTTAAAAGAAGGACCATTCTGGTTAGGATGTAGATTCCGCAGCCCTATTTCATGGTACCCTACTTCAGACTACAAAGCTCTTTATGAACTCCTTGAAGGACAGACAGAATATGTTTTTGAGGAATTAGTTGCACTACATGGTTTTAGGCCTGTCGATGACAAACCTTATCCGGCTTATTCTTTGACTGCTCTCCATGTGAACTATAGTTTTCATGAGGACATGAAAAAGATTAAGCAGAGGGGGTATGTTGGGCAGTGAAAAAGGTATGAAATTACTATGTATTTTCTCATTCTTTTACCATAGACATACTCCTTTTTGCCTTGGAAAGGTAATTTATTGTAAGAATTATAATAGAATTGGAAAGGTTTATGTTGATTGTAAAAAGATGGCTAAAGGTTACTTTTTGTTGACAAAACAGGGATTCGACGAGGTGAATAGTTGTACCAAAGGTGGGGCTGAAATGAATATAACTGTTGCTCCATTAGCGTTGAACCATATCCAGCCAAAGGCAAGGAGATCCAAACGAATTGCCAAGAAAAGGTAGGGAACAGCTCGGCCTCGGTCAAAGTAAACAGGATGATGACTAAATAAAGAGGATTGAATCCCTTAGGATCCTTCGATCCTGAGGGATCGTTATTCAAACTCATCTTATTCCTTGATTTTTCCGTCAATATTTGATATATAAAGCAATGTCCTTTAGTGACAAAGGGACGGTGTTGTTGAGAGAGTGAATTGGTCGAAAGGCTTTACATTTAAAAATTTCCTCTGTAATATAATGTTCTATTGACTCTCGGCCTTGAGAGAACCTCCTCTGTAATGCTTTATGTTTATTTAATATAAGACACGCGTTTCATTTTGTCTTCCAAGTTCTGAATTAGCCCAGCAGTATTTCACTAGCGCTAAGGGCCTGGCTCTGGTGGAATCACTTCATTGTTTGTATTTTTAATCCTTGCTTACTGTTGTGTGAAGTGTGTTTAATGTTTATTTCAATTACAGAATTAATTTATCGTTTTTAGATCAAATACAGAGTCATTGCTATTTCATCCTTTACAAGATTCGTTGTTCAGTTAACTTGTTATCTTTATAAAGCTTTGTTGTTCTGTATCTAATTCGAGTTGTTGTTCCATTAATTTATGATGATTGATTGTTGTGTAGTGATTGGTTGTCGACAAGATTGAAGCATGGAAATCTAGTTGTTTGATCGCGTTAGGATTGTAATTTTTGTTCATTTTATATTGTTATTCTATTTATGTTCTTTGTTTATTCATAGCTTTCGATTAGCAAATAGATGAGTTATAGTTATATGTTGTTGTTCCTTTTCATATTTTGTTCCTTTTAGTTATTTCCATTAGCACGAAGATTGAGTTTTCATTTATTGCTTTAAAGATCGCCAACTGTAGAGGACACTGGTTATTGCTTCCAAGTCCCCAGATTGGTTATCTTGCATCGATTTCTAAGGGAAGGAGTTATTGCTACTGTATCCCTGATCAATGTTTTGCAGATTGATGTAGTTTAATTTTCAAATCATTTCTATTCATGTCATTGTAATTAGATTTCTTTACAAGCATTTGTTACTTTTGCATTTAACATTCTGTACTACATCTTCATAGCATTGCTCTTAGATAATTGCAGCCTTAGACAGAGTACACTCTTGAAATAAAAGTCGCTCCCGGATTGATGATTAATGTAGGCTAATTAGGTGTTCAAAAGATACCTTTTTATGACCCAACAGTTATCAAGTAGAAAACATTAAAATGCCAACAAGTTTTGAAACAGGGAGCTTATTATCACTAATCTTGTTTAATTTTTCCTTAGTTGATCATTATAGACTAGAAAAACATAATATGAATGAATGTAAACTTTAAAGAAATACACTGAAAACAAGGAAAGAAATGAGACTTATCTTTTCACCACGAGAATCCTTAGCTATGATGTCTCTGATCTCTTTCCAGTCTGTTGCTTTCACTAATTGACTCACCAACTTCAATATAACCAGAAAATAAGACTATAGTTGTCTTGAGAAATTTTATTCACACGGAATACTTCGAATTGTGAAGTATTTATACAAAAAAAAATTTACAAAATATCTCAAGAATTGAGATAATGTTTTAATAAAAAATAGGAAAGAAAATTTAAAAAGAGGGACAGCTGCAAAACAGTTTGCAAGTTGTTACCTTTTTACAAGCAAAAATAGAACTGATTATTCTAATTTGAACTGATTGTTGTTGTGCACTTTAACCCTGTATTTTTACCATTTGAGGTAACAGTAAAAAATGAATTTCCAAGTGAATTTCCTATTTTTTATCCATTAAATTCACAGCAGATCTGTGAATTCTTGCCACTTTTCTGCAGAGGGATCTTCATAGTCTTCAATTTTCTGTAACTTTCATCTGCCTCTGTATACTTGGAAAAGTTAGGCTTGATAGTGAACATATGCCTGATCTCATTATCTAAAAAGAACAGATTTTCAAAATACTGAAGAAGTATTTTGCCTGTTGGTGATCCTTGAGGCAGTGGTTGTTTGGCTTGCTCTTTTGCATGATTTCTGATTTTTAGATCATAATCTTTCTGAGGCATTAACTTGTCATTCAATGCATGAATATCAGGCAAACCTGCTTCTGACAATGTTTTGTATTTGGCTAAAAATCTTGAGATGGATACATTCATGTATTTACACCGGTCCTCTAGATTACTCATTATGTTTCTTTTGTTCAGGACCTTTTTGATTTGAAGAATGGTTTCTGTTCTATCAACAATTTTTAATTCTTCCAACTCTTCCCTGGTTTTACTGTTTAAAAAATCTATGAGTTGGATTGCTTGGGCTGGTTTATTGTCAATTTCCCTCTTAGTCTTGTCAATCTCTGCACTAGCAACTTGAAGTAACTCCCTCTGTTCATAAATTATCCGAATTGAAGGCCATTAAGAATGAATGCATTCAATAATTTTGGTCCATAAATGATTTTTTATATAGGCCACTTGATCTGTAAGATTTACTTGTGCTTGCAGAATCTTTACCTGTTCTTGTAGTCGATCGGCCCTTTGCTCATGTCCTTTAGAAGTAATCAAGGCATCATTTTTGAAATTTTCTAAATTTTTAATAATGCCTTTCAAACTAAGAGTCTCTTTATCTTGGTCTTGTAGTGTGCTCCTCTGTGAGGATGAAGAAGAAGAGGCAGAGATTAGATAAGTAATTGGCACTGCAGTTGCTAGTACTCCTTTCGGTGCCAAGTGTTCCGCCAAAGTAGATGGTATAGCAGTGTTTAAAATGGGGATAACTGTAGGAATGACCATTGGTTTTGTGTTTCTTAGTTCTTCATTCTCTTTCATTAGAGCTTCTATTTTCCTTTCCATTGTTTTTATTTGATCTGTCATTTGATGTAAAAGTTGTTTTAATTCATCATTCTCTGTTTTTTGCTGTAGAATTTCTTTTGCTTGAGAGTTTTCACTCTGAGGAAACTTCAATTGTTTTCTAAGAGCAGCTATATCCTCATTTTTCTGTTTAATTAAGACTTTTGCCCCTTCAATGTTGACTGAGTCACCCCCTGCTTCAATCACTATATCTTCTAGTGCTTTTATTCTTAAATTGTTAGCATACAGTGAGGCTTTGTCCAACTTCATTTGATTTTGGAGGTTGAGCACTGTTTTCTCAAGCCTAATTGATTTCATAGTTTTACTGACAATTTTGGAATATAGCATTTCAGTATTGCTCCAATGAAATTCAATTTGTTCTAATTAATGAATGGCATCTGCATCCACTTCAAAATCTGTTTTGGAATAATCTGCCACTGATTTTGGCTCAGCCACTGTAGGCTTCAAGAATGACATTACCAATTTATTGGATGAATAATCAAATGTTGAAAGAATCCTATCTTTGTTTCCAGACTTTTCCTTAAGAAATCTAGAATGAGCTTGATTCTTGATCTCTTCATTATTCTCTTTAATCTGTCTGAATCTGATCTGAATCTCTGACTCTGTATTGTCAATTTCCTGAGAAGAAGGAGGCAAATTGACAGTAGCCTGGTTTTCCTTCATGACTGTATCTTTTTGTTGTGTTCCAATTTTTACGTTTTGAAGCTATTTTAATGTTTCAGTGACTATTCTTGTTTCTTCATCTTCTATAGCAATATTTACAGCCTTATCCTTTTCTTCTTCTTTTGACTTGCTTCTTTTACTATAAGGAGTTCTGAATTTTATGTCCTCAATAGTCTCAACTATGAAACTATCTCCTTCTCTATCTCTTTTATGTACATTATCAATATCTTTGCTTGTAGAAGCCACCTGTGTCTGTTCAATATGTTTGCCTTTGCCACTGTCTACCTGTATTACCTGTACTGCCTGTGAATCATCATTAGATAGGGTGTTTGGCTCCCATTCAATTTTATTTACATATCTTTCAATATGGGGCTTAGGATCATGCAAGTAAACATGCAACTTACATTTTACCCATATTGCACTCAAAATATCTGTGGGTCATACTTCCATGTAAAACTACATGGGAACTTATACTCTTTAAGTTTGACATTTATCTCATTGGCAGCTTCTCTGTTATTCACAATGAATGGCCCAATTTGATTTTTCAGCTTAAATTGGGTCTTTTTCTTGGAAGCTATGAAGTTGATTTCATCTACATTCAATAGTTGTCTCAGATATTCTAAAGAAAATATTATTGTAGTAACAAATATGGGTAACTTATATGGGGCAAGGGATGAACCATACACTCTGATTTCTGTATGATTTTTATATAAATACCTATATGCATTTTTGTAGCTTTCTGATAACTGCAGAATTCTTCTTGTCTCATCATTGATCCTAGGGATCTCCTCTTTTTCCAAGAGATACATAGCAGGAGCTATAAATGAGTCATTGAAATCTGTAAAAATATACTCTTTTTTCCATTTCCTTAGAATAGATGACCAAAATACTACTAATAGAACTTTTCCTTCTGCATCCACTTTCTGACATTCAATTGGAAACTTATTTGTTTGATAATATAGGAAGAGGTGGAGTAGATAAGAGGAGTATCTGAAAACTCCTTCTGATAATCTAGATAACTGATAATGCATACTTTCAACAATAAATCTAGAAAAATTGAACTGAATGGATGGTGATTCACCAGGGCTTACAGTTGACAAAAAACCTAGGAGAGCCACATCAGTGAATTCATCACTGGTGTATCCTAGTATGAAGGAGATAATTGAGACAATCTGTCTAGTTTCATCTGGGAAATCAACGGTGTCGAAAGGAGGATTTAACTTAGGAATATCAACTTGATTTGGACAAAAAGTCTGGTATATTTTGAATCTAGTATTGAAATCCAAGTCAAGATATAGTTGGGTTAAATCTTCTATTGATAGGGAAGCAGAATTGGGGTCATGATTCATTTGCAGCATGGAATTTATCGACTCTTCAGTGATGTAAAATAGGATCTCTTTTTCTTTGTTTACAATACATCTTTGTTCTGGCATATAATAGGCTTGGCATAATCTGATAAAGTCAGGAACAGAATGAGTGAGAGGGACAATATATCTAGGCAGATTGGATTCCCAAATTGGAATATCTTTGTCACCCTTTTCCACTGATTTTCCATAGCACCAATTATAGACATCAAGCAAGTTAAATTATACATTAGGGTCTAGTATTCTATAGTCCATATCAACTAAAGGGTTGTTCTCTGGAGAAATGACTGGAGGCTGGATTGGTCTGACCACTTCTGTAGAATCAGTCGTGAGTGCAGGAGTTGGTTTGTCGATTTTGAAGGACATAGGCTGAGGAATCTTTGTAGAAGACTTCTTTTGAGATTTTGGGCCTCCATTCTTGGGGGTTACCCGTTTCTTGGTCATTTTTAATATGAACGAAGCAAGCTTAAACGGTTTGTTAAGTTCCTTTCCGAGAAACAGGGGTTTCTTAGCGAATTTCTACTGAAAATGGGGTTTATGAGCAGGGTTTTTAGGAAATGCAAGGAATTTAAAGCTCAGAACGTGTACTTAAAATCGATTTCAACAGCAAAACGGACCAAGGTATGGAAAAAACTGCGAGAAAGGGCAATTAGGGATTCTAGGGAAATTTTGACAGAGTTTCCCCTGAAAAATGGAAACTTTTTTGCAGTAAATTTGGTAATTATTGGAAATCGACGGGAATTTTGAAATCTCAGAGGGCAAGTTCGAAGAAAAGTACCTGGAGAACCAGCGGAATTTGGTTGAAGACGTTGCAGAGGTGCTTAGTCTTCAATTTTTTGAAAATGGCTTCGCAGAGGAAAATGTAGTACTTTGTAATGGAAATTCAGGGCAATGGGCGTCGAAAAATGGTACTGGTAGGTTGAAAATGGCTCTGCAAAGTTTCTCAGGGTTCAAACGGCGTGATTTTGAGGAAAAACGGTTTTGCAATGTTTTTACAGGTTTAAAGCGAAAAGGTAAAAATTTGAATGAAAAATATAATTTTAATGTATTAAACAATGGTATAACCATAGTTAAATGACATTAAACTCGGGTTAAACAGGTGAAGTTTAGGGAATACCGCCAGTAGTATTCGCGCAGGTAAATGGTGGTAAGCGGAAACTAGCTTTTCGAATGCGATACAACGTGGCGACGACACGTAAGCATGGGGTGGTTTGGAAAAACCACCCATTTCGCGCAACTTTGCCAAAACATCAAACAATTACTTTATAAGCGCGAAAATGTATTAGCATCGTCGGATCTGGATTCAACGAGTGAATGGCCACGATCAAAAGAAAAGGTGCGGGGAAAAGTTAAGTTATCAGGTTCACTTTGGGCCATTGATCTTGGGAGATGAAGGATAGATCGGATAGGCAGGAAAAGGGTCATATTTATTGAAGTTTAGTTTAGATGAAACTTCGAGTGATTTTTTATTTAAAACATATATAACATATGTTTTAAACTTTTTCTTCATATATTTTATTTATATGGTAAATCAAATCAAGAAAACTTAATTACCATAGGGGCGGGATTAAAAATACGAATAAACTTTTAGCCAAAGGGGTTATAAGGAGGGTTTTATTTAAGCATGTGGGAATAAAATACTTTGGCTTAAGTTATAATAAGTGGGTTTTTGGGATTTATTTATAAAAGGAGTTATATAATAGGAAATGGTCAATTGTAGGGAGTTAATACATAAGTTAGAGTTAATATCACAAGGGGACAATGTATATTCAAAAAAACATAAATATAACTAAGAAAGTGAAGATTAAAAATCAAATTTTCATTATAATAACTTCATCACTTAGACTTAGGAAAAAATGTGATTTTGAGGGCTTTATGCTTTGAAATGATGTAGGAAGTTAATCAAATGAGGATTAGAGTATCTTTAAGTAAAAATGAAGTTTTACTTAGGATTTTTCAGGGGAAATGAGTGCATGAATGGTAAATGATGTGATTTAGGGATTAATATAGACATTTCACACTTTCAACTGATCAGTCATAGAGCCTTGGGTCCAGTCCCAACAAAAATCAAGGAAATGCCTTGAGCCTTTCTGACTGATAGTCTAGAGTGTTTCATGACTATGGGAAGGGGAAGTTAGTTATTTTTCAGCCCATGATGAATGATATTTACATTGAGACTTTCCACCTTCTTCTACCTACCCATCTTACCATGCTAACATTTTTTTCTTCCTTTGTAGTAGGTGCATTTAAGCTAGCAACCTTCATAGCATTTATTCTTTCTGAAAGCAAGTAAAACTATCTAATTCTACACTTATTTCATCCATGAATCCAGATTAAACTGTTGGATTCACTTTATTTCTCTACCTAACTACTGAATTGTTAGGATTAAACTATCTAACAACTCATTATTCTCTATCTATAACAAAGGAAATTGAAACAATGACAAGTTAATATTGAACTGTTTAACTCATCATGGACTAATGGCATTTATTGACACTCTGCCATAGTCAAAAAGTAAAAAGTAGTGGCATTTATGCTTGCTCACTTTCATGTTTTATTCATTTTTTCTTTGGGGTATCTTATTTTTTCTAAGTCCTTTGATTGTTCTTTTAGGACTTTTTTACCCTCTTTTTTTTTTTTTTTTTTTAACAAAATATGTGAATACAACTTGCAGAAGGCAAAGTATGTACAAATTTACAAAATTACCAATAGTCAAGTCAAAATTATGACTCCTATATTATAGGTTGCTAACAAGGCCTATGCCATGCCTTCTCGCATGTGGAACTTCTTCACTTGATGGTTCTAAAGCATACTATAAGTCCCCATGTTCTATGGTCTAATCCCCATCATACCTATCAACATTCAACCGCTCTTTACACACCTTGAATATAATGACTAGCCTACTCTCATTAATATATACCCCAATAAATACAAGCCACTTAGGAATTAAACCCCAAAACCTTGGGCTCACTCATTTTACATATTCGAATTGATATTCGAATGTATCAACTGCTCGACCCTCTCGTATTTCAACCGTGATGTTTAATGTATGTCGACCTTGTCAATTCGAACTCCATCACTTGGTTTCAACCAAACGCACGACCATTCACATAATTATACAGTCTTCCTTATTATAATCTCCGCTAATCGTCAAAGATCGTAACAAATCTCGACTTTGGTCTATAACTCAACGGTCATACATACACCATTCTTGGATCCACAGTAATTTACCTCTCAATCTGACAGTCAATGGAGCATCGCGCCGGTTTGGAGGATCCAATGGACACAACGAAATCTCGCGTAACGAACACGCCCAAGGGTTAATCTGTGATGAGAACGGTTTTATAATTTTTCCCTCGGCCACATGTCTCACGGAGACATATGTCACGTCATTTTCACCAATTCTGCTTACCACCTCCAAACTTGCGCTATATCGCCGATTTTCCAAACGGTGGTTTTACTGTGCACTTCGGTCACGGTTCTACCTCTTATCTTCCAGGTTCCGTCGAGCTTTCTTTTATTGTACTCCGCCTCTGCTCCTTTGACTCGCATCTTCCTGTACTAGTTTTTTTTCTTCAATTAAGGACTCGCACTCCATGAGGTTTCTTCACACGCCAGTTCTATGTACATGGTAGCACCGATCGAACCTTGAATCGAAGGCTCAAGCACAATTCTCTATTACACTGTGGGGAGATCCATAATTTGGACCTGTCGACCCTCTCTACCATGGCATTTCCCACTTTATTACATGAGTCTCGACCACGACATTGCCATACCACTATCCAATGCCACACTGTCCACTGTCATGGCGCTTAACACGGGTTATCACACAACTTTATTCGTCTGGAAATTCTTACACCGAGTTAAACTAATATCCAATGGGTTCGGGAAAGGATAGAACCTCTCACACAGAGGCTAGTAATTCAATAAATGACTCGGTTCCTCTTTTAACATACAGGACCCCATTAAACCACAATTATCGAGTATGTATTCCAGACTACTATACAGTTGATTATCGGGACACAGAAACCATTCACGCCATAATTAACTCGAAAAATGCACAATACCATTGAAATAATTCTACATTTATGCAGTGAAGTACTTACAACTTTGGCTCGACCAGATCTTCGAATTACTTGGCCCTTCTCCTCTACTCTGTCTCTACAATAGTCCTATGCAGCCTATGCGGTTCTCTATGCAGGTCTACCTTATTATGCCTATAAGGCTTATTTTAATACAAACCCTGAATTGACTCAACTCCTCTAACGCTCAAAACTCTTCATATCTCTAACTCTAAGACTAACCCTCTGACAAACAGAGACGGACTCCTAAAATTAGCTTAACTTCTGAAACTGACTATCTCTTCAGGTGCCCATTAATCATTCGGGCAGTTACATTTTCTTCTCTAATTAACTAAAAATAACTCAACTATGAATAAATACATGGGGAAATAAAACATGAGACCCCACTTTACATTTATTTATGGACAAAGGTTGTTTTGAGCCTAATGCCCCTGCATCAACAATTGCCATACAACTAATTTGTTTTAGGATACATGTGGCATTCTAGGGGTAAATTTCATATGATGTGTATATCAATCTATTAGGTGTTGGTAATTTGTGAGTATCTAAAAAATGATAAGGAATATCCATACATCATGATCTTGTAATGTGATTATAAATTGTGTCTATAATTTCCATAAAATGTATAAATGATTTGTTTAAAAAAATCAACACAATCAACCCTAAACAATGCTCATGATGTGGAATGTCATTGGCGAAACCAAAATGATGGTCACATGTCCCATTTCTATGGTAATGGTGATCATATATATTTTGTAGCGACACTTGATGAGTAATTAAATAAATCTCGGAGTGTGACTCATTGTGCCATATTTTTTTAAAGCATGATTTTTTTTTCCTAGTTTTTACTAATTTGTTAACATATTTATTCATTTGGAAAGCTAATTAATGATGCTTTAAGTAATTAGGACCTAATGAGAGATCATCTTCACATCTTCACTGAAATATATTTGGTAATTGTATTCACTATATATATGAACCAAACATGCATGCTACTTAAGAAAAATTGAAATATAAACTATAATACACATCTTATATCTGCCATAACAATTGTCATAGAAGTTATTTACTTCTAGATACATATGAAATACTTCAGTTAAATGCCATATTATGTGTATACCAATATAGTAGGTGTTGGTAAGTTATGAGGATCTAAGAAATGATAGGGTATCCACACATTAGTGCCTTGGGGAATTTTTTGCATAATTTTCTATTTGTTGTAATTTTGTTGCTTGGATTTGTTAAAGATTTCAAATAATACAATTATCTACCAATTGTTCTTTATAAAGAAGAAGTACAATAAGTAGTCACCTAAAAGTGAGCCATGTGAAAATATTGGTAACATGAGTAACCTGGTAAGCTGTAAATGAAAAGTGAATAACCTCCACTCACCAAGTACAGGTGGCAGGCAGGGTTGGAATTTGGATTTCTCTTTACCCATCACACAATTTTTTTTGACGTTTTGGTCATTATTTTTCTAGTCAATAAACGTTACGTTTAAAAATTTTCACTTCATTAATGACGTTCTCGTAATAAATTAACCCTTCACCAATAAAATTTTGATTAAAAAAATTGAACACTCTTCCATTTTCTTTGGATTTTGGAGTGTGATATATCTGTGTCATGGACTTTTAATACCTAAAGTTTCAAGAGAAATAATTGATTCTTGTCAAACTAATATTTCCTCAATATATGTTATGATCTACTAAAAATTACTTCAAAAAGAAAGTAACCTTCCAATATAAAGAAAAAAACATGAACGAGCTTTCCCTAAATTTCAATAAATTTATGTTTATTATTAATATTGCATAATCTATCTTATAAAAATTGCATAATCGGACTAAGAACATATCCTCAGTGCATTTTTTATTGTTGTTGTGATTAAAATAATGAGCCAAAGAACGCTAAGGCACTCAGAGAAATCAATCTATGTATTATTTCTCACAAAATCATGTTGAGTAGTGGAGACTAAGCGCTAGATTTTTTTTTTGTCCTCAATCTCTCTATTAATTATGTCTATGTAGTTATAAGAATAACAAGCCAAATAAATCTCAGGCTTCCACAGAAATTAGTCTCTGTGTGCATAAATTAATGATTACTATTGACTAAATGTTATACCATTTGAAATTGTTGAGCGAAATTAATCAGGCCATGATGTACCATTTGTCAGTATCTATTTTCTCATGTATGAAAGTTGATGTACCATTGAAATTTTAATAATTCTATTGAAAGTTTAATAACTATATATATATATATATATATATATATATATATATATATTAAAAAATTTAATGATTAATAATAATTAAATTAAAATTCTTAAAAGACAAAATAAAAGCTTAATAATCACAAACTATTATGATAATTTAAAAATATAGAACTCAAGCTGAACATAGTTACAAAGATACCAAGAAAAGAAGAGTGCATGTGCATGATAACATCTTTCTTGACAACCTATGAATTCCATTCTCAATGAAGACTCAAGACTCAACTGGATTGGATTGTGTATCAAAACAGTAGGAATGAATCAAAGTTCAATGAATGAATAACTTGATCGAGAAAATTTATAGGGAAAGGTAACTTGACTATCAATCTACTAAACCTCAGTTCCATGATTAAAAAAACACCCCCACCTTCTCAGTGGTCCCATCATGGTCCACCTATTGAAAAAAAACCAACAAATATTATTTTTTATATATTTTTGCATGGCCATTAGACAATGATTTACTATGGTTTTCCTACTAAATTCCAATGGATGATTATTCAAAAATATTGAGAATTAGTTTAGTCTTAAGGCATATCCAAGAGTCTTACTGGATAATTATAGATTACCTCTCCATTGGATTATTGTACATTTTTCATCTACTTTTTTCAGGTGAGTTTCAATTGATGCTAGATCTTTGCCTTCTATTTCTTTAGTGAAGCTAAGAGTTAACTTTGATCTTACATTAATAACTATACTTGCATGAATATCCATGCTTTTATACTTCCCCACTGTGGTCAATGTTGATGTATGGCCTTGGCCCATTAATATTACAATTAACTCACTATTCATATTCAATTTTCTCCAGTTCAGCCCAATAAAATAAGGAAAACAGAAAATGAAGTCTTGATTTTTCTTTCCAGTGCTCCTACATAATACAAATACTCTTAAAAACTAATTAATATATAAATTGTCGTCATTCATGCTAAAATCAGTTTGAATTTTTTTAATGAATCTGCTTACAATTAATAGATTAAATTTCTCACAGAATAAGAGATAATTTAGAACTATGATTTCACAATAATAAATTACCCTAGCAATTCAAACTTCGAACATACCTTATGAAATTAAAATATGGCAGGTTAATGAGCCAATCTAGTTTCCTCGGAGCCAATCTTGAGCTCCACCTAAGTGTGAATGCCTTGAGAGTGCAAGTGTAAGGAACTAGACGCCTAAAGATTTTATTTTGTGCTTGTGTAATTCATTGTTTGACCATCAAGCCAAGCCACCAGCTATATTAACACTACTTCATGTTGGGGCATATTGGCATTCTAATTTTTTAGTGCTATAGTCGTACTTTTGCACTGCTTCACTAATCACAACCTTGGAAGTTTGCAGGGCAATGGGCTTTATTCTTTCTTTGGTGTTTTATGTAAAAGAAAGGATTTGTGAACTTTTTGTAATAGGAAGGGGAAAACTAAATTGATTCTAATTTTAAAATATCAATAATGATAAGTGATAATTCCTTTATTAAATTTTTAATTTTGAGTGAGCCAAAAAAGTAACTTTCCTTACTTTTTGAGTACAGCCTTGCAATTGCGAAGAGGACTAGTGTTGCAAAATTATTGGTAAGTGGAAATTAAAGGGCATAAGAACGTTTTTGAAAAAATTTCAAACATCAAAATTAAGTCTTCTATCCTTCCTAGCACCTCACGGAAAACGGGAATCCGCAAACTCTAGTCGTCAAATATGTGCAAAATGCCTTATGACGGGCAAAATGGAGGACTGGTCCTATGCTGCTACATGAGTTAGGGTTTCATGTGGCAACAAGGAACCTTGTATAGTTTTTCAAGGATAGGAAAGTTGAATATTGTCAGTTAATCATCACATGAAACTTCATCACCATTTGAAAATTGTGTCCTAATTTGAAACAATAAGACTACCCAAATATTTCATTATTTAATTTTGTTGAATATTGCAACAAGAAACAGTGAAGGAGGCATCCTGAAACATCATTCTTGATCCTAGTTGGAAAGTGATCACCTAAACTAGGTGGGGCCCACACAGGTGATTTTTGTCGCAAAGTCTATTTTTAGACTATGTCTATTTTTAGACATGTCGATCATATTCCATGAGTTGCGGGATGCTATTTGTGGATGGTTGGTCAAGTTGGAAAAATAGATGGACTTCTATTTTTAGACATATTGGGCAGAGTCTATTTTTAGATTGCCAGTCTAAAAATAGATATGTCGAATATTATTAGATCTTAATAATATTTGGACTCTAAACATTATCTTATTCTCTTGGAGCACTTCAGTTAAGTGCACAGATGTGGTACAACAACTGACAGAAGGAATTACTCTATTCTTGAGGGTTTATTGGAGCTATTGCATGGAGACTTCAGTTAGAACTCATGTGACAGAGTTTGGTGGAGTTATTGAAGTAGTTGGTGGAGTTGTATTCAGTTTAACTCAGTTAGACACAGTTGAGCTAGTTGTATCTAGTCTAACTGATTGATACACTAGTGAGAGTGGTGTGAATTAATTAGTTAATTAATTCACCAAATAATAACTCATTAATCAACTGAAGAATACATCAGTTAACTACAGTGCATGGAAGTTTCAGTGGAGACCAGTGGAGAGATAGGTGAAAGGGAAAGATAGACTATCTATTGTGACTATTAGTGATGCATGAATTGCATCTACATATACATTGGAGTTGCCAATGATAATCACGCAGTAAATGAGAGTGGGATTACATTGAATTGGTCTTTGTAATCAGCTTGGATTACGCAGTGGAGGTAGGCTAGTAGGTGGCAAAGATTGGTGCATGGATTTGCAAGATTGGGCCTTATTAGTGTATGAATATTGTATTGTACTGAGAGCTTGTGATAAGCTTTGTATGCTTTGTATGAGATTGTCATATGATCTCCATGTTACATAATAGATAGTTGGGGTTTTCAGCTTTAGGCTTTCCCGTTAAAGAACTGTGTTATGTGTGTTTTTATTGCTTCATGTGTTCTGCAATTGTTGATTAAATTTCCGCAAGAATTATAGTGGAAGGATTATGTATTTTGCAAGAAGATAAATATTGTGAGATCAGGAGAGTCCGGATATATACATGCTTAATGTGTATAATTTCTACAAATTTTGATTGTGTAATACAAAAAAATATCCTAGATAACTTAAATAATGTAAGCACTTTTGCAAAAATTTAGTGGAGAGAACCTTCAATTACATTTATTTTGAAGTTCCACTTGCATTTTAAGCCATTTTAATTAGTCTTTCATGGCTATTCTAGTAAAAATTTCAACCTCTTGTAGAAATTCGTTTGTCACTTGTATTAGAAATGAAAAAATCAAATGTAAATGAAAATGATTTGAAATGCAAAAATCAAATGCGCACTACATAAAAATGATTTTTTTTAAAACTACATTAACGTCTGATATCGCGCGCGCATTCGCCCTCAGCTCTTGCAGAACAGTATTCGCCCTCAACTCTTGCAAAATGGTAAGTTCTTACTGCAGGCCCTTCCTCCTATAGTAGGGTTGACCCTATTTGGGTTTTTTTGGAGCCTCTGAGAATACAAAGGTTGTGATTGATTACGGGGCACTTCCTATATTTGTGGAACTTCTTACCTCTGGGAATGATAATGTTTGAGAACAGGTAGCACGTTTATTTTAGAGGCATAAAATTATTCTTCCCAACTATCTTTATATGTCTGTAATTTTGGAATTTGATTTAAAAAACAAGTACCCAACTTTGAGTTCAACTGGTGTTCGTGTAAGGTTGTTTGGGCTTTGGGAAATATTGTTGGAGACTCTGCAACATTTAGGGATCTTTCCCTCAGTCATGGAGCTCTGAGGCAGGTGCTTGCCCAGTTGAATGATACTGCCAAAATTTCAATGATAAGAAATGCTACATGGGCTCTGTCAAATTTTTGCCGTGGTAAACCCCAACCACTATTCGAACAGGTAAGCAGAATACATTTTCTACCTCTTCTTCTTAGTTCGCAGATACTGTGGATTTTTTTTATAGATCTTGGTGCTTGGTAGATTTGGACGTAATATGGACCTAGGCACTTGTTCATTACAATGACTCTATCATCAGGTTTTAGAAAATGCTCAGAAATTTGGGTTTCACAAGGGGATTACCCTTGCTTGCAATTATCGATTATCAATCACATTCAAAAAAAGTCTTTCGTAGCATTGCTGAGCTCTTTGTAGGTGAATTTCTGAGGCAATTTCACAATGTCTGAACTAAATTTGTCTGTCCTTTTCAATACTCTGTGCTTGTAACAGAACCAAACAAACAATCTAGTGGCCAATGCAACAACAACAACACCTCCTGTTGCAATGTCTGCAATTCAACCTCTTTGAATGCATGAATGACTATGGCACCCTCCTTTGTGAACAGGTACCGGAGCTGAAGGTACTGGTTTCCATTAGGATCGTGGAATTCAACATCCAAAATAGAATCAAATTCCGCTGCAATAGTATTCCTCGACGAGGGCAACAGTTCATTGAGACCTATTGGACTCATCACCCCCAAATAGCCTCCAGTGCTACCCAGAGTGTGATCATATGGAGAAATAACAAATGCTAATCCATCCCCAATTGAAACAAGAACAAGACCAACATTGGTTACAGAAAACGAGAAACATGTTTTGAAAGAAGAAGAAACTTTTCTATTAGGGTCCAGAAATCTAACTGTTCTATTGTACAATGCCCTACCTGCACTTCAAATTGGTACTCCCAACTCCATGCTAAGGCTCACTGTGCCATTCTTCAAATGAGCATCTTAACCTGAAGTTTGATTCCAAAAAACCCAAGTCCCTTGTTCTATGCCCAAGACCTCTGTTACAACGAGTAGAGTTCTGAGTGAAATACTTCACAATAGGAAGCAAAAGAAACATCTCAAAATTGATCCGCTTTAGACTGATAATTTTCTATGCAAAAATTCAACTGCGGACAGTAAAAACATAATATCAAACACAACCAATCCACAATGGAATTTGAACATGAGGATTTATAACCACAGAAAACCCTCTCCAGGTTAAAAGAATTCCATAATGGCTTTAAGATTCTACTAATGAGCGCTTACAACACCATAGCAATTATTGTCACAATGAAATCTGCTGGAAGCAAAGCCCTTGTACAGTTTCTACATTTCCACAGTGGAAGCAAGAATCTTGCTATCTCTCATGATCTGGTTCTGTGGTCAAATCCTTTGCTATGGCTGTCTTGTTCTGCTAAACGTGGATCTGTCTTAGATTTAGCTCTGGTTATCATTTAGGATCGTAGCTATCTGATCTTGCTGTGGCTTTGACTATAAAAACTTGTTCAATAGGAAAATGTTGACTCTGCTATATATAGGAGCTTCAATGGGTGCTCTCAAACACTTTTTTGGGCAGCTTTGTTTTGTCTCTGATTCAAGGCAGAACTATGTTGGCCTTGGTTTTTTAGTCCTTGGAACTTAGTTCTCTGATATTTTCCATCCTATCCCAAGTTTTCTACCGCGAAATACATAACTTCACGATATCAAAATTGACTATTTTTGGCCATTTATCTTTAGTAATGGTACAGCTTTAATTTGGTGCATTCGTACAGTATCTGAAGAGCACTCTCAAGTTGTTATTCAGTATTTTAGCATAACTATTACATTTAACTGCCATGCTCTAATATTTATATCAACCATAAGCATTCTTAAGGTAGTTCCACGTTTGTGAAGCAGAAGGAATGCTTCTGACAGCTTCTTATCATAGTGGTACAATTCTATTCGCAGTTTATCTTTTGTAAAAAGCTCACATTTTGTAAAAAGCTCACAATTTGTAAAATGCCCACTTTTATTTTCTTTTTGCTTATATATTAAGCTCCCATTGAGTTCAACAAGTCTTTGGTTTTCTACACCATTGAGAGAGATTTATTATTTTCTTTATAGGATAATTTGCATCAATGGAAGAAAACAGTGGAGGTGAAAAAAAAATTCAAAAGGGTGAAAGGGGTGATGGTAGAGCTTATTGCCCTTGTAAAAAATGTTGTATGAGAAATAATGTTAGAGTTTTAATAGCAACAACAACAATGCATTGTAGTAAATATGAGCACATTGATGGTGTATCGAATGACTATCGTCCTGTGGTAATTAATTATCTATCTTCATTTTGATTATATCATAAAATTTTATATTTTTTAATATTTTTTATATGTGCACTAATGTTTAATTATTAATGTTTGTAATTTTCATAAAGGCACAGTTGCCCCCCAACTTTTTGCAGATGATCAACCAGCTTCCACAGCTAAATAGTAGTATATTAGATGATGTTGCACCAGTACAAGAGAATATTTCAGCAAATATTAGTATTGGAAATGATGTTGTACAAGGTGAAGAACATGAAGCGAATGATGAAGGTAATTTTAATGATCCCATGGAGGTAGATCATGATGACAGTAATGAGACAGTTCAAATTAATGATGGGACAAATTAAATGCTCCAAGACTTGTATGGTGAGTCAGATGATGATGGTGGAGATAGCAGTGACGGTATTTATGATGTACCTCTGATTGAAAGGTCAAGTGAACGACTTTTTGAACACTCAAATGCAACTCTTCTCTCTGCTACATTGTTGTTGGTGAACTTAAAGGTTATGAATAATTTGTCGAACAGATGTATGACACAACTCCTAAGGTATGCAATATGTATATATGATCACATATATGTAAATGTTGATTATTTTCCCCTTTTTTTAATTGTAATAAATAGCAACAAAAATAATAAACATATATATATATATATATATATATATATATATATATATATATATATATATATATATATAACTTAAAAAACAGTGAAATAGGCTATTGACCGGGTTGCAAGGCCGGTTCCAACGCTTGATCGTCCTAACGTAGGTTTTGATATATATATATATATATATATATATATATATATATATATAAGCTGACTTGATCGAGGCCGTGCTAGGATGGAGACATTGCCTGGCCAGTCAATAGCCTATATACTATTTTTAACTTAAAAACGGTGAGAATAGGCTATTGACTTTCGAGGTTGAAGGCATTTCAGCACCCGGCGACCGTCTTTGACGAACGATTTTGATAACTATGACTATATATATGTCATAGTTATCAAACCTGACACGATCGGAGGCAGGCTATGGGATTAGGCCGACCGCACGCCGATCCCAATAGCCTATTCTCCCCTGTTTTGGCCGGTTAACCAGACCTAACCGGCCGGTTAAGTAAGGAACCGGCCAGTTTATGCATAAACCGGTCAGTTCCGTACTTAACCGGCCGGTTAGGTGCTCCTCCATGAGTTGCAAATTCCTCAGTGTCTCCTCCATGAGCTGCAAATTCCTCTATTATACTAGCAACAAAATTGTCTAATAACTCATACTCAACACCTTATAGTAGCAACAATACACATGATGACTGATAAATACAAGGCTGGCTAGCATAAAATCCCTGGCAGCATGCAACTCATCAAGTGTACTTGATGACAATTTCTGTTCTCAAAACAATCAGCGGCAACCTTATTTCACACTCAGCTAGGAACTGTCAGACCCTCTCTCTCTGCTCACACATAGCAGCAGCATAAATACAAAACCTTTCACACAGCATACAAGCAATTTGATCATGGCATCAAGACTGATGCAAATGGTCTGACGCCACTCAAGGGACAACAACATACAACCTAATGAAAATGTGACTGGCAATAATAAATTGAACACTAGAAAATTCCCGCTTGGAAATGCACTAAACTGGCTACTGAGTTTTCTGGGTTTTAATGAATCTTTTCAGTGATAAATTTTGTCAAACACATTGTGAGCAGCCTGCTGAAGTTGTAATTCTCTCTCAACTTGTTACAAATAGCACTAATAGTGGGTTTCATAAACCAATTCAATACCTCTAAGTGTTGTAGATGTTTTTCTAGAAATTTATTGCCAAGCAAACATAGATAATGAAGAATACAAGATCTTCAAAATGTTGGTCTGATATATATATATATATATACTGAACCCAGAATTGTCTTTAAGGCTGATACAATGAATTGCCAACAGATCTGAGCAGGGACAGATTGTATACTATAATATTAACTCAGCAATAAAACACAGTGAATAATATAAGAGAAACCTGATACATTACTTCAACAAGTTTGCTTATGTACTGATAAATACAAGGCTGGCTAGCATAAAATCCCTGGCAGCATGCAACTCATCAAGTGTACTTGATGACAATTTCTGTTCTCAAAACAATCAGCAGCAACCTTATTTCACACTCAGCTAGGAACTGTCAGACCCTCTCTCTCTGCTCACACATAGCAGCAGCATAAATACAAAACCTTTCACATAGCATACAAGCAATTCGATCATGGCATCAAGACTGATGCAAATGGTCTGACGCCACTCAAGGGACAACAACATACAACCTAATGAAAATGTGATCGGCAATAATAAATTGACCACTAGAAAATTCCCGCTTGGAAATGCACTAAACTGGCTACTGAGTTTTCTAGGTTTTAATGAATCTTTTCAGTGATAAATTTTGTCAAACACATTGTGAGCAGACTGCTGAAGTTGTAATGCTCTCTCAACTTGTTACAAATAGCACTAATAGTGGGTTTCATAAACCAATTCAATACCTCTAAGTGTTGTAGATGTTTTTCTAGAAATTTATTGCCAAGCAAACATAGATAATGAAGAATACAAGATCTTCAAAATGCCGGTATGATATATATATATACTGAACCCAGAATTGTCTTTAAGGATGATACAATGAATTGACAACAGATCTGAGCAGAGAAAGATTGTATATTATAATATTAACTCAGTATTAAAACACAGTGAATAATATAAGAGAAACCTGATACATTACTTCAACAAGTTTGCTTATGTATTTTTCGATGATATGTATTGCATTTGGTGCCATTTTGATATATTCACCTTTGCATGGTATATAAATGAGCAAACTTTTCATATTTTGTCTCTATTGGCTTGGAATCATGGTTGCAAATCTTAAAGCAATTTTTTCTTTTTCTTTTTCTTTAACGGTTTATTAAGAATCTGACACTCCGGTTCCGGTTAAACCAGTCCATGTCCATAAGTTAGGTTTAGAAATATATATATATATATATATATATATATATATATATATATATATATATATATATATATATATATATATATATATATATATATATAATCTTTAAAAGACACTACTTTTTGTTTATGTTGTAGATTGTTGAGTGAATATTTGTTACCATCACCAAATACTTTACCTCGAACATATCGAGATCTACGTGCTATTATGAAACACTTTGGAATGGAATATAACACTATAGATACATGTCCTAAAGATCATATTATATATTACGGAGAACATGCGTTGAAAACAGAATGTCCGAAATGTGGTGCACCAAGGTAGGTATCGGGCAGATGTTTTAACCAAAAATGTGCCTCAAAAGGTTCTTCGTCATATTCCCATAATTCCACGTTTGCAGCGAATGTTCAGGTGTAACAGCATAGCATAGTTTATGGATTACCATTCAAAGAATAGAAGTGGAGATGGTGTTCTTCGAATGCCTGCAGATGGTTCTGCATTTAGAGAAATCGAGGAAAAATATGTAGATTTAAAAAATGAACCTCGTAATGTCAGGCTTTCATTGGCAGCTGATGGTGTTAATCCATTCGGAGAGCTTAGATCTACTTACTCAGTGTGGCCTATTTTCGTTATCAACAATAACATTCCTCCTTGGATGTCAATAAAGAGGGAGCACATAATGTTGACTATGATTATTCCAAGTATTTGATACATTATTTCTTTGAATGTAACATTTTCATTTCTCTCGTTGTTTGCATAAATATATATTTTATTTATTTACTTACTTATATATACATATATCATGGTAGTAATTATTATGTACCGTAATTTTGAACAATTAGGTAAGTACCAGATCAAAGATATGAATGTATATATTGAGCCTCTTATCGATGAGCTAATACAGTTATGGCATGGCATCACTATGTATGACATCACTAAACCAATCAAGCAGAAGAGATTTCAATGTCGTGGAATGCTTGTATGGACAATTCATGATGCCCCAAGACTAACACATGTTTGTGGTATGTAATATTTCGTTGCACTGTAATATAATACATAATTATCTAAATTAGATATACCATATTGCATGTTTTAAAAATGATCTCATAGTATATTAATTGTCATTGATCCATCTATTGTAGGTCTTCAAACAAAGGGTAGATTTGCATGTCCAGTTTGTGGCCCTAAGATGAAATATCGTCATTCGCTAGACTTAAGAAAGATGGTGTTTGATGAGTTTAGGCCCTTCCTCCCTAGGAACCATAAGTATCGTACTACTGAAAAACATCTTTTCATTCAGCCAGTAAAGGAAAAGTGACTAGTTAAAACACGAAAGAATGACACTTCGGTTTGTGGATGTTGAGGCTTAAAAAAAAAAATTAATGATGTATTCCTTGGTAAAATTTGGTACGTAATTTGTGTGTGTGTGTGTGTATATATATATATATATATATATATATATATATATATATATATATATATATAATTTTTTTATGTAATGTTTGGAATTTTTTTTTATCTAATGAATTTATTTTATTGTATTTTATAATTAATATTGTTCTGATTTATTTTATTCTTTGATATCAAGGTCATCGTCGCCGTGAAGGTACTAATATTGTACTTCCACCTGGAATGAAATGTTATCCTTCTCAATTCATGAGGTTGCCCTACTATGAGGACCTAAAAATAGCTCATTTTTTTGATACAATGCATGTCGGGAAGAATGTGACAGAAACGTTATGGCGAACCATAGATGGTGCACATGATAGAGATAAAATTGACAAAATTTGTGCTGACATTGAGAAATCGAATCATGCAATGAAAAGTGTGATCGACAGATCAAATAACAATGGAGGTTGAAATTGTAATAATATTCCATGGTTATTAACAGAACAACAAAGAAATGATGTAAAAGAGGTCGTTAGAAGAATTAAATTTCCAACAGGTTTTGCTTCAAACATAAATAATATCTTAACGAAGAAAGGTGACTTCAGTGGGGTGAAAACACATGATTGGCATACCTTTGTTAAGGTAATTTTTTTGGTATACATTTTTGTATGTTATTGCTTGAATACATATTTTAAATTTTCCTTTTTTTTGTTTAATTTGGAAACCAATAACGATTCATTTTTTATTGTTATAGTATGTTCTACCTGTATCTCTCCCAAATGACTTCGACAACAATGTCAAACAAGTTATATATAGTCTTAGTAAATACATGAGGTAAGTAGTTTTGATTTATACGCAAAATATAATTGCTACAATTTCTTTTCGTACTTGATGAAATGATGTATTAATTTACTTGTAATGAAATATATATTATGTTTCATTGAAATAACCTTGCGTAATGATTTGTAGATGGTTGTCATTGAAATAAATCCATCAAGATGAAATAAAGTATTGGAAGAGAGAAATTCCTCGGCTAATGTGTGAAATGCAAAAGTATCTACCTCCAACATTTTTCAATGCACAAGAACACTACTTGATACACCAAGTTGAGAAGATTGAAATGTGTGGACCAGTACACACAAGGTCAATGTGGATGGTCGAGAGGCACCTGAAATCCTTGAAGGCTTTGGTTAAACAAAGAGCACGACCTGAGGGTTCTATGGTGGAGGGATATGTGGTATATGAATCCATGGTGTATATTAGTCATTATCTTCCTAAATTAGCTGCGCCAGTCATGAAGGCGGTGGATTGCATTTGGGATGTGAACTCCATCAAAAAAATTTGATAGACACACAGTGAGAGAAAAAATAAAAAATGAAGAAGTAGAGAGAGTAAAAATTTGTATGTATAATACACTCTAATGTTCATTTTTACATCATGTATATGATCATTATATTCATTTAGGTCTTATTCTTTTAAATTTTATTAATTTATTATAATTTACCAACGAATTTATAAAAATAATATTTATTAATATTGGTGAATTATTATTTTTATTAAAGTGCTCAAAATTATGAGGCACTATTTTTAACGGTACAGCGCAATCTTGAGTGGACTGGTAGATAGTTAATTTGTATAAAGCAATAACGATAGTGAGTTGTCATGGCAACTCTTTATACGAATTATGTTTTCAAAACCTATTCGTAGTGGAGATAAATAATACGAACAGAAATAAAATTTAGCATATGGTTTGAAAGATAAAAAGGTAAGCAATTAATTCACCTATTTTATTCATTACTTATTTTATACTATATTTATAATGTGACAACAAGTTTGATTTTTCAGTTAATTTTCATGCTGTGTAAATTATATGATTAATTATTAATTGAGAATGCATCTTTTCATGTTTGGCATATTGCAGTTGAAACGCCACAAGGCTATGTGGTGCAATGGTCGTAAATTTCACGTTAAACAGTTGGATGATAACAGGAAAACTTCTGATAGTGGGATAACTGCAGTATTCCAAGTCACTAATGTTTCCTCCAGGAGTGACAGACATCCTTGAGAATCTGAAAATAAATATTATGGGTTCTTAGATGATATAGTTGAGTGTGACTTTAATTCCTTCAAAATAGTTTTGTTCGACGTCAAATGGTATAGGCTACGAATGAATGTACATGATGATGATAGAACACTTATTCAACATCACAATGGATTTCCAATGGTTAAAACATCGCAGTTTGAAGCAAGAAAATATCGCTATGTTTTTCCAAGCCAATGCGAACACGTCTTTTACTCAGAGGTTCCAGGTGAGAACGAATGGTCATTTGCTATTAGATATGATCCAAGAGGAAGGCCAGTAGAGTATACTGTAGAGGAAGAAGATGATATTGATCGAAAGAGAGTGATGCGGTGACGGATAGCGGGGAAGATGGCTGACGGACGAAGAAGATATCTTAGAAGATGAATCAGGCATAGGAGATGAGGCAACAATTATTGATGATGATGTCGATGAGGATATTATTGAAAATGACATAATTGATGATGATGATGACATGGTCGATCATTTCAACACCGTTTCTGAATCAGATGTTGATATAGATGTCGATCGGTTGGATGAAGATCAAGAAGATATAGAAGAAGAATATTGATACATATGTTATGTTCGAGTATGAGCTGGTATGTTATAACTTTATATTTTAATATGTAGGAATTATTGTCTTTAAGTAATTTACTAATTATGTGCATTTGTTGTATGTTGTTTATTATTTCAAACCAATAAATAATGGCCTTACTATTGTTTATTATTTTGCAGGATTCGCAGGATTCATTTGATTCTATGGTCAGGTCTCTGAAAAAACCAATTAAACGCTTAAATAGTCAAGATCTGGAAGACAGGCTTTACCCCCACCATAAATTGCTGAAAAACCGGCCTTTAGTTCAGCTTTTTGTGCTAAAGATGAGGGTGGATTTGCATGATCAATTGAATGAAAATGAATCAGATATTCGGGATGTTTTTTAGGGCAGATCCATAAGCCCCATAGATGAAGATCCCATTGCTGCAGAATTTATGTTTGCGTTGAAGCAAAAGTATAGTGTTGTATCGGAATACAAATCAGAGGAAAACTATACCAATTCTAAATCAACTGAATCCAGTTCTAGTGCTCTTGAACTTACTGAATTAAAGCCAGAAGCAAGATTTACAATCTCTAATGGGAACGGGTATGGCAGTTCCAATATTGGATTGGATGTCCGGAGCTCTGCAATAGGCACTGGACCCGATCGTAATGAACCCCAACTAATTCAATGTGATGAAAATATGGACTTTGATGATGATCAGGAAAACAAGCCAGAGCATTTTGGCAATATTGAAGAAACTGAAGAGGTTTCCTGTGATTGATTGAATCAACTCAACCATAAGACATCTACTGCAGGATGGCTTGTATCATAAAGAGAATCGGTTTTGCTTTCCCATGATGATGGATGCTGATCTTTTCACGATATAGCAAATCCAGAGGTGTGGAGGTTTTAATTATTGTACTTAATTTTGGGGTTTATGGGTGTTATAATTTATACATTTTGGGATTTTCTATTAGAAATAGGGAAAATCCTAGGGGTTAGATTATTCTCATGGTTTAAATTTCTATATTTGAAATAGAATTCACCAATTTATATTTAAAAAAATGATTTGCCTAAATATTTGATGTAGTTTAAATAGGATGTAGTTCATTTTCAAAACTGTTGAAATTTTCTAGAAACTATGATTGGGATTTCAAGAATATTTATGCACTCTTTAAATTTTCCCTTAACATAAAGGGAAGTTGATGTATGATTAATACTCAGTATTTTTTTTTTCCAATCTCCAGGAGAAGGCTGAATATAAAGATCCATATGGGCTTACCCCAAACATGTGGGGTGATTGCTGGTTGATCAAAGCAGCTAGTTCAGATGGTCGCTCTGGTAAATATGTTGTGGCAGCATCTGCAGCTTGTACATTGGACTCAGGTTTCTATTCATGGGACTTTTATAATAAAGAAATTATGGCATTCCATACTGAATCAAAGGCCTTCACTTCAACATCCAGTACCATCTCTCTAGTTTTGGCAGAGAGGGATGTCTCGGGGAGAAGTTTTGGCTTTGCAAATGTTGTGCCAGAGAATCAACATTGGTGGTACAGGCCATGTGGGCCTCTTATGGTATCTACTTTCAGTGCCCAAAAGACAGTTAATATTTATGATATTCGTGATGGAGATCCTGTGATTTCAATGTGTTTGTTTTGAAATTTTAGGTTTCATAGTAAATCATCAATGGGCTCTAAAATAAGGCACATTGAAATCTTGGATACATGTTTCATGCCAAAATCAGTTGTATCTTCCATAAATACACAATCTTGGACCACTCTGTATAAATCTGCTTCTCGGACAATATTACATCTCCCTCATTATACAGGTGGTGTTCTTACATGCATAGAAAAGGCATTGTTTTGGAAATCATTTTATAAGTCACTAGATATTGTGGGTACAAGGATCTAGGGTCTCCACATGAAACTGTGTTGCCCGGAGACTCACTCTGCCTATCCTTAAATTTGTAAACATAGTAGTATGCCAATGCTTCTTTCATTTTGTATGCATAAGACGATTTTTTGTCAAATTCCATAATTGTTTTTAAGTTTTATCCATCCTAGTTTTGTTGTGAATGCACAAGATTTTGGCTCAACGCAAATCTGTTATATCTTTGTACTTTTCCTTTACTAACTATTTGAAATTTCTAGTTATATTTAGAGGTGTCTTTTCAGGGATGAGCGGAATTACTTGGATTTAGTGCTGCCCACTCTCAATAGAGACTTATAGTAAACTATGACACATTGTGATGTATATCAGTGGTAGTTGGGGCAGCAACACAATTAGTTTCATGCTTCAGTAGATTTATTCTTCTTGGAAAGCTTTCAGCTGACAAAAAAAAGGGAATGAAACACGCAATCTCCTTCCTTTTATTGGACCACCTGCTTTCTTTTTATGAGAGCATCTACAGGCTAAAGTTACTAGAAGTGGTAAAAAGTGAGTTTGGTTAGTTGGCAAAGTCCAACTATTCTTAGCCCTCAACAATGTTTAAATACTTCATGGGCATGTTAACCCCTCCTAGACTGTGTTGCGTAAGTGGGTTTTGCAGAATTTTATGCACTTAGGGTTAGACTCAAATTTTGAAATTTGATGTAATTAGGATTATATTCAAGTGCTAGCCAAATTGGTAAAATTGATACTCAGCCATAGCTGAAAGGCAGTAATATGTAGTGGATTCATTCTATGAAATGATTCAATTTGGCATGTGAATCTCACATCTAAGGGCCATTAAAATCCCATGGATGGAGACTGATCAAGATTCAACATTGTTGTTACTATTAGTGGAGTTGGGTATGGCACAAGTACAATAAAAATACTGGCAACAATAGTAACATCATGGATTCAGAATATTAATCTCTATATTAAATTAGCATTAGAATGTAACTTGATTTCAGTAAAATCTCTAACAGGTTTGTTCTAAATCGGACCTGAAATGCTCACTTGTAAAGATGTTTGAGGCTTGAGGTTGTATGACAATGCAACAATTGACTTGTTGAGTACATGATGACATTAGGTCATTGTGAAACTGAATATATGCTACTTCGGTATGAAGATTGATTGCACAAACTGTGTTTTCTAAATAATGTTTCCAATGAAACCTGAAATGGCTCTTGTTACACTGAAAACATCTGTCATCTTTAATCTACTATCAATTTGAGTGACAAGGGTAGCTAAACCACATGAAAATGCTCCGAAGATTACAGATGCATGGAAGCTCTAGAAATTTAGCCCCTCACTATGTTATCTGATGCATGGGCATTAGGCCCAAGACAACTTTTGTACATAAATAAATGTAACGGGGAGTCTCATGTTTTATTTCCCTATGAAATTATCCATAGTTGAGCTAATTTAGTTAATTTGTAGAGAAAATTTAACTGCCCAAATGATTAATGGGAACCTGAAGAGATAGTCAGTTTCAGAAGTTACGCTAATTCTAGGAGTTTTTCTTTGTCTGTCAGAGCATTAGTCTCAGAGTTAGGAATTTCAAGAGTTTGTGAGTCATCGAGAAATTCGAATCAATTCATTGTAATTGATATAAAAATAAACCTTCGTGATAGAGTCGATAGACCTGCACAGAAGACCTGCAAAGAGAACTGCATAGAGCTGCATAGGGAAAAGGAGGCCATTGTATCGAAGATCTGGCCGAGGACCAGGAGACTGTAAGAAATTTCATTTATATAAGCAATCTATTAGTATTATATGTGCGTTGATTGAGTAATTTTTCTGTGTGTGAATATATGTACGCATCCTGGTGAAAGATAATTGAAATCCCGTGGTAATTAAGAAACCCTGTGATGAGGTTATGTCCATATAGACTGGTTGAGTTCTCGGTGGAACACGAGCTAATGACTCAAGACTTATGATCATTGGTGAATTCCGCAGATAATTGTGTCAAACAGTTGGGGAATTTCTCTATAATCAGTTGTGTGAACAGAGGGTGAATTAGGTTAATGACATTCCCGTGCGCCTGTGGTAGAGCAAGGAGATGTTGTGCTCGAACCTCCGTGAGCTAGGTAAAACCTCGTAATGAGTGTTGTGAATGTGTAGGCGATTGAATGAATCAAGGACAGGTGTATCGACTTGCAGAGTCGATACTAACCTTGTCGAAACCATAAGACATAAACCGTGGCATATGTAATGCGCCGTGTCTCCTCGAAATGGTCGTGCCCGAGTTCGTTTGGTATGGCCACGCGAAGGATGAACAATGAGGCAGAGTTCAATGGCAGTAAGGCGTTGGTAAGCGGACGAAACCTGGAGTAAGAGTAGTCGGAACCTTGAGGACCACACAGTAAAGACGGGTTTCCGGCATATCGCACCGCCTTTGTACGGTAAGCGGTATTCCCCATTTCGACGCGATCAATGTCATAGGACGACACGTGGCCTTGAGCAGTTTTGAAAACCCACTCTCATCGCTAGTTAACGATCATGCAACTAACTCGCGCGATATCCAGTTGGATCGTTGGATCATCAAGGCCAGAGCGACGTATTATCCACCGTTGGATGTGGAAAGGCCGCTAGCGCTAGGCCCCACGCGTATATAAGTCGACTATTGTTGTCCTAACTAAGGTTCAACGGAGGTATTAATATTTCACGGTCAAATTATGTTCATAACAATTGGAACGCCCACAATTCATAACAAATATTGGAGATTTATTGTCCTATTTTAAAGTTTCATTTTTATTTTTTTCTAAATTGAACCCGCCGTCAGTATACCGACGCCTCGTAAGCATCACTCTTCCGACGCCTTATAAGATTCGGAGTCCATTTTTTTCGGTCTTTTGATGTCCGTCGATTTTGCGACAGTTCTTCCTGGCATCAGTATTGCGACGCATTTGGAAAGCGTCGGTATTGCGACGCTTCTGGAAAGCACCGGTCTTGCGACACTCTTGTACGGCGTCGGAATTGCGACATTTTGGAAACGTCAAAAGAGCGACAGTATAAAGACGTTGGAAGCGCGACGTTCAAAACATTGGACCACATTTCTTCGGAATTGCAATAATTCTTCCTGGCGTCGATATTGTGATGCTTCTGGAAAGCGTCGGTCTTGCGACACTTTTGTACGGCGCCGAAATTGCGACAGTTTGGAAACGTCGAAAGAGTGACAGTATAAAGACGTCGGAAGCGCAGCGTTCAAAACGTCGGACCACATTTCGTCGAAATTGCGACAATTCTTCCTGGCGTCGGTATTGCAACGCTTCTGGAAAGCGTCGGTCTTGCGACACTTTTGCAATATGTTGACACTTTTTGTATAGCGTCAAAATTGCGACAGTTTGGAAATGTCGGACGAGCGACAGTATAAAGACGTCGGAAGAGCGATGTTAAAAACGTCGGACCACATTTCGTCGGAATTGCGACAGTTTACAAACATCAGAAGAGCAACGGTTTGGTAACATCGGAAGAACGACACTTGTTTGGAAGAAACGGAAAATGTGTCGGTATTGCGACACTTTGTTAAGGCGTCGGAATTGCGACGTTATGACAAACCACATTTTGTCCGTCCTCGAACTATCGCTCTTGTGACGACTATGTGTCGGAATAGCGACGAAGTTGCCGTCGGAAATTGGGCCAAATTTTCTAATGACAGATGTAGTGTTGACAGTGTCAGTGTCAGCAGCAGTACAGATGCAACGTTTGCATAGTGTTGGTGTGCAGCAGTGTCAGACATCAGCAACGCAGAGGGAGATGTTGCAAAGTCAGAGAAATACCCAGTAGGGTGTATTACTCGAGCACATTCCTTGTTAAGAGGGAGTGTTGATCTGGGCAGCATTGGATGTGCTCTAATCTCAAAATTGCAGGGAGGATTAGACACGTGTACTCCAGAGAACCCAGAAATCGTTTGTGAAAATTCCACTCATGATGAGTTTTATTAAAATAACTAATTATTTTTAAAGGGGCCCTAATTCTAAACTTAGGAAAATAAAATAATTAAAGGGTATTAATAAAATAGAGTGTGAATGCTCTAGAAAAGGTGGAGATCAAGTCAAAAGTTAATCTTAGTCATTGATTAGAGATTTAATCTCGGTCGTTGAAGTTTCAAGGAGAATATTATAAGAAGGACTTGAAGCGTCATTTAGAAGATACATCGAGAGAGCTAGAGGATCAAGAGATTGAATTTCTGAAGTGAGCAATGCTTAGAGGAAATATCGATTGAGAGATTATTTGCAGAGAGGGGCAGTAATTTCGGTTGGAAGAATTTATAATCTGGACAATGCATAGCAGAGGAGGTAGTAAAAGCTAGAGAGGCAGTGCAGAGCCAGTGACGTAGAGGCTACGCAGGCGTTACGCAGAGCCTAAAAGGGATTATGTTTTCTATTGAGGATGCAGTGTTAGGTAAGTGCCAGTTCCCAAAGAGAGTTTTTGGAGGCCAAAAGGCCCCAGTTTCTAGCCAGTAGAGAGACCAGCGCAGAGATAGAGAGCAGCCATAGTTGTGACGCATAGACTGCGCAGAGGCAACAGAGAAGCTTGCTTTGGGTGTTGATTAGTGTCGAGTTCCCATGGAAGAGTGGGGTTTCTCTCACAAGATTTTACTTGTCAGTTTCTCTGCATGATTTGACAGATTTTTCAATCATAGATTTGAACTTAGAATTTACTACATAATATATAAACCCTCAGTTGTTGCACCGGTTTTCCCACATTTGGTTTTTTCGAGGACATTAGTCCAAAAACAACGGTGTCAAATGTGTCTATGATTTTCTATTGCTCAGATCTTGTTTCCGCACTTATTTTTCTTCCATAGTTTTATTTGTGAAGGTTATAGTGAATGGATTTCGATATTTTCTTGTAGAACATAGTAAATAATTTGTTAAGTAAATAACAATTAGAAGACTTTCCATGCGTTGTTGTAGTAGGATTTCAGGTAGTACGATTTTTCACGGGAATCTCACTCACAAGTTGACTCAACAGAAAACAAAATGATGGTGTCAAAAGAAAAAAGACTCACTCACATAATGTGGCAACATGTCCTTGTACTCATTCTGAGATCAAAAGCACAAAATTCAACTGCTTCATAAAGAAGTGTTGAAATGGTCTTTTCTCACAAAACAAATTGTGAATATACTGAACATTATTGCTCTTGTGAAGAAAAAACTACTACGAATGCGTTTGGAAGCCTGGAAAACCCTTGTCTAGGCTCTTTCCATGCTAAAAAGGGTCTCCATATGGCTTCAAAACAATCTATGTATGCAACAATAAAGGAATTGGCTCCGCAAAATGTCCAACTTATAATGCTCAAATCAAAAAATAATGTTTCAATTGTGTCCAGAACATCAAAAAACCCCTATGTAGGCTCTTCCTGGGCTCAAAAATACAGAAAATTGGAAAAATTAGGTCTCTTTTTCCATTTCTTTGTTATATGTCCTGCAAAAATGATAATATTGGCTAATTGTGCGATAAAATTTTCCTTTTCCCTAATCGTCGAGTGACAACTTCACTTGGGACTGACGGAATTGCCGTCGCATTTGGTGCAATTTTTCGAATGGTTAAATCATGCCATAAGGTCTTAGCACCAAATTTTTAGCCTCTAAGGTCAGTCACATGACCACATATGGTTGGGTTCCTAGTTTTCGGCTTAGCCCCAACTCCGATGGTCGTGGACATGTGTCATTAATATGGTCGGGGGCCAGGATAACCGCCTACCCCCACTGGTTTAGATCTCACCACTGGTCATATGGGTGTCTGATAGAACCGGGAGTTAGGGCCTACTCCCCACCCCCTCCGTTGTAGTCCTTTGTCATGGTCATATGCATGCAATATAACTAGGGATCAAGGGCTAACTATTATGCGTCCACCATGTCATTCCAACTAGAACTAGTGACATATAGTAAAAAAAGAATAATGTTTGTGGTGTGGCGGTAAGTCATTAGGTTTGTTGCCATGAGATCTAGGATTCGAACCCCGTCGAGGCCAGTCGACCCTTATAAAATTGCGTGAAAATCGAGGTCCACATGACGCCCTCCCATTGGTCCGCGTGGTGCCTCACCATTGGCCCATATTAAACACAATGACCAATAAAATTATGACACCTCAACTTGTACAGTCCTGCCACTTTTCGACCCCGGATTGGTCCACCTATCCGTCGTACATCCCAGTCAACATGTTGATGCCAGCATGACATCATTGTATGACCTACCCAGTTAGCAGCCCACTCAACCATGCAAGTTGAATTTTTAGTTGTTTGCCAAAACTTCATAACGCAATAACTTTCGCATACAGTGTTGGATTGAGACGATTCAACGTCATTGGAATCAGAACGAAAAGATATACGATTTGGCATTAGTTTCGGGAGATTTTGAGCAATTTTATTTTTGAGCATATTTGACCCCCTGGATCATTCTAGATCATTTGGTCGTTGGGGAGGCATTGTGAACACGTAATGGAGAAAAACAAATTTTAGCACGGTTTGAAAAAATTGGAAAGTCAAACAACAAGCATGATATGGAAGGATGGTGAGCAAGAGAAGCACCGACATTAGGTCACTTGCATGAGGCAAGAGTGGCATTGGTGCTTCAAAGCTCTCCAGCATTGTAGATGGTAAAAATGAAATTTACAATCGAGAGGTTTTTTTTTTTTTATTTAACCCTCCTCTCGCTTGTTACTCTAATCGCACCGATGCGGAATCGATCCAAGAGCACCGTGTTTTTTTTTTAATTAAAAAATCTATCACGGTGATTTTCTCGAGACGCCCTAGAGCATTCTAATACAGGTACCGAACTAGTGCTTTGTTTGACTTTAACATTGCTCAATTTTTTAAAATTAAAAACTACCCAGCAAGGGTCATTGGGCATTTCAAAATTTCAAAATAATCATTGGGCAGTTGCACTGAATTCCTTCAACCTTGAAAGGTTGTATCCTAGCAAGGGTCATCCTCATAATACAAAGATGCAAATATATTTTAATTGCTAGAATCTTTCCATGTGTTAAGGGAACTAAAAAACTAAGTAGAGGTATTGGTGAATGAAACAATTGTTTTAGGCGTTGGAATAATAAGAGCAAAAGGGGGAAATATTTTGCAATCCCATATCCCATAGGTTTTTAGTCCTATTTGGGGGGGGTGGGGGTTCATTGAGTAATGAAAGCCGTCTATTGTTGGTAGAGGTGTTCATTCATGCTAAAATATATGTATTTGCATCCTTTAGTCCTTTGGTACCCTCGTTCATGGCTCACATGATAGTGAAGTAGGCTCATAAATGGCACAACACAATTTAGGCAGATACAAGAAGTATACATATCTCCTCTAATTTATAGCCTCATGTACCTTCAAGACAATATTTTTCTTTTGAATCTACATCTGCTCCTTGAATTAGCTGTTGAAATACATATCTAAAATATGCATCCTTCACATATTTTTCTCCTAAAATTTCATAGTCGTGAATAGGGTGCAAATTGCATTATCACCCCCACCATTGCAATTTTCAACAAGGGTGGTCTAGACAACAAATTTGCAATTGTGTTTGTGATTTATTTCGTGTACTTGATTACTAGGTGTAATTGTTATATAAATCCCAACGAGTTGCAATGTCTTACCTATTGCAGCTTAGTTTGAATCTATGAATACTTAAGTCGCCAAGGGTTTGCATGAATCACAACCTCCTTTCACAAAAGATGATGTTTCCTTTTCTTGATTGCTAACTTATATAAAGGCATAGAGTTATGTATCATGTGCTTCTTAAAACAACTTGGAATGGTAATATGTAGGTCTTCTTCCTTGTATAAGGATTTCTCCCATGGTATATCCACTTGCACTAGTCTCAACCTCAAAGAGCTACTGCAAAATTGGAAATGTTAAAGATATACGCTTGACTTATTCTCCCTTTCAAAATATTCTAAAAACTTTGTTGTTGTTTTACCCAATAAAAACTCTTTCCATTTATTGTCACAACATAAACTAATACAATTAACACTAAAAATAACTTAATAAATATTCTTATTGATTAGAAAATAACTTAATAAATATTCTTATTGATTAGAGTTAACCACTTTCTAATGACCATGTGTTCAATTCACCTCCCTCAATTATATATATTAACAGTAAACCAAACAATTTTTAGTTAATTCACAAAATCCTAAGAAAAATAAATTAGAAAAATAGGAGACTTCCAAAACTATACGAAAAGGTGACATTCCCTTCATCCAAAAATGGAAACAAATATATTTCCCTATGTCAACTATTCCCGAATTGGAAAGAATGTGGGTTGAAAAGAGAGTCTAACCATTCAATCTAAGGATGAAGGTCCCATATTTTTTCAACATTTGTCTTTCATAAAAGTGAAAAAAAAAATGAACGTGGACAAAAGGCGTACATCAACTGTCAGATAATAAAAGATATGAAGAAATCAAATATGTTTTTATTGAATTGATGATGCTCCACCTCTCCGTGGTGGGCTAGGAGATGTACCCTCGCGACTCTATCCATTTAGATTTTGGTATTATAACTGGGTTTAAATTCCTTAGAAAATTATTTCAAGGTATCAAAGGTCTTTGTCACATGGAAAAGAAGAGGTCGAAAGACGTGTGCAAAGATGGAAGTCATGATAATAATAAGATAATTAATATATATGTTTACGCCACTCAAAAATTCGTATACTCTGTTGATCTTTATACTATAATCAAATTTAAAAGAATTTATACAATTCAGGGATAATTATCCCATCTAATCATATGTATTCACTTTTTAAGCTCACTTGAGATAATAACCCATTTATGTTTTTTTTTTTTTTAAATTCATTGTGTATTTTTAATGGCATAATTTCGATGATAAATTTTCAAGGAATTGGGATTATATAAGAAAAATGTAATTTAATTGTAACAAAAAAGAGAATGGATTTATATATATATAAATAAAAAAGTTTATTTTTTCATAAATAGCGAAAGTGAGAAAAGATTGATATTGTGTAAGGTTGTAATTGAGGCAATTCTTGTATATTAGGTTTTTTTTATTTAGATATTTTTGGATATTTTTTATAAGATAAAATAATTATTTTTTTGTTTTTTTTAAGGTGGGAAATAAGAAAAATACATTTTGTTTTAATTATTTGGTCGTTTAGCGTCGTTTAGCGTCCTCCCAACTATGTGATCTGGCAGGAAAGGATCAAAATCCTATTGGATGAGCATGATCTCAAACTCTTCATCGAAGGTGTGGTGGTTGTTCCAATAGATGCAAATCCTCTGAAGGAATATAAGAAGACTATGGCTAAAGAAAAACACTTGATCCTCAATGGATTGATGGATTATGTCGTGTGTCACATAGCTAGCAAAGCGACAGCTAGAGAAATGTGGCAAGCCTTGGAGAATCTATATCAAGGATATTCCGAGCATCGGAATATGTATCTGGAGGAGAAGATGCAAACTACCAGGATGAAGAAGGGTGAGTGCATTGATCTGTTCTGGTTAGACTTCAATAGAACTTAGATCAGCTGGCAGCCGTGGGATCAACTCCTCAAGCCACAGAGATGGTTAGATTGGACCTCAACTTAGTGTCTGAAGACTATCAGGTCATTTTCTAAAGCATCTTGGGTAGAAAGAATTTTCCGAACTAGGAATCAATGTGGGCAACTCTTCAACAAGAAGAGATGAGGAGGGACTTACTCAAGTGTCAACTTGAGGGAAGCAGCAGCACTAGGAAGAAGCCAAATGAGGTGGAGGATAATGTAGCCCTTGCATCAAAGGGGTGACAAGAGCAGCGCAAGAGGAAGAAGTGCCTTTCCAAGATCAAATTCTTCAGGTATGGCGAGATGGGACATTATGCGACATAGTGTCCTCTCAAGAAGAGAGACAAAGAAGAGTAGCATGATCTGAAAGTCGCACCTACCAGGATCGATGAGGAGGAGTTCACCATGATAGCCCATATATCTCCAGGAGGGAGGTGAGGTGATTTGGATTTGTATACCCAGAGAGATACAAGCTGGGCAGAATCATTAAGGAGTCCACCTCTTGGATCAATACCTTGATACTAAAGCCCAAATTAGATGTAGCGGAATGGATGAGTGCCAATTGGTGCAAAGGAGTCTAGAAGTGACAGTGCAGTGGTTATGATCTGAATATGGGCAAACTAGTTTTGTTGTGCTAGCTCCCTCATCAGTTAAATAAAAATGTGTTTAGGATCATCTCAAGTTAGCCAATTGTGAAGGGGTTTATGTGTCAAGTTTTTACATGTCTTGATGAGCAATTTATGAGTTAATTAGATTTTGAAAACTTATGTACAACAAATAAAATGCATATAAATAACACACAACATAGACATTACACAAGAGTTGACAACAGAGTTCACCCCTCCTCGGCTACATCTCCATGGACCTGCTTCAACTGGCTTGGCCCTCTTGGGATTAATGGTCAAATGTATGATTACATGCACCTAAAATGCTCCAATGGCTTTGAAACCTGCTCTATTGGATTCATAAGACCCAAAAACATCAAAATAGACTATTAAATCTCTTAAAATGGTCTCTAGTTGATCTAGGCATGACCTCCTCTCCTAGTGACCGTAGGCTTCTTAAATATTCAAAATGGAAAAAACACTTCTAGAATTGCTCCCACACCTCTGCCACATGTTCCATTGTGTTCGGAGCATCAAAATCATCTAATAATGACTCTTCTTGCTTTCAATTTGGTCGAATTTTTCCAAAGATATGGCCAAAACAATTTTTCCTAGTAAATTGCCCACAAAATTGGAGAAGACTGTAGTTAGGGCTGTCAAATTTGGGGGAACCTCCTAAATTGACATCTCCTCCGAAAATTCCAGCAAAATTAAACTCTGAGTTTAATTAGGATAATTTCATATTAAATGGGATAAGGGCGGATTAACTGCGCATAAGCGCGTTTATAAGAAACTTCGCATTAGCAAATTGATTAGTATAAAAATCACGGGTTAGGGTGTTTAAACCCGCATTACCAACCTTAATTAACACGCTTATAAACTCTGCTTCTCCGTGGTTAGATGAAAAATTCGTATGGGGAGGGGGCTGGCCCCCTCCATTCCCTTGTTGCTTGAACTGATTGATAACAAATATAAGTGGCAATTGTATAGAGTTAAGTCGTAACGGTATGGTGTATTGGCATAGAGCGCTTGTGGTTTGAGGAAATTCATAAAAGGTCAAACCAGCACTATCTTTTATACACGACTTCTTTAGTTATGATTTAATACGCCCAATATATATATATATATATATATATATATATATATATATATATATATATATATATATATATATATATATACTCAACTTTGGAATATGTAAATAATTCCAATCTTTGTAATAATGTGCCAACTTTTATATATATATGCGGACTTTGGTATATCGTTAAATTCGATATATATATGCGGACTTTGGTATATCATTAAATTCGACCATTGATGTATGTAATTCGAACTTTGTAATAAAATAAATCTAGACTTTGGATAGGGTCCACCAGAGGGGGCACGTGGAGGCCCTTGGCTGCACCACGTGTCAGCCTCTGGTTGGGTTGTCCCAAACCATATAAAAAAAATATCGAATTCAACCTTAGGAGCACATTCTTAAAAACATTCACCTTAAAACCAAAATGGTGAATCCTGCAGTGACACTTGTCACAGTTCCATTGGGAAAAATGGAGGAAAACTCAAATTTTTAGCCTTTGACCCTGTTTGACCAAAAAAAAATTAAATTCGCCTATTTGACATGGCGATCAGCGGGCTCTAACTTCCTCATACGGACTCCATTTTGAGTGAAACAAATTGCGGCAGATTCCTGGAGAAGAGCTAGATCTGATCATTCTGGTTTGGTGCAATTTTGAGCACTTTTAAATTTCTGCAAATTTTTGCCCCTAATCCAGATTTCGATCAGGTTAGAAGCACCAGAGTCTGAGAAGTTCAAAGCAGAGTTGGCAGCAGTGCAGTAAAGCACAACGTGACAGCTTTAGAGGGACAATGTAGAGACTAGCTGCAGTAATATCTTCAATATCGAGATGCATCATATTGAACACTTTGTTCAGTTTTGGATGTTTTTTTTTGCAGTAAACAATAGCATTGCAGTGCAGTGGCAGTTGGCAATGGCAGGGCCAGCAGCAGCATGGATGAAAATTTTGAGAGGGAGTTTCAGTACAGATGTAGTGTTGACAGTGTCAGTGTCAGCAGCAGTACAAATGCAACGTTTGCATAGTGTTGGTGTGCAGCAGTGTCAGACATCAGCAACGTAGAGGGAGATGTTGCAAAGTCAGAGAAATACTCAGTAGGGTGTATTACTCGAGCACATTCCTCGTTAAGAGGGAGTGTTGATTTGGGTAGCATTGGATGTGCTCTAATCTCAAAATTGCAAGGAGGATTAGACACGTGTACTCTAGAGAACCCAGAAACCGTTTGTGAAAATTCCACTCATGATGAGTTTTATTAAAATAACTAATTATTTTTAAAGGGGCCCTAATTCTAAACTTAGGAAAATAACATAATTAAAGGGTATTAATAAAACAGAGTGTGAATGCTCTAGAAAAGGTGGAGATCAAGTCAAAAGTTAATCTTAGTCATTGATTAGAGATTTAATCTCGGTCGTTGAAGTTTCAAGGAGAATATTATAAGAAGGACTTGAAGCGTCATTTAGAAGATACATCGAGAGAGCTAGAGGATCAAGAGATTGAATTTCTGAAGTGAGCAATTCTTAGAGGAAATATCGATTGAGAGATTATTTGCAGAGAGGGGCGGTAATTTCGGTTGGAAGAATTTATAATATGGACAGTGCATAGCGGAGGAGGTAGTAGAAGCTAGAGAGGTAGTGCAGAGCCAGTGACGTAGAGGCTACGCAGGTGTTACGCAGAGCTTGAAAGGGATTTTGTTTTCTATTGAGGATGTAGTGTTGGGTCAGTGCCAGTTCCCAAAGAGAGTTTTTGGAGGCCAAAAGGCCCCAGTTTCTAGCCAGCAGAGAGACCAGCGTAGAGATAGAGAGCGGCCATAGCTGTGACGCATAGACTGCGCAGAGGCAGCAGAGAAGCTCGCTTTGGGTGTTGATTAGTGTCGAGTTCCCATGGAGGAGTAGGGTTTCTCTCACAAGATTTTACTTGTCAGTTTCTCTGCATGATTTGACAGATTTTTCAATCATAGATTTGAACTTAGAATTTACTACATAATATATAAACCCTCAATTGTTGCACCGATTTTCCCAAATTTGGTTTTTTCGGGGACATTATTCCAAAAACAACGATGTCAAATGTGTCTATGATTTTCTATTGCTCATATCTTGTTTCCGCACTTATTTTTCTTCCATAGTTTTATTTGTGAAGGTTATAGTGAATGGATTTTGATATATTCTTATAGAACATAGTAAATAATTTGTTAAGTAAATAACAAATAGAAGACTTTCCATTCGTTGTTGCAGTAGGATTTCAGGTAGTACGAATTTTCACGGGAATCTCACTCACAAGTTGACTCAGCAAAAAACAAAATGATGGTGTCAAAAGAAAAAGGACTCACTCACATAATGTGGCAACATGTCCTTGTACTCATTCTGAGATCAAAAGCACAAAATTCAACTGCTTCATAAAGAAGTGTTGAAATGGTCTTTTCTCACAAAACAAATTGTGAATATACTGAACATTATTTCTCTTGTGAAGAAACAACTACTGTGGATGCGTTTGGAAGCCTGGAAAACCCTTGTCTCGGCTCTTTCCATGCTAAAAAGGGTCTCCATGTGGCTTCAAAACAATCTATGTATGCAACAATAAAGGAATTGGCTCCGCAAAATGTCCAACTTACAATGCTCAAATCAAAAAATAATGTTTCAATTGTGTCCAGAACATCAAAAAACCCCTATGTAGGCTCTTCCTGGGCTCAAAAATACAGAAAAATGGAAAAATTAGGTCTCTTTTTCCATTTCTTCGTTATTTGTCTTGCAAAAATGATAATATTGGCTAATTGTGCGATAAAATTTTCCTTTTCGCTAATCGTCGAGTGACAACTTCACTTGGGACTGACGGAATTCCCGTCGCAATTGGTGCAATTTTTCGAATGGTTAAATCATGCCATAAGGTCTTAGCACCGAATTTTTAGCCTCTAAGGGCGGTCACATGACCACATATGGTTGGGGTCCTAGTTTTCGACTTAGCCCCAACTCCAATGGTCATGGACATGTGTCATTAATATGGTCGGGGGCTAGGATAACCGCCCAGCCCCACTGGTTTAGATCTCACCACTGGTCATATGGGTGTCTGATAGAACCGGGAGCTAGGGCCTACTCCCCACCCCCTCTGTTGTAGTCCTTTGTCGTGGTCATATGCATGCAATATAACTAGGGATCAAGGGCTAACTGTTATGCGTCCACCATTTCATTCCAACTAGAACTAGTGACATATAGTAAAAAAAGAATAATGTTTGTGGTGTGGCGGTAAGTCATTAGGTTTGTTGCAATGAGATCTAGGATTCGAACCCTGCCGAGGCCGGTCGACCCTTATAAAATTGCATGAAAATCGAGGTCCACGTGACGCCCTCCCATTGGTCCGCGTGGTGCCTCATCATTGGCCCATATTAAATACAATGACCAATAAAATTATGACACCTCAACTTGTACAATCCTGCCACTTTTCGACCCCAGATTGGTCCACCTGTCCGTCGTACATCCCAGTCAACATGTTGACGCCATCATGACATCATTGTATGACCTACCCAGTTAGCAGCCCACTCAACCATGCAAGTTTAATTTTTAGTTGTTTGCCAAAAATTCATAACGCAATAACTTTCGCATACAGTGTTGTATTGAGGTGATTCAATGTCATTGGAATCAGAACGAAAAGATATACGATTTGGCATTAGTTTCGGGAGATTTTGAGCAATTTTATTTTTGAACATATTTGACCCCCTAGATCATTCTAGATCATTTGGTCGTCGGGGAGGCATTGTGAACACATAATGGAGAAAAACAAATTTTAGCACGGTTTGAAAAAATTGGAAAGTCAAACAACAAGCACGATATGGAAGGATGGTGAGCAAGAGAAGCACCAACATTAGGTCACTTGCATGAGGCAAGATTGGCATCAGTGCTTCAAAGCTCTCCAGCATTGTAGATGGTAAAAATGAAATTTACGATCGAGAGGTTTTTTTTATTATTTAACCCTCCTCTCGCTTGTTACTATAATCGCACCGATGCGGAATCGATCCAAGAGCACCGCGTTTTTTTTTTAATTAAAAAATCTATCACAGTGATTTTCTCGAGACACCCTAGAGCATTCTAATATAGGTACTGAACTGGTGCTTTGTTTGACTATAACATTGCTCTATTTTTTAAAATTTAAAACTACCCAGCAAGGGTCATTGGGCATTTCAAAATTTCAAAATAATCATTGGGCAGTTGCACTAAATTCCTTCAACCTTGAAAGGTTGTATCCTAGCAAGGGTCATCCTCATAATACAAAGATGCAAATATATTTTAATTGCTAGAATCCTTCCATGTGTTAAGGGAACTAAAAAACTAAGTAGAGGTGTTGGTGAATGAAGCAATTGTTTTAGGCGTTGGAATAATAAGAGCAAAAGGGGGAAATATTTTGCAATCCCATATCCCATAGGTTTTTAGTCCTATTTTGGGGGGGGGTCATTGAGTAATGAAAGGCGTCTATTGTTGGTAGAGGTGTTCATTCATGCTAAAATATATGTATTTGCATCCTTTAGTCCTTTGGTACCCTCGTTCATGGCTCACATGATAGTGAAGTAGGCTCATAAATGGCACAACACAATTTAGGCAGATACAAGCAGTATACATATCTCCTCTAATTTATAGCCTCATGTACCTTCAAGACAATATTTTTCTTTTGAATCTACATCTGCTCCTTGAATTAGCTGTTGAAATACATATCTAAAATATGCATCCTTCACATAATTTTCTCCTAAAATTTCATAGTCGTGAATAGGGTGCAAATTGCATTATAACCCCCACCATTGCAATTTTCTACAAGGGTGGTCTAGACAACAAATTTGCAATTGTGCTTGTGATTTATTTCTTGTACTTGATTACTAGGTGTAATTGTTATATAAATCCCAACTAGTTGCAATGTCTTACCCATTGCAGCTTAGTTTGAATCTATGAATACTTAAGTCGCCAAGGGTTTGCATGAATCACAACCTCCTTTCACAAAAGATGATGTTTCCTTTTCTTGATTGCTAACTTATATAAAGGCATAGAGTTATGTATCATGTGCTTCTTAAAACAACTTGGAATGGTAATATGCAGGTCTTCTTCCTTGTATAAGGATTTCTCCCATGGTATATCCACTTGCACTAGTCTCAACCACAAAGAGCTACTGCAAAATTGGAAATGTTAAAGATATACGCTTGACTTATTCTCCCTTTCAAAATATTCTAAAAACTTTGTTGTTGTTTTACCCAATAAAAACTCTTTCCATTTATCGTCACAACATAAACTAATACAATTAACACTGAAAATAACTTAATAAATATTCTTATTGATTAGAAAATAACTTAATAAATATTCTTATTGATTAGAGTTAACCACTTTCTAATGATCTCAATTTTCACAAAGACTATCTTCAATTCACCTCCCTCAATTATATATATTAACCGTAAACCAAACAATTTTTAGTTAATTCACAAAATCCTAAGAAAAATAAATTAGAAAAATAGGAAACTTCCAAAACTATACGAAAAGGTGACATTCCCTTCATCCAAAAATAGAAACAAATATGTTTCCCTATGTTAACTATTCCCGAATGGGAAAGAATGTGAGTTGAAAAGAGAGTCTAACCATTCAATCTAGGAGTGAAGGTCCCATATTTTTTCAACATTTGTCTTTCATAAAAGTGAAAAAAAATTGAAAGTGGAGAAAAGGCGTACATCAACTCTCAACTAATAAAAGATATGAAGAAATCAAAGATGTTTTTATTGAATTGACACTTCTCCGTGGTGGGCTAGGAGATGTACCCTCGCGACTCTATCCATTTAGATTTTGGTATTATAACTGGGTTTAAATTCCTTGGAAAATTATTTCAAGGTATCAAAGGTCTTTGTCACGTGGAAAAGAAGAGGTCGAAAGACGTGTGCAAAGATGGAAGTCGTGAGAATAATAAGATAATTAATACATATGTTTACGCCACTCAAAAATTCGTATACTCTGTTGATCTTTATAGTATAATCAAATTTAAAAGAATTTATACAATTGAGGGATAATTATCCCATCTAATCATATGTATTCACTTTTTAAGCTCACTTGAGATAATAACCCATTTATGTTTTTTATTTAATTCATTGTGTATTTTTAATGGCATAATTTCGATGATAAATTTTCAAGGAATTGGGATTATATAAGAAAAACGTAATTTAATCGTAACATAAAAGAGAATGGATTTATATATATATAAATAAATAAAAGTTTATTTTTCATAACTAGCGAAAGTGAGAAAAGATTGATATTGTGTAAGGTTGTAATTGAGGCAATTCTTGTATATTAGGTTTTTTTCTATTTGGATATTTTTGGATATTTTTTATAAGATAAAATAATTATTTTTTTGTTTTTTTTAAGGTGGGAAACAAGAAAAAAACATTTTGTTTTAATTATTTGGTCGTTTAGTGTCCTTCCAAATGTTGTGGGGATGGGGATTAAAAAACATTCTTTGGTTTTCAAAGGTTTTAAGTAGCAAAAGGAGCTTGGAAGCTAATTAAAGGTGTGAACCTCTCGGCCCATGTTATGACTCAAAAATATATCAACCCAACCAATATTTTAGATTGGATATGATCCCCAAGGAAACTTGTAAAGAACAAATCCATCAAATGGAAATCCATTGTTCAATCCTTCAATTGGTTCTCAAAGGCACTAGTAGCAAAAGGAGCTTGGAAGCTAATTAAAAGTGTGGACCTCTCGGCCCATGTTATGACTCAAAAATATATCTACACAACCAATACTTTAGATTGGATATGATCCCCAAGGAAACTTGTAAAGAACAAATCCATCATATGGAAAGCCACTGTTCAATCCTTCAACATCATTGGGAAGGGTCTTACATGGAAAATAGGAAATGGAACACAACTTCTGTTGGGAAATGATTCATGTATGGGTAGTCAAAACTCACACTTTCTCTTGACTTCCCTTGTGCAAAAACTAAATGAACAAGGTTCCTTCTACTTATATCAAGTCTCAAATACATTGGGTATAGGAGGCCCCCAAACTTGGAGCTCCCTAGAAGATCTAAACTCGGTGTATAATGACGGGATGATATAAATTCACTACAACACTCATTGGTATCTCTATTGTTGTCTGAAGACTTGCTCATTTTGTCATTTAGTCGTCTTAGGAAATATTCTCCCAAATTCGGTTATCTTTTTATGGCACAACTCCTTGATGATCAATCCCTCCCTTGATGGGGGGAAAAGCTTTGGAAATTGCATTGTCCTCCAAATACAAAAAATTTCATGTGGTTGTTGCTTAATAGCAAAGCCCCCACCTAGGGTGTACTTCAAAGAAGGTATTTCCATGGACCCAGTAGATGTTCGCTCTATCTTGGTGAAGTTGAATCGATTCCACAGATTTTTGTTCATTGCCCTTTCACAAAGGCAATTATTTGTAAATAAATACAAGGCAATGAATGATATAAATACATCTGGTTCAGGGATAACCTTAAGGATTGTCTCAAATCCTTATTAGTAATAAATCTTTTCCATTGATTATAAATTAGGGAAAATGGTTGGAAAGAAATCATGTCATTTTTTAAAATCAAGGTCAATCATATCTCTAGGTTTCCCTTCATAGTTTAACCCTACAGGATTTCATCCCTTCTTGCTCAATAACATCATCTTCTCTGACTCCTCCAAAACCAGTAACACAAAAGGATCTTCCTTGGGCCTTTTTTCATAGAGTTGCACAACACGCTCCATATGTTGGGGGTGTAGGGGGTATCTTATACATTTTATATTCACAGCACTACTCCTTCCCTTGCAACTACGAATCTAGTACATAAAACTATGCTAAACGTTTTGCATTAAAGCTTGTCCTACAACTTGTTAATCTACTTCACATACCTTCCTTGCACATATATGGTGATTCAAAGGTGGTGATTAATTGGATGAGTGGTGCCTCAAGACTGAGGAACTATACCCTCCTTCCAATATATTAAGATATAATACAAAGACTAATTACCTTCACTTATGTCTCTTTTGCTCACATCTACAGGTCCTAAAATCACAAAGTCAGTCTCCTTTTAAAAAAAAGGACTGAAAATCAACGAAGGAGCATGAAAATTTACAAAATACTAAGAGGGCATCCTCCACCAACATTTTCTCAATCCATGGCAAGATACCCTTGAAAACCTATTTATAAAGATTATATGCTCTTTATGCTCAACTCTATAAAATACAAATCATGGACTATAGCAGCATAATTTAAGCATTTTTTTTTTTGGAGCACTGTAATAGATTTTCCTGATATATATCTAATCAGATAACAGACCATCCCTTGGGAGTGATGTTTTGTGGCAACTTTTCTTTTTTACAAAATCAAAGTGAATATATGACTATGTATGTAAAAAGATAACATACAAACTAGCTTGAATTTTTATGGGCCTTCGGCCACTAGAATGCTACAACACACACACACACACACACATATATATATATTATAAGCTTGGCAGTACCTTTCTATTCAATCATTTATAAAGTAGGTTAAAAAATGTGTGTTCAAAGGCCTCAACCTTCCCAAAGGAAACCAGGTCGATTGGCCACCGAAAAAAATTATAAGCCATCCAAAACATAAACAGTTTAAGTTTTTCCATCCACGCTTTATAAGCCATCATGTTTGTTACCCATATATACTTGAAACTACTAAAGTAAATGTTATCCAACCAGATCATTAGAACAAAATAACAACAAAATTAACATGTCTTCCCGGCAGTTAATCATTAGAAGACTCTACCAGAGTAGAGTCTTTGGAGCTTGACCCTGGAATTTTGATTTGGTGCAGAGCTTGAAGTTAACATTCAATTTGACCAAGGCAGACGTTCTGATGATGCAGCTGTAGCTGTATGGACAAAATTTCTCATAGAATGGCCTTCAACATTTTTCGTTGCCATTATGGCTTTCACCATCAAACATTTCATTAACCAATATAGATGGAATGGCTGCTTAAACAGAGTGAGCCATCCGCAGGTGCTCCCGAGGTCAGAGACCAAGGATGCCCAGTCCTCAATCGAAGGCTCTTATGTTGCTACTTTTGAATTAAATTCAGCCTCCCATGACGAAATAACATTTTTCACTTGTGTCGGGATCCCAACACTGTATGCATGAAAGACACTTTGCATGTTCTCCTCACCGGTTTTCTTGCCTCTTCTGCAATGTGGCGTGCTGGTCGAAGCCTTTTATGCCTTACCTTTTTTACTAGTCTAGTTGTTGTCGTGGCCATGCCCTCTCTTCCCCATGCCAACCTCTGCCTTCACCATTATACCTACTATCGAGCCACCCAACAACTACGGAGCCTCACGTACGCACACAATAGCTGAAACCAAAAGTGCAGGAGCTTAAGGGGTTTGCAGTTTAGGCATGCCTAAAAAGGTAGTGCATACAAATTGTCAATTAATTTTTCACAACCATCAAAAAGTTGTTTCGGCCACCTCTTTCTTGTGAGGGACACACTTGGCCTCGGATTCACTTCTTTGAATATCTTAATCACGAAGTTTTCCGGTATCACTGGGCTTTTCCATTGGAGCGGCAAGAAACCCATCTAGAACTAACACCTAGAATTGACCAACATGGTTCCTTGTGAAACCCAAACTCACTATCCTACCCCAAACCCACCAAAGCAACAAATGCCAAAGATTAAATAGTTCACATATAGTATATGAAGACACAATTTTAATGACAGCCCCTAACTTCCCATACATTCCCATCTAGGTGATCAGATTGCCATAAAAAACTGAAATCGACATGTCAAATTATAACAATAACAAACTAATCATCAACCCACGTATCCAGTGCAGGAAAGTCGCCAAATCCTGCCAATTGCTCATCATGTTCTGAAACGAAACCTCAAGTTCATAAACCAGGAAGGCTTGAGAAACATACCAGGAACCACATGTTGTCGTCGCTCCATGACAGTTGCCTTTGTTGTTCCGCCTTCATTTCAGCACCCTAGTCCCGCGAGAATTATTTTCCATAGTCCAATAAGAACATGAGTAAAACCAAGAAATTGTTTGCATGCAACATGTAATCCTTACCCCTTATATGAGGATATTACCCGTGTGTGATGTTTTATCTAACACCTGCTTACGGATCGACGGGTATTTTATCACGTCAAGCGTGTGGAGGCATTGGGTGGGTCTCCCACTTGCCCTGCTCCACATCTGTTCAATCTTGACTTCAATCCCTTAGCGGATCCTCCCTCTCCTCGCACCCCGATCAGATAACAATATATTTTTATTTTGAATATTAATAAAAATAATAGGTTTTTTTCCTTTAAGAAAAGAAAAAGTAAGATCACAAAAAAATATTGTGAAAGATATAAACCTAGAGAATGTAAAAGGTTGTTTAAACTTGAGGTTTTTGTGGAAATGGGTCATTATCACTTCAAAAATATATACATAGAGGAGGAGGAGGAGGTTGACCCATATTCCATTGACTTAGGCGATCATAGCTCTAGTCTCTATAAAAGAAAACATAGAACTAGCAAACTAAAATAGAGGAATAAGGGATAATATGTGTAGTCGAGGGTGTTGAGTCAGATAAAGCTCAAGGACCATATGGGTTTTTAATCCATTTCTTTCGAGTTTGATGGGAAATGATGAAGCAAGGCTCGTGGCATATGATGAAGCAGTCTAAAAGAAGGCCCAAGCTTGGAGGAAGCACAAACTCTCCATTCTTTCCCTTAATCTTAAAAGAAAATTTTCCTTCCTCATTTTCTGGATTCCATCCTATCCCCCTCTATAATTTTTAATGCAAAGTTTTGACAAAATTATTAGGAGGTCGTCGTCTATAAGGGATCCTCTCAAATATCATCTCAAACAATCAATGTGGCTCTGTCCAAAAGAGACAAATCATCAATAGTATTTAGTGGTGCAGGAGGCAATCCACTAATCAGAAAGAAAATCGGATGATCGTAAATATGGATATGGAAACACTTTTGACTGGGTTTTCAATTCATTTTTGTTTGAATTTTAACATAATTTGGTTTCTCATATTATTTTCTTTATGGGTGAAGACATTCTGAAAATTTGGAATTCTTATGCATTTTAAATTGGAAGTCATTCAAATACTTGGGAATGCCAATTTCTATAAGCAATATTTTGTCAACAAATTGGAAAGCAATTATTCACAAAATCAAAAATAAAATGTAACTACGAGGATCCCAATGGTTAAATCCTAAAGGTGGAGTGGCATTATTAAGATTGGTCTTACTGGATCATCTAATTTATCAAGGTTTGAGATTGTTTGTTTCAGTTGGAATATTGTAATAAATTAGGAAAGAGACATGAAAATTCTCGTGGCAAGAAACGAAGAGTAACATCAAGAACTTCCATATCATTGATTAGAATGCAACTAGAGATTTAAAGAAAAATGTCAACTTGGAAATTAATGGTATAATACTAATAAATTCTACATTAGGAGCGTAAATTTTGTGGAGATATATATTGAGAAAAGTGGCCTAGTGGAAATTTTGTAAAGTTGTAGTGCGCATAATACAATCCCAACTTACTTGGGTTCCTGTGAATGGGAAATCAATCAACATATGGGAGGATGGAATAATGGGAAAATCCCCACTCATTCATTGACAAGATCTAGAGGAAAAAGAGAATGGTCGAGGACCTATGATATACATATGTTGTATGGTCTCTCTTGTTGGGAAGAATCAAATACTAGCAAATGGAAGGGTGAACAGATTTATCTCCTCCTAGACATTTAAGAGATCAATTTTCTTCCCTTTTACTTATTCTCAATGGAGTAGGTCCCATTGGAAAATTAATCCAAGACAATAGGGGTTTGGTTCCTCATGGTATTGAGTTTAATATGAAGCAAGGGTACTACTTGAAACTAAAAGAGTTTCCACAACCCTCGTATTTAATGATTCAAAATCACATATTGGGAGGAGTATGACTACTAAAGGCAAATATTTTATGCTTGAAAATAGCCCATGTGAAGTTGTTGATGACAAGAAATCTAAATAAAAGAGGGATATAGGGACCATCAAGATGTTCATTGTTTGTTGATGATGAGGAAACTCAAATGTGTCTCTTCTTTGAATGTAATTATACAATTTAAGTATGGAAAACAACTTTTGTTGAGCTTAAGCACAAAGTTCTTCTACCTCTATCATAGAAATAAATTTTTATCACCTGCGACAATAGATATTCATGACCATTTTGAGTAAGAACTTTCTTAAAAATAACATTGTTGGCAATGTCCAACTTTTTTTGTTGGAAACCATGTAGTCAAGAAATAGGGAATTTTTTTCACCAAGAGCTCCCCGTTTCTAAATCAGTAGCACCTAAAGCTCGTGGACTTCTGGTAGAGGTGAATTGAGTTAAAGGGGTGAAACAAAATAGCATTGCATTGTTGGAGCAAGAAGAAATAACTTGGTTAAAGGATCTATTGAAGGGAGAAAACACATCGCTAAACATTATTACTCATAGGCTTAACAAATTATTAACCTAACATATTAGATTAGATGAGGATGATTTTTTACACTAGAAACATGACTAGAAGAAGCATATTCTCTTCTTTAATGGTGCTTCGAATGGTAATGCAAGGGTGGCAATCCCTGGGATAATTACATTGAATCTTGGAGGAAATAATGAAATAATCTTTAAATTGGGATTATGGGAAACTACTAATAATCAAGCTAAGTATTTGCCACTCTTTCAGTGTCTTTAGATTCTAAGTTGAAGAGGGATCATGAATATCTTGGTAAAATGGTATTCAAAATCATCATTAGGCATTTTCATTGAATCCATTCAACCCTTAAGGATTATATCCTGCCAAGGTTCACCCTCATAATACAAGTAGAAGCAAATAGATTTGAATCAATAGAATATTTCCATGTGTGAAGGGCATTAAAATCTAAGTAGGGGTTTTGGTGAATGAAGCAATTCTTTTAGGCATTAGAACAATAAGAGCAAAAGGGGGGATTTTTCGTTATCCCATATCCCATAAAACTTTAGTTTTTAGTCCTATCTTGGTGGAAAATTTCATTAAGTAATGGAAGGTGTGCATTGCTATTAGTAGCAGTGTTCATTCATGCTAAACGATATGCATATTTGCATCTTTTAGTCCTTTGGTACCCTCATTCATGCCTCACATGATAATGAAGTAGGCTCATAGATGGCACAACACAGTTCAGGTAAACATAAGTTGTATGCATAGCTTGTCTAGTTTATAGATTCGTGTACCTTCAAGACAACATTATTCTTTTAGATCTGCATCCATTCCTTGAATTAGTTGTTGAAATACATATCTAAAATATGCATCCTTCACACATTGATCTCCTAAAACTGTACAATCATGAATGTGGTGTAAATTCTCCCCTTCAAAATATTCTAAAAAAATTTGTTGTAGTTTCACCCAATAAAAACTCTTCGAGTTTGTTATCACAATATAAACTAACACAATTATCACTAAAAATAATTTGAAAAATATTCATAAATATTATTTTTATTAAATAAAAATTATAAACTCAATAATGTTAGTAAAAGTTATCCACTTTATAATAACCTCAATCTTCGTTGAAAGTATCTTCTATTATTTTTCACTAATTATCTATTAATACTAAACTAAATAACTTTATTTAAATTTACAAAATCCAAAAAATTAAATTAAAGAAAAATACCATAGGAAAGAAGTACAATCCTTTGCCAAAAGAAGTACAATCCTTTGCCAAAAGATAGAAGCAATTATATATCCATTTTCTCCGGAAATGCAATGAAAGTAGTGTTGAAAGAAGCCTCAACCCATTCAAATGAAGGTCCCATAATTTTAACCTTTTGTCTTTCATAAAAGTGAAAGTGGAGAAAAGATCTACTACTGCTATCAACTAATAAAGATATAAAGGAATGATTATCTTTGTTAGGGAAAAATTCACCGTCTTATCCCCAAACTCGATGCATTCAAAAACTTGAAATTTCAATTTCAATACATGTTTATAATGCTCCACATCACCATGGTGGGCCACGAGATGTACCCTCGGGACTCTATCAATTCAGCTTTTGGTATTGTAACTCGGCTTAAGAAAATATGTTACAGAATCAAAGGTCTTTGTCACATGGAAAAGGTGAGGTCGAAAGACGTGCAAAGACGAAAAGTCTCATAATAATTAAAAAATTAAGGACTTGTCTAAGTACTCGATGATTTCATTTTGACCATTTGATGAATTTTTTTTATAAATAGAAATTGAGAGTGTTTGAATATTTTTTTAAAAGCGTAGTCTAAAGAGGCTGCGTTTTGACCCAAAATCCGGGAACAATTTTCAGAAAATCTGGCAAAGATTTGCCCAGAAACTTGTTTATAGTTGTTAAACATTAGTATTTTGAGTGCCCCAGGGGTTTTTGATAGTGCTGAATCCATTTCCACTATCAAAAATGGATTCCAAGCACTGCAACTACCTGATTTTTGCAAATTTAGTTGATCGGATTCCGACGGATTTCTGTCGTCCGGGCCAAAACGCGGCCTCGGTAGACAGGGCCTTTTTTTAAATACTCGAAGTGGATTCAACACTCTCACGAATTTCTACAATTTCTACCATACTTAAAATTATGAAACTTGAAAATTATAATTTGGATTCTCAAATATTAGTCAAAAATATATCTAAAAGCTTATTCTTTTCCAAGCGAATTCAATGACCTATTTAGACTACGCTAAAAATTAAAATATTTGAACACATGTACGTCATTTCTAACATCCTTAGCATTGGTCACAAACATTAGTATATTTTTTCATTCTTTTTTGGATGAATTGAATTTTTATAGGAATTTAGTCAATGCAGAGATGGGCTCATCATCCGTGAGGAGTTTACTCCATCGTTTCATTTTAAAAGTTACCTTTAATTTATTTCTTTGAAATAAAAAAAGTACAGGTTTGCAAGTATATGAATTGCAAAAAATCTCTGAACTTTTGATTGTGTTGTAGTTCAAGGCTGAACATTTCAGGACAATGATATACATTTCAGCAACCTGGAAAGATCACAAATAAGTTCCCCCATTGGTCTAAAATGAATCTAGAGCTAGAGGGGCACTAATTGGATTGATACAACATGAAAGAAAAAATAAATTAACCAACAAACTCTTGACATTGAATTCAACGCGACATTGGTACCTGAGTTGACTTTAAAACAAGAAATATTAATTATGCGATAAACAGTAGGATATTGTGAAGTATTTGGCTTATCAGGAAGAGACTATTTGCAAGATGTCCTCTAGGCTTTGCTTCCGAATTGTTGATTTTTCCGCTTTGGCCAAATACTAAGGCATTATGCGTTAGCTCAAGTTTGATATCGAGATAGAATGGGAATCTTGAAATTGATTGCATATCTAGTCTTCATATATAAGTGTGCACAATTCTAGCTCTAAAGAAATTTTAAAAGACATACTATCTATTTTACGATTGTATTCTTTGAATAGGTGTTGGAATATAATGTCTTGAAAATGAGTGTTTAGATCCTCAATTCTGAGTTTCCACGCTACTAGATTTAGTACCTCGAGGTGGCCCCCCCCTCGCAATTAGTCAATAACACACTTTGAGTCACCAAGAATGAGGATATGATTTACGTTTTTAATTTGGCTATCATCATAAGGGCCTAAACAACGATCAATTATGCTTTGGTATGTGTTCCCATGCCAAGACCAATTTTGATATGGACTGATCTATTACCTGTCATCCTAATCAGGTCTCTTCCTCCACAAAACCTCTTTTGAGCTGCTTCATCGAAGAAGCCCAATGTAATGTCCAGCTGAATGGAAGGATATAGAGCTCTTTTCTGAGGATTTATTTTCTGGAGAGGAAGGTATTCCCTGAAATGAGTGATGATATTTGAAACCTGAAGAGGAATAAATTGCCAATCGTCTCTGAAAATAGCCTTATTTATTAACCAGATTCCCCAGGCAATAAATATAGGGAGAGTACAGAAATAATTAAATTTCTTCGCCCAAATGCAAAGTGTTTCCTCAAAAGTGGATCGCTTCCAATCATCTTTAATGCATAATAATTGTAGGACAGAGTACCAGATTTCCTGAGAAACTGAGCAACTTATCAAAAGATTATTAGAAGTCTCCTCCTATTGTTTTCAAAGGCCACAACCGCTAGGCCCCGCAAGCCTCTTTTTTGGAGGTTTTCACAGGTTAATATTTTGTTATGGAGGACCAACCACGTAAAGCATCTTAATTTATTTGGAATATGCCATTTCCATATGCTTTTATACCACCATTTTTCAGCTGATATGGTTTGAGAGTGAGTTATCTCTTCATAAGCTGATTTGGTTGTGATCTTTCCAACTGAGGAATCCTAGCTCCAAACCAATGAGTCCTTATAATTGCATAATCTCACTCCATTGAGATTGATCTCTTTGATGAAGAGGTCCCACTCTTTTTCTAGTGAGCCAGCCATATCTAAATATGTTGATGACATCCAATAATTTTGAGAGGATTATGGAGAGGTCTCTTTGTTTATGTCACGAAGAAAGATGAGTTCTTTCGATGCTAAGGATGGTCTTAATTCAACTGATAATTTGTATACTCTGGCCCCTCCAATGAATGGGTCCATGCCAACTTTCCAAGAAATCTACTTGAAGAGATGGGGAAAGGACATGAGAGGTTTCCAGACCATAGAGCCTCTATAGGGAGGGTTAAAGGCTTGTCTTCTAAACTAGTCAGTCACATTTTTTGCTTACATATTTCTCCTTAAAAATCAAACTCCAAAGACACTTCCTGAACATGATTCTTCACAAGTTTTTCATTGCCAATGCTTGAGCAAACCAATATAGGTTTTTGAAACCCCGTCCTCCTAGATGTTTGGGAGTAGAAATGGTGGACCAGCTAGCAAGATGGAAGCCTCATTTGTTACTTTTTCCAGCCCACAGAAATTTGAAAATCAGTTTTATGATCATTTCTAGGATAGCTGCAGTAAGTTTTTCCAAGGACAACCAATAAACAGGGATGTTTTCCAAGAAATATTTAGCTAGGATCATTATTCCTAAAAGTAATAACTAGATGTAGCACTAGAGGTTTATTCTTCGTTCCACCCTTCTGATCATCCACATCCAATCTTCTTTATGAGATTAATTTGGTTTTAAAAATAATCCTAGATACTTAATGCCAGTCGCCAAGTCTGAGTTATGCAAAGGAAGAAAGCCTGGAGTTCTGAGAGAATGTCTAGCCAAATAGAATTTTGATGAAAGGTGGATTTTGTTAGATTATTCTCCATCCCTGTAACATTGCAAAAGAGTGAAATACATCTATGGAAGACTTGTCATTTTGCTACAGTACCAAGGACTAGGAGTAAAACATCATCCACAAACAGAAGGTGGGTGATGTGAAAATTTTTGGCATTTTTTATTCCTTTGTTGTTACCCTTTTGTTTCTCTTGCAAAAACAAGTGACTTAGAACTTCCAACATGACGAGGAACAGAAGTGGCGATAGCGGGCATCCCTATCTTAAACCCTGCGAGCCAAAGAACTTTGTAGAGGGTGAGCCATTTATTAAGACTGCATAATTTGGTGAAGTAACACAACCCATGATCCAGTTAGTCACTTCGAAACCTAATCCTATTTATAGGAGGACAATACTTAGATAGGTCTAATTGACCCTATCAAAAGCTTTTCTTAGGTCCATCTTGAGAACCAAATCTATTTTGTTCTTGATTTTATGGAGTGCGAGGCTTCTTGAGAAATTCCTACAGCATCATGAATCTGTCTATCAGCTAAGAAGTCAAATTGGTTAGGAGATAACTTCTCAGCCATAAACCTTTTGATCTTGTTTGATATAATCTTAGTGATAAGTTTGTACACCAAATTGCACAAATAAATTGGCCTAAAGTCCAGAAAAGACACTGGATTTGAACATTTTGGTATCAAGGTTATATAGGTCACATTAATAGTTGCAGATACTTTTCTGAATTTCCTATATTCCTCCACCATATTACACATATCCTGACCCATGAGATCGAAAAAGGAGAGGAATATTTCCACCGTCCAACCATCAGGTCTCAGAATTTTGTCTTTGGAGAACTTCTTTACAACTCCTTTAATTTCCTCAAGGGTGACAGGGATACCAATATGAACTACTTCCTCTTGGATGAAAAATCTCGAGTAATGTTTTATTAGCTCTAGTTGTGATCTGATACTATACTAACTAGGATCTGTGAAGAGGGAATGGAAAAAAAGAAAAGGCGAAAATTTTCAAATCATTGGAAGAAGAGACTGACTTTCCCTCTTCTATTTCAAGCTCCCAAATGGAGTTGATGTTCTTTCTGTTGTTTGCGACGTTGTGGAAAAATTTAGTGTCACCATCCTCACTTTTTATCCAAGTGGCCCTGCTTTTTAACCTCTAGGATTCTTCCTCCCTTTTAAGAATTTGTCGTTTTCTGTCTTCCAAGAAGCTCATTTTTTGGGCTATATTAACCGATAAGGACGAGGAGAAGGATTGGAAGGTCTGGTCATATTCAAATTCGGTTTTCGAGAGCTCTTATTGTTGTTTTGTTTTCCTATTCATCTCCCAAGATATCGATGCCTTATTTAGCTCCGTGAGCTTTCTAACTAAGGATACCATAATAGAGGAGGAGTTATTGCATGGACAATTTTTCCAATTATCCATAACCAATTGTTTAAAGGACTCATCTTCCAACCATTAATGGTTGAATTTGAAGGGGTGGTTATGATGATGTGGATCAAAGTCAATTTCCAGGAAAATTTCCAAATGATTTGAGATCTTGCCTTGAGCAATCTAGGAACGTATCCTTCCCATCTTCTCTGATAATTTCTCTGACATCAAGAATCTTCCAAGACGCTTTGCAATGCCTTCCAAACCATATCTTCCATTTCTTCAGGTGGGAGCTAAAGGGAATGGAGCTATGTCATGTATGTTGTGAATTTGGAGCATATACAAGAAATAGGAACATAGGGGGTCAGGATGACCTCATTGTCCCCATGTCTCCCCTGAAGCTATTGTAAAATTTAAATCGCCAACAAGGATGAGATATTTGTCCAAAATAATTCCACTATTTTTTTGTTATAAGGCCCATAACAGCTAATCAACTTTATGGGGATGGGACATCCTCTAAGGGATCCTTCTAGGATAGTGCCCATGGAATAAGAGTAAGCATGTAAGGATGCAAAGGAAGGATCCAAAAGAGTGAGAAGACCACCTGGAAAGTCATTAGAATCTATAGCAGAATAATTCCATCTTGGGTACAACCTTCTAAAACTCTCCCTGACTTTATCACCTACAACCATTGTTTCTTGTAAGAAAATGATGGATACTAATCAGTCTCTTAAGGGATGAAAAATTTTAGGGTCCCCCCACCCATCTGATTTTGAGGGATAAAATAATCATTGGATGGAGGAGAGAGAGGGATTATTAGCTCTAACTTCCCTTGTATCAGCTTCCATATTAATTGGTGGTGAGAGGCTAAGACCTCCTTGGATAGCCTCAGATATAATGCCTTCTTTTGCAAGCATTATTTTATTATTATTTTTTATTTTTAACGGTTACATTTTGGAAGGCGGAGCTAGGATCATTCTGGGGAATTTTTACAGGTGTAATCCCAGAGAAGGAAGGGATGGGAGAGAGTTTTAGTGCCTCTTTGTATGAAAGCACTGAAATGGTAGGAGTTGAAGCATAGATATTCAGAGAGGAAGGGGCAATGGGGGTCGTTGGGCAAGGCTGTGTGACAGAGGAGAGTAGGCTCGAATGGAAGAGTTCAATCCTAGGATGACCGTTAGATTTCAGAATTGGGTTGATACAAATATCTTGCTTGACATGTTTAGAAAAATTTTGATTGGGATTTTGTTATTCAGACTAATTCTGGGATTCGTATTTATGCTTTTGAGATACAATGTCACTAGACGAGAAGGAAGCAGTCATGGAAATATATTTTAAAGTTATTTGTTCAATTTGATCTAGAAGTAAAGACTCTTCAATTGGCATGTCTTGGATAATATAATTAGATTCAAGTGTGAACTTGCAGGCATGGAGTGCATCCCATGAAGATCCTTGTTCAATGGAGGATTTGTGTCCTAGATTTGCAGATATGTTCGACTCAGCTTTTTCCATGCGTTGTACGTTAGTTGCGCCATTCCACGATTTGTCCTCTTGGCTCAATTGAGAAAAATTGGTCTGCAACATATCTATAGTCGGCCTCGCAGAAGGTGAGAATATGTTGTCCTGGCTTATTATTTGAGTTTCCATTGGGTTATCCTCCTTGCAGGAATGCATAATAAGAAATAAAGAAAGAAAGTATTTTTAATGTCCACGAGGCTAAAAATAGCCTATAGGACATATTGCTTCTCTATCTGGCTCTTGTATTTGGCCCTGTTCCTGTGAAGTTTTACAATAACCGCTCCCAACTTATCGTCAAAATCTTCGCTAAATAGATTATCCCAAGAACTAGCTGCCATAATACCTGCATAGTTTTCCCTGCTGTCTTTGAAGGCCTCACATTCTAAAATGAAATGTTTTTATGTTTCCACTTTTCTGGAGATGCAAAAAATACATACTCTTTCCTCCCACATTTCTGTTGGCCTTTTCCAGCGCCCTGTTTCACAACGGATTTGATGAGAATTTGTCCGTAATTGAGAAATAATAATTTTAGATCTCCAAGAAATATTAGCCCCTATGTACACTTTTTTTTTATGGTTATGCGTGGGGTTAAACTCTTCAATGTAGTACTTCTTCTTTCTCCCTAGCTCTTTCTCCATGTACATTTGTGGAACTTATCCATAACAAAAGTTTTTATCTCTTTACTATTTGTAGGAAAACATGCTCAAGAAAATACCCCATTTACGAAACCATTTTTTATTTTGCCGCATCCAAGTCTTCTTTCTTTTGCACAATCTGTCACTAAACACAACCTTAGGCCATCTACCCTCTTCCATTTGCTCAATTTTTTTCAGATACCTTATGACTCGCACCATAGCAATTACTTCAATAAGAGCAGCCCCTATTTCACTTAACAAGATAGCATAAGGAACTGCGCTTTTAATTTTGAATTTGTTTGTAATCAAACGCTTCTAAATTTTCTCAATTTTTTTCCACTACATCTCGGATGTGCTGCTGGCCCACAGTTCACAACCGTAGAGAATCACCAGAATCACTAGAAGCCCAAAAAGAGTTAGAGTGGTTTTCCAGTCCCACAGCGCTGCCTCTCTACACCTGTTTTGAAGAGCATAAAATGATTTCCAACCCCCTAAAGTTCTTTTCTTTCTACAACCATCCCAACTTAATTTTCTGTTGAAGTCAATTCCGAGGTATTTCTAGTCTGCAACTTCTTCCAAAATGTTGCCTTCAAAATAGAACTTATGTTGGTTATGCTTTCTTTTGTTAGAGAAAACCACTACTTTCGTTTTGTTAATATTGACTTGCATCCCAACCCTTCTACAAAAGTGCTCAAGGGAACGTAAATGCTCTTTCAAACCAAGAGCCGATTTAGCAATCAATATAAGGTCATCTACGTACAAAAGAAACCTTATAACGAACCTACCCAAATGGATACCGTCACCCCCTTGTGAATTTAGCCACTCTTCAAGCTTGTCAATATATAACCCAAAAAGGGTAGGAGACAATGGGAAACCTCGAAAAGCCACTTTATTCCGTCGTGGTCTAAAAAACCCACAGAATAATCCAAAAATTTTGGTAAGATTCTGAAAAATTATGGCAAAGATTTATCAGAATTTTGTTTACAGTTGTTAAACTTTAGTATTTTGGGTGCCTTAAGGGTTTTTGATAATGTTGAATCCATTTCCACTATCAAAAATGCAATTCAAACACTCCAACTATATCATTTTTTAATTTTTTTTTACTGGATTCCAGCAAAAAACTGTCGTCCAAGCTATTATGTTGCGTCGGTAGACAACTCCTCTTATTCCTGCCTAGAGTGGAGCGAGCCCAAGTTTCCCGAGTTCAAAAAATGGACTGTCGAAACACCTTCACAAGTCTATTTTGAGCCTTTGAGAACAGGTTCTAACTCAGGCTCAAAGATATTTCAAATTGACTTTGCCGAATTTGAAAGGTACTATTGAGGGAGTCACTTTACTGAGTTTTTAAGTTGTCTTTTGTTGTCGAATCTCTGCCTCCTAGGCACCTCACATGAGCTGGCTAAATGGCCAAATTCTCTACAAAGAATGCATATGAAAGGGATCTTCTAGTATTCACGTTGGATGATATCTATGTGTCAACCTTTTATGTTCATTAATGGTAATAACCAATTTATGTTTAATTTTTAAATCAATTATGTATTTTTAATGAAAATTTCATAACTTTAATTTTTAAGTAGCTGGGATTATATTGAATTTAAGTGCATTTTAAAATGTAACATGTTTTTTATTTGTGTATTTTATCTACTCTATTTCGATATATATATATATATTACAATAATGTATAAAAATTACATGAATCGAATTTTGAGAAGAGGTGAAAATGGCAGTCGACGATAAAGCTATGGTTTTTTGGACTGGTCTCCATGATCGCGCGACGACAGCCTCTCATGGATGCGCAACAGAGGGGAAGTGGGAACCTGATATCAAGGTTTTCAATCCCAAGCATGGGAAGCTCCCATACTCTGCATTTGCGCCAAAATGGCTTAAAGATTGGCACTAGGGTATCGCAGACCTCGCTGAAGCTGCCCCCCATACCCCCATCCCCCTCTTCGGCCTTGCGCCATGGATAGCTTCGGTTGTTCCATACACTCGCCCGGCTACTGCGCGAATGGGTTGCTCTAGCATACGGACACCTGTTCTTGGTGGAAGGGGAGTGAAACAAACGTTGGGTCACAAAAAAATGAAGACCAGACCAAGTCTGGTGTCAGTGGCTACAAGGCGTGACATACACCATATACTCCCTCGGGGTATTGTGCACGAACAGGGGCATATTGGAGGCAGAACACACAAAACTCAGTGCTTTAAGCCAGTTAGAGAAGCCCTACATCTCGCCAATGATCTCTATCGATAGATGGAACATGGCACCCCAACGAACTCTATCAATGCAACCAGAACAGACCCCCATAGGAGCCTACACAAGTGTCACAAACAATGAGAAACATGTAAGCTCTGCTCGTTTTCAAATTTTCATAAAACCCCCTGTGGGGAACAGTTTTTTAATATGGGTACAGGATACATACAGGGTAACAAACCTGAAGCAAAATATCAAGATATCTTCAGGATAACCTTGCCATACACAATCCTTAATCTATAATGGGAAATCCTTACAAGACTCCTGCTCAATCAAGGATTATCCCATATGTCCAAGATCCACCATTTATCTCAACCTGAAACTAAGAGGAGGCACAACAGAACAGAACAAAACTCATGGACCCACAAGGGGAGCCAACATCTCCAAACCCGACATCCCAAAAGGTCCCTCATATAGGAACATTTTACAGGGGAAAAACAAAGCAGCAACACCAACCAAACCAGCTGAGGATACCCCCAAACCATATATTGTGGAGCAACTAAACTGCATGCTAGAACTGAACATATATATTCCAAAGATCGACGAACATCGCTCCACATTTGAATCCCAAGCAATAATATGCAGATTTAATTGCTTCTGGCCCAAACCAATGGAGCTCTTTCATTGGATTTTCACCAAATAGACCATGGAATTTGAAATACATCTATGTTCTAAGGGTTTTTCATAGTCAATTTTCCATCCTCGGAAGCCAGAGACGTCATACTTAGGGCTGGACCGTGGTTCTGGGGATCCACTAGACTCTTCATCACACCATGGTTTCTGGATTTTGATGCAAACACAATGGAGGTAACCAGAATGCTGGTCTGGGTCCAGCTATACAAACTCCCGCTTCATTTTTGGAATTAATTTGTTTTAGAAGGCATAGGGAACATCATCGAGAGATACATAAAAATAGACACCCAACGTTTGGAGGAGAGGATCTACACCTTTTCACGAATCTGTGTGGAAGTGGATATTAGCAAAGGACTGCCAGAGAACATTCAATTGATTCATAAACAACAAAAATGGACGCAACACCTAGATTATGAAAACAGTGCATTTAGATGCAGAATATGCAGGAACACCGGTCATTTACAAAACACATGCCCTGATGAAAAAAGAGATTAAAAAAAAAAGGACAGGGAAAGCAACCAAAGGATGGAAATTTCCTTCAGGTGGACCAGAACAGAAGACAAAAGAAGAAGAGGATGTCCCCATCCCAAATGAGAGTAACCAGACAACAACCGATTCGGAGATACAAGAACAAGAGATGCAAGATATGTTTGACCTTACCACCACGATTCAGCCGGCAAAGGACCCTAGGGCACCGAACAACGAGGGAAACAAAAGAAAACACAACTCAGATACCTCGAATTCAGATAAGGACAATGGAGCAATCAAAGAAGAAACCCAGCTCGCCCTTATCTCCGCCACGCCAACACAAGGTGCTTGGCGAAAAGTTGAAAAGAAGAAAGGGAGAAAATCTTAATTTCTCCCCATGTATTATAGGTTCTTATATGTAATTTGATAGCCTGTCTTGATTGACAATTACCAACACATGCAACATGTAATTTTGTTTTCATTAATAAAATTACTACTTTTTTCCTTGGGAAAAAATTACAATAATGTATAATAATATATTAATCAAAATTCAAGTTATCAATGAGAATATCTCTTTTTCTAGATTTAGGAAATTGTTACAAATAACTAAGTAGAAGCCTGAGTTTTTTTTGCAAGTTTTCTCTCTCTGGCTACAAAGAAAAATATTCAATATCTCATTATCATTCGTGACTCTGCCATTTATTTGCACCACCTCATCAACTCTCTTATGTCTAACTTCAAACTCCCAAATATTGTAAAAAAAAATTATCATATACTAGGAAGCTTTGACTCCAAATCATTTATTCATGTCTATAGGTACAACAACAAGAAGGTAGACCTCCTCGCAAATGAGGGTCCATCTAGCAAAAGTAAGTCTTAAAGTGGACGAGGTTCCAAGTTTAACCCAAATTCCTTAAGCCTGTCTACAAACCATGCTTTTTGTAAGTGTTAGTTTCTGGTTAGTTTTTTTGGGAATATCTATAAGAAAGAATTTTTAGAACATTGTATTGCCTGATTTTTTTGGGAATATCTATAGAACATTTTTTTTTAGAATTTTTGTATATAGATATTAATATTATGGGGTGGCGGGAGGGGGAGGGGTTCTCATTAACCATGAAGGAACAATTGTATATCGATATGCTTAGGGTTTGGGAAAAAATACAAATAATCAAGATGAAGCCTATGGGTTGCTCTATGGACTTACCGTAGCTCATCAAAGAGGGATCAAGGATATGAGCATTTTTGGGGACTCCCTTTTAATTGTAAAACACATGGTCAAAAACAACGCAGCACAGAACAATAAGTTGAATCAAATCCTAGAAAGAATCAAAGGAATTTCCCTACTCTTTGAGAAAGTTCATTTCTTTCATGTATTAAGAAGGTTGAACCAAGAGGCAGACATGCAAACAAATATAGCCTGCAAAATAAATGAGATCCATAACCAAGTAAATGGAAATGAAGGATACCTCCCTATCCCCTAGCCCTGATCATGGACAATATTTTGTTTGAGGTAAATTATTTCCCTCATAATAAGAAAATTAGTAATATATCATGGAAATGAGAGATAAATTGGCAATTTTTTTATCCCTAATCATTTTGTTGATTGATATTTTATCTTTTTATTTCCATCCCCCTTCCCTCCCCTCTCTCCCCTCCATGTTTCATCTGACTTGTTCCCTCGCAGACACCTTTTCCCCCGACCCCCTCTCTCCCCTCCCCTCTCTCCCCTCCATGTTTCATCTGACTCGTTTTCTCGCTGACACCTTTTCCCTCGACCCCCTCTCTCCCCTCCCCTCTCCCCTACCCCCATACCTCATTATCATTCCCCCCAACCTCCTCAACCCCCCTCCCTCACCCTCCCCCCATCCCACGTTGGCACTATTTTCCTCGACCCCCTGTATCCCCTCCCCCTACACTCCCTCCCTTCGCCTTGTCTCTATTTGTTCCAAAATCTATATCAAAAGGATTAGGTGGCATGTATATAACACCTGGAAATTTTTGTGAAAAATATTATATTTCGACTGGTGGCTGCAGTATAAGGCTTATCAAGGTACTTGGCGATGGGATTGACATAAGCATGGGAGCTCTTAGCCCACTGCTTCGTAATCGGGCATGTCGCATGAACCAACAAATCAGCTCCATGCGAGAACCCTCTGAGAATGAGCCTCATTTAATTTTGTAGGGGAAGATGTGATGGCTTGCGTGAGGGGAAGTTAATATTCTTTAGAGAAATTTCATTTCAATCGGCAAGGAAATCATGGATCAGAATTGGGAACTTAGAGGTAAGTCCTTACTTTCCCGACTCAGTGATTACTATAAATTAAGGAACATATACCAAAAATGGATTAGAAGAAAGGTTGAGGCTCTCAAGGTTGTAGTTTGTTTAGGGCTATGGTTGGGGTTTCCTATGGGTAATTGGGGTCTCTATCCATTTGGCTTTGGAGGATTCAAGGGTGGTGGAGTCTTTGTCTGTTTGTGGGTTTCTGAGAAGTGGACTAGGATCATTTGTGTCTCTGTTGTTGTCCCTAGGTGGAATTGAGTCTCGTCTTAAGTGTTCCTTAGAGGAATTAATCCGGCCCCATAGTGGAAATCTGGCCCTGTATTGGAATTATGTCCCCAAAGTGGATTTCGGGTCTTAGAGTGGAATTTGGGGTGTTTTGGAATTTTAATTATGGGGTGTTCTGGAGAGAATTGGTAGAGTCGGGAGCGTCTAGTTGGCAACTAGGATAATTGGGTTCAACGCTCCGTCAATTGAGCCCTTGGAATGTGGTAATTTCAGTCATTTGGAACCAGAACGTGGCTAATTCAACACTCTGTCAATTGAGCCCTTGGGTTTTCTCTCTTGGGAAGTCAACATGGAACCAAAACACTGGGGATTCCGACAAAAACGTTCAGGAAGAGTGGCAAGCCATTCCGAAAGGAAATGGGAGAGTTGTCCCCCACTAGCCACCTTATTTGATCCAAGTGGCTCCAGACACCCTCAGGAGACCAAGAGAGCTGATGATAGGTCAAAATTCAAAGTGGTCGGATTGCTCTCGAACTAGGTTCAGACTGAATTTCTTGTTGCCCTGATTCCAACGGTGCGAACGGTTCTCCAATCCGAGCCCGTATGGAGAAGTTAGAGTGAGTCAAAGTTGGGCAATGGTCAGGTTTAAGTGTCCCACAAATTTACCGTCAACCGACAGGGAACCCAGCTCCTGAAAACTAGTGAAATTTTGGCCTCATTAATTTTTCCAATAACCCTTATTTTCATTAAAATGAAAAATGACCATTATACTTTAAAAAAATCAAAAAACATATATAAAAAAATGGGGTGGCGGGCCACCACCCCTGCCAACCCACGGCATGTCATATTACAATATTAAAAAAAAAATGTGTTGGGGGGCGGGCTGTTAACCCCGCCACCCCCATCAGAGCAACTATACAACATATTTCTATATACGTTAAAAAAGTAACGAGGGTCGGGTCGGTGCCGCGTGGAGCGGACCTCGCCCACCCAAACCAATACACATCATATGTTATATATCCCGTACTGGAGGCAAGCGAGTAGGGGATCGGTGGGGGTCGAACCCGCCCAGACCACGTGGCTTGCCCCAAAGCGGGCGGTCCCAAATCAATGCAAACAAATTAAATTCAAAAACCAATGTTTAAACTGAATGCAAATAATGCCACGGTTATATGATATGTGTAAAACAATATGCCCCATTTAAAACACATAAAAAACGGAGTCAACCAACCAAACGCGCCCCAAAATATTAAATATAAAACATATACGACTATTATGAGAGGGGTGGGATTTGATCCCCCGACTCCTCTCCAACCATTTACCATATTTACCATCCCGCCAGCTCATTAGGCTTTGAAAAATCCGCCATTGATATTTATTTAAACCTTACATTTCCCATTCGACGGCAACGAAGGAGGAGCGCGAAGTTTGAGGTAGACCCGACACAAATTTCCATAAACATTATTTGATTGTAGGTACATGAGGGCACACAGTTCGAGGTGGTTGAACCCTGAGCCATTTAGGGAGGCAGTGGAACCATGATCTGGGCCACATTTTCAGAGGGGCCAGAATTGTCTGCTATCCAAATTGGACAAATTTTATATGGATTTTACACCTCTCGACGACGAGAATCTGATGACGATGTCAGTTTATGTAGCAAAGGTCTTGATTTTTCGGCTATTTTCCATATTGGAATGACGATGTCGGATTTCAAAGTGTGGACAATCTATTTCATGCCATTTGATGCCACGACTTTGATGGTGCATTCAGATCCAACAGCTGAACATTCTATTCTTCAGTCAACTTCAGAGTTGAGGTATATGAAGTGTTTTTGCCTTATACTTCATTGATTATTGTTGTGAGATGGTTTATGTTGTGTCGATTCCTTCTTGATGTATGATGTGGAATATTGATGTTTATGTCATGTGATATATGTTCATCATGGATGGTCATTTATATTATGAGATCCCTTTGTTGCCTTAATGGTGGGATACTCTTTGTCACCACGTGTGAGGTTGTCATGCTGATAAGAGGTTTGTTATGAGTGAGAGTTCCTTGTAGCGGAATGTCTCATGGAGAGACTTTTCCACTCATGTTGAGGGCACATTTCCTTGTACGACAAGTAAACAGTGTCCATGTACATCATCACCATTTCCAGCACCAAATGAAGCAGCCAATACCATCGAGACACTGAGGCCTAGAGACGTAGTCCACACTGGAAGAACTTCGTTATTAAATGTATTGTGTTTTGTTGTGTGATTGTTGACATGTTTTCCTCTTAATTATATCTTCATATGTGTACATTAATGCTTTGATAAATTGCAATTCTAATACATCACAGAAGTAAAAGATCATGGGTAGATTTGGTAGCTGACAGACCCTGATCAAGTGGTATCAGAGCGGTCTTCTTGTTGATGCAAATTGCGAGGGTGAACAACGATTGAACGTGCAACAATGGAGGATTGCAAAGACATGTATAAGGCCATGCTCATGATGTCCAAAATGGTGGACATGATGTATGAAGCTTATGAAAGACAGGAGAAAGAAGAAGCAAAAAGAAATGCTTCAGCCACATATTCATCATCGTCTTCTCATCATTCGAATGAGGAGATCAACTATAGCCTTCAAGTAGATAACGTTGAATTGAAAGTGCTTCTACGAGAGGATAAAGAGGATAATAAGAGAGTGCAACTTCAATTGCAAGCCGCAGATGCAACCTTGGAAGAACTAAAGCGCAAGGACTAGAGCTTTCAAGCAAAGGATGTTGAATTAAGGAGGCTTCTACAAGAAGAGAAAGAGGATAAGTAGAGACTCCAGCTTCAACTACGAGTCGCGGAAGAGGCCTTAGAGGAGTTGAAGCACAAGAAAGGCTTGAAGTAGCCATCATCACTTATTTCTGAATCGATCTGAGGTAAACAATGATGATGTTTCTTCAGTTTCATCTTCACATGCTATCATTTCTATGGGAAATGTGGAGATACCCATTACAGGAACTGGCATGTGACTCCTCACCAAGATGGGATATAAGGGAGGAGGACTTGGCGTTAATGGCCAAGGCATGATTCAACCATTGGAGGTCGTGCAGAGACCTCAATTAGCAGGTTTGGGGTACATTGAAGGACAATGCTCAAAGGTGTCAGAAGCTCCCAATGCATGGTTGAAACCATTGGGGAAAGATATTGATGGGAAAACTTCACCATCATCCTATGACAACGCACATGATAGTGAAAGAGCTGAGACAAGCTCTCGTCACCATGATCGCACCAGAGACAACTGAGAAAGGTATAACAAGTCTCGATATTCTAGTGTTCATTTTGATTATAAGCATGTCGCTAACAATGAACATTGATTATGGCATCGGAAAACATGTAGTTTTGTGGATTACATAACCATGTATTTGTTGAGTGTTGGAAGAGAATGGCAGCACGAAAGAGGATGAGGCATGAAATGCCTTTTCCACCATAGGAAAAGAAGAAGGTAAAGTAGGTCTAGAGGAATAAGGCTCATTGCAGTCATTGCGACATAAGTGGCCATCAAAGAGCCATGTGTTGGAGGCTACATCGAGAGAAGCACCTTAAGGACAAAGCGTAAGTGCAGGAACCGGTTGAGACAATTGTTCGACAAGCAAATGCGCCATAAAGAGATGACCCATTCACGTTGATAAGTGAGAGATGGTTTTTTCTAGGTTTGGTAGTGTGTTTGGCCTTACTTTGTAAATCATATGTTGCATGTTAAAATGTAAAAGTGATGATGTGTTTTCCATCACCTGTTAAGCAACAATGATATTTTGGCCTTGTATTGATAGCTGGGGTATTGATTCCATTTTAATGTAAACTTGACCACTGAGTATGTGTTATAAACTCGCAGCAAGTGTGGGGAATGCTTGGGTCATAGATTGGTCACTTAGTTAAAGAATGTAATTTGCAAAATATTGTACTACAGGTTTGCAGAGGATGTAGGTGTCGACTCATCGCTTATGGCTCCCAAGGACAAAGGTGAAGGAGAATGAAGGGTGACCTTTCAGGATACTTGTGGTGCAGACAAGGTACAAAGTAATCGCAGATTATGTTCATGCTTTTGGTGGACTAAAATCTCCTTAGTGGGGAGGATTGATCCAGGTGGCTCTAGACACCCTTAAGAGACTAAGAGGGCTGATGATAGGTCAAAATTCAAAGTGGTCGGATTGCTCTCAAACCAGGTTCAGACTGAAGTTCTTGTTGCCCTGATTCCAACTGTGTGAACGGGTCTCCAATCTGAGCATGTATGGAGATGTAACAACGAGTCAAATTTTTGGTCAAAGTTGGGAAATGGGCCAGGTTTAAGTGTCCCACAAATTTACCGTCAACCAGCACGGAACCTAGCTCCCGAAAACAAGAAAAATTGTGGCCTCGTTAATTTTCCCAATAACCCCTATTTTCATTACAATGGAAAATGACCATTATACTTTAAAAAAATAAAAAATATATATAAAAAAGGGGGTGGCGGGACACCAACCCTGCCACCCCATGACATTTCATATTACAATATTAAAAACAAGAATCTGTTAGGGGGCGAGGTGTCAACCCCGCCACCCCCGCTAGAGCCACTATACAATGTATCTCTATATACGTTAAAAAAGTAACGAGGGTCAGGTCAGGGCTGCGTGGAGCGGACCCCGCCCACCCAAACCAATCCATACCGTATGTTATATATCCTGTTACTGGAGGCAAGGGAGTAGGGGAACGGCAGGGGTCGAACCCGCCCGACCCACATGGTCGGCCCCCAAGCAGGCGGTCCAAAATCAATGCAAACAAATTAAATTCAAAAACATTTAAACCGAATGCAAACAATGTCACGGTTATATGATATGTGTAAAACAATGTGCCCCATTTAAAACACATAAAAAACAGAGTCAACCAACCAAACGTGCCCCAAACTATTAAATATAAAACATATGTGGCTATTATGAGAGGGGCGGGATTTGATCTCCCGACCCCTCTCCAACCATTTACCATATTTACCATCCCGACAGCCCATTGGGCTTTGAAAAATCTTCCATTGATATTTATTTAAACCTTATATTTCCCATTCGACGACAATGAAGGAGGAGCGCGGAGTTTGAGGTAGACCCTACGCAAATTTCCATAAACATTATTTTATTGCAGGTACAAGAAGGCATGCAGTTCGAGGCAGTGGAACCCTGAGCCATTCAGTGAGGTAGTGGAACCATGATCTGAGCCATATTTTCAAAGGGGCCAAAATTGTCCAGTGTCCAAATTGGACAAATTTTATATGGATTTTACACCTTTCGACGACGGAAATCTGATGACGATGTCAGTTTCTACAACAAAGGTCTCAATTTTTTAGCCAGTTTCCAGATTGGAATGACAATGTCAGATTTCAGAGTGTGGACAATCGATTTCATGCCATTCGACGTCACGATTTCGATTGTGCATTCAGATCCAGCAGCTGAGCATTCTATTCTTTAGTCAACTTCAAAATTGAGGTATATGAATTTTTGTTGCCATGTACTTCATTGATTATTGTTGTGAGATGTTTTATGTCGTGTCGATTACTACTTGATGTATGATGCAGAATCCTGATGTTTATGTCATGTGATATGTATTCATCATGGATGGTCATTTATGTTCTGAGATCCCTTTGTTTCCTTGATGGCGAGATACTCTTTGTCACCATGTGTGAGGTTGTCATGTTGATAGGAGGTTTGTTATGAGTGAGAGTTCCTTGTAGCAGAACGTCTCGTGGAGAGACTTTACCACTCATGTTGAGGGCACATTTCCTTGTATGAAAAGTAAACAACGTCCATGTACATCATCACCATTTCCAACACCAAATGAAGTGGCCAACACCTTCGAGACACTGAGGCCCGAAGACGTACTCCACACTAGATGAACTTCGTTATTAAACGTCTTGTGTTTTGTTGTGTGATTATTGACATGTTTTCCTCTTAATTATATCTGCATATGTCCATTAATTCTTTGATAAAATGCAATTCTAATACATCACAGAAGTAAAATATCATGGGTAAATCTGGTAGCTGACGGACCCGGATCATTCTCACCGCACCTATGCACTCCCTGTGAACGGGAGCACCATGAATTAAGGGAAAGTTTTTTAGAGTTGAAGAGGTGCTTCCAGATATAACAAGAGGATTCCTAAAAGATGAGTGAAGGAAACATTGAAAAGATTCAGAAAATTCACCAGATAGAGGATGAATTTTATGCATTGTGCATCCAAATAGAGGAATTAAAGATCCAACTGACCGAGAAGAAATCCAACATAGAAGATGAATCAACTGGAATAGATCTCAATCAGCTTGTGGATCCAAATGGATAATCTCATTCTAGTTTTTTATGCGAAGCTATAAATGTATTTTATTGCTTGGAAAGTTTTGTAAAGTCTATAATAGTACCCATGTAATATCTGAGTTGAATTTTGAAGCTTTATTTAAGAAATGGGCTAATTCAGCCATTGTGAAAATTAGAATACCCATTTTTGGCATGAATTTGAAATGTATTCTCCCGACTATGCCACGAACCGGGCGCGGATTAATATAATATATCTACTTTTTTGTGTTAAATATATATATATATATATATATATGAAAATTTTACTATGATATTTTTGTTCATATTTAATTTACAGGACAAGTTATTTTATTTAATTACATATTTTTACATTATAATTTAGTTTTATATTAATATATATTTTTAATTATATGTGTAATTTCTTATTAAAGGATTATTTTTATTAATTTAAAATACAATATTTTTAAAATAAATTGATAACATTTTTCTTATTCTTATGGAGCTATGCCAAATTATATTTTACAACATCTTTATTGATAAATATTAATATTGTTAATAATTTCGATATAATAATATCTTCCCTCTTTTGAATATTAATATAGTAGCAATTTTTATACAATATCATCTTTTCTTTCATTTATAAATTATAAAGTTTTATAAACAATTTCATAATTAGTATTTATAGGAAATATTTTAATATAATAACATATTGATGTAATATATATATATATTTTTTCCTAGATGGGTGACTTTCGACACTGGGAGTAGGGGCAGGTTGGCACCACTTTATCTAGCTAATGGGTTGGGGGACATGGATCAATGCCCCCAACAAGTGTAATTCCAAATTTAATGGCGTTACTCCTATACACATTTGGGTGAATGAGGGTATGAGGGAGTGTAAATTTTTATGGCACGTAGTGTGCGAGAAGGATGGCCATAATGACATGCCTTGGATTAGTAAAACGTTGGTACATCTTCACAGCTAAGAACAAGGGAAGGGCACTCTGGTTTGCAGCAAGACACCCCTGTGCAGACACAAGGCATGAGGCTATGAGGAATTTGGAGAGAGTATTCGGGAGACCTTTCATCGAGTAAAGGGTCGTGCCACCTTATGTTCTATTTAGTAGAGGGTAGTAAGCTTGGGATTCCAGCCTTGGTGGGAAACTGAAGCAAGTTTTAACCAAATAAGGCACAATTATTATGGAAATTTCCACATGATCTAGTTGAATTGAAAATTGCCCAAATCATAGAAGCCGAAGGGGGAATTATTATTGTTTTTCTCCCCTCTCTTCTGGCATCTAAGACATAATGCACTAGTTATTTCACCAGTTGATAGATATATTCATCTCATGATGACTAGGTATTGGTGAGGTTCGTGGTGGTTGAGGGGACCTTAGGATTATCTTGGTGTGGACTAGGGTGATCCTTTGGGGAGGTTGTGTATTATGGTTTATATAGTTGATATCCATGTAAATCCGGGGAACCTGTTTTGTGCGGTGCGTCTCCTTGGAAGATGGCAGTGTCTACTATCTCGGGGGTCAAAGGAGTTTTGTTGGTCCATTGGCTTCCTGTATCCAACCCAGGCCGAGAGGTTGTCGTTCAATCTGTCTCAGGTTAATTTTTTGGTGCAAATATTAATTTTGTGGTGGCTATGTGATTTTTGTGCTAATTGGTGCATGAGAGCTAGCAAATGTTGGTTTGTTGTTGGGATTTTGGGTATCGCGGGCCTAGTTGACAAGGTTGCCACACAAGCATCACCTTAGCTCATTCCTCTTGCAATGTTTGGCTTCTTTGGTGTGCGATGGTTTTGTGTGGGGGGGGGTTTCATCTTTCCTAGGGTCGGTCGTGATATGCTTGTGTGTCTCTAGGTTTCGCTCTAGTCATGCCTTGTTAGAGGAGCATAATTAGAAGAGGGGTCACTTATTATTAGAAGCAAGCTCAAAGAGGAAATATTTGATTACATCATCAGGTCGAAGACTTTGATGCATGGTATTGGGAGCACACTCCAACCCATGTTCAAGTGGAATTTTTCTTGTCTCAGGGGAAACCTCTTCTCACCGTACTTCCCTCTCAGATTCTAAAGTCTTGGTTGAGTGGGTAGATTGGATCCCTGATAGAGACATACGAGGGGGAGGTTTAATCAATACATGGATACGATATATTTGTATTGGTGATTTGAATCTTGGGGGGAGGCCCCCAAGATCTGAAAAATTGAAATTCCATACAAAGGGGAGAACACACAGTAAACAAAACCACAAATAAACTTTTTATTAAAACAGAGAATAATTGTAAAAGTTGCATTGTGGTGGACAATATTTCCTTTTACAAAATGCAACTTGTTACTTATAACCTTTTTTTTAGTTACAATACCACTCATAAATTCCATGGGTGGGTAAATACCATGGGTGAATGAATACCATGGGTAGATGCCATTTACAATATGATGGGTGGATAAATAACATGGGTGGATGAATACCATGGGTGGATAAATACCATGGGTGAATGAATACCATGGGTAGATTCCACTTACAATACCATGGGCGGATAAATACCATGGGTGGATAAATACCATGGGTGAATGAATACCATGGGTAGATTCCACGTACAATACCATGGGAAGATAAATACCATGGGAAAATGAATATCATGGGTGGATGCAACTTTCCATTCAAATCAATTTTCAAATGAAATTCCTTCTAGGGTGGAGACTCCTAGACTGTTTATACCTTTCCATTCAAATCAATTTTCAAATGAAATTCCTTCTAGGGTGGAGACTCCTAGACTGTTTTGAGTCTTGGATGGACTTGCTCCTATCCTGGTGGCAATCTCAAACTTTGACCCCCTTGTTTGAGTTTGACATGATTTTGGATTCTGATTATAGCTCAAGGAATTTTATTGTTAGTGGTCGGATATGACACTATATATGTATTAGTTTGTTTTATGTTGTCTCTATTAGTTTTCATTTGTCTCTCTGGTCTCTTAGGAGAGTATATTTTTTGCTATGGTCTAGAAGTGACATTTTGTAATTTTTTATGTAATCCTTTGTTTTTTTGAAGCTAATAAAATTGGCCACACACACACATATATTTTATTTAAAATATAGGGATTCATTGGAATCATAAATTTAAATTCTAAATTCTAAATAATTAGTGTTACAATATACACCTCTTAACAAATTAATAAATACCATATTACTAAATCCATATTATTTTAGCTTATTAATTAAAATGTTATTATCTTCCCCAAAAAAAATAAAAATTAATTGACATCTATATAATAACTTAGATGTTGTTATTTAAAAACTCATCAAAAACCAAAAAGCATATATATGTCCTATGGTATTTTTTAGCAATGAAAAATATTGTTAAAAAAATTGGGAAATAAAGTGTAGATGTTTACCATGTCCTATGTTTTGGGTGGACACTCCATCTGTCCATCTATCATCATGTGGATGAGAAAGAAAATGGATGATAGGAGTGAATGCTGATAAAATCTTAAATAGAGAGATTGGATAAAGAAAAACAATAATGTTCAAAAAATATAACTATTAAAATAATATAATATAATATAAATGGTCTAAAAACTAAAATATTATTAAATTATTAAATGGAATACTAAATACTCAAATAAATTATTAAAATATTATATCATTATTAAAATATTAATTGAATTAAAAAAAAAAAAACGCTCAAGAAGGAGGGAGTTAATAAGGAGGGGGATTTATTAGATGAATAGAAAAATGAGATTAATCGATATCTATTATATATTATATTATTAAATCTCTCTCTCTCTCTCTCTCTCTCACACACACACACACATACATATATATAATTTTCATTCATATTCTTTAGAAAAATAAGTTACAACCATAATTTAAGTGATTTGGTGACCTCAACCTACCTAGAGGGAAACCAGGTCTGTTGGCCACCTAACAACATTATAAGCCATCCAAAAACATAAAAGTTTAAGTCTGCATAACAATGTCTTATATGATTGAATATCTTGAATCCTTTTCAAATCTATGTACCTAAAATAAAATATCATAGCCTGCAAATTTTCCATACAACTTTTAACAAAAATTTAAAACAAAAACTTAACCATGCATATTGTTATTCATCTAAGGAATCCACAAGAGCTGGATTTTTTGCGCTCAAGCCAAGTAATTTACACTGGGGAAGACAAGGAATGTCTTTCTTAATACGACTAAGATGAACATTCTGTTGTTGGATTTGAAACTAAATAAGCTGAAATTCCTTATGAATTTCCAAAAGACCAAGATCACACTTGGATGAACTCGCTGGAGGGTTCATTATGGTTTTGGCCATAGTGTTCTTCATTAACCAATAGAGGTGAACATACTGCTTATATTGAGAGGTGCGACCTCGAGAGTGGCTTAGGTTTCGAACCAATTCTCTCCATTCTTCTAATTGAATCTCAGCATCTGCCCGATGGTTTAGTTCTGCCTCCCAATTATAAATAACTTGATGAACCTGTGATGGGGTTCTTGTCTGATATACTTGGGCAGAGTCATGGATAAGCCTTGAAAAAGATTTGTGACACCTACCCCTCACTTGACGAGGCTGGGATTGACTATTTTCACCTCACTTCCCGACATTTCTTCCGTGACCTCGACCGCCTCTTGCTGAGGAGCCTGAATCGAAAGAAGGACGAACCATCTTGCCACTCAAACAATCTGTATGGAAATAGAAAACCCTATGATAGACGGCCCAAACCTCAAGATTGAGGCAGCCAAACAACTCGAGGTCCTGATAATTAGACTGTAATAGTAAACCTGCTGAATTTAGTCATGAGGTGATATGAACCAACTACCCCAGGGTGACAGACGATGAAATTCTCCCTCTCGAACTACCTCGAGATACCCAGGAGCCTTGAACTGATACCAAAACTCAGAACATAGTAACTACCACCTGAGAATGAGGGATTTTCATCACCAAACATATGCAATAAGGATTCGTGTCAACGATGCCTTGCTACATTAACTTGTTGCATGTGCGCTGCCATATTACCACAACCACCAAACCTATGAGGATTGTAGTGGAGCCACCCTCCATCTCTTTCCGCTTGAACATTACTCATGACCTAGATCACAAAGGCTCCTTTCTATTGGCACACACCTTGATAAGGGAATTAGTATATTATATTATTAATGCAGGTATGTTATATTAATTGTTATATGATATACAATTTATCATATTGAGATATATTATGTTATATATTAAAATAATTAATCATATTTGATTTATATTATTTGTATTATATTATATTAAATGAATTAGTAATATATTTAAATACTATTAGAGAGCTTATTAAAAGGTAAATATAAAAGGGGAGGGTAAAAAATAATGAAATAGTAAAAAGAGGTGGCAAGGCAAATGATTAGAGAAAGATTATAGAGTAAGTTGATGGTTAATTGGTTAATTTTATAACTATCTTCCCTGAAGTTATTGTGGTGCTTTTTGATTTCTAAGGCTTCCCTGATAATTGGAGCATTATGAAGATGGATGTAAACATGGATTCAGGCTTGGTCAAAACAAATAAGGTGCTTGGTGCTGAAGTTATTGGGGTGCTTTTATATTTCTAAGGCTTCCCTGATAATTGGAGCATTATGAAAAGGGATGCAAACAAGGATTCATGCTTGGTAAAAACAAATAAAGTGCTTGGTGTTGAAGTAGTGTTCAACTATGACAAATTTGGTTACCAAGTGTGTTGAAGATTGCAACAAGAAACAGTGAAGGAGGAATCATGAAACATCATTCTTGATCCTAGTTGGAAAGTGATCACCTAAACTAGGTGGGGCCCACACAAGTGATTTTTGTCGCAAAGTCTATTTTTAGACTATGTCTATTTTTAGACATGTCGAACATATTCTATGAGTTGCAGGATGCTATTTGTGGATGGTTGGTCAAGTTGGAAAAATAGATGGATTTCTATTTTTAGACATATTGGGCGGAATCTATTTTTAGATTGCCAGTCTAAAAATAGATATGTCGAATATTATTAGCTCTTAATAATATTTGGACTCTAAACATTATCTTGTTCTCTTGGAGCACTTCAATTAAGTGCACAGATGTGGCACAGGAGCTGACAGAAGGAATTACGCTATTCCTGAGGGTTTACTGGAGCTAATGCATGGAGGACTTCAGTTAGAACTCATGTGATAGATTTTGGTGGAGTTGTAGTAGTTGGTGGAGTTATGTTCGGTTGCTCGGAGTTGAACACAGTGAGCTGAATTTGTATCTGGTCTAAGCAAGTTGATACACTAGTGAGAGTGGTGTGAATTAATTAATAATTAATTCACTAAATATTAACTCATTAATCAACTGAAGAATCCATCAGTTAACTACAGTGCATGGACAGTTTCAGTGGAGACCAGTGGAGAGGTAGGTGAAAGAGCAAGTGTGACTATCAGTTGTGACTATATTGTTGCATTGTTTGCACCACAAATTTAGTGGAGATGCCTTTAAGGATTGCGTGAGCAAGGCTGGAGCAATGAGATTTCATCCAGAGCCAGTCTTCAGCAGGGATTGCGCAGTAGAGGCAGGCTAGCAGGTGGCAAAGATCAGTGCATGGATTTGCAAGATCGGGCCTGATTAATGTGTAGCAATTGTACTGTACTGAGAGCTTGTGATAAGCTTTGTATGAGGATTGTTACATGATCTCTATGACATATATTATATACAGATAGTTGGGGTTTTTAGCTTCAGGCTTTCCCGCGAAAACAATTGTGTTAATGTGTGTGAATTTTTATGGTTTCATGTGTGCATTGTAATCTTGTTTATTCCTGCATGTGATGATCAATGGTGGAATAGATTATGTATTGTGCATGAAGTTAAAATAGTGTGTGATCAGGAGAATCTTGGACATATGCATGTGTAATGCATATAATTTCTACAAAGTGATGGTTCTTATCTACAATGTGCGCATTAAGGTTGGTTGTTATCGGCCGATGTGAGACTTTCCACATGAACACAGAATTTGGTAGACAATTGATCCTTATTTTTGGCTGACCAGAATAATTGTATGGGAGTTTTATGGGGTTTGAATACGGTCTTAATGTTCTTTTTGGCCAAAATCTTGGTAGTGAAATCGATGGTTCCTTTTTTATAACGAAGAGAGATCTAGCGAGTGAGAGGAAAGGATAAGAGAGATCTTCTTAAATACCTCCTTCTTAACCGATTATTATTATTGTTCTTGCTGTTTTAATTCAATTAATATTTTAATAATACATTTGACTATTTAACATTTTTTTGTTTTTTACTTTTTATATTATATTATATTATTTTAATAGTTGTTTTTTTTAACGTTATTGTTTTGCCTTAACCAATTTCTGTTTTTAATGTATGATCAACATTCACTCTTATCAAATGTTTGCTTATCCAAACACTTCTAACTTCCGTCACATTAAACATCTACACAATTTTTTCCAAAAAAATTCACTAGTAGCTTTAGTAATATTAAACATCTACACAGTTTGCCACAGATTGGACAACTAATATGACAATACCCCTTTTTCAAGAATGGCGACGTCAATAATCCCTCCAATTATAGAACCATAATGATAAACCCCTTGTTTGCAAAGTTATTTGGAAGCATGTTAGAAAGCAAAATCAGCAAGTGGGCAGAAGAAAGAGATAAATGTGCTAAAGGGCAAGCAAGTTTTAGACCTAAACATTCCACAGTTGATCATTGTAAAACTTTAAGGCACATCATTGAAAAAGTTTGGGAAAAAAAGGAAGAAGTTTTTTGTTGCTTTGTTGATTTCAGAAATGTCTTTGACACAATTCCTAGGGATAAGCTTTAGCGCAGAATGGAGGAACCCGGGGTTCCCAGGCATTTGAGAGCAGTTGATGAAGAGGTGAAAGTCAAAAGTAGAACTTCAGCAGGAATTTATGAAAGTTTTAGAAGCGATATCAAGGTCAAGCAAGGTTTCCCATTGTCTCCTACCCTTTTTGGTTTATATATTGGCAAGCTTGAAGAGTGGCTAAAATTCGCAAGGGGGTGACAATATCAATTTGGGCAAGTTCATTATAAGGCTTCTTTTGTACGCAGATTACCTTATACTAATTGCTAAATCGGCCCTTGGTTTGCAAGAGCACTCATGTTCCGTTGAGCATTTTTGTAGAAGGGCGGGGATGCAAGTCAATATTAGAAAAACGAAAGTACTGGTTTTCTCTAACAAAATAAAGCATAACCAACATAAGTTCTACTTTGAAGGCAACATTCTGGAAGAAGCCGCAGACTACAAATACCTTAGAATTGACTTCAACAAAAATTTAAGTTGGGATGGTTGTAGAAAGAAAATAACTTTGGGGGGTTGGAAAACATTTTATGCTCTTCAAAACAGGTGTAGAGAGGCAGAGCTGTGGGACTGGAAAACCACTCTAACTCTTTTTGGGCTTCTAGTGATTTTGGTGATTCTCTACGGTTGTGAACTGTGGCCCAACAACACAACCGAGATGCAGTGGAAACAAATTAAGAAAATTAAGAAGCGTTTGACTACAAACAAATTCAAAAATAAAAGTGCAGTTCCTTATGCTATCTTGTTAAGTGAAACAAGGGCTGCTCCTATTGAAGCAATTGCTATGGTGCGAGTCATAAGGTGTTTGAAAAAAAATGAGCAAATGGAAGAGGGTAGATGGCCTAAGGTTGTGCTTAATGACAAATTGTGAAAAATAAAGAAGACTTGGATGCGTCAAAATAACAAATGGTTTAGTAAATGGGGTATATGCTTGAGCATGTGTCCTACAAACAGTAAAGAGTTAAAAACTTTGGTTATGGATAAGTTCCACAAATGTACTTGGAGAAAGAGCTAGGGAGAAAGAAGAAGTACTACATTGAAGAGTTTAACCCCACTCATAATCATCAGCAAAAAGTGTACATAGGGGCCAATATTTCTTGGAGATCTAAAATTCTATTGGTTAATTAAGGACTAATTCTCATCAACTCCGTTGTGAAACAGGGCGCTGGAAAAGGGCAAAAGAAATGTGGGAGGAAAGAGTATGTATTTTTTGCTCTTACGGAAAAGTGGAAACATAAAAACATTTAATTTTAGAATGCTTGGCCTTCAAAGACAATAGGGAAAATTATGAAGGCATTCTTACAACTAGCTCTCGGGATAATCTATTTAGCGAAAAGTTTGTCAAAAAGCTAGAAGCATTTATTGTAAAACTTCATAGAAAAAGAGCCAAATACAGGAGTGAGATGGAGACTATTTTTAACATGATGAACATTAAAAATACTTTTTTTCTTTCTTTATGATTCTTTCAAAAAAAAAAAATAACAACGGTAAAAAAAATCTCCACTCTCACATAAATTTATCCAACCTTTATAATATAATAATGAATGCACACATCAACCTTTTATGGAAATATGAAAATATATGTTTATAATAATGTATACACACATCAAACTTTTATGGAAATATGAAAATATATGTTTATAATAATGTACACACACATCTATATAATTGGATGTCGGGTTTTGGGAAACTTTCTCCGCCAAAACCACTAAAATGTCGGCTGACCTCCTCACCAATCCTCGTGAGCGGTGAAGGGCTCGAAATTTTAAGCTCCAACAAAGATAGAGAAGGGCTTGAGATTTTAAGCTCAAACAAATATAGAGAATGCCGACTGAGAGCATCGCAATAGGGAACTTTGATTGATCAATATCCGGGGAAACGAGAAAGAGGTCTCAAATCACTCTATTCCAATATTTTAGGTGCGGTATCCAATCAGAACCTTACAACGATTCAAAGAACTTGCCAGTCGAGCTGCGAAACCCCAGGGCGGCAAGTGCAGATTCAAATCCCCAGATTGCGATATCGGATTCCGAATCAGGATGCACAGTAAGGGACTTCCACGTTTAAGAAGGCACTGGAAGGTCGGAGGTCCATGGGGAAGAAAAAAGATTGAATACGACAATTTCATTCTCAATAAGCTGTCTTATGATCGGCCAGATCCAAGAAGAGACAAAAGTCCATTTCGCCCTACGACGCGTCTTTCTCCCAACTTGCTCATGGTCGAAAGCAGTCGGTGAAGAGCCTAGAATACTCCAACCCAGCCCTGAATGCAATAAAAGATTTGAATAATGAAGCCTAATTGTTTTTAATTCATTCTTAATTCCGACAGAGCTCTAATGCTGCTTTGCACATCCACTCATCATTTTCTAAGCTATTTTTGTAAGACAGTTTTTAACGTATGGTCAGTATCTTCCCACTGTTGTAGCGATATCTGTGAACCCTACCAGCGAGTTGCTGTGAAATGATGGCGAATTCTTCAGCGCTGATATGCCCGCAGAAAACAAATTTATTCAGAAACAGCGCAGTTCCGCCTGCAACTAAATTTTACGCTTCCTTCACCCCGTTTCATGAGGTTTTTAGCTTTAACCTTCATATCCTGTTTTTATGTTAAATTTGATGAGATTATAATGTCTCGGACTTTTTTACTTTTGAGATTAAAGAGTTATTTCTGGGAGAGATTTTAGTGCATATGTATTCAAGTTCTCTGTTGATCTTGTCCCGGATTTCTGTTTTCCGTTTGCCTTTAAAGTTTAAAGCTCTGAGCTAGCGAGACAAATTCGGAAAATGAATAAGGTTTGGGGTAGATTTTAGTATATTTACAAGTTTCGGATTTTTATTCCATTTCGCGTTTAAAAATTAAAGTTCATGTGTGCGAGGCAAATTGGATTTTGCTCTGAATACCTAAAACAAAATTTCATATGTATTCAAGTTCTCTGTTGATCTTGTCCCGGATTTCTATTTTCCGTTTGCCTTTAAAGTTTAAAGCTCTGAGCCAGCCAGACAAATTCGGAAAATGAATAAGGTTTGGGGTAGACTTTAGTATATTTACAAGTTTCGGATTTTCCTATACGTCTTTGAAGGCTGAAATTCGAAGCGAGTGGGACATAGTCGCTTCTGCTTGAGGACTTCAAACAAAACAGAGGAAAAAAAAAAACGATTCATGATTTGAAGTTGCTGCTGGTGCTTACACTTGCAAATTTGACTAGAGTATCGAAATTGCCAATTTAAGTGCTTTGAAGCCTAAGGAATGAGCTCCAACATTTTCAGGTTTCGTCTCTTAATATTAAAGCGGATTTTAACTTTTAGGCGCTGATTGCCTGAATCCTTAGTTTAATTACTACGTGCTTCGTTAACAGGAAAAATGATAAACAAAATCACTAGCTGCAGAAATATTCGAAAACAATAAAAACTGAAACTGAATTGGGAGGAAGATTCGAAACTGAATTGGTATGAGGATTAGGAAGAATAGAAGATTCTTGGGAATTTACTGGATTGTAAGGAAACTGCACGCTCCGGTAAAAATGCTTTGTATCGTTTTAGTTTTTGCACGCGAGAAACCAAGGCAACATCAAAAACTATTTTAAGATCAACTAAATCAAATTATTTAAGAGCTACTGTATGCGAACACATTGATTAAGATAATGTTTAGAGTCCTTCGAGAGCACTCCAGGACTGTATCGCATCGGAGTTCCAACTCGATTTTTTTCTTTCATAAATGATTATAATTTTTATTAAAAGTATGTTAGGTTCGTCAATCGGACATGTAAAAATCATGATTTTCCTCACCCAAATTTAACCCTTACCAAACCCGTAGTCTAATTAGCCTTTTTTTTTTTTTTTGTTCTCACTGAAATTTTAGCTAGATTTTAATAAAATATTTTGGGATATTTGTAAATTCAACTTATAATTATTAAATTTCAAGATTTTGGCAGTCTTATAGATTTTTGATAGTAATGAATCTATTTCCACCATAAAAAAAACCACATGATTCAAACCCATATTCCCATCACATTTTGCTGTCTTGGCAATTCCTAGACAACTCCCTTACAAAAACCCAAATTTAATCTTTATAAATAATATATTAAGTTTAAAGTTAAAAATTATATATTAAATCTACAATATCTTATCCTTACTTAATATAAGAATATATATATATATTTTTTCTAGTATAATATAGTAAAAGTAAATATATATACATATATATAACAAACATCTAAATTGACAAAAGTAAACTCTACTAGATTTCATGTTTGAGATGTACATTAATTTGCATAGTTTCGTGAGTTTTAAATCCTTAAGCTCAAAAATATATATAACATCCCAAGTCATTGAGGTCAACAACCCATAATGCCAAGCATAGAGTTAAAAATGTTCAAGGTGTAAACATTAAAGATCTTTGAAAAATTAAGTGGAAATTTACTTGGATTCAACTAAAAACATAGTCATCAAAGTGTGGAGAACAAAGATTTATAGATACCAAAAGAAACAAAGTCTTCACATATCTTGGGATGTAGAGCCTTCCTTACAAGTATGAGACAACTTATATTTAGATCTTCTAAATTTATTTGTGAACATTTTCTTCTCTGATGTTTATAGATCCAATATAGACTCCAGATAGAAATAAACATAATCAAATATATCTTGGTTCCCAAAACACATATTGATTAAACCCACATTCATGCCATGAGACCAACATAATTAAACCAATAATAATGACGGTGACAAAGGTTCAAGGAGAGATGCCATTGAATTAAATTCCCATCACATGTTATTTGTGTGTAGGGATGGATGTGATGATGGAGAGCTTGTTATGGAGTGAAGAGAGTGAAAACTCTCCCATTTATCTCACATATGCCTTTGAGATGCATAGTCCCCCTATTTTCAATAGCTTCGGAAGGTCAATCTCTTCAAACTCCTTTGCTAAATAGAATATCACTACACAATTTGGTAGAGATTTGAAATTTTAGGAGGACATTTTAGGTGAAGCGATTGGATAAAGGTCATTGAACCCTCCACCACTTAAAATTTATGAACCTCTTTCACAGATAACAAATAAACACCTTGATAGATCAATAATGATTCACCTCATTATTGGTTGAAGTACCAATTTCTCAAGCAAAGCTCATTTCTTGATTCCCTTCGAGGTCTGTGATGACCATGCCAACTCCTCTTGTCCCATTCAACTCTATTTATTATTTAGAAGCTACATTGTAAATATATTTTTGAGAATATTGTTAACTTTATTTCTTCATTCCTTTTATATTAATAGGAAAAATACTTTTTAAATTATTGACCAAAGCTTTTCTCTTGAGTAGAATTATATTTTAAATCATTTTTTAAAGTGCAATTGGGAGATTTATATTTATGAAAAAGGACTGTAGCAAAATTGCACAATTATATCCAAGTTTGTTTCAAAGCTCACATATAAAAACTATATGCCTTACTATTTACTAGCCTATGAAAAAATCTATTTATATCCAATGGAAAAAATGCCTGGCACTTTTGAGTGGTATAGATCCTGTAGAAAACACCCAATGTACTAAAAACTTTATAAAACATAACCAATTGACAAAACATATGTTGACTAGATGCTTCTTCCATTGTTGCTTTGTCTTGATTTGACTCTAGGTTTGCAAGTTCCATGTTATCTGCTAACTAGTGCATAGTCTCATCTACTTGTGGTCCTCAATGTTGGAGTTTATAGGTTGCACTTTATTCGAGGCTCTAGATTGGCCTCCTTTTCTCACGTTGATAACCATGTTTTGAAGGATGTTACAATCAACCTCTAGGACAACTTTTGCCTCTTTTTTTGAATGAGAGTGCTCATAGTTGTTGCACTCCAAAAGACTATTTATTGTTCATTTTCATGGATTTTGGTTGTGGTTGAAAATATTGATGTTCTATTTGCTTGGATAGACTCTTCATGTTTTTTTCGCACCCTTCTAATCTCATTCAATACCTTGTATTCCATGATATGCCAGTGACAATAAAGATTTTTAACCACTTGAAAGAGCTCGAATCACTGAGCTACTAAAGAAATTCTTGGACAAGTTCACAAAGTGTAAGGTGAATAGTGCTCTACCCAAATAGAAATTAGGAACACCAGTGTGAAATGAACTTAGAACACAAGACCTTCCAAACCCAAGATGCATAGAAGACACTAAATTATTTGATTGCAAAGTCAATGAGGGTTTTCCAAGGCAGGACTCTAGTAGCCAAATTTGCACTAAAATGATTCCAAGGAATAGAGTAACTTCTAGAAAATAATAGTGAAACATTAACAAGGAGTCCCTTGAAGGAATCAAATTTAGGCAATACAGACTCCCCCTGATCTAGAAGGTGACAAGGCATGAGGTTCAACAATTCTCAAAGACACTTAACCATGCTCCAATACTTTAGACCAACAAGGCCTAGACAAATTCATAGAGTGCAAAGAGAACAATTATTTGACCAAATAAATACGAAAGGAACCAATAAAATTTGGAATGTTCTTAGAACACAATATCTCTTATCCATTAAACACACATAAAATGTTGTATATCTCATTTTCCAAATCAAAGTTGTTATCCCAAGAATCAACAATAGCCAAATTTAGACTAAATTACAGCATTGAAACACTAATAGAGGACCCCTCAAAGGATTTGAAGCTAACCAAAAAGACTCCCCTATGCTAGAAGAAGATAGGGGAGGGGGTTCACTAGTTCTTGAAGACACTAAATCAAACAGATAAGCCGCCACCACAAAGAGAACATACCTTGCTATGGTTCCTCGCCCACTTACAAATTAGAATCCCGATAGGCAACACAATCCAATAATCCATATTCCCATTACGATAGGAGAAAGAATTTGTTGGGTGTGGAGCCTAATTATCTTCTTTATTTAGATGTATTGACGCGTTGGACCCCTGTTCTTAATGGGGGGCAACGCCGCCCGTCGTTTAGAGATTAGAATCTTTATTATTTAGGATGGGTTTTAGAAAATTTTAAAGGGCATGCACTTCCTAGCAAATTCTATTTGCAATGCTACTTGTCAAAAATACTTATATATTAATAATATATATTAAAATTTTGTAAAATAATATATTTATTTATTTTTATTATAAATTGATTTTAAAATATGTAAATATAAAAATTATAACTTATTATTCTAATATTTTTATAGATTTATTTTTCAAAACCTAATAAAATTTAATTTTATGATAAATTAATTTAAAAATCTATGAAAAATCAAAATATCTCAAAATTTAGAAATCATAACCTTTTTTTTTTCATTTAGAATGATATTTAGAAAACTTTATAGGACAACATTTATCCTAGCTAATTCCATGACAGTTGAGTGCTACATGTCAATTTTTATTTAGAAAGAAGAAAACTAAAACACAAAAATCTTATTAGTCAAATCTACCCAACCAAACTCATCATAGAAACACTAAAAATATATTAACATTCTTTTGTATTTATTTATTAAAATTTAAAATTACTAAAAAAAAAAAATCATAATCATTATTATTTAATTAAAACTATATATTAATTCATTCTTTTTTAAATATATATATATATATATATATATATAACCAAATTGAATAAGAAATTTTATATCAAATCATTTTATAATTTATTCATAACGATTATAATCATAAACATATTATTCAAAGTTACGTCATTGTTTAGTAGAATAATTTTGGTTGGCTCATATTGATGTTGGGAGTGGGAGCACCATAATTTTCAACTCCTTCCGTAACAAAGTAAAGTTTTTATATATTAAAAAATCAAATAATTAGATAATTTTAATTTTAATTTTATTAAAATTGATAAAATTACAAAGTAATATTGAGAAAGTGTTTTTTTAGAAGAGCTTTTGTTTAAATACATTTGTAGCTAATCATAGTTCATTCTATCTAATAAATTGATAGTTCATAATATTTCTTAAAATAAACATTTTCAATATTTTGTTTAATAGTTAGAAGAGCTTTTGTTTAAATACATTTGTAGCTAATCATAGTTCATTCTATCTAATAAATTGATAGTTTATAATATTTCTTAAAATAAACATTTTCTATATTTTGGGAAAGAAAAATCGAATATTTGTTTATAATCATATTTGATGATTATGATGCTTAGTAATATGGTGGAATATTCTTTAGGAAATTGATTTACTGTAAATCAATATCACCTATCATCACAATATAGAAGGATGGAAATCATATATCTCCAGTCGCCATAATACCAAAGGATAATACATCATATGATCACGTGATAAAACAAAAAACCAAAATCAAGCTGTAGAAATTTGTTGAATAATGATTAATTATCCACCGAGACTATCCTGATCACATACAATTCGAATTTATATGCAACACATAATCTCTTCCACTCAGATCATCACACATGCGGAAATAAAACAAGCGATAGCACATCAAATCATCATACACATTAACACGGTATGTATGGGGAAAGCTTATAGCTGAAAACCCCGCAGCTATTGTGTATATTATAATGGAGAAATCATGTAACAAACTCAGTACAATACTCCTCACAAGTACTCAATACTATCTCATGAAGTTACACACAAACTAGCTCAGTTTTGAACAGGTTACTGGTTCAAAACTCACCGCCAATTGCCTTGCCTCTATTGCGCAATCCAGGCCTGTCTATATAGAGATCCAAGGTTCGAATCTCCTTGGCTTGACGGCGCAATCATCATGGGCAATTCCTCCAAGTGTGGTGCAAATCTCATGCACAACTGATGTCGCCACTGATAGCTAACTCCACCCTTTCATCTACCTCTTTCACTGGTCTCCACTGAACTGATCATGCACTGTAGTGAATTGATGTGTTCTTGAGTTGAATAATGAATTACTAATTAATGAATTAAATAATATTTAATTCACTCCACTCATAACTAATTGATTAGCTAGTTAAACTAATCTCAACTAGTTCAACTAAAATAAACAGAACACAACTCCACTATCTGTCTCATTAACTCCACCAAACTTCAGCCACTGAAGTCCTAACTGAAGTCAACCATGCATGATGCCATCAAACCCTTGGGAATAACGTAATTCCTCTGTCAGATGCATGAGCCACTTCTGTAGCTCGAACTGAAGTGCTCCAAGAGAGTAAACTGCTGTTTAGAGTCCAAATATTATTAAGGGTAAATAATATTTGACTTCCCTATTTTTAGGATAGGCAGTCTAAAAATAGACTTCGACCTATAGGTCCAAAAATAGAGGTCCATCTGTTTTTACCAACATGACCAATACTCCAAGAATAACATACTGCAACCCCTGGACCATGCTCCATATGTCTAAAAATAGACTTTGCGCCAGAATTTGCCTGCGGGCCCACTTAGTGAAGGCGACTTCATTTCACTAGGCTCCATCATCTTGCTGCATTTTCAACACTCCCTCTCAGCAAGATATGGATTATCTGCAACCCCTATCCTGCCTCTGTGGAATTCGAACTTGCTCCTGGTGAGCGCCTTCGTTAGGATGTCGACATCCTGATCCTCCGTGGGAACATATGAAAGCATCATGATTCTCCGCTGAACACAATCTCTGATATGATGGTACCTGATGTCGGTGTGTTTGGACCTATCATGAAATACTGGATTAGCCGAGAGTTTAATGCAACTCTGGTTATCACAGTAGATCACTGTAGGCTCCAAATGCAACCTGAACAATCCTGCGAGGATCTTCCTCATCCAAATAACCTCGCATGCAGCCAAGCTAGCTGCCATGTACTCGGCCTCTGCTGAACTGAGTGCCACGGATCTCTGCTTCCTGCTGTACCAGGAAACTGCTGTCGACCCAATGCTGTAAACTCCTCCAAATGTGCTCTTCCGTTGGGTGAGCTCCCTACCCAATGTCTGCCTTCCGGTGAAGCAGAAAAGCTTGTCCATCCTCTGTCTGTGCCACAGACCATGCATATCGATGTGCCTACGATATAAGCAACCACATGCCCGCATGGCAAAGAGCTTGTTGGGCTTAACCATAGCTAACGAAAGCCGGTTACTTCTGCCACTTTATATGAATCGTGTATTGACCAGAATACATAAGCGACCCTGGCTGTCGATAGACGATGCAGCATCCTGCTCACGGCCCGAAGTGGCATCCTATGTTGGGAAAGCCACCGAGAAGAAGGTGTTGGGAGGCTTGCTGACCTTGCATGTTGAACACTCGAGAATCTCTTGAGCATACTTGCCCAAAGGCTCGTGATCCTCCTGCGCCAAATCTCCAATCCCGAGAAATAATGAAGGATGCCCAAGTCCTTCATCTCAAACTCTCGTGCAAGATCCTCCTTGCATGAAAATATCAACTGCTCATCGCCAGTCAAAATCAGATCATCTACATACAGTACGATGATCAACAGCTTCCCCTCCACCACAATATGGTACAGGTTTGGATCCGCCTCACTCTTGGAGAATCCAAGCCCGGTGAAGTAGCTGTCTATCCGAGTGTACCAAGCACGAGGTGCTTGCTTCAGCCCATACAGTGCTCTCTTGAGTTGCTTCTGTCGACTCACTGCTGAAGATCTCGAAACCTTCAGGCTGCTCTATGTACACCTCCTCCTCAATAACTCCATTGAGGAACGTAGTCTTCACATCCATCTGATGAATGTGCCACCCCATCTACGCTGAGAGAGAAAGGATCATTCGTATGGAAGAGTACCTTGCGACAGGTGCAAAGGTCTCCTCATAATCGATCCCCTCGATCTGTGAAAAGCCATGGGCGACAAATCTCGCCTTGTACTTCTCCACACTCCCGTCAGCCGCCTGCTTCACTTTGTAGATCCATCGCGAACCCACCACTGATTTCCCCACCGGTCTTGAGACAATCTCCCATGCACTGTTCCTGACGATCGAATCATATTCTTCGATCATGGCATCAACCCATGCGGGTTCCTCCACAGCTTCCTCAAAAGAGGATGGCTCCGTCACAACACATTGACTCACAAGAGCCATGTATCCAGTGTACCGATCCGGTGACTGCCTCTGTCTGCGCTATGTTGTAGGTGGTCCTACAACCTTCTCTGCATCTCGAGCCAGTCGCTCAGCTTCTGTAGTGCGCATGCGCCCTCTGATGGTTGGCGCTGCATGGGTGGTTTCTTCCACCTCTTGAACCTCCTCTTGTGGCTGATCCACATCCGGAAGCTCCTCCTTGGGAACTAACAGCTCCTCATCTGCATGCAAGTGTAGCTCCCTCTCAAGCGAACACTGCATGGCTTTCTCCTCCTGAAATTTTATATCCCGTCGCACAACAGTCTTGCGACTGTCTGGCACATACACTCGATAGTTATGAGGTGTATCAGTGTACCCACAAATATTCCAACTTCAGCAGTTGGATCCAGCTTCCTTCTCGCATCCTTCGTCACATGCATGTAGACAGGAGATCCGAAAATCCGCAAATGGGAAATATCAGGCCTCTTGCCAGAATAAGCCTCCTCTGGTGTACTCATGCCAAGAACCTTGTGAGGACAACGGTTGTGCACATACACTGCTGTATTGCATGCCTCAGCCCACAAGTGAAGGGGTAGGCCCTGATCATGCAACATCGCCCGTGCAGCACCCACGATCGTTCTGTTCTTCCGCTCAGCCACCCCGTTCTGCTGTGGGTTATGGGGTGCGATGAGCTCTCTCGGAATCCCTTCTGCGCTGCAGAACTCCTTGAATTCAGCCGAGATGAATTCACCACCGTTATCACTCCTTAGAGCAATCACCTTCTTCCCCGACTCCTTCTCGACCAGTGCTTTAAACTCACAGAACTTCGCGAATGTATGGCTCTTCTTCTGCATGAAGAAGATCCAGCACTTTCGAGAGAAATCATCAACAAAGATCACATAATACTTGTGCTTTGCTGTCGAAGCAACTGAGAAAGGACCACACACGTATGTGTGAACTCTCTCAAGGATCGTCGTGGCGCGACTATCCTTCTCGTGAAAGGTGGCTTTCACATACTTCCCTAAATTACACCCCTTGCACTGATCTGACTGCGCAAGGGTGCCCTTAGGAAGCCCAGTAGAAATCTGTTGCAGAATCTTCAAAGCTCCATGGTGAAGGTGGCCCAATCTCTTGTGCCACAGTTCGCCCTCATCATCCCGGCTCACCACTTCTCCCGCCTTGCATGCCATAGCTACGCAGCCATCTACCTGCAACTGATAAAGGTTCTTGGTTCGAACCCCTATCTTCCGGGTCTCTCTAGTAGTCTTACTGCGCAGGAAGGCTTTTCCTTCGCTGAAGACCACATCATACCCCTTATCCTCCAACATCGCCACAGAGATCAAGTTCTTCTTCAATCCCGGTACATGCATGACATCCCTCAATACAAAGGGTTTACCAGACTCCCTCTGAAAGGATATGGTACCGATACCAGTCGCACTGTATCTACCATCATCGCCCATCTCGATGTGCAAACCCAAATCTTTGTCCTCCAGATCTGAGAACAACTCCCGATCTCCCGTCATATGAAATGACGCACCGCTGTCCAAGAACCACACCGATCCCATCACACTTGAAACCAAGCATGCAATCAGTGAAAAGTCAAGCTCGAGCTGTGAAGCCAAAGCTTCTCCATCTGCAGATCTTCCCGCTTGCTTGTTCTTCTTCTTCTTTGGACAATTGGTAGCATAATGTCCGTGATCATGGCAGTGAAAACATTTCACTTTCGCCATATCATGCTTCTTGCCCTTAGCTCCAGAATGAGAGGTTTTCTTACCCTTCCCTTTCTTAGCTTTGGACACCAAAGCGCAGTTTTCTTCATCAGCTCCCTTTGATGAAGATCCATCTCGAGTAGTCCTCCTTATCTCCTCCTGCATGAGATCCGCCCCAAGGCGCTCCCATCCCGGCAGCTTCTCCCGACCATTGACACTATCTTGATATGAGTGCCAAGCCTTCGGAAGACCAAGGAGAGCCAGGTCGACCATATCCTCTTCATCGACAGTAACTCCCACACTTCCCAGTTCATCTCTGCATTGAGTGAACTTCGTGAGGTATTTGGCGATACTGTCGCCCTTCTCCATCTTGATGTTCTTGAGCTTATCTTTGAGCGCCAGCTTCCTTTGGTCGCTCTTACTCTGGAATAGATCCGTCAAAGCTTTCCACATTAAATATGGAGAAGCCTTTCCATGCAGGCTAGATACAATATGATCCTTGACGCCCTCCAACAGGATCCTTCGACATTTCACCATCTTCTTTTGCCATGCTTCGACTTCAGCAGGATCAGTGGGCCTTTGGACATCCGCATCCACGAACTCCTTCAGTCCATTATCTTCTAATACTGCCTCCATGCGATCCTTCCATAAAACATAATTCGAACTGCCTTCAAGAGCATATTCGAGTCGCAAACCGTTGAAAGACATTTTCAACACCGACACCAAGAAAACAAAACTGCTGCAAAATTCGAATTCCACCTCAAAGCTCAACCACTCTAGATCTGTGAGAACAAATTATTTCTAGCACAAAGATTGACTGCAAGGGGCATTTACCAGACCTTTCACTTTCCGAAGAAAGATGAATCCGGAGGCTACCTGGCCCGCATGCAGACTCTGTCTACCGAAATAAGTTTGTAATCACTGTGATGATCAATCTCTGCTTCAATAGCTCCGATACCATGTAGAAATTTGCTGAATAATGATTAATTATCCACCGAGACTATCCCGATCACATACAATTCGAATTTATATGCAACACATAATCTCTTCCACTCATATCATCAAACATGCGGAAATAAAATCAAGCGATAACACATCAAATCATCATACACATTAACACAGTATGTATGGGGAAAGCTTATAGCTGAAAACCCCGCAGCTATTGTGTATATTATAATGGAGAAATCATGTAACAAACTCAATACAATACTCCTCACAAGTACTCAGTACTTTCTCATAAAGTTACACACAAACTAGCTCAGTTTTGAACAGGTTACTGGTTCAAAACTCACCGCCAATTGCCTTGCCTCTATTGCGCAATCCAGGCCTGTCTATATAGAGATCCAAGGTTCGAATCTCCTTGGCTTGGAAACGCAATCATCATGGGCAATTCCTCCAAGTGTGGTGCAAATATCATGCACAACTGATGTCGCCACTGATAGCTAACTCCACCCTTTCATCTACCTCTTTCACTGGTCTCCACTGAACTGTCCATGCACTGTAGTGAACTGATGTGTTCTTGAGTTGAATAATGAGTTATTAATTAATGAATTAAATAATATTTAATTCACTCCACTCATTACTAGTTGATTAGCTAGTTAAACTAATCTCAACTAGTTCAACTAAGTTAAACCGAACACAACTCCACTATCTGTCTCATTAACTCCTCCAAACTTCTGCCACTGAAGTCCAACTGAAGTCAACCATGCATGATGCCATCAAACCCTTGGGAACCACGTGATTCCTCTGTCAGATGCATGAGCCACTTCTGTAGCTCGAACTGAAGTGCTCCAAGAGAGTAAATTGTTGTTTAGAGTCCAAATATTATTAAGGGTAAATAATATTTGACTTCCCTATTTTTAGGATAGGCAGTCTAAAAATAGACATCGACCTATCGACCTATAGGTCAAAAATAGAGGTCCATATATTTTTACCAACATGACCAATACTCCAAGAATAACATACTGCAACCCCTGGACCATGCTCCATATGTCTAAAAATAGACATAGTCTAAAAATAGACTTTGCGCCAGAATTTGCCTGCGGGCCCACTTAGTGAAGGCGACTTCATTTCACTAAGCTCCATCATCTTGCTGCATTTTCAACACAAGCAATCATCACCGCAAACTCTAGAATATTGGGTGTGTCATTAAATTTCAACCAATTTATATAGTACCAAAAACAAAACAGTCTCCTTAGCATATTGGAAAGTATCCAACACTTTGTCATCGACCCTGCAAATAAGTTGAATATTTAATCATCTCTGGTGTCATAACTAACCATTCCTTTGACAATGCATCGACCTCCTTGTTAAACACTTTGTGGATATGTGTGAATGTGACCCATCGAAATAATTCTTTAATCTTGCAGATCCTGCACGTCTAGTATCCAAGGTGGGGAGTAGCGAAAGTAGTTTCTTTATTGATCCATTCAATAGTCACCTTAAAGTCTCTGAAAACATGGGCCTTGTCGAGATTTAGCTATCTTGCACAGTATAAAATACCCCATAGCGTGATAATCTCTGCCCGGTTGTTTGTCCCGGAACCTCCATTCCAACAAAAATGGAAGATATGATCCATGTTATTTGGAAGACATGCACCACATCCACAAATTGAATTTTGTGCAACCCCATCAAATTGTACAATCATAAAGGATAACGATGTATCCATGCATTTAATAACTGGGGAATCTTGTGTCCAGACACCCAACGATATTCCATAAATAATGCACATATGTTGAAACCAATATGACCAATGTTATAAGGGATGCCTTCAAATATATAGGCATTTTGTCCCCTCCAAATTCCCCAACATATAAAAAATGGGAGGGATATGTTGTCCCCCCTAAATCGTACCAGTATCCGAAGCATTCTTATATAGACGAGAAGCACTAGCTCACATTAATCGAGAGTCTTTGTAAAACACATATCTAGGTTGCAACAGAAAAAGGACACAGTATGAATAAATGCATAACGTTCTCAATAGATCCATGGCATAAATTGCACCTCCCAGGGCCAAGGATTATCCATTTGCAGAGATTGTCCCAGGTGAGGACCCAATTCCACCGTACAAGCTAGCCAAAAAGCATAATATTTTTTGGCATATGCCAAGACCAAACCTTGCAAAACCAACACTTTTCTTCCAACCCACCAAGTGAGGAAGTAATGAAATCGTTTATACCTTTGACAGTGATATGTCCTAGAGATAAGCTATCGTTCCAGCAAAGGTGATCATCATTATGGCTCAACGAAATGCCTTCCAATGACAATTGATAGATATACCTAGTCCATATGTTAGAGAAACCGTCAGAGATACCCAAGTCGACTACATCCATCCAAGTGGGATATAGTTACAAGGGATCCCACCCCTTTTGTATCTAGAAAATGTGGAGAACACATTTGTCTCGAAGCTACTTGATGATCTCATTTCGTAGATTATGTTCACCCATGAAACCATATATCGGACCAATCTTAGTCATCCTACCTGAACCAATATACCCATGAATGTTGCCTAGAATGCATCACCTGTTCAACATAAAGCCCCTCCAAAATATAAATAAATATACAATTTTAATCAATATAAAAATATATAAACATTCCTAAAATTTACATAAAAATATAAATAAATATACAATTTTAATCAATCTAAAAATACATAAATTAATTTTTTTAGATGAATATATTTTTTAATGGTTTATGAAATAATGTAAAAATTATATTTAAGATTCTTGAAAATAGAAAGTAAAATCTAATCACAATTTAATTAATTTATCTATTTTGTAAATTAATTATATTACCTTCAAAAGCACATACATATATAGACACAGTCATAACAATTGTGACTGTCATAACAATCGTGACCTTACTCTCCCATATAAGAAACCAAAGATAAAAGGTTGGTAAAAGATAAGTTGAGAAAATTATAGTAACAAGACCAACAACAACAATGAAACAAAAATAAACATTGAACAAAATGGACTGTAATCTGTTCCACATCCTAACTTTTATATCACTCTGAAGACGATATTGGATTCAAATCTTCTGCCTTGGTGCTTGAAGGTTCTTGGAGCTTGAACACACACTTGATATGCTTTTCCATGTGATCAAGCTGAGCATCAATCCTATCCAAACTTGCTTGCAACTTGCACTAATTTTGCTAAATAGTGTTTGAGAAGGAGATGGTGTAGTTTCTATCTTTGTGTTTCTACCGAAGAATGCAACCCAACAATGTCTTAATCCACCAATGGAGGGTAACCGACTATGTATATTGGTTCCATCTTCCCCTAGTGTTACCAGGGTCGGGGAGCCAATGTGAAACCTTATCAATCAACTCTAAATCTGAATGTGCCTAGTGTTCTTGGGTAATTCGCTCTTCCAATTTTTGGATGTCTTTCTGGATGATAAGAGGCATAGCCACATTAAATGCTACTATAAATTCCTTAGCTAGTGTCTCCACATGCAAGTTATGTAGCCTACTTTGGCCACCCATCGTGCGAGGACCACATGCTTGAAGTTGAGGCATAATACCAAAGAGAAATGGAGAGGAAAACCAGAGAAAAAAAACTACACAATTGTTGGCTAACACACCATATGACAACATGGGCCTCAAATTCATAGCCAAATAAAACCAAAGGGACGAAGTATAATTCAGGAGGTGAACCCCTAGCCAGAACACAACAAACCATCGTAGACAAGCTTCTAGATAAAATCCACTAACCTGACCACGAGTTACAAGCTTGCCAACCCCCAAAACCCAATAAAGAGTCTTACAAAAGGTGAATGCCTCTAATCCTAACCGTCCTGAGGCCGACAGGGAGACTACCAATCCCGTACACAAGAAAACCTCTATAGACAAAAGACTATGGACTTAATAGAAGACATGCAACAAACAATGAACCAAATAGAGAATGGAGATAACAATTACCCATAAGAGGAAGAGTCGACTCAAATGCAAACCACTATCATAGGAGCAAATTTCCCAAGTTGTCGTAGACACATCCAATCGATGGCCCAACATGAGCACTATATGCCCAGAGGCAAGGGTATAGGGCCAACACAGTTTTGCTCCCCAACGAAAGTATGCATTTCACTATAGTAGTGCGAGACATAGTAAAACCATTAGGAGTGCAGGAAATACAACCAGGAAGGGTGGAAACTTCCTTTCTTCCTTAGACCCAAGCTAATCCATACAATGATTTTCCAGTCTAACCACTGAAACCAGGATGTTGTAGACTGCCAACAATATCAAGTTACTCGCTCAACATCAAGAATGCTCACAAACCAGACTAAGCTCCCTCCCAAAAACAAGTCTCCAAAGGAACTATCCAAAACATCCTCCATTAAATTGTTAACCACAAGAGAATACATGCGTGAGTGCATGGGGGCAACCCTCCACACCACCGTCGCCTACAATGCAAGGGAGGTCAGTAAGGTGGTGGGTGCCCCCCGCTCCCTTAATCCCATTATGTCGATGTCCTTCCACCCCCAACGAGGTTTAAAAATTATTTTTATTTGAATAAAATCTTAAATAGTTGTCGAATATTGGAAAATTAATTTAACATTTTTGAAAATAGAACATTTTTTATGAAACTTAAAAGACCTCCCAAAGCTCCTTCTTGTAAACTCTAAACCTTCTCTCAATAACTTAGCAACGTTAAAGTTTTTTATTTTATTTTTTTATTGGGATTTCCAACCTAGTATGAAAGAGACGTTGTAATGTCCTGTCTTGTCCTTTCCTTTATGTTATGTAAACATTTTGACTCGATGAAATTACATAAAAATAAAATAAATAATTATAATTATTAATTAAACCATTTTGTCTATCAAATTATATATATATATATATATATATATATATATATATATATATATATATATATATATATATATATATATATATATATATATATATATATATTGTGAATTTAAATTGGTTTTACTTCAAAATACAATTGCCAACTATCCATATTTTTCTTGAGTTCACCGTAGGCAGTCTCAATCTGCCACAAGGGAAACCATATATATTGACCGCTTATAGAGGATAAAGTCATACCAAGACAAAATTGTTGTAAGTAAACACACCTATCAACTATGGAGCTACAAAGAGAAGTGGCACTGGGATACACAAAAAAAATAAAAATAAATAAATAAAAAATAAAAATAAATAAATAAATAAATAAATAAAAATTCAAGGGTTTGATGAAGTCATTGTAGCAATATCTTTGGCATTAGAACCTGAGGGAGTTGGAGCTTTTACCTCACACTAGAGATGGCTCTCCAAGTGGGCAATCCGAGCATCTAAACTCTCCAAGCATGAATGTTGGAACTGTTGGGCACACTTGATATCATTCAGGGATAAAAAGATGTCATACTTCTCCTCTTATTTCTCCTTCAAAACTTTGCATAGGAGGGTTTTAAATTGCCAATGAAGGATAACAGAGTTAAGGTCTTCCCCTAGTGCGACTGAGGTTATGACCCTTCGGGTTACCTCCTTGAGGATGTTAGAGGTAGAGAAAACTTGGTGGTCATAAGTAGAAAGGGGCCCAAGATGATAGATTTCAGCACATAGATCACAGGGGACAACATATTGATAGATGGACGCCGCCTCCTGTGCCTATGCTTGGGTACGGGTTCTACCCTAAGGTCCATACCTGCCCCCTCCTTGGCGGCTGCACACGTATTACTGAGGCATGGAGCTCGAAAAAAGAGAACGTCGAGAGTAGAGGTCGAGGATCAAAATTTTAAAGGAAGAGAAATAAAGGCAAAGGAAATCCAACAAAATGAGTGGGTGAGAATTAACGGGAGGCTTGAATACAAAGAAAAGGCAGAGAGGTGAGAGGGCATGTAGAGGACGAAAAACAATGTAGACCTTCAAACGATATTCCGAACACCACAATTCTTAAATCTAAAATCCCACAACTACAGAACACTGACTAGAACTGAAAATAGCAAATATACAACCAAAAGAAAAGTGAGCACTACCAAGAGTCACAATGATTACCCCAAAGAGCTCAACTTGTGATGATCTAGCCTTTGAAAGGTGGTAGACGATAAATGCTGCAACAACTACTGCATGAGGAAAACCTAGCTCCAAAGGAAGCCATAACGTCTCAAGCAAAAATATGATAGCACAACCTGCGACACCCAATAAATCACCATCTTAATCTCTCTTTAATTGCTTAGTCGAGCAATAGTCATTTCCTAATCCAAATCATGGACAAAGCCAAATCACTGCAGCTCCATTGACTGGAGGAGACAAGTCCAACTCTAGAAGTATCAGAAGGAAATTCTATGAGAAAGCAAGTGAATTACCCTACAAAAGCCCCTCGTTGTCGTAAGAATCCAGAGGAAATCCCACATGTGGAAAGGGAGGGACTTAATTACACCATATAACTCGCAACAAGTCCAATCACTCTATATTCAGAGTTAAGTTTGAAATGAAAGCTTGCCATATTCATAAATTGAAGGAGGAGTATTCACATGTGCTTGCATGTAGGGGGCTGGGCATGCCACTCGTCTCTTAAATGTTCGTGAGGTGATGGGATGGTAGGCTCAACCCTCAATGTCTTATCTACCCTTGTTCACCACCTTGATTGGGGAAAATAAATAAATTAATAATATAATTATTAATAATTAATAATTAAACTGGCTTTCAAAGTTAAGTTTGAAATGAAAGCTTGCCATATCATAACTTGAAGGAGGAGTATTCACATGTGCCTGCATGTAGGGGGATGATCATGCCACCCGTATCTTAAATGTTACGTGAGGTGATGGGGTGGTAGGCTCGCCCCCCAATGTCTTATCTGCCCTTGTTCACCACCCTAATTGGGGAAAAAATTTAAATTATTAATATAATTATTAATTATTAATAATTAAACTGGCTTAGATCCATCTTAACTTCAAATCTACCAAGTGCCAAGATGGATCAAATCTCTTGGGTAATGTTTTGTTATGTTATGTAAGAATTTTGACTCGGTCAAATTACATTAAATAATACTAATAATAATTAATTATTAAAATAAAATAAAAAATAAAATTTACTATTGGCGGTTTTTGGGCTATAGGTTTTGACAACCCATGGTTTTGCTAATGATATTCATATGTAATATAGCCTATTTAAAGGCATGAAAACAAATCCACACACACAAATATATATATAGTGGATTAAATCTCCTCCTTGATTTGCATTGGGTTAAATTATTTTTTGAGTTATTAGACTCCACTGAGGGGTAATTGATGGCCTAATTTGGCCATCTTGATCAAAGATTTCACTTCATCCTTTTTACCAACTCCAATCTGTAGAAATTATATAACTGATATGTTATACATCCGAGATTCTCCCGATCACACACTATTTTAACTTCATGCACAATACATAATCTCTTCTACCATTGATCATCATATGCGGAAATAAAATCAATTGCATGCACACATTAAAACCATAAAAATTCACACACATTAACACAGTGATTTATGGGAAAGCTTAAAGCTGAAAACCCCCAACTATCTGTATAATATATGTCATAGAGATCATGTAACATTCATAATACAAAGCTAATCACAAGCTCTCAGTATCTCCAATCGCTACACACTAATCAGGTCCTGATCTAGCAAATCCATGCACCGATCCTTACTGCTGCTTTGCCTCTACTGCGCAATCCCTGCTGAATATGGGCTCTGAATGAGTTCAAATCCACCCGGCTTGCACTGCGCAATCCTCATTAGCATCTCCATCAATGTGTGGTGCAAACTCATGCACCAGTATAGTCACAACTGATAGTCACACTGCTCTTTCACCTACCTCTCCACTGGTCTCCACTGAAACTGTCCATGCACTGTAGTTAACTGATGTATTCTTCAGTTTATTAATGAGTTAATAATTATTGAATTAATTAATAATTAATTCACACCACTCTCACTAGTGTATCCATCAATTAGACTAGATACAACTAGCTCAACTGTGTCTAACTGAGTTAAACTGAACACAACTCCACCAACTACCTCAATCAACTCCACCAAACTCTGTCACATGAGTTCTAACTGAAGTCTCCATGCAATAGCTCCACTTAACCCTCAGGAATAGCATAATTCCTTCTGTCAGCTCCTGTGCCACATCTGTGCACTTAACTGAAGTGCTCCAAGAGAATAAGATAATGTTTATAGTCCAAATATTATTAAGAGCTAATAATATTAGACATATCTATTTTTAGACTGGCAATCTAAAAATAGATTCTGCCCAGTATGTCTAAAAATAGAAGTCCATCTATTTTTTCCGACTTGACCAACCATCCACAAATAGCATCCTGCAACTCATAGAACATGATCCATATGTCTAAAAATAGACATAGTCTAAAAATAAACTTTGCGCCAAAAATAGCCTGCGGGCCCACTTAGTGAAGGCGACTTCTTTCCACTAATCTCATCATCTTGTCGCAATATCAACACTCCCTCTCCTTGAATGAGATAACTCCCTTACCAAATCCACTGCTCATGGTATTCGGGTACTCTGGTGAGGATATCGGCATCTATCCTTCGTGGGAATATGAAAGTAACATGATGTTCATTGCACACAATCTATGATATGATGATACGAATGTCTAATGTATTTATATCTATCATGAAATCTTTTGGACTTACAGGAAGTTTAATACAACTGGGATTATCGCAATATATCACGATCAGATCTAAGTATGAACCGAACCGCCCGACGGGATCTTCCTCATCCAAATAGCCTCGCATGCAACCAAGCTAGCTGCCATGTACTCGGCCTCTGCTGAATTGAGTGCCACGGATCTCTGCTTCCTGCTGTACCAGGAAACTGCTGTCGACCCAATGCTGAAAACTCCTCCGGATGTGCTCTTCCATCCAGATTCAGGCTCCTGCCCAATACGCATCAGTAAACCACTAGAAGCTTCACCTCGTAGCGCCATGCCATAATCCATATCCCGGAAGTGTGCCTGGATGCCTCGGGCAGCAGCAGCAACTAGAAAGGCTTGGTAGGCTTAACCATAGCAACGAAATGCGGTTAGCGTAGCCCAGCATATGTCGGGTCGTGTATTGACCGGATACATGGGGAACCCCACCAATATAGGTAAAAAGTGGCATCCACTACATCTGTGATGTAGCATGCTCACTTCTCCAACCACTAGGAAGAGGAGTAGCAATAGGCTTGCAGCCATGCATGTTGTACTTCTCCAGCATCTCCCGGGCATACTTGCCTTGAGACACAAACAATCCATCACTGCGCTGCCAAATTTCCAATCCCAGGAAATAATGAAGGAGGCCCAAGTCCTTCATCTCAAACTCTTTTGCAAGATCAACCGTGCATGAGAGTATCAACTGTTCATCACCGGTCAACATCAAATCATCTACATAAAGTACAATGATCAGTAACTTACCCTCAATCACTATCTGGTACAGGTTGGGATCCGCCTCGCTCTTGGTAAAACCAAGTCCGGTAAAGTAACTGTCGATTCGTGTGTACCAAGCACGAGGTGCTTGTTTCAGCCCATACAACGCTCTTGTGAGCCTGCACACATGCGACTCGCTGCTGAAGATCTCGAAACCTTCGGGCTGCTCTATGTACACCTCCTCCTCAATGACTTCGTTGAGGAACGCAGTCTTCACATCCATCTGATGAATGTGCCACCTCATCTGTGCTGAGAGAGCAAGGATGCTCCGTATGGAAGAATACCTTGCGACAGGTGCAAAGGTTTCCTCATAGTCGATCCCCTCTATCTGTGAGAAGCCCTAGGCAACAAATCTTGCCTTGTACTTCTCGACGCTCCCGTCAGCAGCTTGCTTCACTTTGTAGATCCATCTCGAACCTACCACTGATTTCCCTTCCGGCCTTGGGACAATCTCCCATGCACTGTTTCTGACAATCGAATCATACTCTTCCACCATGGCATCTACCCATGCAGGGTCCTCCACAACTTCCTCGAAAGAGGATGGCTCTGTCACGATACACTTGCTCATCAGAGCCATGTATCCAGTATATCGGTCAGGTGACTGTCTCTGTCTGCGTTGTGATGTAGGTGCTCCTACAATCTTCTCTACATCCTGATTCAGTCGCTCAGCTTCTGTAGTGCGCTTTTGCCCTCTGATGGTTGGCGCTGCATGAGTGGTTTCTTCCACTCCATGAACCTCCTCTTGTGGTTGATCCACATCCAAAGACTCATCCTTAGGAACTAATAGCTCCTCATCTGCCTGCAAGTGTGGCTCTCTCTCAAGCGAACACTTCATGGCTTTCTCCTCATGAAATTTGATATCCCGTCGCACAAAAGTCTTGCGACTGTCTGGAAAATACACACGATAGTTGTGGGGTGTATCAGCGTACCCCACAAATACCCAACCTCTACGGTCGGCTCCAGCTTCTTCCTGGCATCCTTCGTCACATGAATGTAAACAGGTGAGCCAAAAATCTTCAAATGAGAAATATCAGGCCTCTTACCAGAAAACGCCTCCTCGGGTGTACTCATGCCAAGTATCCTGTGAGGACAACGGTTTCACACATAAACCGCAGTATTGCATGCCTCAGCCCACAAGTGTATGGGTAGGCCCTGATCATGCAACATCGCCCGTGCAACACCCACGATTGTTCTGTTCTTCCGCTCTGCGACCCCATTCTGCTGTGGATTATGAGGTGCTATGAGCTCTCTTCGAATTCCTTCTGCGCTGCAAAAGTCCTTGAATTCGCCAGAGATGAATTCACCACCATTGTCGCTCCTAAGAGACTTCACTTGCTTCCCCGACTCTTTCTCCACCAGTGCCTTGAACTCACAGAACTTAGAGAATGTCTCGCTCTTCTTTTGCATGAAGAAGATCCAACACTTACAAGAAAAGTCATCAACAAATATCACATAATACCTGTGCTTTGCTGTCAAAGTTGCTGAGAAAGGTCCACACACGTCTGTGTGAATTCTCTCAAGGATCGTCGTGGCGCGACTATCCTTCTCGTGAAAGGTGGCTTTCACAAATTTTCCCAAAGTACATCCCTTGCACTGATCTGACTGCGCAAGTGTACATTTGGGAAGCCCGGTAGAAATCTGCTGCAAAATTTTCAAAGTACCATGGTGAAGATGGCCCAATCTCCTGTGCCATAACTCGCCCTCATCTCGGCCCACCACTCCTTCTGCCTTGCCTGCCATTGTTGTGCAACCATCTACCTGCAACTGATAAAGGTTCTTAACTCGAACCCCTATCCTTCGGGTTTCACCAGTTGCCTTTCTGCGCAGGAAAGCCTTTCCCTCGCTAAAGACAACATCATATCCCTTGTCTTCTAACATGGCCATCGAGATCAGATTCTTCTTCAATCCTGGAACATGCATGACATCCTTCAATATGAAAGGTTTACCAGACTCCCTCTCAAGATAGTCCCGATACCGGTGCTGCCCAACATCACCACCATCATCGCCCATCTCGATGTGCACTCCAAGATCTCTTCTCGTAGATCATTGAACAATCCTTTCTCTCCGGTCACCTGGTACCAACGTCGAAACCACACTGATCCCATCACACTTGAAACCAAGCATGCGATCAGCAAAAAATCCAGCTCAAACTGCAAGGCTAAGGCCTCTCCATCTGCAGATCCAACAACCTGCTTATTTTTCTTCTTCTGTGGACAATTAGTGGCGTAATGTCCCTGTTGGTGACAGTGAAAGCACTTCACCTTGGACAAGTCCTGCTTCTTGCCTTTCACACCAGATTGAATGATTTTTCTTTCCCTTCCCTTTCCTTACTTTGGAAACCAAAGAAAAAATTTCTTCATCTTCATTCTTCAATGAAGATCCATCCTGATACTCACTTTATCTCCTCCTGCACAAGATCCAACCAAAGTCGCTCCCATCCTAGCAGTTTCTCCCGACCATTGACAGAGTCCTCATAGGAATGCCAACTCTTCGGAAGCCTAAGGAGAGCCAAGCTCACCAAGTCCTCTTCATCTACAGTAACCCCCACACTTTCCAGCTCATCCCTACACTGGACGAACTTCATGAGGTACTTGGGTATACTCTCGCCCTTCTCCATTTTTATTTTCTTGAGCTTATCCTTGAGCGCCAACTTCCTCTGGTCGCTCTTGCTTTGGAACAAGTATGTCAAAGCTTTCCACATCAAGAATGGAGAAGCTTTACCATTAAGGCTAGACACTATGTGATCCTTCACACCTTCCAACAGAATCCTTCGACATTTTTCTGTCTTCTTTTGCCATGTGTCAAGTGCGGAAACATCACTAGAAGCAGGTTTTGGAATTTCTGCATCTATGAACTCCTTCAACCCATTATCCTCCAGCACCGCCTCCTTCTTGTCCTTCCATGCAATATAATTCGATCTGCCCTCAAGGGCATACTCCAATCGCAATCCGTTGAAAGCCAAGTTATCGTATGAGTGAAGTTATTAGTTGAGTAATTCTTGATTGTTGAAAAGATATTGTTTGAGTGGAGCGCCAAAGTTTGCTTGATGTCGTGAATAGCGTTTGTAGCCTGTGTTTGCCGTGTTGGCGTTGAAGGCGTTGAAGACGTCCAACTAGAATTGTAAGCGCAGAAACCGCAATCTCTCAGTTAAGTGATTATCCTAATCCTTCCTGATACTTGCTCTTCTTACTGTCTGCACTTCTTTCTCTGTGCAATGGATTCATCTAGTTCCCGCTCTATGGGTCTCTTTGGTTCTAAACACTTTGATGAGCTTGAAAATGAAGACTCTTTACGTTCTGGTTTAGAGGGTTTATGTCATTCTGATTCCTCCTGTTTGAATTCTGCATGTCTTAATATGGAAGAATCCAATCCCCGTGTTGCCTGGCGTTTGCCAGATATCTCTCCTTCTGATGTCTATCAGCATGTTTCTCAGTTTCAATTCAAGGCTCTCCATCAGATAAAAATTAAAGAAAATTCTATTCGCACTGAATTGAATTTAAATGCCATGATGACTATTCCTTTGTTAGAGCAAAAACATATTACTACCGCTTTAAAGTCTGGTTATAAGTATGTCCATCTCGGGATGGTGAGAGTTGACCTCAATGCTCTACACAGAAAAGGTCAACCTACTTTTGTCTTTTCGGCCTTATTAGATAATCGCTAGACATCCTTTACAAAAGCCCTCATTGGTGGCATCGAGACTACTCTGTCTGATGGTCCTGTACAGTATGATGTATATCCTGATTTTTCTGTTGCTCTGGATGATCCCCATATCATGAAATGTCTTACCTTAGGTGTTCAGACCCAAGGTTATGAAGAATTCACATCCAAAGCCAAAAATTTGTCTATATACTATATTACATGTGTCCGTTTTTTCAATACAACTATTCCTGCAGTACTCCATTCTTCTGATACTTCTTCAAATACTGTAACCATGATCTAGTATGATTCATCCTGCAATCCTGTTGCACCCGTCTCTGTTTCAAAAAGGGATCTTTCTCCTCCTGATGCATGGGTCACAAATTGGAAAAAACATTCTAGAAAACCTATTGCAGTGGCTCAATCCATAATTACTGAAACAGATGATAAAGTGGTTACTCGTTTTCCTAGAATAAGTCAAGTTGAGACTAGTGGACCTTCTACTTCCACTATGATTCCAACTCTTTCTCAACCTCATACTTCATCATCATCACAGTCTGCACAGCCCATGATATTGATAGATCCAGATATTTATGCAAAGTTGAAAACTTGGTTTGCACAGCCCTCTACAAATCTTCCATTAGCTTCAGTCTGTGATCACCCACATTGTTCTAAAACACATTGTCAATTCTCCTCAGATCCTCCTCAGCCTCATGGAGAATCATCTGATCAATCTAGGAGAATAAATATGATTAACTTTGTTCTTTCTTCAGATTCTTCTGAACAAACTTACAAGCAAGTTACATTTTTTAATGTCCATGAAGATCTCCTTGTACAGTCTATATCACCTACTACATCTCGTGGTTTAGGTTTTGTTGATCCGTCGGCTATTCCTTCCTATAGACGAAATCCAATTGATAAAATCCCTAAGTCAATTGAGATTCCCTCAGATTCAGAAATTATTGCATTTCTGAAAATATTCAAAGGCATAGGCCCTTATGATCCAGAAGATCCTTGGAAAAAGAAGATGTTCAATTGGGACATCTATACTCATGAAAAGGAACACCTGTACATACAAGAAGTAAAACTTTTGGATAAGAAGGATAGAAAGGAATTTAATTGTCAGAATGATTCTGAATGGAAAGCTTGGATGCAAGCTAACAACCAATGGATATCATTCTATGAATGGTACTATCCTTCAATCAATCAAATTGAAGACTCTTTGATCAAACAGTTCTGAAATGAAGCTAAACAGAAAAGGATCAAACAGTCAGAAAAATATGTAGATTCTAGATTGGAACAACACCCTGTTGTTATTCCACCTCCATTACAGCTGCCAGTATTTTCTCCTAAAATACAGTCTATGCTATCCAAGACCAATCTGCCCAAATCCCTGATAGCAGTCAGAACAAAAGGGGAAAATTTGATTAAAGAAGTTTGCTTGCAATTTAATGTAAATATGATAAGGACATGAACGCCCAGCAAGCATAAATGGGAACTTCTTGATGGTTCAATGCTTGAAACTGATACAGAATTTCCTCCCTGGAGAAATTTTGTAATTAGACAACAAGATGGAAAGATGTACAAGCTCCTTCCATCTCATTTCGATGAATCATCATTATCAGTAAAAGAATCAATTGCAGCAACCAACTGGACAAACTTAGCAATAGCCAGTTTGGAAAAATTCTTAAGAAAAGAATTTTCATCTCTTGATGTGGCAAATTCAGAGCTAAAATTGATGATTGGTAGAGTCTTGCAAAAACAAGACTACAATACTACTTGTCTGAATGAAAATATCAAAGTACTTACGGAAAATGATCAGGCCATTGCTCAAAGCCTTGATAGACTTACTTTGAATACAGACAAAAATACCCATGAAGCCGCTGTAGCTCATGGTAAGGAATTAGTTAAGGTAAATTATAGCATTGACGTAATAAAGAAACAGGTTCTCAATGTTTCTAATGGAATTGAGTCATTAAAGAAAAGGCCTAGTACTAGCACAGAGGCATATAAATCTTCCACTTTGTTCTCAGATCCCAAGGTGTCATTGCCCTACACTATCACATCTTCTGTTGAAAGTCTCATAAAGGCACCCAACACTATCAATTTCCCTCCAGCGGATGCTACTTATAACTATTCTCCTTTTGCTAATCCCAACTTCTTTGGTAAAGCACAACGAGACATAGATACTCGTGCAGTCCGTCTTTCTGAATTCCTTCAAGGATTTGATACAGAGTCTGAGAAACCAAAAGATGAACCAGAAACAAGTTTCCATAAAATTGATGCTCCAGAACTTGAAGATCTGGAAGCATGTGTAAATAATTTCTTTGTTGAAGATAAAGCACAATTTGGTATTGAAACATCTGCAGATCTAGATCCAACTCAAGTCCATGCTACTTCCTCCAGATATAGATCAGAAACTACATGGAATCCAGCTCCAGACTGTAGAGACCTTATGAAATCTGAATATCATAAAGATTGGTCTGATAATTCTACTTACTCCTGGAACATAAACAATTGTACAGAAGCTGAAGTTATGTATGTGTTACATTCTATGTTAGTTTGTTATAGAACATATCTTGCTGATGATATTGGGCCAATTAATGCAACTAGAAGAATAATTGGTGGGTTTGAAGGTACTCTAGACTCCTGGTTGAAAGCAGAAACCCTAAAAGATCCAACTCTTCTCACAAGTTGGAAACAGTCAGTTGTCTTAAATGCAGATGGTGCTACTTATATGGATCCAGTAACTCATCTTCCTGTAAATAATATGATTGGTTGTCTTCTTTATGGTATTACAGTGAATTTCATTGGTTTTCCTCAAATCACTAATGAAATCACTACAATCACACTATTAGCCATGAAGTTGCATAACATGCAACATTTTGATGAGTACTTTAATGAGTTTTTACATCGGCTCCATACCCTGTCTCCAGATTTACTTCTTGAGCCTAAATGGAAAGAAATTTTTGTGTCTTCTCTGCCACATTGGGTTTCTTCGGCTATCGTAAATAAACTCCCTGGCAAGATGGGAGATTATAAATTTGGTGTTATTCGACAAGCTGTCAAAGCTGTCATTGTGGAGCTTTGCTCCCAGATGAAAATTGCCCGTGCTGCTACCAATCCTAAAAAACCTCATGGTTATCAACAACTCTACAAGCAGTGGCATCTTGGCAAAGCTGGCAATTCAGAGGGGCGTAGGTTGCATCGCAAGCACAAGCATAAGCATGCTAAAAGGAATTCCCAGCATTCCCAGAGAAAACATTTCAAAAGAAAGCCCTATAAACATACTGAAGTATTTTCAAAAGACAAAGAAATTATCTGTTACAACTGCAATGAAAAAGGACATACTTCAAATAATTGTCCTAAAAAGAAGAAGGATAAAGGAAAAAAGAAAGTTTCATACAGAAATAAAAAGGGCAAAGTAAATTTCTTTGATCTTCCCAGCAGTTGTGATGAACTTCTGACATCTGAATCTGATTCAGATAATGAATTGAATATTGTACATTCTGATGATTCTTCATCTGATGAAGATTTTTGCAGAGATCCTCACTGTACTGAATGCAGAGAATGTGATTGCAGTGATCCTGATATTTGTAGTTGCAATACTATAAATATGATGAAGACAGATGAAAATGAAACAAGTAGGAACTACTTTACTCAGATGATAGCTGCTACTGATCCCCAAAATAAGGAGATGTACAAGACACTCTTGATGAATCATTTGAAGCAGTCTCCTTCAAAACCAAAGGATCAGCCAAATAAAGGGTATGTTCCTCTAGCATCTTTATTTTCAGTTGAAGCTCTAACTAGGCAGTTTAGAAATGAAGATTTTGGTGAAGATTTGCCACAAACATTGCCTAGCATTCATCAAGCAATCAAAGAGCTTAGAAAACTGTTAAAAAAAATAAAAGATTATGCCTAGAAAATCATAGAGATTTGAATGTCAAATTCATGGGCATAAATCAAGCTTCCTCATCTCAGAATCCTATCATGTCTGGTAAAGTTGAGAATTGGACTCTTCATGGTAACCCAATATTAGAACAGATTAACAAACCAGATAAAAACATTGAGAAAGAAGATTTTGATGATGAAACAGAAAGGACTGGTTTAGGATGCAATATATTTAACAGAGATGTTATGTATTGCGTCAAGATGAAAGTAAGAATCGGGTCACAGTATGAATATTGGAAAGTCTTGATGGACACTGGTTCCCGGTTAAATATTGTCAACAATACTGTTGTAAGTACTCACCTGAGAAGACCAACTACATGTCCTAGAGTTACTACTGCAAGTGGTGACATTACAACAGTATCTGAAGCAGAAGTAGATGTATTTCTAACAGATGATGTTGGAGTACATCTTGTTTGTCCTATTGTTCCAGGTATGGACTGTGCTATGTACCTTGGAACTCCATTCTTTCAAAACTTTGAGAAGCATGGAGCAAAGTTAGACCAGACTAGTCAAAGGTATGGATACTTTGTTAGTCTACATGATAAAGAAATATTCTTTCCTTTTATAAATTCCAACTCTCCAAATAGATTGAAGAGAATAGAAAGAATGGAGAATCTCTTAGCAAAAATGGAGATAAAGAAAGAGATTCTAAAAACAGAAGAACATTTAGACAATGGGAAATATGCCAGAGAAATAACAGATATTACTGCTAAATTCAAAGAATGTTGTTATGATGATCCTAATGCATTCTGGCATATTCATAAACATGAAGTTGAGCTCCCACTCAAAAAAGATTTTAGTCGTAAGCTAAGAAGATCTGCAGCAATTCCCATGAATGCAGAACAATTAAAGATGTGCAAAGAAGAAATTCAGGAATTGTTGAAGAAAGGATTAATAAGAAAAAGCAAAAGTCCTATAGCATGTTTTGCTTTTTATGTGAATAAACATTCAGAAATTGCTAGAGGAAAGCCGAGGCTTGTTGTAAATTATAAGCCCTTAAATTCTATTCTTGATTATGATGCTTATCCTCTGCCCAAGCCTTCCATGATTCTAGCACAGATTTCTAAGTCCAAGATATTTTCTAAGTTTGATTTGAAATCTGGATTCTGGAAAGTTGGCATTAAAGAAGCAGATAAATGGAAGACAACATTTTCAGTTCCTCAAGGACATTATGAATGGAACATCATGCCATTCGGACTGATCAATGCGCCATCTGCTTTCCAAAGTATCATGGATGAAACGTTTGAAGGTATGGATGATTTCCTAAAGAAATATATTGATGATATTCTCATCCATTCTGATAATATCCCATAACATATTAAACATCTGAAAATCTTCTTGAAAAGAGTCAAAGATATGGGAATAGTTCTGTCTGCCTCCAAGATGAAGCTCTTCAAGCCTATGATAGATTTTCTGGGATATAACATACAATATGGATCTTATAATGTGATCCAGAGAAGTCTTAACTTTGTCGATCAATTTCCAGATGAAATTCATGACAAAGTTCAGTTTCAAAGATTTCTTGGGAGTCTTAATTATATTTCAAAGTTTTTGAAACATTGTGCTCAAGACAGAAAATTCCTAAATTAGAGACTTCAGAAGACTCCTATCCCTTGGAATAAAGACTGTACTGATGCAGTCCGCAGAATAAAGGATAGAGTCAGAAACATTCAACCTCTATCTCCAATACATGAAACTTGGGAAAAGGTAATTATGACAGATGCAAGTTACATAGGATGGGGAGCAGTTCTATGCCAAGTTAATCCTGCAAATAAAAGAGATGTTGAGATTTGCCAATATGCCTCTGGTCTCTGGGCAAAGAACCAGTTAAATTGGGAAAGTCGGAAAAAGGAACTTAGAGCAGTATGCTTAGGCATTGCTAAGTTCAAAGATTTTGTGATCTACACCAAATTTACGGTCAAAACAGACTGTAAAGCACTGCAGTACGCCATCCAGAAATGTGAATTTGAAGATGCAACAATGGTAAGATGGGTAATGCAGTTGAGTCAGTACAACTTTGAAGTTGAGTTTGTTCCTGGAGAAAAGAATAGTTTTGCTGATATGCTAAGCAAAGAATTTCTATCAAACAATTCTATTCTTGCCTTAAATTGCAATTTCATTAGGAAAAGTGATCAAGATGTTTAGATTGAAACTCCAAGTGGATGGATCACTTATGATTATGAAACTCCATTAATGGAGCATGATGAAGTTTGGTTTCCCATCAAGGAAATTAGACACAGAGATGGAATTCCATTCCTATGGAATGAAAGACTACAATCTGAAATGAACGAAGAAGCCATAGAAGCATTGGACTACCTAGTTCATATTGGAAGTATTTCTTATGGTTTGGAGAATCTTGAAGATGATGATGAGGAGATACAAAGTTTTCATATCACTCTCAGAAGATTTGACAATTGCAATCATAGAAATAACTATGATCCAGACCGTCAGAGAGAATCCTTCTTCACAGGTATGAATTTACATAACTATGCTTCTAATCTTTTTTACTCTGTGCAGTTTTCTTCCATTTTCGAAGGATGGACAGTCAAGAAAATGGAACGGGAGGACCCTACCCCTGAATGGTTCATGGACTGGTGGCGAATCTATGGCCTATCTGCTTTAATCACAAAACCATATTCATTGCATTTGCTAAAAATCTATGGTTTTAGTGAACCTCGAGCCCACCAGTCAGGGATCTTCTACAAATCAGTACAAGACATTGCCGACATTGAAGACCTACACTTTTATCATGGTGCCAAAAGATGCGGTCATGTACGCTGGTTTATTACAAATCACTATAAAATAAGGCTAATCAGTACCAGCTATGATGACAGCCAAATCGAATATGATGATTTTCATGAACGGATAGATCCAAATCAAAATCCTTTTGAAAATCTAAATTTCCTGACACCTCCAGACAACAATCCATTTCATCGATGGGAATCTGAAAAAGAAGTACGTGTACAATACTTCTCAAATCACTTGATTGAGAGGTTTCTTCATCAACATTATTCTCATCCACAAGTTGAGCATTATGTTTTGTAGTCTTTCCAGACGACGTTGGATCTGGACAAGTTTCCATGGGATTCCCTGACTCAAATATCTCCACTGTGTAAGATAGATTGTACAAATTAATTTTGGCTTTCGTGGATTCACCTTTGAATCTCCACTGTGTATAAACTTTAGTCATTTCATGTCTGTCCTGGATTCGGTCCCCATATGCCAGATGGCTTTTCGAAAGGATAAGGGACGAGATAATATGAGTAGTCCAACTCATACCCGAATCCAGATCTGCTTTAAGTAGATTTAGTTCTGTAGCCAAGTCATATCTATTAGATGTACAAGGATTCCCCATGAATGTTTGTCCCCCTTCATTATGTTATATAAGGAGGTAAGGTTCATTCGAAAGAGGGAGAGTTTTTTGAGGGTTTTTAGTTTTTGGTTTATGAATCAAAAGTCCCTTGCTCTGCATCTGCGCGAGTTCTTCGTGATCTGCTTGCACCACGGGAGTAGTGATTCAAGTCTGTAAATGTTTGTTATATCCCGATCTATAGACTGAGTCTGTTTTGTGTGCCAGGTAGCCTACTAGTTATTCTTGCTATGCAAGTATAGATTGGTTAAATGCCACAACAGTGAATCTCAGTAAGATAGTTACGTAAATGTTTGTTGTATACGATCTATAGGCGAAGACCTGTTTTGTGTGCAGAGGTAGCCTGTGGTCTATTTTATACAGTGATTAGTTAACCAGAAAATGCCACAACGATCAGATTAGATCTCGATGAGATCTATGTTGTAATTCCGTTGCTGAAAAAGTTGAATAAAATTGCATCTCAACTTATTTTAAAGCACTACGCAAATTCGAATTCCTGACTTTTAAAACTCAACCTCTTCAATGCTTTGCAATTACTCCAATGATCAATATTGCTCTGATGCCATGTAGAAATTATATAACTGATATGTTATATTTCCAAGATTCTCCTAATCACACACTATTTGAATTCATGCACAATACAGAATCTATTCCACCATTGATCATCATATGCGGAAATTAAATCAATTGCATGCACACATTAAAACCATAAAAATTCACACACATTAACACAGTGATTTAATGGGAAAGCTTAAAGCTGAAAACCCCCAAATATCTGTATAATATATGTCATAGAGATCATGTAACAATCATAATACAAAGCTAATCACAAGCTCTCATTATCTCTAATCGCTACACACTAATAAGGTCCTGATCTAGAAAATCCATGCACCGATCGACTGCCACCTGCTAGCATGCCTCTACTCCACAATCCTTGCTGAATATGGGCTCTGAATGAGTTCAAATCCACCTGGCTTGCACTGCGCAATCCTCATTGGCATCTCCATCAATGTGTGGTGCAAACTCATGCCGATGTAGTCTGGCTTGATAGTCACCATTTGTCTTTCACCTACCTCTCCACTGGTCTCCACTGAAACTGTCCATGCACTGTAGTTAACTGATGTATTCTTTAGTTGATTAATGAGTTAATAATTAGTGAATTAATTAATAATTAATTGACACCACTCTCACTAGTGTATCAATCAGTTAGACTAGATACAACTAGCTCAACTATGTTTAACTCAGTTAAACTGAACACAACTCCACCAACTACCTCAATAACTCCACCAAACTCTATCACATGAGTTCTAACTGAAGTATCCATGCAATAGCTCCACTTAACCCTCGAGAATAGCGTAATTCCTTCTGTCAGCTCCTGTGCCACATCTGTGCACTTAACTGAAGTGCTCCAAGAGAATAAGATAATGTTTATAGTCCAAATATTATTAAGAGCTAATAATATTCGACATATCTATTTTTAGACTGGCAATCTAAAAACAGATTCCGCCCAATATGTCTAAAAATAGAAGTGCATCTATTTTTCCAACTTGACCAACCATCCACAAATAGCATCCTGCAACTCATAGAATATGATCGACATGTCTAAAAATAGACTTTGCGCCAAAAATAGCCTGCGGGCCCACTTAGTGAAGGCGACTTCTTTCCACTAAGCTCGTCATCTTGTTGTAATCTCAACACAATCCCCTGCAATTCCAGGAGAGGACCCTCATTACTTACTTGTTGTATGACTAACCCCTTGCTGAGTAATCCCTTTAGTTTTGGATCTAATATTGTCTCTGTTCCCATTTTCTTATCCTTCTCTATTTTTTCATGCCTTACCTCTCTCTATTGGTCTGCTTATCAACCTTTTGTTGGAGCCTTTCTAATTCTTTTCCTCCTTTTCCTTTGAATTCTCATCAATTTAGCTTGGAAAGGAAGGCACCAATTTGGAACTTTTAGGGGAGAGGGATTGTTCCTATATAGAAGAAGATTCCCCTATTTTTTTCTCTGGTACTAGATCATTTTCTAATGCGGCATGGATTCATCATTTTTCTCTGGTTTAGACCCTGGTCTCGAATTTTGTACTCATACTTGTACATTGGTTTTGACAATCCCCCCTTCTTCAGTCACTGAATTGAGAGTGTTGAAGCTGATATTTTTCTCATTTTGGCCTTTACTAGATCCCCCCACCCCTCGGAGTGGATTGCTTAGGGGAAGTTGGTCCTTTCCCTTTGTTCCCATTTTGATATCGTTGGTTTGGCAGATTTTTTTGTTATTTAGCTGAGCCTCTTTTCCTTTTTTGTTGTTGTCATTATTCTCCTTCATTCCCTTGTTTTTGTTGCTATTCCTACATCATTTTGCAACTACATGCAAACTTTGCATTTAAAAGGAAATTGATCATAGTCAACCTCTTGAATATGGGTCCAACTATTTATATTTAAGGTTATTGCTGCTAGGATCCCCTTATCCAGATCTACCTCCATGCATATCCTTGCACATGAGAACAACCCCTCTAGTGGCTCGACTCGATCAATGTATTTCCCAAGTGCATTGCCGATATTTTTGAAGATAACGTCATTCTAATATTGTAGGGCCAAAAAAGGGAGCTTTACCCAAATAGGGACGACAAATGGGACATCACTATTAGGGTTAAAATATGGGCTCCATCTATCCAGATATAGCGCTTGCTCCCCCATGAAGTAAGTATTGCTTCGAAAGATAAGCTCATGATCATCCTTGTTCTAAGAAAAAAGGTAAAAAACCTTTTCCACATAAATCCAAAGTGACATAATCCTTGATCACGGGCTTCCAAATTTTTTTCAACCCATAACCTCACAGAACGCAGGGAAGGCTAGATCCCTATGAATTTTCTACCAAGACATGTTCATCTAGTAGCAAGGCTCGTGCTTTTGACCGTGGTGTAAAAACCTTGAGCTTTAAAATTTCTTCAAGATTCTTCACAAAACAATAAGTCTCTGCCTTCTAGTATCGTGACACATTTGTGACCAATGAGTTAAAAGCAATGATATTCGGAGCATGGGGTGGGAGCAGAGGTGGAGACCCACTCAATTTGGCCATCCAACCATAGAAAAAAAGTATTATATCCACTGAAACTTTTAGAGAAGCATATCTCCCAACAAAATCCTAAAGGATTATCATCAACTAGTATTTCCCTATATCAATAACAACATAGATAACTAGTTCTTCCAACATGTCACCAATTGTTGTATACCATGCAATAACATCACAAATTTTGTTTAAGTAAACATGATTAAACAAAATATGATAGAAAGTAAATTGTAATATTCAATGTTGTACTGTTAAAGGATCTTAACTTGAGCGGTTTCGTGAACAAGTCTTCAGAGGCATGTTATAACTGTTCTGTTAATGACATTTATAAAATAATTGTATTTGATAATAGTGGCAACAAATCTTTTGAACTCACTAATTTTCCATAAAATATTTCGAATTCATCGATTATCCAAAAATTCTCAATCCTATTTAAAAACAAATAAAGTCCCATTACTTTAATATATATAGGATTTGTCTAAGGAGGCAGAGGAATTGCCCGAAAGGCCAAAAGTGGCCGGAATCCAGGCAATTTTTTTTTTAAGAAATCAGTGTTTGAATCATGTTTTTGATGGTGGAAATGGATTCAACACCATCAAAAATCTCCAGGGAACCCAAAATATTGAAGTTTGATAGCTATAACCTAGATTTACAAAAATCACTACCGGATTTTCTTAAAATCTTATCGCAATTTCCATGATTTTCAGGGCAAAAAGAAGTCTAGTTAGACTACGACTATATATATATTAAACATATATATTTTATATTATAATAAACTGGATTTCATGGCCAGAACCATTTACAAGCTTTTGTGACTTTAGTCGCTTCAACATTCTAGTACAATCAAAACAAAATTTTCTTGCCTCTTTGAGCTTCTTATACTACTATTTTGCATTGAAACCTCCCATATATTTTACAAAATTTCCCCAAAAGCAATTAAAACTTGCAATACATACAAACACATTATTTAGGATGCCCTAGAGGGGCCAACTTCATATTCAATTTCCATTGCTACCTCTTTGCCTCGTGGCTGTCCATCCTTAGATGCTGAATCAACCACAACAACTTCATGAGAGTTAGGTCCTAAATTCTTTAATTTCCTTGTACCTTCGTTTTTGTGCACCTTCAACAAAATAAGTTCTGTCTTCAGGCCAACGAGCTTCCTTTCCATACAAATCTGCAACCAATCAAACTTTTTCTCCATGAGATAAACCTTTCTTCCTTCTCTCGTTCTATGACTTCCAACCTTCTGATTGTAATTTCAGACATTCCCATTAACACCTTGAACAACCTCTCCACTGATTGCTTCCATCGATTTGAGTCGCCTTCAGGAGCCTAGCTCTCCATGGCAGCCATGAGAACAAGATTTAAGCTTGAGCTACGAAGCCACTAGATTGGACGCGAAGGATAATAAGGAGATAAACCAATTTCCCAGGTAACCTGCCTATTTAACATTTTTTCCACGCTCCATCCTTGATGAGCCTCGAGGAAAAACCATTAATTTTAACATTGCATGAGTTCTCAAATTATGTGCCTCTATCATTTTGAATGACTTCGAGTTGAGGGAATATTTCAAAGCATTTATAACTGAGACTTTGGAGGATTTCTACCAGATCCCTGACCTCAGGCGATATTTTTCTCCCCAATTATAACAAATCCTTGCTCCTATCCATCTGTACAAATTGCATTTACAACTAGACAAGGGATGATATGTGGTGAGCTCACTACATCCATGCAGAGGCATACAAAGTGGCAGTACCCGAGGAGCAGAGCACTAAATGGGCGTCGATATTTAATTCCTTTATTTCAACTACCCAGTACTTCCTTTGAGGCATCAAATGACCCATTAATACTATACCCACTTACTATTTCACGGGATTGGGTCAAAGTTCCTTGCTCCATCTTTTGATTCTATTGTCCTTTCCTCAAGCTCAAATCCATGCTTAGCAAGCTTATTTGCCTCGTCATTTAGGGATCTAAGAATATGATGGAGGGAGATCTCATCAATTTTTTTGTATTGCATTGTTATCTCATGGACAATTGCAGAGGAGCAAGAGTTTCTTCCTGAAGCCGCTTTGGAAATTTTCCTAATGACAATCATAGATCCCCTAAAACCCTTATTTTCTTTAACTCTTTGTTGATGGCGATCTCGAAACCCTTCTACAAAGCCCAAAATTCAACTTGATTGTTTGTTGCTATCCTAAGGCCCCATACAAAGCTATACACCATTTGTTTTTCGGGGTAATAGATGACCCCTCCCGCTACAACGACCCCTTATAAATATATATTTTCAAATTATCAATTTTAAAAATAATTTATAGTTTCAAAATTTAATTTAATACCCACTTACAAATAATTTTAAAAGTATAATAAGTTATTTATTATTATTATTATTGAAGGTCACGACCAAGCGAGACACCAAATTGATGTATGATGAAGGTCATGACGCTAGACGCCAAATTGATGTATGAAACTCGTTTATAAAACAAAAAACACTCCTCCGATTTGACTATTAAATCTATTAAAGCGTTTTATTAAAAATTTCAACACAAACATCATATATTTTTTTGGATGTGGTAATGGCAAGCTTTCTTACCAAATAATTAGAAGCAACAAAGAAAGCCTTATATTTTACATCATATTTTTTTTTTGGATGTGGTAATGGCCAGCTTTCTTACCAAATAATTAGAAGCAACCAAAAAAAGCCTCAAGTCCCACGTTGAAATAATTGGAATGCGTGTCAATTGACACCTCTCGACAACGCCCCCAACGTTTTAAATAAAAGGGTACAGACTTTTCCAGCACTTTATCACACGATGAAAGGGGCAAGTTCGCATCTCCAGACTCTCATATTCGAATTCCAATACGATCCAATATTTTGGCATAGCTGCTTCATGATTTCCCGGCGAAGCCCCCCGCTTAGTTGTATGGCGGCACTACCTACGAGCCCTTTCCCTATTTGCTTGCAGGTCCAGCACACGTGATTGTAAACAGTCGACTAGTCCATAGGGTAAATATGTAATATTCCTACCGATGAATGAAATGAAATGAGTAAATATGGAATATTCCTACCGCTGGATGAAATGAAATGAGTTACTGCGTTTAATTATTTTTAAATTATGACATATCTCAAATGCGGCATTGCATATCCACTCGTCATTTTCCCCAGCCTATTTCTGGCGATCTGTTAGCACATGGTTGCAGTGTTTTGCCCACTTGTGTACCCATATCGGTGAACCCTACCGACTAATGCTGTGAAATGATGGCGAATTATTCAGCCAGGATATGTCCGCTGAACACAAATTTATTCGGAAATGGCGCGTTTCCGGCTGCAACCAAATTCCACGCTTCCTTGGCCACGTTTCATGAGGTTTTTTCGCTTTAACCTTCGTATCCTGTTTCTGTGTTATTCGACGGAGTTACGATGCCCTTAGTCTTTTGGACTTTTGAGCTTTAATTCTAGAGGGAATTTTAGCGTGTATGCATGTTCTCTTCTGCTCTCGTTCCGGATTTCTGTTCTTCTGTCCGACTTTAAAGATTAAAGCTCCAAGCGAGCAAGACAAATTCATTTGTACTGGAAAATCTTAATGAACGAGCTTGCATATTTTTCCGGTGTCTCTCTCTTCATATTTACCAGATTTCAATGTTAAGTGCTGATTTTCCTGAATCCTCTGGCTAATTACTAAGTGCTTCTGGAACGGGAAAAATGAAATCACTTACTCTATAAATATGCAAATATAAGACTATACTGATTTGCAAGAATCACGAAATATGCTTGTTTTCCATGTTTCGTAGGAAACTAGACTAGACTGTTAGCAATTTTCCAACCAAACTATTTTCTATATGATTTGAAAACTTAGTTGCAGATAATAAATTATAATAAGTATTCTACTGACATTTTAAACAAGCTCCACGAATTGGAGAAACCTAGAGCCATCTCGGACCTGCCATTAGAGGTTAGTGTAGAATATATATATATATATATATATATATATATATATATTTTTTTTTTTTTTTTTCCCTTCCCACAGTACTGGGTAGGGGTTTTTATTAGTTATAAAAGGTTGTGGCTGAACTGTACAGCTGGAAATTTACAAAAGGTGGGCAGACTTAAGTGCCATATCCTCAAATCTTCCAGTTTCAAAATTCCATATAAAATGTTAATAGAATATTTAGTTAAAAAACACCGTAGTATGGAACCACAGGTATACTTCCGTATAAACTGGTCTAATACAAATACAAAATAACAAAGAATCTAAAAAGCAATTAAATAAAATTTAACTAAACTTAGAAGCGGTTTCCACCTCCAAGTCCACAAGTGTGAAACCTCCAAGTCCACAAGTACAGTTGTGTCTTCTAAGGCCATAGCCACATTAGCAAATGTGACTGAATGTGTAGGTGGGGTTCCACCAACTTGTACTAGGTGAGTAGAATCATGATCTATGTAAGTTCCAAGGAGGCTAGAGGACGTGGGATCCATAGAAGCATCAATTCAATTCGGGTGAGGACAAGCCATGAATATAGGGAGGGGATTTAGGTGTTCCATTATGCACTCCACTTAAGATTGGATAGACACAATTGTGGAAGCCATCTCCACCTGTTTCCCTTGTTGAACTATCAATACGGCTTGGGACTCCTCTGCTCACTCTTGTAGATTGAGAATATTTTTGCTTGTCTGTGGTGCACTAGTCTCAAATTATGTCGCGCTCCTTCATTTTCCTTTCAAAACCCTCTTCCCATCTAGTCCATTGCCAAGTGGAGTATGTCATGTCACCATTGGTTTTAGATGCATCCTTCTCACGTTGTTTTAAACCAGTGTTTTAAAAATCAGACTCGGGTTCCGATTCGGCCGAGGGTTGGCTCGGACTCGGACTCGGCCGGTTCAGTTTCAGTGACTCGTTTTTGTAAAAAATACATTAAATATTTTTTTTGTTTGTAAAAAAACATAATTTTAAAGGTTTTCATTCATGTTTCCAAACACAAAGCATTACAATATAGACAAAAGAGAACATATGATCAAAATAGGCTCATGAATATATCCATTATATCAAAATTGCACCTAGTGCACTGTCCAATACATGATGATGATATAGAGATCAAAACAAAAAACATAAACAAGGAGGTACTAAATGGCCTCCACAACAAAACATGAATAATCACTACTGCAGCAGCTAGACATCTGACAAGCCAATGTCCTCTTCCTCAAACTCTGAACCAGAGGGGGAAACCGCTCGCTCCTCCTTTGATTCAACATCCTCAACTGGAACTATAGCCCTACCACCCTGAGATAGACGAGTTATGCGCCTCCATCGTGGCTGACTAGAGGAAGTGCCTACGTCTGCAACTGGAGGGCTTGGGACTGGGACTGCTACTAGTGGATCTGCATTGAGCATAGCCTCTACTTGTGTATCGAAGTCCATCCCCACACCAATATCCTCATCAGAGTCAAACTTTGGTGGACAAGTCTCCACTACCCAATCTGATGTTGGATCAATATCCTCCAACACAATGGGATTTGAATAAGTTTTGTTCAGCAATTGGTTACGTCTTAGTCGGAGGTTGTACTGGACATATACTAGATCATTTAACCGTTTTTGCTCCAAATGGTTTCTCTTCTTTGTGTGAATTCTCTCAAAGACAGACCAATTGCGCTCACACCTAGAAGCACTGCAAGTTTGACTCAAAATGCGGACTGCAAACCTCTGCAATTTAGGACAATGGCTACCAAATGCCTCCCACCATTGTGCTGCAAAAAATGAGTTTCAATTAGCTCAACAATTTATATCCAACTTTGAAATTGAAATTATAAACAATTATACAAAATAATAAAATATGAATTTGAAAATTGAAATTCTTTGTTTACCTGGCTCATTTGATTCCCTTGCAATCCTTTCTAGGTTCTTGCTAAAGGTACCTGTGGCTTGGCTGAACACAGTGATCTGATTGTGTATCTTCAACTGGCCACTCTCTGTGGGGATCATGCGATCAATGCAGTGAATCAATCCATCTCTAACCTCCCCAGTCAAAGCTCTTGCTTCCTGAGCTTTATAATGATACCTTGTGTTCAGAAAATACCTAGTTGCATGTATAGGGTAATGGAGTTGATTGTTCCATCTCTGATCAATGATTGCCCAAATGGGACCATACTTACTCGCTCTGTCCTTGTATGCTACCCTTATTTGCTCCTTTGCTTGATCCATAGCCTCATAAATGAAGCCCATAGCCAATCTTTTCCCATCCACCAAGCGCAACACCTTAACCAGTGGCTCAGCGAGTTTCACAATCTCTACTGCCTTTTTCCAAAATATTTCTTCATTGACTTTCCTTTTCACATCTTTGCCATCCTGTTTGCGAGTCCACTGATATTCATTCCATTCATCACTAGAAAACAACTTTTTCAAGTTTATGTGTTGGGCAAGCATAGATTGCAATGTCAAAAAATGTGTTGCAAATCTAGTGATGGCGGGCCTTATAATTTCCTTGCCCCCTGTGTGTTTCCTCATCAGATTCAGAATCCATGAGTGATTGTAAATATATTTTGTGATGCTTCTTGCATGCTCTATAATGTTCTTGATCCAGTCTATTTTGCATATGTCCTCAAGTATGAGGTCTATGCAATGTGCAGCACATGGGATCCAAAAGATAGTTGGGTGTTTTTCCTCTAACAATTTACCAGCAAGAACATAGTTAGAGACATTATCTGTGATGATTTGAACAACATTTGCCACCCCCACCTCTTCAACAACCTCATCCAAAAGATGAAACAACAAATGTGCATCTTTCACCCTATCAGATGCATCAACTGATCTTAGAAACATGGTTCCCCGTGGGCAAAAGACAAGAAAGTTTATGATGGTACGGTTCATTTGATCAGTCCATCCATCTTACATGATGGTACATCCTGTATGTGCCCATGAGTTTTTGAACTCTTTCAAATAATCATCAATGGACATAATCTCTTTTTGCAAAAGAGATCCTCTTAACTCATGCATACTAGGGCCTTTGAAGCCCTTTCCAGCAGCATATATGGCATCAAAAATAGGTTCATAATATGGTGAACGAGTAGCATTGACGGGAATATTAACATCATACCACCATCTAGCAATGTAATCACAAGCAACATCTCTCAATTCTTTTTTCCAATGAGCATCTAAAGTGGGTTGCACTTGACCTCTACTAGGAGGACTAGGACCATGTGCACTATCAGAGGGAGAAGAGGGCATGAAAAAACTTTTGATAGTACCCTTATTTCTCATTGCATCCTTACCCTTTTCAGAAATAGACTCCATAGAGGGAGGAACATAGCGAAAGGGGTTTGATGCATTAGTGCAAGGGATAGATGAACAACCCTCATAATCAAAACTTGGGTTGGCAGTCATCATGTATTGTATATTTCTCTTCCTCCCAATTTCAACCTCTTATTTCTTTTTGCCTAATTTTGTCTTCCTCAAACTCCTGAAATTTTTCTTTCAACTCCTTCCTAATTTCCCCAATGTTTTTTGCTTCACATGGAGTAATTTGGCCTCTAAAACCAGCGAAATGTAGTTTCAGTCTATGAATGCCCCCTCCACCCCCCTTAATTTTTCTCTTACAAAATTTGCAATGCATTTGATCATCAACCATTTCAGCATATGCCCAAGCAGCATCTTTCATTCCAGGCGAATTTTGGACTGAGTTTTTGACTTGGAAAGAAAAGGTTTAAATCTGAAAATGAAAACAAAAAAAGACTATTCATTCTATGTTCATTTCTTTCACCAAAAACTATGTTTACCATTTTCAGATTTGCAAAAAAAATAAAACAAGCAAAGGTGGATTTTAGAAGAGAGAAAAAAATACCTCTAGCCTCTAGCCTCCTCAATGCAGCTCCAACAAACCAACTTCTCAATGCTGCTCCAAAGCTTGCCCAATAAGCTCCTCACTGCTGCTCCAAAGCTTGCCCAAAAGACTCCTCAAAGCTGCTCCAAAACCAACTCCACAACTATTCATAAATTCCTCACAAATGCTCACTAAAATTCAATGAGATAGATGTGAGGTATTGAGAGGGGTTGGGTAGGTTAAATAGGATGGGGAGGGGATAGAGACACTAACAAAAACCTAACAGAAAAATAAAACCCGATTTCAAGTCCGATTTTTTGAGTTTTGGGGGCTCGCGACCGGCTTGGAGCTGTCTGGCCGGTTTAGCTCGGGCTCGGCCAAGCCGGCCGGTTTGTGACCGACCCAGCTGAGTTGGGGTACGGTTCGACCGACTCGGTCACAAACCGGCCGCCGGACCGGCCGAGGGTATGGCTCAGTCAACTTGGCCTATTCCGAGCTGGTCCGACCGTTTTTTAAAACTATGTTTTAAACCATTTTGTAGGCCTTTCAAATCACAAAGGACACTGTTTCCTACAATGGTAGTCTGCCATTGTTTTAAACCACTGGCATTTTATAGGTCCTTCAAATCACAGATGCGACAACACCATTTCCTATAGTGGTAGTACACCATGGGAGCATGGAAATGATGGCAAGGAATATCTAGGAAGGCTACACACTCAACAACAGATTTGTGGGGCTAGACTCTTCCCTTTCAAATGTGTAATTCCCTTTGAATGCTTCATTGCTGGTATTAAACCCACAAATAGTTAGTTCATACCACATGTAGGATCCCTCTCTAACATCGTACCCTTCATTATGCCACTTGTGCAAAGGAATGGAGTAGTGAATGTAGGAGGGGGGCATGTGGTGGAAGAAATAATGCCCTCTCCTTTTTATGTATTTTACTTCTATAAGGTACGACCCTTTATTGGTTTGGGAATTTGTCCCCTTGTTGAGATTTTGATAGACATGAAAGCATGCTATGGAATTGAACTCTTCACTAATCTCAAGCACTCATTGGTAAAATTTGGAGATTAGAGGATTAGAAGGAAGTTTACAAGAGGTAAGTGCCCTTATAATGATCATGGAGTAACAACCACTATGGTGTTCTAAAGTCCTTTGTTTGCTAGGATAGATAGGCCATTGTAAACCTCTAGGGCCTTTGCCTCATTGTTTGTGTTATACAGGCAATCCCTTTTTCGGAAAGAAGTGATCCCTCTAGCCCAATGAATGGGTCTAGAAACAACCGTGACAAAGAATGCAAGCTTTCCTAGTTTAACGTCGAAATAACATGAGAAAGGGAGATGGCCTACCTCACTCCTATGCAATCTTTTTCTCGATGTTGATGCTGATCTTTGCACTTCCAGGCTCGCTCCTCGCTATACCTTCTGCGTTCGAATACCTGTAAAAAAGATCATGCGACGACAAACAAAAGAGACATAGCATATGTATATTTCAAAGTAAACCATATGACAAATCAAGGAGCATCATACTAAACAAGTTAATATTAACAAGTTCATGGAAAGAAAAACACATTTTGTATTATTGAATAAACAAAGGGAAGCTTACAACCAATGCCTTGATGTTGGAGGCTTTCTTCGGAATGGAAATCCAAGTCCAAGCCAAGCTCTTCAATCTCTTCTCCTTTCTCCACAAATTGACAATATATAGGCACAATCAGGCAGAATAATGGCAACCAACAATGACCAACCAAGACTAACCCTTTGGGGAAGGCATGGCACTCTTATATAGCAGAGTTGGAGAGGTTATGGATCCACAGATGAGGGGGAAAGTCCTTATCTCAAAGAGTAAAATCCTTAGAGATAAGATCAAAGGTTCAAAATGGGAGAATTCAACCATATCCTCAACCAACTAGTTCCAGACTTCTGTTCTCGAGAGTAGTAGAGGACGAAGTTTCTGCTCCATTTTTGGAGAACTTGCCTAAAGAGGACAAAGGTGACTTTACTCTTGAATTCCTGTGCTGCCAGAGCTTTTCACAGGTTAGAGACAGGGTTACAAGCGCACGACTGTTTAGGGGAGATTCGCGTTGGGCTTGCTTAGGGTTTTTTACAAACTTTTGCAGAAAGGCTTAAGGCATTTCTCTTTTAGGTCTTCAGGGATATTTTAAGCATGTTATTCAGAGATTTTTTCGCTTTGCGACGTTTGTGGCTTGAGCGACACAAAAGACGACATTTAGGATAAGGACTGAGGAATGCGACAAAATACTGTGTAACAGATTCCCCCTAAAGCATGAAACCAGAACGAGAAGTGATGGTTGAATCGCTTTATGAGCCAAGGAAAGGACTTTGGAAAACCACCATCAGGAGATCTGCCAATCAAACACAATACAATATATGACATCTCTGATATAAATATGCCTAATAACATATCTCTGAATAGGCATAAAATAACACATGAATCCATAACATGGACACAACCATCCGTCTGAAAAGGATCATGGAAATGGATCCACGATATGGTCGCAGTGATTCGTATAGAAAGGATCATGTATACAATCATGAATACTCAATAACTCCACGCAACTTGGATAATAACAGATGTGATCCAAGGTCTTCGTTTTTATCTCGATCCACCCACTGTACGAATCTAACCATGTGAATAGATGTGCTGATGTCGAACATGGTGGAGACTACTTGATTATTGGTCGATGAGGTAAACCGTCAACAGGTGCGAGAGGAACCACCAATAATGACGACAACCCTCAAGGTACGAAAACACAATCTACAAGTGTGAATGAATGAGTTGAAGTCGAACACTTGTAGAATCAATGATCATTCGATCGAAGGCTAATAATGTGAACCCGTCGTCGAACGCGAAGAACTTGCACTTGAGGCATGCAAGCTCCAAGGCACCGAGAATGAGTTTCTAGACCACCTTCCTGGATAATGAGCTGAAGTCGACAGGAAGTGATCCGTCGAAGGAGGGCCATAATGATTCCCACATCACCGATGCGAAACAAAGGATTTCTCAAGATGATAGGAGTGATTCATTATTGTTGCAAAGAGGGTCAAAAAAGTAGACGATGTTTGACTTTTATAGAGAGGACTTCTCTTGAACATATCGACGACATGACTCTGAAGTTTAACAACATTTGACTCAAAATGGGATCTAAGGTCATTGTGATAGCAGATGATGATCGAATGAGAGGCAAATGGATTTCCCAAACCTAGGAAGGAAAATGACAAATGAAGGATATCCCCAACCCGACACGAAATGCAAATGAGTGTCATGTTCAAGAGTAACACGCTGCCTTTGGTACAAAATACACAACATGCTTTGCTTCCATTTTCCCCCACTATGTCTAGCGAATACCTCTTTATTTTTGATAGCAAGCTGCAAGAGGATGCCATATGCTTAGCGTATAAGTTCACCCTTCGGATGAATCCATCCTAGTAAGTTTAATGAGTCCTAGGAAGGAGTAACTTGGTCTCGTCATGGTGACAAGTCCTTCGTCGTTTAAGTTTTACGAGTCCGATGGAGGGGTAACTCGACATATTTTCATGTTTAGGGAGTTTGAAAAAGTAGCGGAAATGAAAACTCCAAAAGGTCCCTTTTCGTAGATAGTTCCTCGAGTCCGAAAAGGTTGAAAAGAATATCTGAGAGAACCTCCTAGTCATGTTTGACTAAGGTATTCATTTTTCTTAAATAGTCTATCGCAGTACAAAAAAGGGTTAAACTTATACTGAGTAGACATCAATTCATTTCTTTTAACGAGCTTGAAAGGACAAGTGCTCGGTAATCTTTTCATGTTTCGAGAGCCAGTTTAGAGCTTAAAGTTAACTCCTCCTGGAGGAATCAGTGGTATAAAGGGTAGCAATTGGTTTCGGTAATGGTGGAATTGCTCAAAACACGTAAAGGTCAAGAGGCTGGCTAATAAGACCACTCATTGTAGCGGTTCCCCAGGAAAGGGTATAACAAACAAGTGAATGCATATGATTGGCCAAGCAGATGGTGACAATGGAATGAGAAAACCAAGGCTCATCTTGCAAAAACAGGATGATAAAATGGAAATCACGAGAGGTAGGATTGGGGTGGTTTCATTTTTACAGAAGCTTGAAACATGGGAAACTATGCTTGAGAATCCTTGAAAATGGTTTCATTTTTACACAAGCTTGAAACACAGGAAACTATGCTTGAGAATCCCTGAAGATGGTTTCATTTTTACACAAGCTTGAAACAGAGGGAAAGCAATCCTTAAGAGTGGTTTCATTTCTACACAAGCTTGAAACGGAGACAAACTATGCTTGGAATAAGTTTACATGCCCCCAACATAATGACTCGATTCGAGGTACATGCCCCCCAAGCTTCATTTAATTCACCTAAGTAGAATACTGGTTACTGACAGGTGGATGGAATGAAGGTACATTTACGAGATCAAGTGAAAGACTCGATTGGGAATTTGCGAGATCTAATCAAAGAACTCGAATTACAAGGGAATTTGTTTCATTTTTTAACGAGCTTGATACAGTAAAAGAACTATGCTCAGAGGGACCTATTTCATTTTTAAACGAGGTTGACATAGTAAAAGAACTATCCTCATAGTAACCTGTTTCATTTTTTAACGAGGTTGACACAATAAAAGAATTATCCTCATGACACCTTGTTTCATTTTTTAACGAGCTTGACACAAGAAATGAAACTTTGCTCCTGAGACCTTGTTTCATGTTTTAAGGAGATTGACACAAGAAAAGGAACTCTGCTCCAACACCTTGTTTCAATTTTTTAAGGAGCTTGACACAAGACAAGAAACTTTGCTTCCGAAACCTTGTTTCATTTTTTAAGGAGCTTGACACAAAGACAACGAACTATGCTCTCGAGACCTTGTGATCATGGCCTATAAGAGGTCATGGCTTCCAAGAGGTTCTTGTGAAATTTTTTGAATGTTACTTATGCAGAAATCTACTGTTAGATCTGGTTATGCTTCTCCTACTTAATTAAGTTATTAATGCTGAAACTGCAGATTAACATCGAAGAAAACACATAACACACTTTCACAGATTCAGATCTAAAACAAAAAAGTACATGCACACATAGACAAAGTGTCACAAGGATTTTCTGGACAAGATTTTTCTGAATACAACAAATCTGGGTTCCAGATCTGGAAAACCCGACAGAGAAAATACAGGTCTGCAACTCACCTACTGTTCTGAAGCCAAAATATTTTCTGATCCACGCCCTCAAACGCGATTTACAAGACTCGGCCAGATCTTGGCCCTAGAAACCCCAGCGCTGCCCCTGAATCCCATGCGTTAGCCTCTGCGTCCCTCTGCGTTGGCCTGGAGAGGGTTGCGTAACACTAGAATGGGTGACGCAGTCCCTACGTTGCCCTTGAGGGACTTTGCGTAACCCATAGGGTCTCCTGTTGCCTAATGCTGCCCCAGGAGAGACTGCATAGCTGAAGCTACCCCTTCGCTGCAGCCTGCGCCTACTTCCCTCTCTGCTGCTGCTGCTCCTGCTTCTTTGCACTGCCTCTAGAAGTTGCTCTTTGCCTCTTGCTAATTCTAGGCACTGGGATCAGACCATCCCCTTTGCCTAAGCTCCCCTCTCTGCAGCTGAAACACTTCTGAGAATTCTTAGCAAACTTTGCCCTAGAATCTCAGCTTAGCCTCAGTACTTTGCCTTTGTGTATTTTTACAAATGACCCCAAGCCTTTCCTTTATACTTTTTGCGTTGGGAAACCAACGACCATGATCAGATCTTGAATCAATGGCTAAGATTAAAAGAAAGCTTGATCCGTGTGACTTAAGATAATTTCATCACATGTTTAATTTAATTAACTTTAATTATTTAAATTTCCAAAGTTTAGACTTAGGAAATACATTAAAATAATTAATTAATTAAATATCTCCCAAACTAGATGAAATTTCCCAAATCCATTTCTGGGTCTTGTAGATCAGGTGCACTCTAGTCCCTCCACAAATTTTGGGAGCTAGAGCACATCCGATGCTACCCCAATACACAAAATCTTAACACTCACTCTTAGCACAGAGTGTGCTCTAACAATACATCACACCATGTATCACAAGATTTTGGGCACTGGTTTCTGTGCTGTTGATGCTTGGCCTGCTGCCCTTCAACATTGCACCGCTGATGCCATTCTGTACTGTTGCCCATGACGCTGTCACCGCCATTATCACATCTGTACTACAACTCCCTCTCAATCTGCTGCATCCGTGCTGCCACCTGCTGCACTGCATAATCAGTTGCTGAGAGAAACAACTGAATCTCCTGCCCAATCTTTGACAGACAAGTCAGTTGGGCTGCAACTTCATCATTGAAGCTCCATCCGCTGTTGTGCTGTCATCTGGAGAATGATGCACAACTACAGCTCTGCACTGCGTAAGCAGACTCCTTCTGCACTGCTAAAGTCACATTAGCCCCTTGTGCTGAAATCTCTCACGCTGCTGCTGCACCGCGCTGTCTTCCTGAAGCCTCCATGCTGCTGTAGCTCAGCTCTGCGTAAGCAGCTCTGCTCTGCACTGCTGAAGTCACATAAGCCCCTACGCTGCTGCTGCCTCTATGCTGCCACTGCATCTGCAGTGCACTGCTCCTTCTAGCCTTCAGATCTACCTCTGCTTCATCCGTGATCTATGCACCCACTGCCTCACTTGTCTTGCTACTGTCTTAAGGCTCCCGTAGCTCGGATGTGATCCAAGAGATGAGTTGCTCAAGGATCTCGCCCCCATTCTGTAGCTGCTCTACAGATCCATGTCGCCCCACTTTCGTGGTTCATGAGCGCTCATGGCTGCATCGTTTTCTGACACATCATCCGCCACAACAGCCTTGAAAGAGGAAGCTTCCTTGTCCTTTTTCTTCTGAGGACAATTGTTGGCGAAATGCCCTAGTTCGCCACACTGGAAGCAATTGATCTTTGACAGATCCCGCCTTCTGTTGAGATTTTATATAGTTGGTGTAGCATCGGGTGTGCACTAGAGGGGCTAAGGCACACATGAACTCCAAAACCCAGAAAGTGTTTTGTGAAATTCCAGCTGGTGTTCAAGTTACTCAAATAATTAATCATTTTAATGTATTTCCTAACTCTAAACTTAGGAAAATTAAATAATTAAAGTGAATTAATTAACACGTGCTGAAATGTTCTAAAAGGCACAAATCAAGCAGTGTTTTAATCTCAGCCGTTGATGAGTGTTTTAATCTCGGCCGTTGAAGGGTTCAACGAAAAAGTATAAGAGAAAGGCTTGAGGGTCAGTTGGACACACACATACAGAGGCAAAGCTAAGAGAACAGATTTGGAATTCTAGGGCAGGGTTTGCTAAGAATTTCTAGAAGAGTTTTTCTGCAGCGAGGAGTAGTATTGGCTGTGGGGATGATCTGATCCCGGAGCGAAGAGTCATTAAGAGGCAGAGGAGCAACAAACAAGGACAACGCAGAGGAGTAGAGAGTAGCAGGAGTAGCTACGCAGCAGCTGTGCAACCGCTACACAGGTGCTATGCAGGACAACGCTGAAGCTCTAGAGGGTTTCCAAATTACGTAGAGGGTCTCCAGGGCCAACGTAAGGCCTGCGTCACCCTCTCTGGGCAGCACAGTGGCACTTAGAGCCTAGCAGGGTTGACGCTGGGGCTTCAGGGGCAGCGCTGGGTTTTCTAGGGCCAGATCTGGGCTGAGTCTTGTAAATCCAGTTTGAGGGTGTGGATCAGTCAGATATTTGGTCCTGGAACAACAGGTTCGTTGTAGATTTCTTTTATTCTCTGTCAGGTTTTCCAGATCTGGAACCCAGATTTACTGTACTCAGAATCTACTTAATAAAATAAACCCTCATATCTGTTGCACCGGTTTTCCCGCTTTTGGATTTTTCTGGGGACTTATGTCCAAAAATCCATGTGTCACTTTGATTGAATGAGCGCAGTATTCAGTAAATGATCTGCATGTGTAGACTGTAGTTGTGTTTACTTTGGTATTTTTCTGAATCTAATTTCTGAAGATAACTTGTATAATTTAAATCAAGTAGGAGAAGTAAACCATGATACTACAATAGATTTTTCACATGGTATCAGAGCGATAGCAGATCAAGCTGAATCTCCAACAATCAGCTGAAGAATATTTTTTTTGCAGGATAGCAGCAGAGATCCGGAAGGGGCAGCTTGACAACATGTGGACACAGATCCATGAAGGGACAATGCTGCAGATTCATAAGGTCATCAGGCTTACGCAGAGCCTTCCCAAGCCAGCGTAAGGACTGCGTCACCCAGTCTGGGGTTATGCAGTCCACTTCTGAGCAACGTTGAGGCTGCGCTGGGCCAGTCAGTAAGACGTAGTCCAATATTCCTTCTGTTGCAGAAAGCCTTGCCAAGATTCGGAAGTAGTGCTTTAGATCTTCAACAGTGCTGGTGTGGTGGAGATTCTGCTGGTGCAGAACTGTGCCTAGCTAAGTCAACAAAGGCGGGAGGAAGACAGCTACTCAGCAGATCTGAGCCAAACAGATCTGAGATTCGATCAGGAGGGTGATCAAAGAGTGCTGTTCGATTGTGTTTGGGTGAAATATTTCCAGGAGGGAAATCAATGGTCAGAGGGAGCAACTACTATAGAGGGTTTCTAATCACCAAGAAACCCAGATCCAACATTTTCTGTTGAGTTTTGCAACAGAAAGAGGGAGAGGAGTATTTGTTCTGACAGATCTGATCAAGATGGCAAGATATGGACTGAGAGATCACGATAGGTTGGATGGCATGTCCAACTTTGTTATCTAGAGGGCCATAAATCCTATTAGTTTTGGATGAGTATGGTCTTAAAGAAGTATGAAGAAAATCAGCGTGGACTAAGCGTTTGATCATGGACGGAGTCAAAGACCACGTCATACCTCATATTGTCGGAAACAATACGGCAAATGAGATGTGGGTAGCCTTGGACATGATGTATCAGGGAGGCTCTATCCAATGAAGGATGCTTCTGGAAAATCAGATGCGGTTGTTCTAGATGATGAAGGGAGAGGAGATAGATCCATTCCTCTTCAGACTTCAGACTATCCGAGACCAACTGATTACCATGGGTGCAAATCCGGATGAAGGGCTCCTAGTGAGGATGGCCCTAAATGCAGTGTCGAAAGATGGGGAAATGTTTGTCCAGAGCATTCTGGGAAGGGCAACGTTACCATCATGCGCTGACATGTGGGCTATCCTCCGCCAAGAGGAGATTAGGAGGATCACCAAGAAGCAGAATATCAGTGGTGGAAGCGGATCCATAAGAGTGAAGAAAGAAGAGAAGGATGATGCAGCCCTTGCATCAAAGGAAAGGAAACAACAAGGGAAGAAGAAGAGGGACCTTTCCAAGGTCTGGTGTTTTAACTGTGGCGATCTTGGACACTTCGCCAACACTTGTCCTAAGAAGAAGGACAAAGGATCTTCTGATTCCAAGGCTACAACAACAAAGGATGATGGTTCTGATGATGATGCAACCATGAGTGCTCATGTGCCTCGAGAGAAGAGGTGGGGTGACATGGACCTGTAGAGCATCTACAGACAGAGTGGCGGGATCCTTGAGTCGGCCCTACTCTCATATCTATTAATTTTGGACAACTAGGTCCAAACTCCATGTTGTGATGCCCATATGAAGGTCCCAATATTTTTATTGGACTCCTCTTTCGAAGAGGTGCAAGATCGATCTAAAGATCATCTTGATCTGATGAGCAAAACATTTATTTTGAATTTGTTCAAAATATGTGCAGGTTGGCTTGAAGGTTTAGTGCTCCAGCAGTTGTGTCACACACCATCATTGATGGATATATATTGGTCAACGTTGGAGGACATTTTCATTTATCTCATCCTCACACATTTCTCTCTCCTCATTTGATTGGTTCAATCACCTTGGAGGCTCTTCTCTTCACACGTGGGAAAATTTCAGCACGCAACAAATTTAGTTTTCGGCCTAGGGTTTCTGCAGCAACGTTGACCAGCGTTGACTTTGGTCAACGCAAGGTCAAATTTACCCGAAACTCTCCCAAACATTCAATTTTCTGAATCCGCATTTTTTGGCACAATTCCCAAGGTTGGACGTTGACTTTGACTTGGCTGCATTGACCTTGCTGCTGCTGCTGTTTGCGTTGACCGTTGACTGATAGTGTTGACCTTTGTTGACTTTTGGGGTTGACTGTTTTCGCTGTCCTAGAGGGTTGTGTGACACTTCTGGTTGGCTAATCGCATTGAGACTTTGCTGGTTGAAGCATCCCACTGACCGTCGTAACGCACCAACACACTTATATATTTCTGGCTTGTCTTCTGTCGATCTACTGGTATGTTCTATCAACATTTTACTTTATTGTTTATGTGATTGCTGACTAATATTGGGATAAAAAGTAAAGTTGCATCAAGCATAGAACATCTACAAAAATTTACATGGTATTAGAGCTGAGGTGAAGACAAAGCCCTAGTTTGTAGCAATCACCGAAGAAGAGAATGGGTTCCTCTAACTACAATGGCTTTAAGGCTGATGACAAATTGACTGGGAAGGATTACTTCCATGCCTGGAAGATGACATTGGATCTCAATTTGGAAGACCAAGATGTCATGGACTATGTGCATGGTAAAATCCAAGAGCCTCCATCCACTGCTATTGCTGCTGCCAAATCAAAGTACAAGAAGGGGGAAATCAAAGCAAAACTGATGATAAGGGACTCAATTCATAGACTCTGGTTGCCTACATCTCTGAGCTGGGCACATCCAAGGAGATGTATGATAAGTTGGTCAACATGTTCAAAGCCAACAATGCGAATCAAGTCCTATTCTTCAAGAACCAATTGAAGAATTTGAAGAAAGGCAAGGATGAAGGAATATGAAAATGAAGGAAATGCTGCCTTCACTGCTCATTTCAAGAAGAAGAACGTTGGTGGTACAAGGAACAAAGGAAGAGCAGGGGCCCAAGGAAAGAAAGGCAAGTGTTACACTTGTCACAAGCCAGGTCACTATGCTAGAGAATGCCCTTTCAAGAAGGATTCTCCCGATGATGATGACAACAACAACAACCAGAGGAATGGCAATCAAAGGAACAACAGGTTCAAAGGAAAGAGGAAGGCTTCCTCTGGTGGAAATGGGCAACCTTTCAAAAGGTCGAGAAATTCCAGGTATGAGGAATCAAATGTTGTTGTTAAAAGAAGTGAATTCATTCTTGTATCTGCCCTCTCTGCTGCATCTCCACCCGACACTATGGATGTCTGGTTGATAGATAGTGGTGCCTCAAGGCACATCACTGGGTTCAAGGAAGCACTTTCTGATATGGTTGAGAAGGATACTAATCTAGAAATTATCCTTGGAGATAATGCCACATATCCCGTAAAAGAGACAGGGACTGTGACCCTCCACTTGTCTCAAGGTCAAGTCCTCCGCTTGCAGGATGTACTCTATGTACCTGATTTGAAGAAGAACCTTGTGTCTATATTGGCCATGGAAGACAAAGGTTCCAATGTGGCATTCATTGATGGGAAGGTGCGTATTTGGAAGAAGAGTTTCAAGGAAGCTATCACGATTGGGTATAGAGTTGATACACTCTACCAGGTTGGAGGAAGTCCACTGGGAGCGACGACGTGTGATACTATCCGACAGACTGATCTATGGCATCGGAGGTTTGGACACCTTCACTACAAGGCCCTTCCCGAAGCAAGGAAGGTGGTGACGGGGATGCCCGAGTTCTCAAATAATCATGAAGGTGTATGTTAGGGTTGTGCCGAAGGAATGCATACAAGGGGACCTTTCCCCTCAAGTGTCACAAAGACATCTGATGTCTTGCAATCGATACATTCTGATCTGCCTGGGATGCTGCCCGTGACATCCTTGGGAGGATGTTCTTATTATATGACATTCATAGATGATTTCTCTCGCAAAACCTGGATATACTTCTCGAAAAATAAGGATGAGGCTTTCATGTGGTTCCGTACCTTCAAAGCCTTGGTGGAAAATCTGACAGGAAAGAAGATCAAGATATTGAGGACCGATAATGGCACTGAATATGAGACGAATGAGTTCAAGAACTTTTGCAGAGAAGCTGACATCAAGAGGGAGACCACAACTGTCTATACTCTTGAGCAGAATGGTGTTGCTGAATGAAAGAATAGGACCATTGTGGAAGCTGCTCGTGCCATGCTATGTGACCAAGGTCTACGGAAGTTTCTGTGGGGAGAAGCTGTGAATACTGCTGTGTACATACAAAACCGATGCCTGCATTCTGCCCTGGACTCCAAAACTCCCGAAGAGGTATTCTCTGGTAAGAAACTTGACTTTTCACATTTTAGAGTTTTTGGATGTCCTGTTTATTTTCATGTGCCGAAGGAGAAGAGGAGCAAGTTGGATGCTTCTGGAAAGAAGAGAATATTTGTGGGCTACAGTGAGACTTCTAAGGCCTATAGAGTCTGTGTGCCTGGTCAAAGGGAAGTGGAGATATGCCACGATGTTACCTTTGACAAAGATGCTTCCTTGAGGAAAGTAGTCAATCTTCCGAGATCTGAGGAAGATCATGAAGCAAGGCCTGGAAATCAAGAAGAACCGAAGGATGAGACGATGCCTGATGTTGAAGGACCGATGGACCCGATTGATCCACCTCCTTCAACGAGGAAAAGACCATCATGGCTCAGGGACACTCTTGAGGATGCCGAGGGACATATGGCCCCAAGGGGGACATTCCATGAAAGCAAGAAGCCAAATAGATACCAAGGGCATCTGGGAGCCATGAGTACAATCGTACAATATGAGCCTGGATCTTTTGAGGAAGCTGTAAAGCATCAAGTCTGGAAGGATGCTATGCACGAAGAGTATGAGTCCATAATGAAGAATGATGTCTGGGATGTGGTTCCAAGGCCGGAGGACAAAGCAGTTGTCACCTCGAAATTGCTCTACAAGATCAAGCATGGATTTGATGGAAGTGCTGAAAAGTTTAAGGCAAGATTCGTTGCCCGTGGCTTCTCTCAAAAAGAAGGCGTAGACTATGATGACATATTTGCACCTGTGGCCCGATATACCACCATCCGATCTATCATAGCCCTTACTGCTATGCAAGGATGGAGTCTCCATCAGATGGATGTGAAGACCGCATTTTTGCATGGTGCGATAAAGGAAGAGGTGTATGTGGAGCAACCTCTGGGGTTTGAAGTCCAGGATTGGGACAACCATGTCTGCAGGTTGAAGAAAGCCCTCTATGGGTTGAAGCAAGCACCCAGAGCTTGGTACGGGAGGATAGATAGCTACCTGATGAAGTTGGGCTTCACTCATGGTAATGCTGATCTGAACCTTTACTTCAAGGTTGATAGAGAAAAGCCTCTCATTTTGGTGCTGTATGTGGACGACCTCTTCCTGACAGGTGATGACCCTCTCATTCATCAGTGCAAGGGGGAGCTCGCTGTTGAGTTCGAGATGAAGGACCTAGGACTGATGCATTACTTCCTAGGCTTGGAGGTCTGGCAGAGACCCGGCGAGATTTTCCTTTCTCAAGGAAAATATATTGTGAAGCTTTTGGAAAGATTTGGTATGCTGGACTGTAAGTCCGTGTTGCGACACCGATGGAGCTCAACTTCAAGAAGTTGAGTGGCAGTGTTGCTGGGCCCGTGCTAGCAAATCCTATTGAGTATCGTCAACTCGTAGGGGCCCTGATGTTCTTAGTGAACACCCGTTCGGACGTATATTTTGCAGTGAACACTTTGAGTCAACATATGGTTGAGCCTCGTCACTTTCACTGGGTTGGTGCCAAGAATCTGTTGAGATATCTTTGGGGCACGATAAACCATGGGCTGAGATACACTGCCGGGAGCGTGACACTCCATGATATACTGATGTCGATTGGGCTGGCAGTGTGGTGGATCGTAAGAGCACATCGGGATGCTGCTTCACACTTGGTTCTGCTTCGATATCATGGATGAGTAGGAAGAAAAAGTTGGTGGCTTTGAGCACCGTGGAGGCTGAATACGTTGGTGCGAGTATGGCCTGTTGTGAAGCAGTTTGGTTGCGAAAGCTCTTCAGTGAGCTGTTCGGGCATGTGCTAGATACCACCATGATACTCTGTGATAACCAGAGTGGGATTCGGTTGTCTGAGAATCCCGTGTTCCACGATCGATCCAAGCATATTGATATAGATACCACTTTATCCGGGATATGGTACAGCGAGGCGCCGTAAGGCTCGATCATATAGGAAATTGGAACTGATGAGCAGGTCGCGAATATTCTCACAAAGCCCCTGGGGAAGGTCAAGTTCCTAACCTTCCGTGAGAATCTTGGTATCGTGGAACAACCCTATTTTGAGGGTCTTGTTGGACGATGAGCTCTGGGAGCTTTGGGGGGGGGCTTTGGGGATAGCTTCTCGGAGCTATAAGCAACCATAGGGCTAGGCTTGCCGAACCTTGTTGGTGTGCTTCTGCCCCACCGTTATGATGATTAAGTTGGTTCACCTCTCATGTTCTGTGCCCCGTATGCATCCTACCCATTGAGTTCAAGGCTCATGGGGAGTACCTCTCATGTGGCCAGTGAGGTGGGAAAATCTAGAGACTAGTAGCAAAGACTGATGGACGCATCAGAGATTGCCGTACTCTCTATCTAGGATGGCATGGTCCAACCACTTGATCTGGGATCAAGTATAGTGAGGTTTTGGACCTCCAACTGACTTCGAGTCAGGTAAACCAACTTCGAGTTGGTATGGGACTCTTTTTGAGTCCTGTAGAGGTTTCAGATCTCTGGGGTAAATCTGTCAGTCGGGAATGATGTCTTTGTGACTGACCCACTTCTGTTCTGAATAAAGAAGCCAACAAAGTAAGTTACGACGGGATGACGCACGATGTTTGGATTGCACAGGTGGATGGAGTTCTCCCTAGTTGAGAGGGAGTGTTAATTTTGGACAACTAGGTCCAAACTCCATGTTGTGATGCTCAGATGAAGATCCTAATATTTTTATTGGACTCCTCTTTCGGAGAGGTGCAAGATCGATCTAAAGATCATCTTGATCCGATGAACAAAACATTTATTTTGAATTTGTTCAAAATATGTGCAGGTCGGCCTGAAGGTTTAGTGCCCCAGCAGTTGTGTCACACACCGTCATTGATTGATATATATTGGTCAATGTTGAAGGACATTTTCACTCATCTCATCCTCGCACATTTCTCTCTCCTCATCTGATTGGTTCGATCACCTTGGAGGCTCTTCTCTTCACATGTGGGAAAATTTCAGCAAGCAACAAATTCAGTTTTTGGCCTAGGGTTTCTGCAGCAGCGTTGACTTTGGTCAACGCAAGGTCAAATTGACCTGAAACTCTCCCAAACTTTTGATTTTCTGAATCCACATTTTTTGGCTACTTGGTGCTATCTTTGTGGATTGTTGGTGACAAAGAAGAGCAATTCGAATTTGATAGCAACTCTTATTTGATGAGGTGGCTTCCAAGTCACTAACTGTCTTTGAGCTTTTTTCTCCCAAAATTTTGAAAAATAGGGTCCAGTTATCCCTTTGAATATCTCAATCCGAGATAGTCATGTAAAAAGTGAAAGATGTTATTGTAGATGAAGATGTTTTTGAGATAAACCTCTTAGTTTCTCCAAATTCTGCTCCAATTGTTCACAATATTCTTTGCAAAAATATGTCTAAAACAAGACTTTGCATAGTCAGAAAAATAGGTTGTGAAGATGTGAATGGATCTCTCATTCTGTAATACCTGTGTAAAATTTGAAGTAGGTTATTGTACTTTGGCATCTTAGGAACACAAACCTCCTCCAGTTTCCCAAGCTTCGTCTCTGATTGACCACAATATGTTCTGCAAAATGATGACTAAAACAGGAAAATTCTGCAAAACATGCCTTTAAAGATTAATGCAAATCTCCCAAACCATAATAGCTGTTAGAAAACTGAGAGAGTTTTTTGTAGATGGGTTTGTTCCAGACAAAAACCTTTATCAGTTTTGAAAAATTTGTCCTCATTTGTTTGGAAACCATGATTGAAATAACTATTGTGTATAGGAAAAAACATAGTTTAACTGACCATGAAACAAATATATGATGTGGAGGCGAGAGGTGACATGGAGGTGGGGGATGATGTGGAGGCACATGGTTGGCAAAAATAGTTGACGTGTGAGCGCGGAAGGAAGGCACGGGAATGGAATGGTAAGCGAGAGCGGGATCAAGCGGGAGGAGATACGTGGCAGTAGGGGAGTGGAGGTGGAGCAGAAGTGGAGGGTGACGTAACCGAGAGTGCGGGTTATGGCGGGAGCGGCAAAAACCGCTTTCGGAGGGGGGGAACAGTTGTTTGTGGTTTCGTGAGGGGGGGTGCGGAGCGCGCTCCACGTAGCGCGAGGCCTAGGGAGAGGAAACCACTTTTCAGACCCCCCCCCCCCCCCCCTCCCCCCCCTCTGTCGATAACTAGATAAAAAGCAGGGGGGCTGAAAACGACTCCTCGTTGTTGATCCAGGCGGGGTAGATCGTAGTCGTCAGATGATGCGCGAGCCATAACACATGCAGACCAAGACTTTTTGTCGCTTTCAACTCTATAATAAAATCAAAACCATAGTACTAAGGCCTTATTACAATTTATTTAATCACATTTAAATGATGTGATTAATTTAATCTAAACATACTTAATTATCCTCTAAAGTTGCATTTCGACTAGCAAGCATATTTTTTGATTTTTCTTAAGGTTTTGACCTTTTTTGGAAATAATTTACATCATGGAATATTATTTACAACATCTGAAATATAATAATCATCAGCTATAATCAAGTGACTATAAAAATTTATAGGAGCCTAACAGATTCAAGGTGATCTAGCTCTCATTCACCACAATTGAAGAAACTAATCTAAGAGGGATCTCTTGTTGCTATCTACATCATCATTAACAAGGAAGCTGATAGAAGAAGAAAAGCATCTATTCAAGTAAGTATATTTATGACTTCATATGAATGTGTCAAATTGTCTTTTTGCTAAGAAAACAACAAACTGGTTGGGGTTTCAAACTTTCCTGAATAGAATAAAAGGACAAATCTAAATCTTATTGAGAATGAAGTCATGAACTATATCAAAAAGTTCAGCATCTAGACCTTCAAAAGAAGAATACTTGAAGGGAGACATAAGAGCCCAGATGATTCTTATAGAATCCATAAAGGACTCTCTCATCCTCTATGTATCAAAACTAGAATATTAAAAGGAAATGTATGGCAAATTGGTGGAGCTGTTCTCGGTAGGTACTGCAGGGGAACTAATATCACTGAGGCAAGAACTATACAAGTTGTCAAGAGAGGAAGGAATCACTTCATATTTTATGAAGATTTCTGAAATACGAGATCAACTGCAGGAATTGGGAGAAGTAATGTTTGATAGATAAATGGCTATAGTGGTACTGAATGCTCTATCGAAGGGATGGGGAAATTTCACTTCAAGTATCTATGGGAAGAAAGAAGCAACACCATTCCAGGTTCTATGATCTCTTTGTAAGATAGAAGAGACGAGGTTAAAAGCTAAAGTTGATATCGGATCAAATGAAGAGAATCAAGCCTATAGGGAAGATTTGGTAAGTTTGGTCCCCAGAAGAAAAGAAGAAACATGGATAAGTTACGATGCTATGGATGTAGTAAACTTGGGCACTATAAGAAGGATTGTCCCAAATCTAAGAGGAAAAAGGAAGATCATGTAGCCGGAAAAATAGAAGAACGAGATTCAAAGAAACCTAAGAAAGAAGAAGTGAAAGATCTCTATTATGAGTGAGATCATCTTCCTCTTTAAGAGGTATCTGCCGGTTGTAAATTATTATGCTAGATATATCACTTTAGAATTGGCATCATGATGGAAGCATTAAAGTAGGTGTACTTGTCATGGGAGGATCTTTCAAAACATTTATGTGACATCTATGCTATGAAATAAATGTGACACCTGGGTACTCTACTGAAACAACATTTATAGTAGGAAATCATCAAGATCGAGGGTCATCATTCAATAATCAATAAGGAAACAGGTCAAGGGAATGAAACTCTTCATTCTAAGAAAACCTGCTGCAGGATGACTCAAAAGGAAAAGAATGAGGTACATGTATATATGCGCTGACACTGGATGCTATGAAGTCATGTCATGTGGTTGCAGGTAGTATACTTCTATCTTTAGAAGTATGATCAAAATGGAAAGCATCAACTCTTCCGATGCATAGGTTGCCGAAAGGCATGATCTACTCTAGATGAAATCAACATAATATGTCCTCATATGGAATATGAGGTGATTGTACGTGATCAAGGAACTACACAGTGTAAGTTCCTGGGAATGAAATAAAATTGTGTGGAGAAACAAAAAGGAAGAGATAATGAGAAGTACAACCATGGAAAGAAGTGGTCAACATCAAAGGAAGCCAAGAAGACTTGACTAGAAAATCTCTTGGGAAGATATGTAGACTCTAATAGAAGTCTGGAAAAGATGGAGACCCTTGACAATACATATCTTTAGGAGATGTGTCAATCTGTAACGAAGGATGCCAATGCCTACAAGAAGATGTCATGGTAAAAGATCATCACTAAGGTAAATTATAAAAGTTCATATTAAATAATATATGATGAGCTTATGCAGGGCTTCCAAAGGGAAGTATATGTCTTCCACAAGTTGACAACCTTATGGCAGGATGAAAGATCCTTGGAAGAAATATGGTTCAAAGGAAAGCAGCATGGCATGAAGCTAGACCAGATGAGAAGACTAATGGGTCACTTTCTGATAGAAGACATGGCTCTTGGATGAAAGTGATGGATGATCTGTGCCCTAATGAAGAGATCCCAAAATTGAAGGCTCCTCAACAACGAAGAAATTCATGACATCGAATGAAGGAGTTCTCCATGAGCAGTTGGGTGTCTCATCATTGCTGTTGCAGGTCCCTGGTTAAGAGGGAGCCTGGTGATAAGTTTCTTACTTGGAAGCAACTCGGTAATTCCTAAGAGGAAGCTTAGGTACATTCTTTGTATAGGAATGAGCACATTCCTTTGTGGAATATGTCCTCCCTAATTAAGAGGGAGAGATAGACACATCATTCTGGTCTTCACCTGGAAGACATAATGCAGGATTTGGTAATTATCTGGCATCCATACTCTTTTGGTGGATGTATTAGGGCATCCAAGTAAAGAGTAGTCATGGAAGGACATATATTCTTTGAGGATTAGCTATCCCAATAAGAATAGTCCTAGGAGGTCATACTCGGTGAACACCCGGATGGAGTATGTACCTTGGAGACAATGATGAAGGTGTCTATAATCATTGGTCTCTCCAACATTGTAGCTCATGGTCTTGTGGAGAGATGGAGCTGTTAGTCAAGTCCTTGCACTGTAACAATGCTGGTTAATATGATGCTATAACAGATGGATTACCAATCAAATTCTTCTTATGAAATTCTTCAAATTGAGAGTGACCATGTACCATTATGAATACCTCCCTAGTTAAGAGGAGTATTGAAAAGTTTAACTAGGTTCGGTCTTCATAATGACTTGTAATTATGAATTTATGTAATGAAGAAGACAAAGATAATAAAATGTATTTTGTAAATGCTTGACTCATATGTTTCATGAGCAAGGAGTTTTTATTATAGGTCAAAGACTTCATCTTGAAGTCTTTAGGAATTTGTCTTGTCATAAATATAATTTGAGTTATGTATATGAAGTCATGTTACACTCATGTAAAGGACAAATATTGATGAAACTGTATCCTCCAAGACCTTGTCACTATCTCCTTGAAGACGACCTCAAAACAGAGAATGCACAACTCATGTCGGCTCAAAGTGAAGACACATCTATTCTTATTTCATTTCGGCTCATTATCAGCGACAAACCACTATATATACCCATATGGACTTCGCACAAATGATAGACAGATTAGTTCAGATATGTTTGAGATGTTCAGATATCTCTGAAGTTTTCTGACAAGGTCTGCAATTCATATACGAAGTTGTAGTGCATAAATGAGTCGATATACAACAAGGGACAGAGGCTATAAAGGATGTGAGAAAAGGGATCAATTCTGTGGCAACTATGCAAGGATAAGTCTGTAATAAAGATGCGAAGTTTGGATCTGAAGCTTATGCGAAGAAGAGGACTATAATAAGGTCAAGAGGAAGACATCTCAACAAATAAGGGTTCTCTCTGTTTGGGTTCTCATCTACCTCTCATAACTCAGAAGCAACTTCAGCGTGAAAGGGAGAAAGGAGGTCAAGATCAGGGCCTTCTAGTTTCGGTCTTGGTCTGCATACATACCTCATATATCTCGGAGGAGTGTAGTGTTGTTCAAGGATTTTGTTCTTGAAAAGTGACACAAGTAAGATGCAAAAAGAAGACTAACGATGGGAACCAAAGGAAGAAAAGAAGCATACTGTTTGGAGCAGCCAAGTTAGAGACCGAATTTCTCTTGTACTGGTGCATAACAATGTAGAAAGGAAGATCATAATAAGGAGCCTAGAAGAGCAGTGACAAGGTCTTGGAGGCATACTGAAGTCAAGGGTTTGGGTATGGTCTTGGTACTTGTCAATTGAACATCTATAAGAATAATTACATTCGGGTTTTCCTCTCCAAGAGGGAGAGGTTTTGGCCGTGGCTTGAAGAGCCTAAAATTTGTGTCTCTCGTGTTTTGATAATTGACTTGATGAAAGACACAATAAGTTAACGGAGATAAGATCTAAGTAGAAGAAGCATAACAAGTATAACACAAGCAGTTATTTCTGAAAATTCTTGAATCTACTTAACATAAATTTCTACTGCAGAAATCTGGTTTACTTCTCCTACTTGTGTTTTTACATTAACAAGTTATTTTCATAAATATTCAGAAAACAACGAAGTAAACACACTGTAGATCTACACATACATACAGATCAAGTACTAAAGAATTAAGTACACATGACAAAGGACACACAATATTTTTTGGACAAATGTCCCCGGAAAAACCCAATGCGGGAAAACTGGTGCAACAACTCTTGAGGGTTTTATTATTATGCAGAATTCTGAATACAAACAAGGGCACTAGTAGTGGTTTGCCCAACAGAGAAACCCCGGCAGCTATACCTCTATCTCCAGAGACAAAAAATATGGCTAATCCAGCTGAGAATGAGGAACCCCACAGGTGCCTACGTAGTCACTGCGTCACTCTTCAGTGTGGCTGCGTCACTCTTTCTGATTTGCTGAATACGAGCCCTTTCTGGCCCACTGAAACCCCAGTGTTGCAACCTCTGGCTCTAAGTCGGCCCCTTTTGGCCTACGTCACCCTCCTATGACTGCGCCAGCCTCTGCGTTGGCTCTGCGTGAGCGTGGCTGGGTCTGTGTCAGCCCTGCTGGGCCTACGCTGCCTCTGAGCTACCCTTCTTGGACTGTGCTGCCTCTCTGCATTTGTATTCTTGACCTTGGATTCAGATATCCCTCTGCCGATCTGCCCCTCGCAACACTACAAGCTCACTTGAAAATTCTGAGCAAATCGCGCCCCATAATTTCAACTTAGCTCAAGTGCTACCGCTCTGTGTGTGTTCTCCAACTAATCCGAAGCCTTCCTTTAATACTTTTTTCATTGAACAATCAACGACCGTGATCTAATCTCTAATTGATGACTAAGATTAGAAAAGACTTGATCCTCGTCACTTGGAACATTCTCACCCACATGTTTAAACTAATTTCCTTTAATTATTTAATTTTATTATGTTAGACTTAGGGTCTCCATTAAAATAATTGACTATTGGAATAACTTAAGTTCTGGGTGGAATTTCTCTTGTGTTCTAGCCCCTCCACAAAGTTTCGGAGCTAGAGCACATCCGATGCTACCCAAAAATCAACACTCCCTCTTAGCGAGGAATGTGCTCTAGCAACACTTCAACCTGAAGCATTCCTCTGATCCATGGCATCGGTCCCCTGCGCTGCTGATGCTCGACCTATTGCCCTTTATCCACTGCGCTACTGCCTTCTGTACTGCTGCCCATGACTCTGCCATAGTCACTGCCTCATCTGTACTGCAGCTCCCTCTCAAATGTTGCATCATGCTGCCCATAGCACTGCCACTGCTAACTGCTGCACTGCAACTCAATTGCTGAGAAGTAAGCAACTAAAGGACATCACCCAAAAATCCTGATAGACAAGTTAGTTTGGCTGCATCTCGATACTGAAGTACCCTCTGCTGCTGAATTGCGCTGACCCTCTGAAGCTTTGCGTTGCTGCTGTTGCTTTGCACTTCCCCTCTGCGTTGCTGAAGTCCCATCAGCCTCTACGCTGCTGCTTCTGCACTACGCTGCTCCAGCCTTCAGCGTCCTCACTGCCACCGTGCCTCCATAATCCTTTGCACCAACTGACTCCAATCATCCTACTACTGTCATTAAGGGCTCTCGTAGCTTGTATGTGATCCAAGAGTTTGGGAAGCTCAAGGATCTTGCCCCCCACACCATTTGTAGCTCAATCTACAGATCTGTGTCACCCCACCTCTTCTCTCGAGGTACATGAGCACTCATAGCCACATCATCATTACTGCCATCATCCCCCTTGGCTGCCGCAACCTTAGAATCTGAATCTTCCTTGCCCTTCTTCTTATGAGGACAGGTATTGGCGAAATGTCCTAATTCGCCACATCTAAAGCACCAGACCTTGGAGAGTGCCTTTTTCTTCTTCCCTTGTTGCTGTTGCTGTCCCTTAGATGCGAGAGCCACATCTTCCTCCTCCTCCTTCTTGATCTTGGCTCCTCTACTATTGCTGCCCATCTTGGACATTCTCCTGATCTCCTCTTAACGAAGAGTTGCTCACATGTCCTCCCAATTTGGAAGTTGTGCTCTGCCCAAAATACTTTGGACAAAGGTCTCCCAATCATCAGTGACTACATTCAGGGCAGTCCTCACCATGATACCATCATCAAGAGTTGCCCCCATAACAACCAGCTGATCCCGAATTGCCTTCAATCTAATGAAGAAGGGGTCAATTTCCTCTCCCTTATGCATCTGAAATAGTCGCAGCTAATTCTCCAGAAGCATATTCCTCTAGATGGAGGTGCCTTGATACAGCTTGATCAACGTTGTCCACATGTCATTTGCCATGTTCTTCTCGGCAATATGTGGGACCACATGATCCTTCACTCTGTCCATAATCAAGCGCTTATCCTGTGCTTGATTTTCCTCATACTTCTTTAATGGATCAACATCGACCAGAATGGCTACAACCCTCTCGGCATGATCTTTGATGCAATACTCATCCAGGCAGATAGGATCCTAGCTTTCTAGATGACGAAGTTAGATGCACCATCTAACCTGTCCTGATCCCTCAATCCATGCGAGGCCATCTCTACTCAAAAATGTCGAAACATATGCTCTTCTCCCTTCTTCTGCTACCGCTCTTAGCAAGAGACCGGATCTGGGTTTCTTGGCGATAGAAACCCTCTAGAGAATACGCTCCCTCTGACCAGTGATTTCCTTCCCGGAAATCCTCCACCAATTCTGTCGAATCAGCCCTCTCCAATCACTTCGCTAATCGGATCTCAGAATTCTTGGCCAGAAAGTCTGCTGAGGAACTGTTTCCCCTTACTTTGTCAACCCTGCTAGACACTGTTCTGCACTGACAGAAACAATGCCCCACCAGCAACTTCAAAGAACAAAACTACACCTCCAGCCACGAGAACTGGCACAACGTCACCCCCTCTCGAACTGCGTCAACTTCTTGGGCGTGCGTCAGCCTCTGCATCAGCTCTGCGTGAGCTAGACAGGCTCCGCATCACCCTTTTGGGCCTGCGTTAGCCTCTGCATCAGCTCCGCATCACTCACTGGGTTTACACTGTCCCTTTGGTGCTGCGTTGCCTCTTTCTGGATCTGTGCTGTCTCAATCGCCTTCTTGCAACAAAAATCTTCGTCACTTGGCTGATGGCTTCAACTCCCCCTGATCTGCAATAACTTTGATACCATGTGAAAATTCCTAAATCTACTTAACAAAAAATTCTACTGCAGAAATCTGGCTTACTTCTCCTACTTGTGTTTTTACATTAACAAGTTATTTTCAGAAATATTAAGAAAACAACGAAGTAAACACATTGAGATCTAAACATAAATACAGATCAAGTGTTGAAGAATTAAACACACATGACAAAGGACAAAATATTTTTTGGACAAATGTCCCCGGTAAAACCCAATGTGGGAAAACCAGTGCAACAACACTTGAGGGTTTTATTATTATGCAGAATTCTGAATACAAACAAGGGCACTAGTAGTGGTTTTCCCAACAGAGAAATCCCGACAGATGTACCTCTATCTTTGGAGATAGAAAATATGGTTGATCTAGCTGAGAATGAGGAACCCCACAGGTGCCTACACAGTCATTGCGTCACACTTCAGTATGGCTGTGTCACTTTGTCTGATCTGCTGAATACGAGCCCTTTCTGGCCCATTGAAACCCCAACGTTGCAGCCTCTGGCTCTGCGTCAGCTCCCCTGGCCTGCGTCACCCTCCCGTGATTGTGTTAGCCTCTGCGCTGGCTCTGCGTGAGCCTGGCTGGGTCTCCGTCACCCCTGCTGGGCCTACGCTGCCTCTCCGTCACCCTTCCTGGACTGTGCTGCCTCTATAGTACAGATCTGCCTCTCTGCAATTGTATTCTCGGCCTCGAATTTAGTAATCCCTCTGCCGATCTGCCCCTCGCTGCGCTGCAAGCTCACTTAAAAATTCTCAGCAAACCGTGCCCTAGAATTTCGACTTAGCTCAAGTGCTACCACTCTGTGTGTGTTCTCCAACTGACCCCAAGCCTTCCTTTAATACTTTTCTCGTTGAACAATCAACGACCGTGATCTAATCTCTAATCGACGACTAAGATTAGAAAAGACTTGATCCTTGTCACTTAGAACATTCTCACCCACATGTTTAAATTAATTCCCTTTAATTATTTAATTTCCCTAAGTTAGACTTTGGATCTCCATTAAAATAATTATTTATTGGAATAACTTAAGTTCTGGGTGGAATTTCTCCAAACGATTTCTGGGTCTTGGAGATGTCAATGTGTTCCAGCGCATCCACAAAGTTTTGGAGCTAGAGCACATCCGATGCTACCCCAAAATCTCAACATTTTGTGCTTCTTCTCCTTACTTGGATGCTTGTCTGAGTTTTTCTTCTAGGTGAGGTTGAGCTGCCCTATATATAGTAGTCTGTCCATCAAGAGTAAGCCGACTTGAACATGTTCCTAGGCCGGCATGCCTTTTCTAGAATCCTCCTTAGGCTGACTTGAAGGTGAGTTTGTGACAAGGTCTTGGAGGTTAATTGACATAATCATAATAACTTTTTACAATGTGTAACATGTGTTCAATACATGACAATGACTCCCTAGACTCTATGACTTGATGACCAACCCTAAAGGCTCACAATGGGAGCCTTAACTAAAATAAAATTCCTTGATTATGAAACCAATGAGTTAAACATTACAAATAATTTTATTTTCTTCTTTACATCAATTACATAAAATCATAATTACACGTCATTTATGAAGACCGAACCTAGTTACACTTTTCAACACATACATGATCATGTGCACTATTTGAGATGTGAATGAGACAATGTATAGATATAGATATAGACAATGTTTAGATATAGAATGAGACAATGTGGGATATAGATAACATGACATAATCAGTTAATACAAGATGGGTTGGTGAGCTATAGTCGAATCTGTTATTCATGATTTTGGGCTCGGGGAAAGATGTTTGTAGTGCAAAGAAAAGTGATGGGTAAAAGTGAAGTCCAATGCCTACAATGGATCCTTCATTTTATGAATGAAAATCTTTTAGAACATCCTAGTGGGCAAGTGTAGATTGATCTGAACCCAATGAAGATCTAAATCGTGGTATCATAGATAGATTTTGGCTCGAGAATTACTATAATCCAAAAAATTCGATTGATGGAATAGATCATTGTTCCATAGCTACGCCTAAATAATGTAGATAAATTCTAGAGAGAAAATGTTTTCAACATTAGTTTCATGACATATTGTCCAAGATGTCACTCGTGGACACTCTTGTCCACCCTACAGTTCTATATGGATCTGAGGTTTGGGGATTTGGTTTACTAGATTCTGATTGGTTCTCAGTCGAGAGAGTACAAACCATCCTCCTTTGTGGCTTCATTTGATGCAAATAGATAGTTCGTTAGCTCATCATCCTTCTAGGGTTTGGTGCTTAGTTCTTTCGACTTAAGGCAATGTTCAGTCTCATCTCACTTCTACATTGTGTTCAGAGTTTTGTTGATAAAACAAAGAGGTGGGACATATATCCATACCTCGCTTATCACTCATTAGAGTCCATTGGAACAGCTAGTCCTTTAGCTTGTTCTTGATGTTGGTACATTAGACTCTAGAGTCTCAGACCTTCTTACTTTGATTGGTATTATGCTAGACTGACTTCCTCCATATAGATATTCTTTATGTGTACTTGGCTACCTCTCACCTACAAAATATGAGATGAATACAATCATTCACGAGGATATGGATAAACAATATGTACAGGTCGCTTCTATAAACCCTTAGGGTGGGGTACATCTGAATATGGCCTTCTATGTTGATGAACACTTCATGATGTTGAGGGATGGACTCATTGTTCATCTCCATTACACGATGTGCCATTGGATGCATGCCCTCTGGATTCCCTAAGAATAGTTCAAAGTTTGATCTCATCGACTATGGATTGATACAAACCATCAGATAGACCATTCAGACGAGATTTTCTAGCTATGTCATCTCTTCGAGAGATTGAGTGGGAGGAGCACTTCATGTTCTTTTGCCCCATTTATCATGGGATTTCTGGGAGATTTCATTGGCTGCTTAGGGGGATATAGACCCTTTCCAATTTCTTCTATTACTCAGGCTAGAGATTTCTAGCCCTTTACATGCGAAAGGCCCTTAGGCTTTATACCGACACTCTCCAGCCTCCTCTTAGGCCCAATCCGATTCAACATATCACCTCCTTTATAATGTTCCCATTAGCTAGGGGCACTAAGAGAAAGGTTGATGACAACATTACCAATAGCTCTGGATTAGTGTGGACTAGAGGGACCTCCCTCCCCACAAAGAGACCTCAAAGACGTCATTAGACCAAATCCCTTACTAGTAGGCAGATTAGATCACCTAAACATTAGCAGTGAGTTATAGTGGCTAGGCAACAACACAAGAGATAGTCCAAACTTTCCCCTAGCTCTTCTTGAGGGCATCATCCTATCTTGAGTTTTCTTCATTCTGCCTCAGATGTTAGGAGAAGTACATCTAGTGGATCATGACCCAATCCTTAGATCCTTTACCTTTGCACATCTCTTGCAGCCTACTCTTGCTCCGAGGATTTTCTCATGTTTTCCCATATAGGCTTCATGTTTCTACTTTATTTCTTGTTCTTATAGGAGACTTCTTGTTACTCCTGCTTTGTATTGAAATCATTGTGCTCGACAGTCCCATTAACGTAAGTGTCATTCTCCTTTATCTTTCGTTTTCATCATTTTACTTTAAGAATTAACATTACCATGAATTGCATATCAACACTAGGGCCACAAGCTTGAACATTAGGCTACTCCACTCAAAAAAAATTGTTTCAAATCTTCAATAGCTCCCTTTATTGCTCACTTTATCGTTGAAACGTGGTTGTACGACTGGGAAACTCGTTTCAGGTCGTACTGGTCCACGTATCCTTAAAGTGAAATGTGGCAGTACGACCTGAAACACGTTTCTAGGCCGTACCAAACACGTTTCCATATCGTTTCTGCCTAGAAATGGGGTCAGGCAAGGTTGCGGGGGAGCGCCTCCCCTCTATTGAACCCGTTCCCGGAGCGCGCTCCCTCGAACCCACTCCCGGAGCGAATGCTTAGAGGGTGATATTAATGACAAAGATCCCTATACGAATCTAGAGGTAATGATAAAGATACCTTTGATTCAATCTATGTTTTTATGTTTTTATGTCTAATTCATCATTATACATGCTTTTGTTGACATATATGCATCAAAATATAAAAAATATAAAACATATATATATATTATAAAAAACACTCCCCGAAATGCTCCCGGACCGGGAGCTTCTGAAAATGGCGCTCCCGCTCTCGCTCCCCGTTTTCGCTCCCGCTCCCAAGTAATCTTGGGCTTAGGCCCAACGTTTCCTGCAACATAGCTTTATATTGTCTAATAGATCCTTTGAACCCAAATATGGAATTTACTCCATTTGATGTAAACCCTTGTTTGTCTTATCTTTATCTAGTGGATCTATATTGTAGGATCCTTAGGTGGCACTTAGCTTAAGGTGCTTGGGTTATTTGATCCCTAAGCCCTACTAGGGAAGCCTCCCTTGTGTTGGATTGCGTCCTTCACTAAACAGAGGGGAGTAGTTGCTGAGTTGGTAGGGGTAACACGACTATGTGTTGCATATTGTCTAGGTCACCTATTGATGTTTTGTACTAGGTGTTAGATTTTATTATAACAAGCCCATCCTTTATAATTTTTATTAGTGAAGATGAAATTGCTGTTCCTGAGCTAGTGCAAAATACATATTAGTTGCTTGTAGGCTGCAGCAAGGCAACAACAATGATTGGGCAAAGCTCAAGAAGGCATATGCCCAAACAAAGCCAACCTAGTCACAAGTCACAACCGACAGACCTCATGCGGGCATGGAGCTAACCTGCCAGGATTTGAACCTGGGTCATCTTCACAACCATTGCTCTAAGTTTCCACAAGAACACAACCTAAAGGACTTCTCGTAAAAGGATTTATAAGGAAAATAATAAATATCACTTACATAAGTCAATATTAGTTAAATTATGCTTAGTAGATTGTCTTAGTATAGTGTTGAGAAATCTAGGGCAAAAAGATGAGACGATTTCTCTAGCAATGATAACTGTTTGTGATGTATTTTTACTTTTCTTAATTAGATTCTTTTTTACTTGTTACTTATTTGTGTTTTTCTTCATCAAACAACTACCAAACCATAAAGAACAATGAGACAAAGGACACAAGATGTAGGCGATCAGCGAGGGCCAAAACCTCTCCAACTTGAGAGGAAAACCCACCAGAATCCTTCTGCTTATAGAATCTTCAAGTGACGAATTCTAAGACCTAGACCCTTGACCAAGAACCCCTCCAAGACCAAGTCAATGCTTCCTCTTTGAATAACTTCTCCTTCCAGCAACTTCGCCCTACTCTGCAACAGTAGCAACTTCAACCTACTCTACAACTGCAACTTTGACTTGCCCAGAAACTACAACTTCAACTTGCTCAGAAACTGCAACTTCTCTACTTTGCTTGGGTAGATTCTCTCTCCTAGAGAATTCGGCTTCTAGAACAACTCTTCTTGGTGACCTAACTCACTTTTGCAACTCGGCTTCACTGCGGCAACATGTGCCCTAATTCCTTCGCACGTGTGGAGAGAAGTGGCCTAAAAACAAATACAAAATAGCTCAATTTTTTCTTCCTTCTTTTGTCTTCCTCTTCTTCGCACTTCTTCTTCTCCTTATCATCGAACTTGTGCATGAGTGTGTAGTGTATCCCAATGAGGCGGAGTGCCCTATATATATAGGCTTCCTTGAGCCTCCTACTAGGCTGACTTGTTGCTCCATGAGGCCGACTTGATGCTTGCATGTTTGACATGGTCTTGGACAGTCTTTTGACTCTAATATGACTCAAATAATTTTTCTTACAATATGTAACATGCACAAGAAGGGTTATTCATACATGACAATGACTCTTTTGAGTTTATAGACTCAATGACAAATCCTAGAAGCTCTCAATGGGAGCTTGACCTAAAAGAAATTTCCCTCGAGCATGAAACCCATGCCTCAAGAACAGTAATAATAAATTTATTTTTCTCTTTTCATTGGATACATAAAAATCAACATTACATATGTCATTATGAAGACCGAACCTAGTTACATATTTCAACATATAGTACTATGAAGCTACAGATTAAATGATGAAAATGGTATGTGAAATTGCTGTAAAGATATCTGCCGATAGGAAATGGAAATCCTATCTAACATGTTTTGATCTGCGCAAAGCAGCTCTTGTATGTATCGAAGTTTGACACAATGTTGGATTTGGAAAGTTCTGAAACATGAGATTCATAAGAAAACTGTCAGGAATGCATATCAGAGAGTAGTTATTTGTAGCTAATATTTTAGATTCATCTTCTATTTTATCATTTCATGTTTGAGTAAGCAATGTAATGATTGGTGCGACTGCTATAAAATGCTAACATACCAAGGCCTCTTACAACACAAATTACAATTACTTGTTAATGTTGAATGTTAACACACTTCCATTTATTATGAAACAAATACTTCTTCAATATGAAGTGAGCCATATTTCTTTGTCCCTTGGACTATATTGGTGCACATAAACAGTGTCATCTAAAAATTGGAGATTCCTTTAATTTGTTGCCATTTAATGACTGTTCTTCCTTATTTATTTCCTCCAGGTATGGAATGGTTCATTGCAGGAGGTTTCTAAGAATAGGAGACTCTCCACCAATATTGTGGCAAATGCAGGTTAGCTTCTTCTTTTTAATTAAAAGACCATACAATCTAAAATCAAACTTGACAAGAACATTCATATCTGGTTATCTATATTGCGGTCATAGAGTTCAAAACGCCTTTTGCATATTTCATAGATATTACACACCACAACAAGATTAAGATGGCAATGTATAATTTAATATGAATTCCTTTGCAACAAGGTAATCTAAATGGCAGTAGATATATGTAAATTCTTAGTGTTGCCAAATATAAGCTTTAGCGTTTAGTTGACAAATTCATTTTTTTGTAATTCTGCAGAGTTTACAAGAAGATATCGTAAGAAGCCGGTGGAGCCAAAGAGAAAAAACGCTATTTCAAAGGATATACCGGTGTCCCGTAAGCCTGCATCAGGGGTGGCAACAGATGCTCATGATCAAAATAAGGTAAAAGACGAACGGGATGTCAATGATCTGGATGCAAGTGAAGTGAATCAAAAGAGTCAGGGGGCTCAACATGTAGCAATTACTGGTGGGAAAAAGAATTCTCAGGTTGCTGCTGCTAGCAGATTCACAAAAGATATCAAGAGGGATGTGGTTGACAGCAGAATAGCTGGGAGTGGTGCTGAAGTATCTGAAAAGGAGAAATCACAAGAGACCCAAGACAATCAAAAGATGCAAGATGCCGAAGATTTACATGCTGCAATAAAGCAGAAAGAAACAGAAGAACTATTGAAAGAACATAATTTAATGAAAGAAAAAGCTGAGGCACGAAGACAGGACCTGGAAAGCCTTGCAAAGGAGAACTCTCTTCATAATAAGCTCTTCTTTTATCCTATTGTTGCAAATGCAGGGCAAGAAATAGAAATTTTCCTTAACAGAAGCATAACAGCTTTGGCCAATGAGCCAACGGTCTTAATCATGGGTGCTTTCAATGATTGGAAATGGAATTCCTTTATCATGGAGTTGCAAAAAAGTGAACTTAGTGGGGATTGGTGGACTTGTAAATTATTTATACCAAAGCAGACATATAAAATAGATTTTGTGTTCTTCAATGGGGGTGAGGTCTATGAAAATAATGATAGAAAAGATTTCTCTATAGCAGTTGAAGGGGGAATGGACAAACAATCATTTGAAGATTTCCTGCTCGAGGAAAAGCGTAGAGAGTTAGAGAGACTTGGCGCAGAGCACGCTGAGAGAGAAAGAGAGGCTGCAGAGTGGCGCAAGGTAGAGGAAGAAAATGCTGCAAAGGAAGCAGATAGAGCAGAGGCAAAGAAGCAAGTGGCTGAAAGACGAGAACAAACACGCCAAGTCATGCAGATGGCAGTAGAGTCTGTTGATGGTTTATGGTGCATTGAGCCTGTTGACTTTAAAGGAGGAGATAGAGTGAAACTCTATTACAATCGTTCTTCTCGTCCACTTGCTTTTTGTTCAGAGGTTTGGATTCATGGAGGCTACAACAATTGGATTGATGCATTGACAATTGTTCAGAAGCTGTCTTATGATAGTGCAGAAAATGGTGACTGGTGGACTGTGGATGGTATGAATGTACTGGCATCTTTTTAAATCTTTTACTGGTTGAACATTTCAAAGTTGAAATCGGAATTTCAACAGGCATTGTTATGTCATGTCTACTTTACATGTATTTTTGCAGAAACTCAAACATTGGCATCTAAGTTGCACAATACAGGGAAATTGGTACGAGTTTCCAAAATGGAAATAGGCTGGAAACATGACCCCACAAAAATATGGAACATAGACATACATAAGATGGTATTTCATAAACAACACATTATATTGAAACTTTGAAAGAAAACATTATGAATAAATGAGAAAGAGCATTTAATTGACAAACATAAATGACAAACAATGTTCCACCATCGCTTATAATGGGATCCTCATTATCAGTATCACCCTTTGTCTCTACTTCGATCCTTGAGGCACATTAGTCAACACCCAATTTTGATGGAATTGCCTAATCCAAGCCTTAAGATATGGTAGAAAAAGATTAACATGCCCGATCAATGATTTTGATTTGAGTGAATGGTACATTTTTGCTAATGCCATGACGGAGGAGTTCAAAAATCAATACCACAAACATCGATGTATATAAAGGGCTTGGTGCTTTTGATTAATTGCCAATGCCATACCTTCATATGTGATAGAATCCAATGAAAATGCTGCAATCATACCAATCTTGAAATTCTGAAAACTGTCAAGTCCGTTGAATTTTGAATGGGATATGAATTTCTACTTTCTCCATATGAAGTTCGATGATGTCAGAATCACTCTTAAACATCCTGAAACAATGGTAATGTTAAGTAAAAGGATAGAAAGGAAAGATAAAGGAAAAGAAAAGATAAACGAAATGTCAACTTTTACTTACGATAAAAAAAGCTAAGAATTTAAAAGTTTAAGTAAAAGGATGAAAAGGAAAGATAAAGGAAATGCCAAAATTTACTTAATATAAAAATATATGGATCTAACATTACCATTAATTGTCAGCTTTTTTTGGTCATATTAATGTGTTTTTAGTTAGATCTAGCATTTAGATTTCTGTAGTTTTGATAGGAGTTCAAGATTTTTAGTTTCTTAGCAGTTAAGGGTTAGATTCTGATGGCAGACCTACTTACCATGATCTGAAAATTCAACATGGTATCAGAGCACGTTTTCTAAGATTTTTTAGATCTGTGTATGGAATGGACTTCTGCCTATGAGTGGGTTCTGTCAGAGGATTTTAGCAGGTGTGATGTCCTTGCTTCAGAGATTGATGTTGATCCATGCTTGAGATATAGGCAACTAGACCTGTGAGAGGGTTGTGCCTGAGATGCCCAGGACACTTGTGATTTGAGTGTTTTTTATGCTTGAGAGAGGCGATTTGCACTTGTGATAGGTTACTGATCTGATTCATTTTCCAGTGGATTTGTTTGGTCGTGATGTTTTCTAGAGCTTGTAGGAATAAACATTGAATAGTCTTAATGTCAGAGAGTGTGACCGGTTAGAAGGTGCTTCCAACTTCAGTTCATGGAAATGGAGACAGCAGATGTGGTTAGAGGAGTTTGATCTTTGGGCCTTTGTTGAAGGGAAGGTTATTACACCTGTTGATCCCCAACAACTTGAAGGTTATAGAAGAGAAGAGAGTCATTGTTGATTTTGTGGAGGACCATTTGATGCCTTACATCATGGAGAAGAAGTTGGTGAAGGAGATTTATGATGCCTTGATTGTTAAGATTTTGGGGTGTTGGGGTAGCATTGGATGTGCTCTAGCTCCCAAACTTTGGAGGGACTAGAGTACATAAGATCTCGAAGACCCAGAAAGCATTTGAAGAAATTCCATTCAGTTTAAGAGATATTTAATTAATTAATCTTTTTAATTAAGGACACTTAGGAAAATTACAAGATTGAAGTTAATTAAATTAAACATGTAATGAAAAAGACTTAAGTGACGCGGATCAAACATCTTCTAATCTTAGCCCTCGATTCAAGATTAGATCACGACCGTTGATGTTTCAACGAGAAAAGTATAAGAGGAGGGCTTGGGGTCAGTTGGAGAACACACACACTGGCAGAGCACTGAAGCTAAGTTGGAATTCTAGGGTGTGGTTTGCTAAGAATTTCAAAAGTGTTTCAACTGTAGTGAGGGGCAATATTGGCGAGGGGGATGGTCTAGTCCTAGGCCAAGAGTACAACGAGGGTAGAGAAGCAGTAGACCAAGGCAACGTAGAGGCAGCGGCTACGCAGAGCAATCGAGAGCCCAGCAGGGGCAGCACAGAGGCAACAGGAGGCCAGGAGGGCTGACGCAAACCAAGCTAGGGCAGCGCAGGGGCAGCATAACCCAGTCTGGGGTGACGCAGGCCCTTCCTGAGCAGCGCAGAGGCTGATGCAGAGGGCTTCAGAGCAGCGCTGGGGTTTCTAGAGGCCGTAAAAGGACAAGCTTTGTAAATCTCGTTTCAGGGTGTGAATTAGTCAATTTTTCTGTCTCCGGAATAGAGGTATTTCTGCAAATTTATTTCTTTGTCGGGTTAACTGGTTTGGTGCCCATATCTGTTGTACTTAGAATCTGCTTAATAATAAAAACCCTCCAGAAGCTAGTAGCACCGAATTTCCCGCATTGGGTTTTTCCGGGGACAGTTGTCCAGAAAATCCTTGTGTGTCACTTTGTCATTGAGCATGTTATTCAGTTTAGATCTGCATGTGTAGGCTGTTAATGTATTTACTTCGATGTTAATGCTGAAGATTTCAGATTAATAACTTATGTAAGTTGAAGTAAATCAAGAATTTAACAGTAGGGTTTCTATTTAAGTATATTCATAATTTTTCACATTGATCACTTTGTATGATAGTATGAATATTTCTTGCAAGATGCTTCTAAGAAACAAGCTCACTAATACCTTCTTCTTAGTGGCTATGTACTTAATGAGATCATTGAGTTGAAGGATGGATCATCTTGCTATTATTTGAGGAGATTTGGTGTCCATAGCACTAAATGGCTTCTCTTCATTTTGGGAATCTTTTGATTGGGGAGTTTGTACTCGTGAGCAGATGCATAACTTTGAGAGGCTTTGGGATGATTTCATCCAAGAGGAGATCGAGCCAAACGTAGTTCTAGTTGGAGTGGAGGAGATCCAAAACCCAACCCTTGTTGAGAAGACGAGGAGAGAAGAAATTAGGGGTTGAGATGGTTATAAGGGCTAGAGGAAGAATCAAGTTTTTTAGGCTAGAGGAAGAAAGACTTGAGTCATTTGAAGTGTTTCAAGTGCCACAAGATGGGCCGCTACGTATTTTAGTGTCCTAAGAGGAAGGAAGCCAACTAGTAGTTGAAGCAAGTTGCAAGGAGTGCAAAAGCCTTAGTGGGAGCAAATGAGTTAACATCTAGACTTTTGAGACAACTTTCTCCATATAATCATGCCTTCCCCCAAGATTGTTTGTAGAGGAGGGTGATATGTGGATATTGGAGCAGCTAGACAGAACCTTCAACGAGAAGGCTTTTTGCAAGCTTAAAAAATGACAAGATCTCCTACAAGTGGAGTTGGGTAATGATGTCTATTATTACAAAATATAGTACCTTACTGCAAAGTCTTTCACAAGGTGCTAAGGCTAATGGAAAATGGAACTGTTACGATTATCACTTAGGCAACAACTTCCCTTGTTTTAGTGAAAGGATGGGTCCTGCACAAAGGGGGCTTCCTAGTAGCCTACAAGGTTCCTAAGGCAAGGCACAATCAAGTCTAAGGAGTCCTATGTAGCTATTTAATTTACTACCAAAATAAAATAGTCAAGGTGGTTACTCAAAGTAAATTCCTGGTTTGGTTTAAAGTGTTGTATGACTAATGTAGGGGGTTTATCAAGTATCAATTGTTAGATTTTGTGCATTAGACTTAGTGCACAGACACACACACACCAGATCTGGTAGTCTCAAATTAACTTTAACCCAACTAATTAACTGAAACACATTGATGTGCCTAACCGGAAACAAATTATGCACAACGAAACTTATAAAACCAACAATTGGATCATGCATAGTAACATATTACACACAAGTTTTGCCCAGTCGACAATCCTTCATTAAATTCTTCTCAGAACCTACTCGGGCTCCCTTACTGGGATAATAGCCCAATTGAGGAATTACATATACAACAATAAACCAGGAGTTATCCACCTAATCAAGCCTTAGATCTGTCCTTTGATCTTCCTCGGTTGATTTGGATCTGTCTCCCTCACTGCTCCTTGCACCTTCCTCGGACTCGGCACACTGGAGTATCACACTCCTCCTCCTGAGGTTGGTGTTGTTGTATGGTGTGTCTTCTCCTCAGACCCTGTAATATCCCCAAAGGGAAATAACCAGTAATAAACAGAAATATGCCAGACAGATATAGAAAATACAATGCTGAACCAGATCATGGAACAATTACACATAGAATGCCAGAAAACTGAGCCATTTTATTAATCTGAAAGTACATAGAGAGGAGTACAAGAACATCAGAATGAGGGCACCTATCCTTGCTCAAGGCAAGTGAAGAATCCTCTTCGTACCCATCTCGTCCTCCTCGTGGTAGAGCTCGAAGGAACATCTCTTTCCTCCTCCAGATATATAGGTTGTATCTCTGCGGTTAGTGCTGCTGGTCCATACTCAAACCTTAGGTGCCGCTTGCCCTTGATTCTGTACCCCTACTGGCTCGCTCGACCCTCTCGACCCTGCGTGGCCCGCTCAACCCTCTTGGTCTTGCTCGGCCCTCTCGACCCTTCTTGGCTCATCAAGCCCTCTCGCGTCTTATCCCTCCTGGCCAAGCCACTGATTTGAGGCTTGCTCAACACTTCCACAGATTTGAGGCCTACCATAGGCCCTCTTGGCCCTCCACAGATTTGAGGCCTACCACAGGCCCTCTCAACCATCTCAGCTCTCCATAGATTTGAGGCCTACCACAAGCCCTCTCAGCCTTGCTTGGCCCGCTTGGTCATTTCGGCCCTATCGACCTTGCTTGGCCTTGTTGGCCCTCTTGGCTCTCTTTCCTAACCACAAGACGCTCTCTTATTGACCACCTTCCATAGGCCTTCTTGGTCCTCAATGGTTTGTGGCCTACTCGGCTTTCTCCTCCATAAGATGCTCTCTTGCTTGGCCCTGCTCGGCTCTCCACAGAGCTTCTTGGCCCTCTCGCCAAGGCATAAAACGCTCTCTTGTCCACTACCTTCCACAAGCCCTCTCGACCCTCAAAGGTCTGAGGCCTACTCAACCTTCTCCTCCACAGGATGCTCTCTTGCTCGATTCTCCACAGGCCCTCACAACCCTCTCGCCAAGTGACGAAAACAGATCACTCACCCTTGTGCTTATACTTTTCCAAAGGGTGCAATACCATAATTTTGATATACTATGGATAATACCATGGGTCTATGGGTGCAAAGCCCCATCACTTAGCCCACTTGCCCCACACGTGAGAATACTCCCGCTGCTACCCAAAACATCAACAATAATGTCATGCAAAACAATACCCAAACCTCTCAAATCTGAAAATTACTAATGGCTTTTGTAAAGCGTACATAAAAGATAGGAATTTACAACAATAAACAAGCTATAACAATAATACGATTTAGCCCTCAAAATGAGTTCTAAATAGTAGAAAATAAGGCTAAAATAATGAATAAATCTAGGGTTCGATTAACTTTTTAAAATCAGAAAATTACAAGGCATATAATAACCAACTAAAACAAGACTTATAGACAAATTATGCAACAATGTAAATCAAGAAAGCATATTTTATCTGATAAAATGATTTTAGGTTACACACGAAAGAAAAGCCCAAGGATTTTATGTCAAGAATATGAAAGAAAGCCCAAGATTTTTAGGTAAAAAATACACATGGAAACCTTAGACCCTTGATGTCTAGGGTTTTAGATGGTTGAAAATTAGATGTAAGCTAAATGAAACCCTAAATTTACCCCGAGAAAAAATAAATTTGATTTTATGAAATATGATTGACTAAAAGAAAGAATACTAGTGCCTATATTTTTTTTGGCACATGGGTCAACTAGGGTCTGCCTTAAAGAAATGTAGCTAGATCTATGGTGAGATCTAGGTTTTTCAGTATGAAACGTAGAAAATCCACCTAATATCATACTAAAATACTCACGATGGTTCAATGGGAGGTACTTCTCTAGTAACCTTCCCAAAGTTTTGAAAAGATGGTTTGTTCAAGAAGAAGCCCAAAAGAATGTATCACCACCACTAGAGAAGTACAATCACACTTACATTCATTCATAAAAAAATCCACAAGATAAAATGCGACCAGTTTCTCAAGAAATATTTCATCCTCTAAAACCCTAGGAGTGAGTATCCATGAAGTGGTAAAGCCATCCACAAAGCAATCTCTTTAATAAGTCGCTCTAACTAGCTATCTATAGCCCCTTTTAGAGAAAAATGAGAATAGTAGACAAGTAGTGATGTTTCTCCACAAGTAGCAATGATTTATAAGTGAGGAATGTTTCTTTTATTTATATAAGAGATCAAGCACTCTCCTCATCTAATAGAAACCCTAAAAACAGAAAATAATGCCTTTATTTCTTACAAACCTTTGAGATAAGGCAAAAACCATAAAAAAATATCCATGATACAAGAGTGGATAGGTCTCAAGACCCCAATGATGCCTCATAATTAAAATAAACATGCTCAAACATCAAGTTATCCATCATAAATGCATGCTAGAGGCCACACGTGGCTTAAATGCTCTCTAAAAGTTGGATGGCTCACTTCAAGTAGTGTGTAGGTGCCACAAAAGTGAAACGTTGCCTCTAAGGTTTTGCAGTTTTTTATTAACAAAGGTCATATCATGGCCCAAGAGGTGCGACATCTCATCGAAGGTGTCCGATCATCTTAGAAAGGGGCAATATCCATCATCAAAGTGCAACGTCTCATCCTCAATGTGCCACGTCTCATCTCCAATAGGTGGTAAGACGTCTCAACAAGGGTGCCATGTTATCCTAAGGTCTAACATCCTCCAAAAAGTATGGTACATCCTCAATCAAGTGTGGGAAAAAACTCATCAATGTCCTCCAAAGGACCCAAGGCTCATCGTGTCCATGCAAATATATCATCTAATGAGTTATCCAAATGTGACCATCCGACACATGTACAAGAGTCAATGTTGTTGAGATTTTGTGTATTTGGGGTAGCATCAGTTCTGCTCTAAGTCCCAAATTTTGAGGAAGGACTAGGGTTCACCTGATCTATAAGACCCAGAAATGGATTTGGGAAATTTCATCTGGTTTAGGAGATTAAATTAATTAATTATTTTAAGTGTATTTCCTAAGTTAAAACTTAGGAATATAAAATAATTAAAGTGAATTTAATTTAACATGTGATGAAATTGTCTTAAGTCACACGGATCAAGCTTTCTTTTTAATCTTAGCCATTGATTCAAGATCTGATCATGGCTGTTGATTTGTCAACGAGAAAAGTATAAAGGAAAGGCTTGGGGTCATTTGTAAAGACACACAGAGGCAGAGCACTGAAGCTAAGTTGAGATTCTAGGGCGGGGTTGCTAAGAATACTCAGAAGTGTTTCAGTTGCAGAGAGGGGAATTTAGACCAAGGGGATGATTTGATCCCAGGGTCTAGAATACACAAGAGGCAGAGAAGAGATCAGCTCAGGATAGCGTAGAGAAAGGCAGCAGCAGCAGAAGCAGGGACAATGTCATTTTCAAGAAACCCTTCAGGGGTTGTGCAGAGACCCTTAGGGGCAGCGCAGTGACTGCGTCACCCATTCTGGGGTAATGAAGTCCCTTCCAGGAGCAGCGCTGAGGGTTTGGAGGCCATCCAAGGCTGACGCAGAGGCTTTCAGGGGCTTCAGAGGTTGACGCATTGCTTTTCAGGGGCAACGTTGGGGTTTCTAGGCCTAGATCTGGCTGAGTTCTGTAAATTACGTTTGAGGGTGTGGATCAGTTAGTATTTTTGGCCCTAGATCAGCCAAGAGTTGTAGATCTAGAGTTTTCTCTGTTGGGTTTTCCAGATCTGGAACCCAGAGTTGTGTATTCAGAAATATTCTTAATAATAGAACCCTCTAGCAGCTAGAGATCGGTTTTTCCACATTGGGTTTTTACGGGGACAGTTTGTCTTGAAATAATTGTGTCACTTTGTCAATGTGTGCATGTGCTTATTCTAGATTTGAACTGGTAGAGATCTGTTATGTGTTTTGCTTTGATGTTAACTTGAATTTATTCAATTGATAACTTATATAAGTAGGAGGAGTTTAACCGGATTAACAGTAATAATTTCTGCATAAGTGTTAAGATTCGGAAATTTCTACATGGGATCAGAGTAATTGCAAATCTAGAAGGGTCACCAGCTGAAGAATCTGAAGGATCTAGCTGTAGAAAGCAGCTGGAATAGCAGCAAAGAAGCAGATCTGAAGAGACAACAAAGTTTTCAGGAGCATATTCACGCAGAAGGAAGGGTGACGCTATCCAGCGCTGTGTCCTAGCAAGCCCATGCAATTACTGCACAGAGGCAGCTCAGAAACAACGCTGGTTGGGTTTGAAGCCAGCCAGTGTGATTCAGATCTGAATCTGTCAGATCCAGAAAATTCCGCAGAAAAGTTGCAGAAATTCAGAAGAGCCGGTGGGGTTAAATTTCCGAAGTTCTCAAATTTTTAGCCTTAGCACAAGTGACAAAGATTGGGAGGAGATCAACTTCTCAGAGAGTTTCTTGCCAAAGGAAACTTGCAGTTTGATCAGAGGATCAAAGAAGAAGCTGAATCATAGTTGATTTTGTAGATTTCCAAGGAGGAAAATCAAGTGTCAGAGGGAGTAGAGAGTGCCCATTTTGTAAAGGACCCTAGATCCAGATCTCGAGTATAGAGAGGAGGAGCTCCGACACATTCTGAGCAGATGGCTCCTCATGGACTGCGTGATCAGGATAGGCTAGAGGGCCTCTCAAAATTTTCGATTTGGAAAGCAAGGATCCTGATTGTCCTTGAGGCATATGGTCTAAGAGACCATGCAGAGCAGACTCTGACCACACCGACAGATGCAGATCTCCTACGGAAGCATAGGGAAGCTACTGGGCATGCCAAACGGCTAATAATGGACAGTATCAAGGACTGTATTGTACCACACATAGCTAAGAAGTGGACAACTAACGAAATGTGGAAGGCCTTGACTTCCCTGTATGAGGGAAAATCAGTCCAAAGGAAAATGCTGTTGGAGACCCAAATGAGGTCATTTATGATGACCAAGGGAGAAGACATGGAACACTTCCTCTTCAGATTGCAGGCAATCAGGGATCAACTGACTGCAACCGTAGATGATGATGTGATAGTCAACACTGCCCTCAATGCAGTCACGGATGAGTGGGAAACCTTTGTCCAAAGTATCTTGGGCAGAGCAGACCTCCCAGATTGGGACAACTTGTGGTCAATCCTGCGTCAAGAAGAACTACGCAGATTCACCAAGAGGCAGTACAGCCCTGCGTTGAGCAAAGTAAAGAAGGAAGAGGAGGAAGATGCAGCCTTAGCATCGAAGAAGCAGCCAAATAAGAAGAAGGATCTTTCAAAGATCAAGTGCTTCCGGTGTGGCGAAATGGGAGATTTTGCCAGCCATTGTACGGAGAAGAAAAGGGACAAGGAAGCATCTTCTTCCAAAGCAGCTGTGGCAGATGATGGGTCAGGAGATGATGCAGCCATGAGTGCTCATGAACCACGGAGGTGGGGTGACATGGACATGTAGAGGAGCTACATGGAAGTAAGGCAGGATCCTTGAGCAGCTCATCTCCTGGATCACAAGCGAGCTATGGCAGCCTTAAGACAGTAGCTGGACAAGTGGAGCAGTGGGTGCATAGATCACAGATGAGGTAGAAGCAGAGGCAGATCTGAAGGCTAGGAGGAGCAGCGCAGAGCAAAGCAACAACAACATAGAAGCAGTAGCAGCGCAGAGGCTGATGTGACTTTAGCAGTGCAGAGCAGTGCTGCTTATGCAGAGCAGGGCTGCAACAACGCAAAAGGCTTCAGAGGGACAGCGTAGTGCAGCAGCAGCGTGATAGATTTCAGCACAAGGAGTTGATGTGACTTTAGTAGTGCAGAGGGAGTCTGATTGCGCAGGCAGAGCTGTAGCTGTGCATCGTTCTTTAGATGCCACCACGGATCTGTAGCCTATGGAGCTTCAGTGATGAGGATGCAACCCATCAGACTTGTTTGTCAAATATTGGGCAGGAGATTCAGTTGTTTCTCTCAACAACTGAAGTTGCAGTGCAGCAGATCAGTAGTGGCAGTGCTATGAGCAGCACAGATGCAACATATTAAAAGGGAGCTGCAGTACAGTAGTTGTAGTGGCAGTGGCAGAGTCATGGGCAGTAGTACAGAATGGCAACAACAGTGCAGATTTGAGTGGTAGGAGGCCAAGCTTCAGCAGCACAGAACCAATGCCCAAAATCATGTAATGCATAAGTGTGATGTGTTACTAGAGCACACCCTTGATGCTAAGAGGGAATGTTGAGATTTTGTGTATCAGTTTTGCTCTAAGTCCCAAATTTTGAGGAAGGACTAGAGTTCACCTGATCTACAAGACCCAGAAATGGATTTGGGAAATTTCATCTGGTTTAGGAGGTTAAATTAATTAATTATTTTAAGTGTATTTTCTAAGTTAAAACTTAGGAAAATAAAATAATTAAAGTGAATTTAATTAAACATGTGATGAAATTGTCTTAAGTCACACGGATCAAGCTTTCTTTTTAATCTTAGCCATTGATTCAAGATCTTATCATGGCCGTTGATTTGTCAACGATAAAAGTATATAGGAAAGGCTTGGGGTCATTTGTAAAGACACACAGAGGCAAAGCACTGAAGTTAAGTTGAGATTCTAGGGCGGGGTTGCTAAGAATACTCAGAAGTGTTTCAGTTGCAGAGAGGGGAATTTAGACCAAGGGGATGATCTGATCCCAGGGTCTAGAATACACAAGAGGCAGAGAAGAGATCAGCTCAAGGATAGCGCAGAGGAAGGCAGCAGCAACAGCAGCAGGGACACCGTCATTTTCAGGAAACCCTTCAGGGGTTGCGCAGAGACCTTTAGGGGCAGTGCAGTGACTGCGTCACCCATTCTGGGGTAATGCAGTCCCTTCCAGGAGCAGCGCTGAGGGTTTGGAGGCCATCCAAGGCTCACGCAGTGCCTTTCAGGGGCTTCAGAGGCTGACGCAGTGCTTTTCAAGGGCAGCGCTGGGGTTTCTAGGCCTAGATCTGGCTGAGTTCTGTAAATCCCGTTTGAGGGTGTGGATCAGTTAGTATTTTTGGCCCTAGATCTGCCAAGAGTTGTAGATCTAGAGTTTTCTCTGTTGGGTTTTCCAGACCTGGAATCCAGAGTTGTGTATTTAGAAATATTCTTAATAATAGAACCCTCCAGCAGCTAGAGACTGGTTTTCCCACATTGGGTTTTTCCGGGGACAGTTTGTCCAGAAATAACTGTGTCACTTTGTCAATGTGTGCATGTGCTTATTCTAGATCTGAATTGGTAGAGATCTGTTATTTGTTTTGCTTCGATGTTAACTTGAATTTATTCAGTTGATAACTTATATAAGTAGGAGGAGCTGAATCGGATTAACAGTAATAATTTTTCCATAAGTGTTAAGATTCAGAAATTTCTACAAATGCAACATAGAAAGTGAGTCATGTCCAATGTAAAAGCCATTAAGTAGATCACATGAGGTATCATCTTCAGACTTCACGCTAGCTCATGAATATATGCAATTTGCCAAGTTTAGGTAATGGAGGATCATCATCAATCCCTATTAATTGTGCTAATACACAAGAATATGAGTATTTCTCGAGGAACCGATCAAGTAGTAAGTGTGAATGACATATGATTTGGGGTTAATTTCATGGGATGGTGTCATTGACATGCAAGATCCACATGATACTCATCCACATGAGTGCCTTTGTCGAGGGAGTGCTTATGTGTTGAGTTACCCTTTCCTCGACACTTTGTTTTATTTCTTTATTTCTGTTCTTTTATTTTACTTTGTTTCATAAAGCCCCTTTGCATAAAGGTTTGTCACAGTTCAACTTAGCTGTTTTTTATTATGGGTTTTTCATTGCATTGGACTTTGAATAATTCAGCTTAGTCCTTCTTAGTTATGCACTTCTGTAATGTCCTTTACAAATTGAGGTCAAAAGGGACTCATTAGACTATCTATCCCCGTAGGCTATAGTCCGTCAAAAAGGGGAGAACCCCAAAATAGTCATCACTTGGCAAGTTTTGGGGCAGTTGGGCTTAAAAAAACCCAAAAGTTGGGGTTTGTTGTAAGGATTACTCAATCACTCAAGAAAGATGAAGCCCCTCTAGAAGACTATAAATAAAGATGGATTGAAGTCATTTGGAATCATCATTGTGGATCAATTTATCTTTTTTTTTTTGAGCCTAAGGCTCTAAGGGTTTTAAGACCCCTTTACCCTTGTCAATTTTGATGGTGAAAGATTCCACCCTAGTTGTCACCACTCTCCTTTTCTCTCTATTTTGGCATAGGACTAATTTTCTGAAGGAGGAGCGAAATTCTTTATTGAATTAGGCTTTGTTTTGGGCACAAGAATTATCCCTTGAAAGACACTGAAGTCTTTGTTTGTCCTTTGATATGGTTTTGGCACAGGAATTATCAATGAAAGACAACGAAATCTTGTTCTAGCATAAGGAAACTGTTGGAGATACAACAAAGTTTTGTTTTGACACATAAAAGTTTAAAACATTATCTTAGAGGCAATAGAATTCCCTATCTCCGATTTCTTGTTTGGGTCACAGAAGCAACGAGACCTGTAACAACCTACTTCTACCTTTGGTTTGGAATATCTTGAGGCAAGGGATTCGTGGTAATCTAAGTCACCTGATACGGGGATTCGATGGATACGGGGATTCGAGAATTGGATTCGGGATACGGTGACCCCCAAAACAGGACACGTCCGGGGTGCGATACGTTATATATTATTTTATTATATATATATATATATATATATTAAAAATTAGATATTTTTTACACAAATTCATACAAATTCATTGATTCAAACATAGATTTAAGATCTTAGATACTCATACATGATACATTGATACATTGATACATCATACAATTGTCAAAATCACACTTTTATAAGTCAAAATTGCACTTTTCGGCTGCTCGAATCTGGCTGTACGGGATTCGATCGTATCCGTACAGGATACGATCGGGATTTGACGTATCCTGTACAGATACGATCGAATCCGGTGATTTTGTTACAAATACGTATGTATTGTATCGGATACGACAGATTCGGGAATCATGGGCCCCACCCAATGAATCCGGTTTCTTAGGTGGTAATTTGTTGCAGATCCATAGTGGACTCTTTTAAGCGGAAATCGTGTTTTTTTCTCTGGTTGAGCAAATGCCATGATGTGGGTCCCGAAGCATATTTGTTGATAATTGCGTAGTGTTTCTGTTGATCGTTGCGTAGCGTCTGAAGTCCCGATGGAAGGTGCATGACCCGCAATAGCATAATAGCGACACTAACTAGGCAGTTCTCGGGCACACTACCAAGGGATGCAAAAGAATAAATTTTCAGATGCGGCATAATGAAGATCTGGACATAATTGAGGCTCATTAATTTATGTTACTGGTGACACAGTGGTACTCTGGTCGTGATCGTGTTGCGCATCATCCTGGGACAAAATTGTCTTATCTTGAATTCTTTGCAGTTGTGTGATCATATACAGGCATAAATTATAACGAATGTGGGAGCGGGTTCCTGTCTGAAGATCTTAGATTCTGAAGGATCTCCAAAAGTGCCACCATACGCTCAAATCCTAGCCCTAAAGCCAAGTTTGTCCTGCGAAGGTTCCTGAGGTGTATTGAAACCTAAATTCGGGTTTGAAGTGGTGGCAGAAGTCAGATTTTGGGTTGCACAAACCTCGCTCCATCTGCGTTGGAAGAGAGGGTTTATATAGTTCGATTAGGGTTTGTTTTCTATCTGCAGTTTGTAGAGTCGGCTTCCAGAATGGGTAGTAACTTGAACTGAACAGTAGGAGTTTTCGAATATTCTTAGACCTTGAATTTATAACAAATATAAGTTTATCAAGATTTTGTGGGGACTGTATTTGGCTAAACTGTAATTGATTGAAGTATTGCAATTGGTGAATTGATTTTTTTTATGATGGAATGTTGTCCTCTCAGTAATGTCATTTGTGAATATAATTGGGGGATCGCAAGTTTCATCCCAAGCAAAATTGCCGTCATTGGTTTGTGCCTCTAAATGGTATATTTGTTAAAAATGCTAGGGAAAAACTACCTTGGATCATTACAGTGGTATCAGAGCAGAGGTCCTCCCAGCCTGGATGTGGTTTGAAGATGAAACAATTGGGAACAATTATGGGCGAGGAGTATGCAGAGTCTTGCAGGGAACTACAAGAGCAGCAAGCCAACACAATGAAGGATTTGCAATATTGGAACAGAAGGGTTTTCAAGGAATTGAAGAAGTTGGAGGTAAAGAATAAAAGAGATCAATTCTCCAAACATAATAGCATGCCCCTTAGAAGGACTCAACCATTTGGAATAATTCAATCTTCAACACCAAATTTTGGCCAAAGCACTCCTGGTTTTGGCAGCAACTTGTTCCCTTGCGACACATCAACTCCAGTTTTTGGGCAGGGCATGTTTGGGCAACCCACTCAACAGAATAGAATAGCAGCCACACCTGTGACCTCCAGGTTTGATCAAACACTGGCATTAAATGAGGGCACACAGCAGAAGGCAGGTAAATGTAATGATTTTAATTTTTTGGGCTAGCTGCAAGAAAAACAAATCAAGTGACATTGACGGTAAACCCAAGTCAGTAAAGAAAAGCACAAGTGAAACTGAAGTAAAGACACAATCCAATGTTTGGTCATGGCTATACAAGAAGCAAACAAGTGCCTATGAGGACCTAGAAAAGGAAGAAAGGAAGCAAGCACATGATCAAGAGACACTGTCTACAAAAGTGGTTGCTGATGATTCTAAAGATGCATGTGTTAAACTGGACAAGAATTTCTCGGCAATACAAACTAAAAATCCTGAAAACAAGGAAGAAATTGGACAAGAAGAAGATGAATCCCATTATGACAAAGGTGGAGACAAATCATATGCTTGAGGCATTTCTGATGAAGCATTTGTGCATTTTCAAGATGAGGCTGTCCAAGCTGCAAACAATGAATCAACTGAGCAAAGCAATGAAGAATCTAGAGTTGCTTCTGTTGTTTCCCCAGAAGAGGAAATGCCTGATTGTGAAGACGATGGGCAACTCAATGATGAAGATCAGGTCAAACAATTGCAGATTCTTCAAGAGTTTGGAAGTTATCAAAGGGAAAAGGTAGAGGCAGCAGATAAGCCACCAGCCTCGTTGTCAATACCAAATTTGGGCGTAAAACATGTGACACCTAGATATAGAACAGGAAAGTCTAAACTTCCTTGGTCAAATTCACTGCAAGAGCACCAGCCAAAGAAAAAACTTAGAAATGTTTTTTTTTTTTTAAACTGAAGATTTTTCTAAGGAAATGGAAGCATCAGGCAGCAAAAAGGGAACACAATATGCATCAAATGAAAGCTGCTGAAGCCCCTGAATTCTCTCTTTTGGGGCCCTCCTGTTAGGTCCAACAAAGTGAATGCATGCTGTGAAGAATTCGTGGCAAACATACCCAGGTGTACTCCATCGGCATTAGAGCTCAAGATTGACCAGATTATAAGAGAAAAACAACAGAGACATGAAAGAATGTGGTCAAGACTGGATATGTCTGAGATAATCATGGCTATTTTTAAAGTGAAAGATCCTCAAGCCAAGCTTCTATGTTGGAAGTTAGAGACATGTTCTCGAACAGGGGAAGATTGATCCATTCTATGGAATCATGTAACCTTCACGACACCATGGTGAGGCAAGGGTTGTGTGTTCAATTAATAAGACACGGTGAAATAGACATCAATGAGTGCATGTCAGATATGGCTATTTTGAAAAAATGGATTGCCATGGATACTGAATATAGTGGCACTCATGATTTGTTAAGTTTGTCCATTTTAAGAGATGTGGATATCGATGCAGACAATCTTGAAAGCAATGAGGCTAGCCCAATGTTGCATGAAGCGGGGACGTTTTTTGGAAGCGGATACGCAGAAGTGTCATTTCCCAAAAATCTAGGAAGCGAAGCGTCTTAGAACCGTTTACTATATATTTATATTTATATTTATATTTTTTTGCATTTATATTTAAAAAAGCATCCAAAATACCAAACTAGTTGTAGAAGATATGAAAACATGCATATTTGTATACAAATCAAGATATATATGGCATCCATTGTACATCAATGGTTAATTATTCGAGCATCAACCATCTAGAATCTAGATTCTTCTCCTCTTGTCTCGCCTTTGCCTCTACCTTGATTGGCCAGGGATATTAGTCAACATTTCCCAATTTTAATCAAACTACCTAATCCAACCCTTAAAATATGGTGGAAAAAGCTTAACATGCTTGATTAATGATTTTGACTTGATTGAAAGGTAATTTTTTCTAAGGCCATGACAAAGGAGTTCAACAATTAACACCAACAACACTAGGGTACATGACCACATAGAGGGCTTGGTGCTCTTGATTATTTGGCAATCACATACCCTCATACATGATATAATCTAATGAAAAGCCACAATCTCATTGATCCTGAATTCCTTAAAACTGTTAAGTGTGTTGAATTTTGAATAGGATATGAAATTCTATTTTCTCCATATGAAGCCCGATGGGGCTGGAACCATTCTCAAACATCCTGAGTCATTTCATGGTAATGTTAAATATTTAAGTAAAAGGATACCTTTTACTTTAAAAATTTAACATTACCATGATGGGTCATCTAGGAAGCATCTAAGCAGCATCAAGGGAGCACCTTGGGAGTGTTCGAGTAGCCTCATCCCAACTTAAGTCAAAGAACTTTTTTTAAAACAATTTAGAACCCCGCGGAACCGCCCATCTCCCTCTGGATCCACTGGCGATCTGCGCGGATCCGTGCCCAAACCTCCATGGATCCCCAACAGATCCTTTTCTGGATTGGTGGATCAGGAATCCAAAACCGCGGATCGGGCTTGTGTGGTTCCATATTTCCGGGAATCGCCTCAAAACGGCGGAACTGCAGATCTGATTTTCAGATCCACGGTTCCGTCAGAGGATCGCCCAAGGATCGGTACGGGACGCGGTTCTGACCTTGGATCCTTGGGGGGGGGAGAAGGATCGTGCAACACTGGGCTAGCCTAGTAGGAGCAAGCGACCTTCTGTTGGCCGACAATGACAATGTTTGGTGGTGTCTTGAACGAACAAGACTACAGTCTCTTGTTGCAGATGTGATTGTTGTTGCAAAGTATTTAGGAGCAACATTGGTCCTCACGGAGATCAAAGGAAGTTCAATGGGTAAGAACAGTAAATTTGAGGAAATCTATGATTCTGATAAGCTTATTGACAGTCTTTGTGATGTGGTTAAAATGACAAGGCCATTGCCTAATGACAGGATAGCAAAAAGAACTGTAGTAATTAAGATTCCACACACAGTCACAGAAGAATATATAGCAGAAAAGGTGGAGAAATTGTTAGGAGGACAAGAAGCATCATGCTCAGTATATTCTATCCATCTATAGATATGAAAATCAAAGAAGGGTCAAGCCCTGAGGTTGAATCTGTCCATTGCTTTGGCATATATGGTGTTCTTGAGTTTCACCCCGATATTAGAAGGGTGGGAGCTAAAATGCTAAAAAATTTTCATGATGCAGAGAATGGATCACTAAGATACCTTGTTGCTATAGATTTGAGAATGGATATCTTGCTGGAAAAGGACTGTGTTACAGTTTTCAATCAGGCATTAGAAAGTACTGAGAGTGACATTGTTTCTGCAGCTCAGAATAGTCTTCCTGGTTGGCTTCTACCGGAAATTAATGTGCTTCATGATATTGGGAAAGGTGGATTTCTAAACTCATGTTTTCCCAAGTTTGGATGGAATGTGGCTTCTAACATTAATTCAATTATTCATGTACTAAGAGTGTGGAAGCTACCCTACTTTCCTTCATTAAACTGGGGTCCTATTTCTTGTGGGGTCAAATTGCAAGAATATTCATCACTGAATTTACAACCTCCAATTAATACATTGGATGACGCCCAAGAACAACAAGCATGTCTTGAGAAATCCTTGTGTCAATATTTGAGTGAGATAAGTTTGGCAAGAAAAGGTGATTTGAAGGTGTTAAAGGACGCAGATTTAATGCTACAAAACAACACTACTTTTGAATGCATTGGTTCTAGATGTCTTAAGACCCCTAAGGTTCTGAGGGTTGAAGGCATTGGTTCTAGATGTCTTAAGACCCATTTATCCTTGTCAATTTCGGTGGTGAAAGATTCCACCCTAGTTGACACCACTCTCCTTTTCTCGCTATTTTGGCATAGGACTAATTTTCAGAAGGAGCAAAATTCTTTGTTGAATTAGGATTTGTTCTGGGCATAGGAATTATCCTGAAAGACACCGAAATCTTTGTTTGTCCTTTGATAGGGTTTTGGCACAAGAATTATCAGTGAAAGACAACGAAATCATGTTCTAGCACAAGGAAACCATTGGAGATACAACGAAGTTTTGTTTTGACACATAAAACATTATCTTAGAGGCAATGAATTTCCCTATCTTCGATTTCTTGTTTGGGCCATAGAAGCAGCGAGACCTGTAACAACTGACTTTTACCTTGGGTTTGGAATATCGTGAGGCAAGGGATTCATGGTAATTTGTTGCGGATCCACAATTCACTCTTTTAAGCGGAAATCGTATTTTTTTTCTATGGTTGAGCAAATGCCATGACGTGGGTCCCGAAGCATATTTGTTGATAATTGCGTAGCGTATCTGTTGATCGTTGTGTAGCGTCTAAAGTCTTGACGGAAGGTGCGGGACTCACAATAGCATAATAGCGACACTAACTGGGAAATTCTCGGGCACATTACCAAGGGACACAAAAGAATAAATTTTCAGATGTGACATAGCGGAGATCTGGACATAATCGAGGCTCATTTACGTGATTGGTGACACAGTGGCACTCTGATCGTGATCGTGTTGTCGCATCATCCTGGGATGGAATTGTCTTATCTTGAATTCTTTGTAGTTGTGTGACCATATACAGGCTTAAATTATAATGAATGTGGGAGCGGGTTCCTTTCTAAAGATCTCAGATTCTGAAGGCTCTTTGAAAGTGCCACCATACGGTCAAATCCTAGCCCTGAAGCCAAGTTTGTCCTGTGAAGGTTCCTGAGGCATATTGAAACCTAAATTCGGGTCTGAAGTGGTGGCGGAAGTCAGATTTTGGGTTGCACATACCTCGCTCCATTTGCATTGGAAGAGAGGGTTTATATAGGTCGATTAGGGTTTATTTTTTGTCTGCAGTTTGTAGAGTCGGCTTCCAGAATAGACAATTACTCGAACTAAACAATAGGAGTTTTGGAATATTGTTAGACCTTGAATTTATAATAAACAAAAGTTTATCAAGATTTTGTGGAGACTGTATTTGGGCTAAACTGTAATTGATTGAAGTATTGCAATTGGTGAATTGATTTTTTTTATGATGAATTATTGCCCTCTCAATAATGTCATTTATGAATGTAATTGAGATTGCAAGTTTCATCCCAAGCAAAATTGCAGTCACTGATTTGTGCCTCTAAATGGTATATTTGTTAAAAACGCTAGGGAAAAACCTAGGGAAAAATTACCTTGGATCATTACAACTTCATTGCATAGGACTTGGGATAGTGCCCTTATAGCGAGGAGGTAGAGCTCAAGCTTTTCTTCTTTTCTTTATAAAGTTGCATCAACCTTGGGCATCCAAGCTGTAATATACCTAATGGAAATATTAAGTGAATAACATAAACATTCACTATGAACAACCGAAAAATTCAAAATACACACAAAACATCGGAACATAAGGAAAATGCACCAAATCTCTCAGCCATTTTATTCAATCTGAGCATAATGGAGTACACATGAATAAGAATAGGGGAACCTGAGCTTGCTACAATAAGCTAGCCAGAAACTAGGTTGGTAATGTGATATTCAAGTGCTGGAATGACTTCCCAAGGCTTTGTGCTGGCCTAGAAACTTTTCTCTGCTGCTGGAAAGAAATAGGAGTTCAACCCTCAAATGTGCTCAGAAAATTCTGAAAAATAAGCTGTAGCCTTCCCTCAATAAACCGACAAAATCCTAGAAAGTGTTTTGCCTGAATCCAATAGTCTCGATTTCCCCCCAAATAATGTGAGTTGCCTAGTCTGGCCTCTTGTACGCACTGCAGAGCGAGATGCTGTAGTTTGCTCCCAAATTTCCCCTCTAACTCCCTCCAAACTCCTGCAAATTCCCCCTCAAAATTTCCCTTATCTCTCCAACCCTTATCACTCTAATCTCCTTATCCCACAACCCTTGCGCAAGCCCAACCAATGACCCCCTGTGCAAGCCAGAAATTGAGAAAATATGCCCCTCATTTAGCTCCACTTCCAACCCTGCAAAACTCAAAGGAAAACCTGCTCTCAAGGTAGATATTCCTTCTGCAAAATCCCAGAACAAGCAACCTCTTTCTTCAACTCGAATTTTCTCCCCACGAATTGTCTTTTGCGCCTAGAAAAATGCGCACTGCTAACTGGAGTGTTGAACGAATAGCTTGGAAGGAGCCCGAAATAGTTTCCCTCCTCCCTATTAGGGTGACACTCAAGGTTCTCCGAAGAAAGGGTTGGATTTCCTCTTGGAAATCCTTGTGCTAAGCAAAACAAGTTATCTTAAGTTAAGCAGCTGCAAGAGAACTGATATTCTGAAGTTAAGATGACAAAAGACCCCAAATGAAGGCCCTCATCTTCTATCTATGCTTGCTCCCACCCTCTCTCTCCTTATGGGCCCCATTCTCCACTAGTATGCCTTACCTCTTCTTTCTCTTCTTCCCACTAGTGCGCTTTTCCTAAGGGAGTGCAAACTCCCTCTTTTTGGCCCCCACAACCCACTAAGGAATCCATTTTCTCCTTTCTCCTAAGTCAAAATTGCCAAAATTGCTGCCCATGTCAAAATTGTCAAAATTTGTAATATTTCCAAAGTGACTTAGGAAATTGAGGAAAAATTCTTAGGAAAGCCCCTTCTCATGGGAATATGAAGCATGGACCTTTTTGGGATACATGTAACATCCAATCAAAAGGAAAGGACAACATAGAAGGGACAGATGGAGTATGCTATGTATGGAAAGGATGCAGACATGTTACCCTTATTAGAATTCCTTAGTAGTACCCTTCTACCCAAGAGTGGCAACACTTGACTAGGAAATTGATGAAGGCCACTAAGGTGAAACAAGGAAAAAAGCATAACTTCCAAGCATCATGATTCATTGTCAAATTCTAGCCATGATCCATGCTTTTATGTCAAATACATTGGGTGTAAACATTTAATATGAAGCAATGGACATTTATGTACCTCATGTGTGTCAGGTACCATAATCGTCAAATGAGTGAGCTGAGCATGAAGTGAGAAGCATCGAGACCATTGTCTATGATATGGATCATCGAAGACAAATCTCCTCTAGTTACCTCTAGTTACCTATAGAAGTGCAGGGGTAATAATGCCACTTATCTAGTGATTATAGTGGGCTTTATCTCTTTCTGCATTCCTTCAGGTGATGTTGTAGAGTTAAATGATGTTTTGTACATTCATGGTTGAACAAAGAATCCTATTTTAGTATCTTGCATGAAAAATCTATAGTGTATCGCTGAGTTTGATGATCAACAAGTGATCGCTGGAAGCAACACCCTTGATCCTGGTTGAGTTTTGGCCAAATGAGCATGTGAAATTGGTCTTTACAAGCTACTAATAGATCTAAAGAAGAATGAACCTTTAGTGCATGAGTACAAATTGCATTTGAAGAACCATTATGAAGAGTGAGCTAGAATGATGTCTCCATACATATATGTGTGGATTGTGGACTTCCTAGATTTGATAACCCCAAGATAACTTGGATTGATAAACATTTAACAGGTGTGAGGCATCTGGCTTACTTTGCTAGCTCCAACAAAGTTGTTTGTGATCAATACAAACACAAATAATGCAACTGTTGGTGTATTCTAGGCCGTAGAAGCCTAGAGGATTCAACAGTTGAGTAGTAATTGAAGGAATGAAAAATAATAATTGGAAGTGACCATTCTTTTGCGACACGATATGCAAAAGTTCAGTTGTCATTTGTCCAATTTTTACTAGTAAATGAATATGGATTTTGCAGTAAGTTCTTCACAAGTTATGATGGAGTTGTTGAGATTTTTTGGGTGTTGGGGTAGCATTGGATGTGCTCTAGCTCCCAAACTTTGTGGAGGGACTAGAGTACATAAGATCTCCAAGACCCAGAAAGCGTTTTAAGAAATTTCATCAAGTTTAAGAGATATTTAATTAATTAATATTTTTAATTAAGGACCCTAAGTCTAACTTAGGAAAATTAAAAGATTAAAGGTAATTAAATTAAACATGTGATGAGAATGATTTAAGTGACATGGATCAAGCATATTCTAATCTTAGCCGTCGATTCAAGATTAGATTACGACCGTTGATGTTTCAACGAAAAAGGTATAAGAAGAGGGCTTGGGGTCAGTTGGAGAACACACACACTTGCAGAGTACTGATGCTAAGCTAGAATTCTAGGGCGTGGTTTGCTAAGAATTTCAGAAGTGTTTTCGCTACAACAAAGGGAAGTATTGGCATGGGGGATGGTTTATGTCGAAATTTTTGAATATTTACACTTTATGCAGAAATTATTTACTGTTAATCTGATTATGCTCCTCCTATTTAGACAAGTTATTAATTGAATAAATTCAAGTTAAAATCGAAGCAAAACACATAACAGATCTCCACCAATCCAGATCTAGAACAAGTTCATGCACACAGACAAAGCGACAGTTATTTATGGACAAATAGTCCCCAGAAAAACCCAATGCGGGAAAATCGATCTCTGGTTGTTGGAAGGTTTTATTATTAAGATTTTTCTGAATACAACAAGCCTAGGTTCCAGATTTGGAAAACCCGACAGAGAAATAATAGATCTACAAATCACTAGCTGAACTAGGGCCAAAATAATGAATGATCCATACCCTCAAACGAGATTTATAGATCTCAGCCAAAATCAGGGCCTAGAAACCCCAGCGCTGCCCTTGAAAGCCTCTGCGTTAGCCTCTGAAGCCCCTCTGACCCTTAGCGTTGCTCAGGAAGGGATTGCGTTACCCCAGACTGGGTGACGCAGTCTCTACGCTGCCCCTTAGGGTCTCTACGTAACCCTTGAGGGCTTCCTGCTGAAAATCACGCTGTCCTTGCTGCTGCTGTTGCTCTCCTGCTTCTGCGCTGCCTCTCGAGTTGAGCTCTGCCTCTTGTTGATTCTAGACCACGGGATTAGATCATCCCCTTGGCCTAAATTCCCCTCTCTGCAGCTGAAACGCTTATGAGAATTCTTAGCAAACCCACCCTAGAATCTCAGCTTAACTTCAGTGCTCTGCCTCTGTGTGTGTTTACAAATGACCCCAAGCCTTTCCTTTATACTTTTCTAGTTGGAAAACCAAAGGCCAAGATTAAATCTTTAATCAATGGCTAAGATTGAAAGAAAGTTTGATCCGTGTGACTTAAGACAATTTCATCACATGTTTAATTAAATTCACTTTAATTATTTAAGTTCCCGAAGTTTTAACTTAGGAAATACATTAAAATAATTAATTAATTTAATATCTCCTAAACCAGATGAAATTTCCCAAATCAATTTCTGGGTTTTGTAGATCAAGTGTACTCTAGTCCTTCCTCAAAATTTGGGACCTAGAGCACAACTGATGCTACCCAAAATACACAAAATCTCAACATTCCCTCTTAGCATCAAGAATGTGCTCTAGCAATACATCACACTATGCATTACATGATTTGGGGCACTGGTTCTGTGCTGCTGATGCTTGGCCTGTTGCCACTCAGCTCTGCACTGCTGCTGCCATTCTGTACTGCTGCCCATGAATTTGCTGCTCCCTCTGACAACTAATTTCCCTCCTTGGAAATCTGCCAAATCAACTCTGATTCAACTCTTCTTTGATCCTCTGATCAAACTACAAGTTTTCTTTGGCTAGAAACTCTCTGAGAAGCTGATCTCCTCCCGCTTTTTGTCACTTGTGCTAAGGCTAAAAAATTCTGAAAACTTTAGAAATTTAACCCCACCAGCACCTTCTAAATTTCTGCAGCTTTTCTGCAGCCTTTTCTGGATCTGGCAGATTCAGATCTGAATCACACTGGCTGGCTTCAGACCAATTCAACGCTGTTTCTGAGCTGCCTCTGTGCAGTAATTGCGTGGGCTTGCGAGGAGACAACGTTAGACTGCGTCACCCTTCCCTCTGCGTGAATTTGCCTCTGAAAACTGAGCTGTCCCTTCAGATCTGCGTTTTTACTGCTTTTCCAGTTGCTTTCTGCAGTTAGAACCTTCAGATTCTTGCTGGCGACCCTCCTAGATCTGCAATTGCTCTGATACCATGTGGAAATTTCTGAATCTTTACACTTTATGCATAAATTATTTTACTGTTAATCTGGTTATGCTCCTCCTACTTAGACAAGTTATTAACTGAATAAATTCAAGTTACATAACAGGTCTCCACCAATCCAGATCTAGAACAAGTTCATGCACACATAGACAAAGTGACACAGTTATTTATGGACAAATAGTCCCCTGGAAAAACCCAATGCGGGAAAACCGGTCTTTGGCTGCTGGAGCATTTTATTATTAAGAGTTTTTTGAATACAACAAGCCTGGGTTCCAGATCTGGAAAACTCGATAGAGAAATAATAGATCTACAACTCACTAGTTGATCTAGGGCCAAAATAATGACTGATCCACACCCTCAAACGGGATTTACAGAACTCAGCCAAAATTAGGGCTTAGAAACCCCAGCGCTGCCCCTGAAAGCCTCTGCGTCAGCCTCCAAAGCCCCTTTGACCCTCAACGCTGCTCAGGAAGGGATTGCGTTACCCCAGACTGGGTGACACAGTCTCTACGCTGCCCCTTAGGGTCTCTGCGTAACCCCTGAGGGCTTCCTGCTGAAAATCACACTGTCCTTGCTGCTGTTGCTGCTCTTCTGCTTCCGCGCTGCCTCTCTGAGCTGATTTCTGCCTCTTGTTGATTATAGACCTCAGGATCAGATCATCCCCTTGGCTTAAATTCCCCTCTCTGCAGCTAAAACACTTCTGAAAATTCTTAGCAAACCTGCCTTAGAATCTCAACTTAGCTTTAGTGCTCTGCCTCTGTGTGTGTTTACAAATGACCCCAAGCCTTTCTTTTATACTTTTCTCGTTGGAAAACCAACGACCAAGATTAAATCTTTAATCAATGGCTAAGATTAAAAGAAAGCTTGAGCCGTGTGACTTAAGACAATTTCATCACATGTTTAATTTAAATTCACTTTAATTATTCAAGTTCCCTAAGTTTTAACTTAGGAAATACATTAAATTAACTAATTAATTTAATATCTCCTAAACCAGATGAAATTTCCCAAATCAATTTATGGCTCTTGTAGATCAAGTGTACTCTAGTCCTTCCTCGAAATTTGGGAGCTAGATCACAACTGATGCCACCCCAAATACACAAAATCTCAACAGTCTAGCCCCAGGCCAAGAGTACAACGAGGGCAGAGAAGGAGCAATCCAGAGCAACATAGACGCAGTAGCTATGCAGAGCAGCCGAGAGCCCAATAGGGGCAGCGCAGAGGCAACAACTACGTAGAGCAACCGAGAGCCTAGCAAGGGTAGCACAGAGGTAGCAGGAGGCCAGGAGCGCTGACGCAGACCCTGCTAGAGCAACGCAGGGGCAACTTAACCCAGTCTAGGGTGACGCAGGCCCTTCCTGAGTAGCGCAGAGGCTGACGCAGAGGGCTTCAGAACAGCTCTGTGGTTTCCAGAGGCCGGAAAAGGGTTGAGTTCTGTAAATCCCGTTCGAGGGTGTGAATCAGTCACAATTTTCTGTCTCCAGGATAGAGGTATTGATGCCGGTTATATTTCTTTGTCGGGTTAACCAGTTTGGTGCCCAGATTTGTTATACTTAGAATCTGCATAATAATAAAAACCCTTCAGAAGCTAGCAGCACCGGTTTTCCTGCATTGGTTTTTTCCGGGGACATTTGTTTAGAAAATCCGTTTGTGTCACTTTGTCATTGAGCATGTTATTCAGTTTAGATCTGCATGTGTAGGCTGTTAATGTATTTACTTTGATATTAATGCTGAAGTTTTCAGATTAATAACTTATGTAAGTAGGAGAATTAAATCAAGAATTTAACAGTAGGGTTTCTGTAATTTAGATTCAGAAATTTTCACAGGAGTTGTATTAAAGTTGAATAAAATCAATGAGTTTGGATTGTTCCTTGCATCCATTGGGACAGATCTTCCTGGGCTGGGAAGAAATATACAGTGAAAAGAAAAAGGTTTTACAAAGTGAAAACCTAAGAAAAATATCCTAAGATATTCTCAAGGAAACCAGTAAATCGCTTTTAATGAAGCAGTTAGATGCAATATTAGTGGTTAGGAAGTGGGATGCCTGTTAACAGGGAAAACACTATTTCAAGGAGGGTAGATCCTCTTCTTTCTCGATCACCAGAAAAAAAGAAAATATCAACCCAAAAGTTTGGGAGAGTAAATCCTCTCAATTCTCAGTCGCAAGGAAAAGGAAAATATTGACCCAAAATATTAGGAGATCGAATGTATTCTTAATTCTGTTTGCTTCAATATTGTTCAATTTTGCTTGGGCTTGAGATTTGTCCTAGCTGGAGCTTTCAATCACTTTTTTGACCTTGGTATTGACGAATGCTGAAAAAATAGTACAAATCAATCTACCAAGTTGGCTGTCTGTTTTTAAAATATTCAATGTGTTAAGGACTTTGGCATGTGTGCTTTGAACTGGCATGCAATGCTTCATGAATTTTGATTTTTTTTAAAGTACTAAATTTCATGCAATTGATAAATATGCTATTTTGAAAGAGACAACTGGATAAATTTTGTAGTCAGTTAGAGAGTGCTTTTATTTGAAATACTGGCTTCAAATTAAGCCTCTTCATATTTTCAAATTCTTTGTTAAAACGATAAAATCTACATGCTTCTTGCATTGTTTTTTAAATATGCCTTATATAAAGTATTTGCAAACAACAAAACAAAAGGTGGGGGGTTATAAACAACGGAGTTTATATCCTTTTCCATAAGAGTACTAATGCAGAAAGAAAGTATGAATAGCCTACTTAATCTAAATATTGTTCATCTTTTAGCAATAAGGCACTTTTATCCAACAACTGTCGACATATCTTATCACACCACATGGCACAAAAAGCAGACAAAAAACTATCTTCTTGCTTGAAAAAAAACTTAGATCTAATCTTCCAAAGGGCAGATAGAGCAGAAACTCTCAAGCACTGCCAAATCCCAACAAAGGAGAAGTGAATCAGATAGCTACTATCACCAAAGAAAGTTATCAATCAAAGCTTCTTGCAATTTGTTGATAGATCATTTTGAAAGTGAGAGCAAAGGTTTTTTTTTATAGATGATGCAGCTATTCTGTAAAGAGAATCTTAACTGTTGAGACAGTTACAAATCTATTCTGAAAAGAAAAGTTAACAATTTAATTGTGGCCATATGCAGTGGTGGTGCCAGAGCAAGCTTTTATGCTCGATTGGGTATTTGCTGATGGACCTCCTGGGAGTGCTAATGTGTACGACAATAACAGTCATCGAGATTTTCATGCTATTGTGCCCAAGTCTATTCCAGAAGATCTTTTCTGGGTTGAAGAAGAACAGAGAATCTATTTGAAATTACTGCATGAGAGACGAGAAAGAGAGGACTCTGCTCGCAAGAAGGTTAGTCCTGATTAAAAAAACAATTATTCAGGTGATAATATTTCAATCAAAGCTTCTGGGAAATAAAAAAATCTGGTTTGGCGATGTTTGTATATTTTTATTTTATTCTATTTCAATATTCTCACAATCATCGATATTATGAGAAGCTTTAAGGCAGGCTTCTATGTCATTTAAGAAAACATTATAGATCATAAGGTCCTTTTTTACCATTCTAAATCTTTGTTTGGAAACAAATTCAAAATGCAGGCTGAGAAATTGGAACTTTTAAAAGCAGAAAGGAAGGAAAAAACAATGACATTATTTCGACAGTCACAAAAACATATATTCTACACCGAACCTAGTAAAGTTGAAGCTGGGAATTCTGTTACAGTCTTTTACAACCCATCTAATACAGTTTTGAATGGTAAATCTGAAGTATGGTTTCGGTGCTCTTTCAATCGATGGACTCATCGACTTGGTGTTCTTCCACCCCAGCGAATGATCCCTGCAGATAATGGCTTCCATGTGAAGGCAACTAGTGAGTTAAAATTTTCTGATTTCTAGAACAGTATACTAGGGATATAGTGTCTAAAACACTAGTATAATTAGAATGGTGTTTGCTAATTAACGCTTATTAAGTTTCTTGTCAATGTGTCTGTGTCTCACTTTTATGTTAAAATGTGTTGAAGAATTATCAAACTCAGGTTTAAGATTATATTTCTTAGGTCTCTCCAGGCTTTTGGCTTTAGTGAATAACCATTCTTATATGTTTTGCTTGGCTTCTAACATTTATGGTCGTGTTATGCCAAAATTTTGCACCTTAGTGAAAAGCCTCCACAAGGTGCAAAGAATAGTGGAACATACAAGTGTCGCCACTGTCACATAGGCAACAACTTCTTCGTTTTAGTGAAGGAAAAGTTCGACACAAGGGAGGTTTCTTTAGTAAAACTTAGGGTTCCTAAGGAAAGACACAATCTGTTGATTGTTAAAGTGTCTTCCATAGTGATAATTATCTTTGATGATTATGATCTATTAGCATATCCATTTGGCATTCATTTATTACATCATTCAATGATTACACAGAAGACATCAACCATGTAGCAAAAGAGACAGCCACAGAAGGAACACAAAGTTTTACCCTGAGAAAACCCTCCATGGGGAAAATCCCAGCCAACGTTTTCCTTAGAGAATCAATGCAACAAGAGATACATCAAAGTCAACCAACCTCTAAAGAATGAATCAACCCTTCATCATTCTGTCCACAGAGCCTCTGCAACAAAGTAACAAAAATGTTCTCCAAGTCTGCCTCATAACTCTCACTATTTCTCAGAAATCAGCCTCAGCATGCGCACTGTATCTCAGAGATACGTTACAGAATTAAGGTCTCCAAGAGAGCGAAAATGACCTGCAGTTCTGCCTCAAAGTCCGCACTCAGCTACAAAGATATGCACAGAATATAAGGTCACAGGAGGGACGAAGTTCGACCTTTGCTCCAACCTCAGAGTTCAGACTGTTCCACAGAATTTGATGCCTCGGATCCTTTGAACTCTTCCTCTGGAATCTCGCACCTGGTCATAGAGAAATGTACCACAGAATTGCGCAGTTCCACAGAGATAGATATGCCTCAGACTTGCGTTGTGCCTCAGACATACACTCATCCTCAGACCCGAGCTTTCTGCCTCAGACTCTTCGCTTAAGCCTCAGAGATATAGGTGATCTGAATCTGCCTTTTGGAGGAGAGCAAATAGGCCCTATTTATAGTTGTTCGTGTGAAATTTTCAACTCCATTGCAACAACTGGAAATTATTCTTCTAACTGATTAAAATTAAGTGCAGTTTATTTGCTATGACAAACAACGAATAAAATCACATCTGCAATTTTTACCATAAAAAAGCTGCCGAATGTAAAATACTGGAACTGAGAAATATAGTGTGCACACAATAAAATGACACCATTGTTTTTGAACAGAAGTCCCCGGAAAAACCCGATGTGGGAAAATCGGCGCAGTGGATGAGGATTTTATTATTATTATTAAGCAGCAACAAAATTTTTGAGTACAAATCTGGATTCCAAACTGACTATCCTCCAGCAAAATATACTGCCAAAATTATTTGGAGGAAATTCCTCCCTTCTGCAACCAAATTTAGCCCTTCTGGCCCTGCTTGCACTTCCTCCTGACAATTCGCATTGGCCAGAAATACACACTGCTTGGCCCAAATAATTCACACTGCCTGTGAGTTGGCTCTAGCTGAGCTGTCCTGCCTCCCTCTGGCTTTGGAGGTGACTCGCTCAGCCTTCCGGGTGATCTCCCGACCTCAATGATCTATCTTTGACACTTCGAACTGGGGTTTCAGGTTTCTCCCTCGATATGCCGAGGCATCTCTTGCTGACTCAACAGGTTCTGAACCAGGCCATTAGAGAGATTCTATAGATTGTACATTTAGGTCACTTAGATCTCACCTTGAATGAGCTTGGGCTTGAAGATGTTCTTGTACCTAGAGCACTTTTCTGAGCTATAGGATGGCATCATAGTCTGCCCCCTTATACTTGCCGACATTGGATACATTCGCTTAGGATCCTGCTGGGACAATTTTGTGTTGGTTCTCATAGGCTATGGATAGAGATAGACCACCATATACTGTGATAGGATAGGATCTGCGAATTGTGACACTTGTAGGAGCTAGAGACGAAGATGCACCTCATTTTCAAGTGCCCCTATAGTATGATATTAGAGGACACTATCATTGTCTATATCGGGATTTGGGAGGCTCCCTCTCTACCTTCTTTAGGTACCAAGACTAGTGATGCTTAACACTATTCATCAAGGAGTTTTCAACCACAAATCTTAAACACCTACATACCATGCCCCACCCTAGGATGACTAAGACAATCACCTCGTACTTTCATGTGGATTTGTCAGACCAGGGCTATAAGTGACAGGTAGAGGTTAATAATGCTCTAGATAATAAAAGGGTTACATCTTGTTTCTCTTCTTAGCCTTCCCCTATAGGAGATCTACAGATACCATTGAGACCAGTTTGACGATGCCGAACCATGCTTCAGTTCACAGGTTCTCAGAGCACTAGAGGAACTCGTGTTGAAAAATGTAACTAGGTTCAGTCTTCATAATTGTATTTGAGTCATAATGAAATGTACTTATGAAAAATAATGAAAAGAAAATTTTATTATTATTATTGTGACTTATTAAAGCATGGGTTTCATGCTTGGGTCATCTTGTTTTAGGTCAAAGTCCCCATTGAGGACTTCTGTGATTTATTTTGAGTCATTAGAGTCATTGTACATTTAAAGAGACCCTTCTTGGGCTTTTGAATCATGTAAAAGAATTATTTTTGAGTCAAAAATGAATTATGTCACTTCCACACCAAGTCGGCCTCAAACTAGGCAATTTGACCTCACCAGAAGCCTATATATTGGAACAGTTCAAATTCATTTGAAACATACTATCACACTCAGACAAGTTCGATCTCCTAGAGGAAGCCTTGACAAAGTGTGAAGTTGCAGTGGAAGAAGGAGAATTGTAGGATCAAAGGTTTTGGGTTAACCCTCTCTCACACATGATTTTTTGGGCTACGACATCAAGGTCGAAGTGCTAAGTGCTTCAAGATTGAATTTGTTGCATCAAGGTCGAAGTTGTTGGGTCAAAGATACTGTTGCATCAAAGTGCTTCTACTGCTGTTGCATCTAGGTCGAAGACAATACTGGAAAGTGATTATCTGCAGAAGAAGGAAAGGGCTGACTTGGTGTGGAGGAAGTCTATGTTTGAGTCAAGAGTCTTGGATTATCTCAGGAAGACTATTGAAGGAAGAGTTGTTGACTTGGGTTTTCCCCAAGATTGGGGTTTTGCCTCGGCTGTCCACCTACATCTTGTACCCTTGATCTTCGTGCTATTGTCTTGGTAATTGCTTGATGAACTAAGATAAAAGAAGAACATAAGAAAGTTAATAAGAACACAAGAATCTCACAAGTAATTATCAAGTATAAGAAAATCTTTCTGCCTTTTCGATTTTCTAACAACCAGCTCCAGACAGCTTCAAAGTAGGGCGGCCCTGACAGTCTGACTACCTCCCAGTCCCATAGGAGTGGGCAAAGACTTGTTCATAGTTTCTTGTTTTCAACCTCATATACTAGGAGTATTGCTCCCTCATACACTCCCCAAGGATTGTATGATCGGATACACTGCTGGCCCCAGGGGAATTCGACAACGAACCTGTACCCATTCGTGTCCCTTGCCATTGGTCATTAGACTCAGGAACCCCTAATGTCTCTAGCTTCATTGCCAAACCTTACCATCTCACTCACTCATTCCTTTTTAGTAGGCCATTATTATTTTGTATCCTGTTGCCAACTATTGAGTATTTTGTATTATACCACAATCTCTTATATACCTGTTGCGACAACACTACCACTGGTTTCTTTCTCTTTATATGTTATTTTTAACATTTTTTAGGAGATGTGCTTTCACTCCCACATTGTAGTCATATTGACTGTACTCTTCTTTAGTCCCTTTGACCTACTTTTGTGGTCATCAATTCGACATTAATAAATTTACTTACATTCTCTTCTAAGAGTGCGAATTAGTCTTTATTTTGCTACTTGGGCAAGATGTGATCTTTTTGTTAGTTTTTCGAAGCCCAACAAATCGATTTAGAATTCCAATAAGTTTTTAACCTAGAATTACATTTTTAACAACAAAACCAAATCTGAAATTTATGTACAAGATATACTGCTGAGCTTCTAACAAATCTTACGCAACAGAAATAAAAATCAAGCACACAAATATTTACATAGCTTTTTACATTGGAAACCCAACTTGGGTAAAACAACATTCGTGTTTTGTTTTTTTATTTCAACTTGCAGAGGAAAATTATAAAATTATTATAGCAAAATGCCTATCCTAGTGCTTAGAAATTTGTGCAAAATAGATCTGTCTCGATCTCCGTGCCAACAACTGCCTCAATTTTTGTGCATGCAGATTTTTGTGCAAACTCCTCACACATGTGACATCGCTCGATTTGTGTGCCCATCTACCTCGATTTGTGTGCTGTCCCTTTTCTTGCTCTTTTCCTCAATGTTTGCACATTGGTATGCATGCCAACTTCTCTTGAAGTATGTGCTGCCTAGGAATGCATGTCATCTTCTCTCCAAGCAATTACTTTTATCCTTTTTCCCGAACCTCGTAATCCATGAAGCCAACCTTGTAATTCACGATGAGATCTATGGATGAGATTAAATGTCATCATCTCCTTAGATCTAATGGTTGCAATTCAATCATAAAGTCACATAAATGTACTTTATAAAAATCATTACTTTAGTCAACATTAATCGATTAAATTAAATAATGCGCCTTTACATGGAAAAACTTAAAAGTCACTTTTCTAGAAATGTTTGTTGGACATCTTCTGCTTGCTCGACACTAAGCCTTTCCAGAATCACTTGTCCGAGTTAGCAAAATTCAACGCTTCAATGGTGTGAAGTTCTTGTGGAGGTGGATATTTATGTGGAGATGTTTTCTTGTCATTGAAAGAAGTGTTTCTTGGAGAAGTTTGTAAGTTTCATGCTTTATCTTCTATATTTTGTATATTATATTTGTGCTAGTAGGGTTTCTATTTTGTGCCTTGACTAAGTGCTAATTCTATTTTGAAATCTTGTTCCATTATACTATGCAAAATTGTTTTCTTGAAACCTATAAGGAAACTCTGATTGTGCATTCCTTATATTCAATTTCTCTCCTTACAAGGAAAATAGTTAAGGTTTTAAAAATGGATGCCCTAGTCATCCCCCTTTATTCCATCAAATCCTTTCCATGGAGTTTTAGCCCTAGAACACTCCTTTAAACACTTCTAGGATAAGGCACTAATCTTTGTTGTGTTGATCATCCATAAATCTTTAATTTTTGTCATTTTTACCATTTTTAGACGTCAAGGATTAACTGCTAGGTTTTTTAGGGCAAATTTCTGCATAAAAATGAATTTTGGTTGGATGTTTGTGGTTTATAATTTAGGAATTGCATCTATAAATAATATAAAGGCAAAATATGGCATAGTACATGGTTAAACCTCCTTATTTAGGATTAACATCATCCCTCATTTTCTGTTCATGCATATATTTCAGCCATAAAAATCAATTTCCTATGTTAACCCTAGTCTCTATTGGAAGGCCTTTGTTCCCTTATTGTTCAGTATCATTGGAAGGCCTTTTCCTTGGCTCCTATATGACATTGTGCACCTTATTATTGTATATCAATCAAACCCTAACTTATAGCAGCCTTATGTTTGGTCCAAGCATAGAGTATTTGAACCCTAATATAGAACATCTAAACCTTTGTAGTACTCTAGGCCATATTATAGACCTCTCATACATTACCTTAAGCCCTAGCAATGGAATATCCTTTAAGGGATCTACAAAAGCCTCCCTTGTGGTCAAATACTACTGAAGAGCTCTAAGCAGGAGAAAGGTTGCTGAGGTGATAGTGGCAATCTTTTCTCTTGTTTCCAGATGGTCTGGCCTCACCTAGTGAAGCTTTGCACTGCGCTTGCTAGATTTTGCAACAACAGGGCCCACTGTCACCTTTGCCCAAGTTCGCACTCTTTAAGCCCAACTCTCTCCTAAAAGGCTATGGGAGGATTCCCTTGAGATAACTTCACCCAAATAAAAGATGATTGGTGCCTTCTATGGGGTCTTAGGTGAGGTAGAGGAGTTAATTGTTTGCTGTTATACTGGTTTAATATGTAATATATGTAGAAAATGAATGTGAACCAACAATACAAGTCACTCAAAAATGAAGATATATAACATGTAACTAGCTCAAATAGTGTAAATTATTATATTAACTTAATCTATGAGTGTTTCTTGGTTTGTGCCTTTGGTAAGAGGGGTTCCTTTATTAAATTGCTTGCTGTCATGTGACGACGGACTGAAAAATCTACAGGAAGACGTAGAAAACAACAACACAACCCCCTAAAACAACCACCCAATAATTCCTAAACATTCTAGATCAAATATCTAGGGGTGAGGGGACGAAGAGATTAAATATTGATCACTTTGGACCACTCCTAAGCCTCAAACCTGCAGTAAATTGGTCTTTCTATGAAGTTGGAAATTATATTAATGAAATTATGGGGTCAAATCCCACTGGATAAAAACCTAGAAATAAATTTTCAGCAAGAAAATAAAACTCATAATGGTTGGAAATGGTTAAATTTATTTTCAATTGAAAGATATTACCTTGAAAATTTGGAACCAACTACAAGGTTTTATTGATAATACTTGTTGGGAATGAGCTTTGTACCACTGAAAATCTGGAAAAATTGTTATGTTTTTTTAAAACCATAAAGAGTATATTTTATATATATTAAAACCTGCTCACGTGCAAAATGCGGGATTTTACGTCAAAGATATAGGTCTTTTCCTGTCTACTGATGCTACATTGAGACCAACTCGTTTCCGAGTGGATTTTCCAACTATTCCACAGTCAAAATTCTTAACTATCTGCCTATAGCTAAATACATTGTAGAATTGTAATAATAGGTATATAAAAGTATATTTTTTCATAAAACAAAATTGGTAAAAGATGAGGTGGTGCCTATTCTTCCTAGGGGACGGATTGTTGAGGTCCAGAGTCTTGCGCTCCTCTTTCGCCTTCCTGTTACTTTCAGCCAGCTTGAATTTCAGCCCCTTCGATCTCCTGCCTCAGAGCTTCTACTTCGTCCTCTAGCCTCTGTATGCTTTCTCTTTTCTCTAGCTGTCTCTCTTTCATGTCAATTGCATATTTATGATACTAATGTATACAGATTTGTAGAATTGCGATTCCATTTCCGAATTCTCTGTGTTCCTGAGCACATATTTCACAATTGCTTTTGCCATTTCCACTATCTCGTGCCCAATTCGCACTCGCTCCCCCAGATCTAGGTCTGCGAAGACCCCAGGAGCTCGAACCAAAGATTTCTGCGAGCGAACTTCCTTGCCCACCCATGCTGACAGGCACAGAGTTCACACACTCTTCCAGGGGATTGAGGACCTCACAAGCAACGACGTACCAAACAAACAGACCAATTCCCAAACCCCCAGGGCCACTTCCCCACTACTTAGTCTCGGTCAACTGCCCATTGAACTCAGAACAAAATTGTACGCCACCCAACTACCCAGGCAAGCAAAATTTCCAGACAACACCCAAACTTCGGCCACGACCACTGGAGTAGAGCAGAGGACTCCTTAACCGTGACAACCTGAAACTTCATGCTTCGAATCATACCGTTAGCCACTATATAGCCACCCATTGTACAAATGCTTATGCAGACCATCGTCACTATACCATCCTTGCTTACATCCCGATGCATCGTCATAATTCCCTTGCCCTTCACCTCATCTCGCAAATCTGTCACTAGGTTCCTCCCATGCTCAACTTGCAGGTTTCAAAGTGTAATATTCCGGATAGGAAATAAACAACAATACAAAGCAACATAAACAAAAACTTAGCTAATAGAGATGCACCATAAAAATCACTGCAAACATTTTAGAAAAGCTGAGCCATTTTATTATATATTTGGAAATAGGGAATGAAGGTGATCAGAATGATGACACCTTGGCTTGCTCAAGGCAAGTTGAAATATCTCTCCAAACCCTGCTATGAATGGTTGCTTCTCCTATTGACTGCGTAACTCCCTGAGCTGCTACTGGCAACTGCTACTGGAAAGTGCTGCTACTGGCTGGAATGGAGCTGCGCTTTGGGGCTATTCCCCTGCTTAGAAAATTCTAAAACTCTGGCTATGAACTCTCCTCCCAAAACCCGGAAAAACCTAGGAAGGAATTCCGAAAACGCTGACCCCAGAATCTGACCCCCTTGGGAAAATTACGCACTCCTGGTGAGTACGCTGGCCTCTGGATTGAATGACCGGAAATGCTGGCCTCTCACTGCTCCAAAACACAACTTGTGAAGGGTTGATGCCCTCACACTTCTCCCAGACTGAAATTCCAGAATATCCCTCACTCCCGGAGCTTCCCTCCTCCAAGATTGCGTAATCTCTCTGAGTGACTGCGCTGCCTGATGAATTGCGTAACTCCTGGATGATGGCTTTGCGTTCTCTGCTCTGGAAACTAATGATAAAGCTCCTCACCTTAGCAAGCACTCAATGTCCACCGAGGCTGAGGTTGGGATCTCTGCTCGGAGACACCTGTGTGCATAACAACACTTGCAGACTTGGCTAAACAACGTAAGCGTGCTCAATATCTGTTAGACAAAAATTCTGAAGATGAATGATAGAATGAATGAGAAGCTAGGCGCTCACTCCCTTTTATGCTTGAGACCCTAACATTCCCTTGGGCCCCACTGCGCTGCGCTGTCCTCCTTGCCACACTTCCATGCCTACTCTGCATTGTCTTGGCCCACGCTGTCCCTACGCTGTCCCTCTCCCTGCGTTGTCACTTGGTCCCCCTGGGCCCCACGGTGAAAGCATCATGTTGGTCAAGTGACTTTAGGAAGATTATTTCTCCTAAGTTGGGTTATGGGTCCCAACGCCCTTTTTATTTATGGCTGAACATTAGAAAAGAAAAATATGGGAAAAATTAATATTGCCAATTAGCTGCTGCTAATTGAGAATATTACAATCCTCCCCACCAAAATGTTGCTTGTCCTCAAGCAACTGCAAGGATGGATGCTGCAGGATCTTCTCACTCTCCCAAGTGGCATCCTCATCTGGAAGATTCCTCCATCTCACCAAGTACTCCTTGCTGTCCTGCTCCGCAACTGTCTCTCCCGGGTGTCTAGAATAGCCTCTGGCTATAACATCAGATGCCCCTCATCATCCATGGGTTGGAGCTCCCCTGTTGCAGTCACCTGCTGCCCCAAAGCCTTCTTCAGGCATGATACATGGAAAATGTTATGTATCCTACTCCCAGCTGGAAGTTCCAACTCATAAGCAAATTATCCTACCTGCCTGATCACTCTGTAAGGCCCATAGAAGCGGGGCTTAAGCTTCTCGGCTCCCTTCTTCTTCAGCGTAGACTGTCTGTACGGCTGAAGTCGGAGGTTGACCAAGTCACCAACCTCAAATTGTCTCTCAACTCGCCCTCTATCTACATATAGCTTCTGCTGATTCTGTGTTGTGGCTAAGTTGCCCTTAAGAGCCCAGAGTATATCTTGGCTCTCTTGGATCTAGTCCTTGGCCCTGGGGGCCTTGCTAGCTCCAAACATAACATCAGCAAAAGTCAGAGCATGATATCCATACAAAGCATAAAATGGAGACATATTGATAGACATATGGAAAGTGGTGTTGTAGCAGTATTCTCCTAGGTGTAGCCAACACAACATCTCTGTCTGCCCATTAGTCTGTGGGTGGTAGATGGTACTAGGAGTTAACTCCGTACCCACCAAACGAAAGAGCTCCTGCCAAAAGCCGCCCATGAAACAGTTGTCCCTGTCACTGACTATGGTCTTGGGGAGACCATGCAATCTGAAAACATCACTGAAGAATAGTTGGGCCACCTGTGAAGCTGTGTATTGTGCTAATATGGAGAAGAAATGAGCATACTTTGTTAGTCGATCAACAACCACAAAGATGCAATCCTTGCCCTGCACTGTGGGCAACCCTGTGATGAAGTCCATGGAGATGCTTTCCCACTTTCCTTTCGGAATGGGAAGCGGCTGTAGCAAATTGGTGGGGTGGCTCATCTCCCCCTTGTTCCTCTTACACACTTCGTACTCCTTGACATGCTAGAGTACTTCCTCTTTGATGCCTCTCCAAGAGAACCTCTCCCTCATGGCCCTGTAGGTCTTTGTGGATCCCTGGTGGCCTGATAGCTGAGAATCATGGGATGCGCGCAGTATCTTCTCCTTGAGCTGGGAATTCCCAGTCAAGAAGATCCTGTCCCAGTAATAGATGACCTCATCCATCACCCTATACTTGTCATCTATAATCTGGCTGTGAAACACCTCACAGGCAAAGCGGTCCTTCGAATACTCCACTAATAGTTGAGCCCTCCAATCTGCATCTAAGCTCATCGAGGACAATGTTGCTGGCCTGCGTAACAAATCATCTGCCACCACGTTGTTCTTCCCTTTGACATACTCAATGTTAAAGTCGTAGGCTTGAATCTTACTGGCCCACTTCTGCTGCCTCTCTTGTAACTGCTTCTACTCAAGGAAAAATCGGAGGCTGTTGTAGTCAATCCTCCCCTGAAACCTGTTACCCACCAGATACTGTCGGAACTTGGCCAATGCATGCATAATGGCCAACATCTCCTTGTCGTATATCGGATACAACCTCTCATGCGACAGTAGCATCCGACTCTCGAAAGCTATAGGGTGGCCCCCCTACATCAACACTGCGCCTACTCCTTCCCTTGAAGCATCACACTCCAGAATGAATGGTTGCGTGAAGTCCGACAAAGCCAATACCGGATAGCTGCTCATCACCTCTTTGAGCTTATCAAAAGCCCTCTGCGCAGTATCAATCCAGCCAATTGCCCCCTTCTTGGTAAGGTCTGTGAGGGGTGCAACAAGTTGAGAAAACCCCTTGACAAATTTTCGGTAGTAGGTGCAGATGCCTACAAATCCCCGAAGCTCTGTCACATTCTTTGGTTCCGGCCAATTCCGGATGGCCCGGATCTTCTCCTCATGGACTCTTACCTCGTCCACACCAATGATGTGCCCCAAATTGAGCATCTCCGTTAGCCCAAATTCGCATTTGGAAAGCTTAGCATAGAAATGTTGCTCCTCCAAAATACACAGTACAGCCTCAATGCGCTGCAAGTGTTCCTCCCATGTGCGGCTGTAGATGAGGATGTCATCAAAGAACACCAACATGAACTTCCTCAACTGACCACGAAAGATGTGGTTCATGCAGGATTGAAAGGTGGCTGGTGCGTTGGTTAGCCTGAAGGGCATCACCAAAAACTCGAAATGGCCATAGTGGCACCTGAATGCTGTCTCGGGGACGTCCTGGTCCCTCACCTTGATTTGATGGTACCTCGACCTCAGATTGATCTTGGAGAAGAACTTCGACCCCCTCAGCTCATCCATCAACTCATCAATCCTGGGGATGGGGTATCGGTTCTTCATGGTCTTTTTGTTGAGTGCCCTGTAGTCAATGCACATCCGCAATGTGTGTAAATTTATGTAGATGTTCTATGCTTGATGCAACTTTACCTTTTATTACAGCAATCACATAAACAGTCAAGTAAAATGTTGATAGAACATACCAGTGGATCTATAGAAGACAAACTAGAAACAGAAGAATGTGGTAGTGCGTTACGGCGGTCAACAGGATGCTTCAACCAGCAAAGTCTCCTTGGTCAGCCAACCCAGCATGTGTCACAACAGCCCTCAAAACAGTCACCTTGTCAACCCCAGAAAAGTCAACGCTGGTCAAACTAGCGTGGAAACCCTAGCTGCGGTGAGCTGCAGTAAATTCGGTCAAACCCTTGCTGCAGTAATTCGTCTTCTTTCCCATGTGTGAATCGAATTTTCCTCCAAGGAGCTCATACTAAATCAGAAGAGGAGATGTGTGTTATGAGAGTGAGTGTAATGATCTCCAACGTTGATTGTATATATATCCATCATTGAGGTGTGTGACACATCTGCTGGGGGTGTAAAACCTTAAGGCCGACCTGCACATATTTGAAATTATTAAAAATAAATTCAAAATAAATGTTCTGCTCATCAGATTAAGATCAATTTTATATCAATCTTACACCTCTATGAAAGAGGAACCCAATAAAAATATTGGCATCATCATCTGAGCATCACAACATGGAGTTTGGACCTAGTTGCCCAAAATTAACACTCCCTCTCAACTAGGGAGAACTCCATCCACCTGTGCCATCCAAACATCGTGCGTCATCCCACCGTAGCTTGCTTTGTTGGCTTCTTTATTTCGGAACAAAAAGGTGAGTCACAAAGACATCACTATCGGCTGACAAAATCAGCTCAGATGTCTGAAACCTCTATAGGACTCAAATGAGTCACATACCAACCCGAAGTTGGTTTAACTGACCTGAAGTCGGTTGGAGGTCCGAAACCTCACTAGAGTTTATCCTAGATCAAAGCGGTTGGACCGTGCCATCCTAGATAGAGAGTACGGCAATCTCTGATGCGTCCATCAGTCTTTGCTACTAGTCTCTAGCTTTTCCCACCTCATTGGCCAAATGAGAGGTACTTCCCATGAGCCCTGAACTCAATGGGTAGGATGTATACGGGGCACAGATAATGAGAGGTGAACCAACTCAAACATCATAACGGTGGGGCAGAAGCACTACAAGGTTCGACAAGCCTAACCCCGTGAGTGCTTATAGCTCCGAGAAGCTATCCCTAAAGCCCCCCAGAGCTCCCAAAGCTCATCGTCCAACAACACCCACATCATAGGGTCGTTCCACGATACCAAGACTCTCACGAAAGGTTAGGAACTTGACCTTCCCCAGGGGCTTTGTGAGAATATCCGCGACCTGCTCATCAGTTCCTATATGATCGAGCCTTACGGCGCCTTGCTGTACCATATCTCGGATATAGTGGTACTTGATATCAATATGCTTGGATTGATCGTGGAACACTGGATTCTCGGACAAGCGAATCCCACTTTGGTTATCACAGAGTATCACGGTGGTATCTAGCACATGTCCGAACAACTCACTGAAGAGCTTTTGCAACCAAACTACTTCACAACAGGCCATACTCGCTGCAATGTATTCGGCCTTTGCGGTGCTCAAAGCCACCGACTTCTGCTTCCTTCTCATCCATGAGATCGAAGTAGAACCAAGATTGAAGCAGCATCCCGATGTGCTCTTACGATCCACCACACTGCCAACCCAATCGGCATCAGTATACCCAAGGAGTGTCACGCTCTCGGCAGTGTATCTCAGCCCATGGTTTACCGTGCCCCGAAGGTATCTTAGAAGATTCCTGGCACCAACCCAGTGAAAGTGATGAGGCTCAATCATTTGTTGACTCAAAGTGTTTACTGCAAAACATATATCTGGACGGGTGTTTAGTAAGAACATCAGGGCCTCTACGAGTTGACGATACTCAATAGGATTTTGATAATATGGGCCCAGCAGCGCTGCCACTCAACTTCTTGAAGTTGAGTTCCATTGGTGTTGACACAGACTTGCAGTCCACCTTACCAAATCTTTCCAGAAGCTTCACAATGTATTTTCCTTGAGAAAGGAAAATCTTGCCAGGTCTCTGCCAGACCTCCAAGCCTAGGAAATAGTGCATCAGTCCTAGGTCCTTCATCTCGAACTCAGCAGCGAGCTCCCTCTTGCACTGATGAATGAGAGGGTCGACACCTCTTAGGAAGAGGTCATCCACATACAACACCAGAATGAGAGGCTTCTCTTTGACAACCTAGAAGTAAAGGTTCATATCAACATTACTTCGAGTGAAGCCCAACTTCATCAAGTAGCTATCTATCCTCTCGTACCAAGCTTTGGGTGCTTGCTTTAGCCCATAGAGGGCTTTCTTCAACCTGCAGACATGGGTATTCCGATCCTGGACTTCGAACCCCAGAGGTTGCTCCACATATACCTCTTCCTTTATCGCACCATGCAGAAATGCGGTCTTCACATCCATCTGATGAAGACTCCATCCTTGCGTAGCAGCAAGGGCTATAATAGATCGAATGGTGGTGTATCAGGCCACAGGTGCAAATATGTCATCATAATCTATGTCTTCCTTTTGAGAGAAGCCACGGGCAACGAATCTTGCCTTGAATTTTTCAGCACTTCCATCAAATCCATGCTTTATCTTTTAGAGCCATTTCGAGGTGACAACTGCTTTGTCCTTTGGTCTTGGAACCACATCCCAGACATCATTCTTCATAATGGACTCATACTCTTCGTGCATAGCATCCTTCCAGACTTGATGCTTTACGGCTTCCTCAAAGGATCCAGGGTCGGATTGTACAATAGTACTCATGGCCGCTAGATACCCTTGGTATCTACTCGGCTTCTTGCTTTCACGGAATGTCCACCTTGGGGCCGCATGTCTCTCAGCATCCTCGAGAGTGTCCCTGAGCCATAATGGTCTCTTTCTAAGTGAAGGAGGTGGATCAATCGGGTCCATTGGTCCTTCAACATCAGGGATCGTTTCATCCTTCGGTTCCTCTTGATTTCCAGGCCTTGCTTCATTATCTTCCTCAGATCTTGGAAGATTAACTACTTTCCTCAGGGAAATATCTTTGTCAAAGGTGACATCGTGGCATATCTCCACTTCCCTTTGACCAGGCACATAGACTCTATAGGCCTTCGAAGTTTCACTATAGCCCACAAACATTCCTTTCTTTCCAGAAGCATCCAACTTGCTCCTCTTTTCTTTCGGCACATGAAAGTAGACGGTACATCCAAAAACTCTAAAATGTGAGACATCAGGTTTCTTACCAGAGAAAACCTCTTCGGGAGTTTTGGATTCTAGAGCGGAATGCGGGCATCGGTTTTGTATGTACACGGTAGTGTTCGTAGCTTCTCCCCATAGAAACTTCGACAGACCTTGGTCACATAGCATGGCACGGACAGCTTCCACAATGGTCCTGTTCTTTCGTTCAAAAACACCATTTTGCTCGGGAGTATAGACAGTTGTGGTCTCCCTCTTAATGCTAGCTTCTCTGCAAAAGTCCTTAAACTCATTTGTCTCATATTCAGTGCTATTATCAGTTCTCAAAATCTTGATCTTTTTCCCTGTCATATTTTCCACCAAGGCTTTGAATGTACGGAACCACATGAAAGCCTCATCCTTCTTCTTTAATAAGTATATCCAGGTTTTGCGAGAGAAGTCATCTATGAACGTCATATAGTATGAACATCCTCCCAAGGATGTCACGGGCAACATACTAAATAGATCAGAATGGATCAATTGCAAGGCATGAGATGTCTTTGTGACACTAGAGGGGAAAGGTTCCCTTCTATGCTTTCCTTTGGCACAACCCTTACATACACCTTCATGATTATTTGGAAACTCGGGCATCCCTGTCACCACCTTCCTTGCTTCGGGAAGGGCTTTGTAGTGAAGGTGTCGAAACCTTCGGTGCCATAGTTCAGTCTGTCGAATAGTATCACATGTCATTGCTCCTAGCGGACTTCCTCCACCCTGGTAGAGTGTATCAACTCTAAACCCAATCGAGATAGCTTCCTTGAAGCTCTTCTTCCACATGAGCACCTTTCCATCAGTGAATGCCACATTGAAACCTTTGTCTTCCATGGCCGATATAGACACAAGGTTCTTCTTCACATTTGATACATAGAGTACATCCTGCAAGTGAAGGACTTGACCTTGAGACAAGTGGAGGGTCACTGTCCCTGTCCCTTTCACGGGATATGTGGCATTATCTCCAAGGATAATTTCCAGATTAGTATCCTTCTCAATCATATCAGAAAGTGCTTCCTTGAACCCAGTGATATGCCTTGAGGCACCACTATCTATCAACCAGACATCCATAGTGTTGGGTGGGGATGTTACAAAGAGGGCAGATACAAGAATGTATTCATTTCTTTTATCAACAACATGTGATTCCTCATACCTGGAGTTTCTTGACCTTTTGAAGGGTTGATCATTTTCGTCGGAGGAAGCCTTCCTTTTTCCCTTGAACCTATTGTTCCTTTGATTGCCATTCCTCTGGTTGTTGTTGTTGTTGCCATCACCATTGGGAGAATCCTTTTTGAAAGGACATTCTCTAGCATAGTGACCAGGCCTATGACAAGTGAAACACTTGCCCTTCTTCCCTTGGGCCCCTGCTTGTCCCTTATTCTTCGGACCACCAGAGTTCTTCTTTCTAGAATGAGTAGCGTATGCAGCATTTCCTCCATTTCCATACTCCTTCATTCTTGATTCTTCTTGAATGCATCTTGACAGTACTTCGTCAAATTCAGGTATCACATTATTATTTAGAATGGTAGTGTTGAACACATGCCATTTAGATGAGAGCCCTCCAAGTGCGGTGAGAACCATCTCTTGATCAGCTATTGTCTCCCCAATAGCTAGAATATTGTTCCTGATTTCAGTCGGCTTCAGAAAGTATGATTAGATAGACTCATCCGTGCCTTTCTTCAGATTCTTCAATTGATTCTTGAAGAATAGTACTTGATTCGCATTGTTGGCCTTGAACATGAGGATCAGTTTATCATACATCTCTTTGGATGTGACCAACTCAGAGATGTAGGCCACCAGGCTTTTATGAATGGATTCCCTGATCATCAGCTTTGCTTTGATCTCCCCCTTCTTGTACTTTGTTTTGGCAGTAGTAGTAGCAGTGGATGGAGGTTCTTGGATTTTACCCTGCACATAGTCCATGACATCTTGGTCTTCCAATTTGAGATCCAATATCATTTTCCAAGCATGGAAGTCCTCCTTCCCAGTCAATTTGTCATCCTCCTTGAAGCTATAGCGTGTGGAACCCATTATCCTCTCCGGTGATTGCTACAAATAGGGCTTGTCTTCACCTTAGCTTTGATACCATGTAAATTTATGTAGATGTTCTATGCTTGATGCAACTTTACCTTTTATTACAACAATCACATAAACAGTCAAGTAAAATGTTGATAGAACATACCAGTGGATCTATAGAAGACAAACCAGAAACAGAAGAATGTGGTGGTGCATTACGACGGTCAACATGATGCTTCAACCAGCAAAGTCTCCTTGGTCAGCCAACCCAGCATGTGTCACAACAGTCCTCAAAACAGTCACCCAGTCAACCCCAGAAAAGTCAACACTGTCCAGAAAAGTCAACACAGGGCAGCAGCAATAAAGTCAACGCAGCTCAGTCTTCGGTCAACCTTTTGACCTCGGTTTTTTGTGCCAATGTGTACGGCCTTCCAAAATCGAATTCTCCACCAAATTTCAACCTTTTTGGACCATGCGTTGACCAAAGTCAACGCTGGTCAAATTAGTGTGGAAACCCAGCTGCATTGAGCTGCAGTAAATTTGGTCAAACCCATGCTGCAGTAATTCGTCCTCTTTCCCATGTGTGAACTGAATTTGCCTCCAAGGAGCTCGTATTAAATCAGAAGAGGAGATGTGTGTGATGAGAGTGAGTGAAATGATCTCCAACGTTGAATGTATATATATCCATCATTGAGGTGTGTGACACATCTGCTAGGGGTGTAAAACCTTAAGGCCGACCTGCACATATTTGAAATTATTAAAAAATAAATTCAAAATAAATGTTCCGCTCATTAGATTAAGATCAATTTTATATCGATCTTACACCTCTCCGAAAGAGGAACCCAATAAAAATATTGGTATCTTCATCTGAGCATCACAACATGGAGTTTGGACCTAGTTGTCCAATTTTAACAATGTGCCATGCTTCTTCTTCACCAAAACAACAGAAGAAGCAAATGGGTTAGTATTGGGTCGGATGTGTCCCAGTGCTAAGAGCTCATTGATAGCTCTCTCAATCTCATCCCTGTAGGCCTTGGGGTGCCTATAGGGGGTGATGATCATTGCCTAGATCCCCTGCTCCAACTCGATAGTATGCTCAAACCCCCTGGTCCGATGGCTGCCCCGGTCGTATGTCCCCAAAAACCGTGGAGTATCTGTCCAATATCAACTGCACATCGGGGTGTACTGGCTGCCCCGTGACTCCTGCCTCTGAAATACGCAGCTCTACTGCCCACTCTATGTCCCCCTTCCAGAAGTCTGCTTCCATCCGGTGTGCTGAAACTGTCTGAGGAGGGTATGTGTGCATGCCTCTGATCATCACATGCTTCCCACTCTTCTTGTCTGTCCACTCCATCTCCAATGTCTCCCAATCTGTGGTGACCTTACCCAGCGTAATTAGCCACTGCACTCCCAATACCATATTGTTATCTGGGATGTCAACCACAAAGAAGTGGCCAGTCATCGTGTATGTCCCCATGGTCACTGCTAATGCTGGAACGTACCTCATATAGTGCATGGTTTTGGCGCCCAGAACCAACACTGAGAACCCGACAAAACTCTCTGTCGGTATGCCCCTCCTCTGTACTAGCTGGGCATCAATGAAGTTATGAGTGGCCCCGTTATCCACCAAAACTGAAACACGCTGTCCTTGGACAGTGCCTCGGACACGCAGTGTCTAATACTTAGGAACTCCTTGCAAGGATGCAAGGACTCCTCCTGTGGGTGCAATGGCCGCCCCTTCAGTGCTGGCATCTCCCTCTCGGTGCATCAGCGCTGGCATCTCCCTCTTCCGGATCCTTCCGGTCAAATCTCTCCACCAATCTTTGGGTGAACTCTGCATACGCTATCACTCCCAAGTGACCTAGCGTGGCCATCCCATGGAACCACCAGTCATGGCTTACCCCTCAAGGTTCAGCGCTGCCTCCTTGATGGCCTCCACCTCCACCATCTGGTTCCGCTGAAAGTAAATGTGCAACTTTTCCACCCAAGCTTTTGTTGAACATTTTGATGACCCGTCATATGTCGGCAACAAAAATATGCCCATGGTACATTGCAGCTCACCTCCCTGCGTGTACGCATCTCCTCTATTCTAGTTGCGGGGTCTGCTGTTGTTCTTCAGCTGGCAGAAATCGTGGAAAGTGAGGGATTCTCCAAACTCTTGCCCGTATGACTGATATTATGCAAAATAATCCCTGTAATGAGCCATCTCCGGCTCCTGGGGTCCTCCCGTTCCCGTACCTGCAGTCAAGAATGTGGGCATAGTGGAACGTGGGGGAGTGCGTAGCACCACCTGCTACGCTGTGTTCTGCTCCTGTGTGTGATGATAAGTGTCGGACCCTTCCCCGATGTGAAATCCCCTTGGTGTCTCACGCTGTTTGTTCTCCCCAGCAATCTTCTGACCCATCTCCTCTATTTTTCTGGAGAGCTCTTGTATAGATTTCAAGAGGAGGTTATCGAACTCCTTCTCGTCATCTACTTCATCTGCCATGGGTGCTTCCTCTTTTGCGTCCTCTACTGGAACGCATTCCCCTTCACCAAATGTGGGCTCGAGCCTCCGCTCTCTGCTCCTGTACCACTTCTTCCGGTAGGTGATGTATTCTTTGTCTCTGAGTGTCATAGATTGATCTGCTCCACAGGCTGAGCCAAGTCTATGAGCTCTGATACCACTGTAATATTCCGAATAGGAAATAAACAACAATACAAACAACATAAGCAAAACTGCAGCTAATAGAGATGTACCATAAAAATCATTGAAACATTTTAGAAAAGTTGAGCCATTTTATTATATATCTGGAAATAGGGAATGAGTACAAGAAGGTGATCAGAATGATGGCACCTTGGCTTGCTCAAGGCAAGCTGAAATATCTCTCCAAACCCATGAATCACTGCTTCTCCCAGTGACTGCATAACTCCCCGAGCTGCTAATGTTGCTGGAAAGTGCTGCTACTGGCTGGAATGGAGCTGCTCTTTGGGGTTGTTCCCCTGCTCAGAAAATTATGAAACTCCGGCTATGAACTCTCCTCCCAAAACTCAGAAAAACCCAGGAAGGAATTCCGGAAAGGCTGAGCCCAAAATCTGATCCCCTTGGGAAAATTACACTCCTGGTGAGTACACTAGCCTCTCAATGCTCCAAAACACAACTTATGAAGGGTTGATCCCCTCACACTTCTCCCGGACTGAAACTCTTGAATCTCCCTCACTCCCAGAGTTGCCCTCCTCTAAGACTGCGTAATCTCTTTGAGTGATTGCGCTACCTGATGAACTGCATAACTCCTGGATGATGGCTCTGCGTTCTCTGCTCTGAAAACTGATGGTAAAGCTCCTCACCTGAGCGGGCACTCGAAGTTCCCCGAGGCTGAGGTTGGGATCTCTGTTCGGAGACACCCGCGTGTTGAACATCACTTGTAGACTTAGCTAAACAGTGTAAGCGTGCTCAATATCTGTTAGACAAAAATTCTGAAGATAAATGATAGAATGAATGAGAAGCTAGGCCCTCACTCCCTTTTATGCTTGAGAACCTAACATTCCCTTGGGCCCCATTGCGCTGCGTTGTCCTCCTTGCCACGCTGCCCTGCCTACTCTGCTCTGTCCTGGCCCACGCTGCCACTGGGCTATCTGCGCTGTCGCTCTCCCTGCGCTGTCACTTGGTCCTCCTGGGCCCCACGCTGAAAGCATCATGTTGGTTAAGTGACTTTAGGAAGATTATTTCTCCTAAGTTGGGTTATGGGTCCCAACACACTTTTTATTTATGGTTGAACATTAGAAAAGAAAAATCTGGGTAAAATTGATATTGTCAATTAGCTACTGCTAATTGGGAATGTTACACAAACCTTGGGGAGTAAATGCAGATACCGTGATCTCACCATTCCCATGGGTCGATTGCCAAAACACTGGTGACTGCAAATGCAACAAGGATTGGGGCTCTATGAACACACACCGGAGAACCTACAAGTACCATGTGTATGATGGGTAGGTTGAATGCTGCCATGCTGCAACATGATCTTTGGATTCGACATGCCACGAGTTGTTATGGCATTCAGAAGGGAGTTAATTTCGATTTGACAGAGGTTAAATAGAATAGCGAAAGGCCAGCTATGACGTGGCTGCCTTGATGGCGCGAGAGGGGTATGGCTGGGGGGGTGTCGGGAGGGGACAAGGGAATGAGGGAGGAGGGAGGGGGCAAGGGGATAAGGAGAGTTTGGGGGGGGATGGAATAGGGGAGGGAAGGAAACGAGGGGTGAGGGAAGAGGGGGGCAGAATAAGACACCAAGGAAGGGGGGAGAAGGTAGAAGGGGGAGGGGAGGCTATCAGGGGGCGGGGGGGGTAGGAGAATGAAGGGGGTAAGGGAGAATTGGGCATCCCTCCACCCCATTATTTAATAAACCATTTTCCTTATTCCAACTGAATTGATCGGAGGTTGTCTCATCTTTAAGATTTCTAGGCACGATTATGGGATGCATAGATTGTCTTTAATGCCATTCACCACTTTAGCTTCTTCCTTCATCCCGCAAGACAGGTTGGCTTGCTTGTTTGCCTCCTGGTTGTTTCCTCTTAGGATATGGTAGAATGTTGTTTTGTCAAACAGAGGGATCATTCCTTTGGCTCTCTTGATGATTTGATTTAGCATTGTATTATGGGCAGGTGTATTATTCCTCATATGTTTTATTATCAGCATAGGTGTATTATTCCTAGAATTTGGAGCTCCTTGATGTCCTTAGTGTTTGCGAGAGTCAGTCTTAGGACTAATCCATAGGCCTTTGCTTGATTTTTTGTTCTCGTACCCAAGTTCCAAGCATATCTATCTTCGATGTTTCCATTGGGATTTATGAGAATCCCTCCCCCTCTTACCACCCCATGGAAAAATTGTTATGTTACAACTGTAATTTAACGTAGATTTGCAAGATCACTTGATATACCTGTGAAGATGATGCGTGATATAGCCCAAAAACTATATTTCCACCTTGGCTTAGATCTATATTTTATGCCTAGATCCCAAGGGTTTAACTAGCTATTTTATGATGAAAACTTGAAGCACAAGCTGGCAAATAAAGCTAAATTAAAACATGAAATAAAACTTTGAATTTTTAAAATAATTTGGTCGTTGAGAAATGACTTACCTTGACCACAAATATTACCTTCAAGATTGTTGAGTTGTGAACCAAAATTATGTTCAAATTGATCAAGCACTAATCTAGGTGGATATCGGTGGCCACCCACCTATTCCACTGGCTCACAACACAATTTTCCTAATTTTGGCAGTTTTCAGGTCTTGATATTTTGGAGCCATTTTGAGGCCCTAAGTAATGTTTTTTGGGGAAATGGGTTGACGACAGTCATAAATTGTACTCCTCAGATACACCTTTCCAATGGGGTATCGTGTGAGCCAAATGAAGATCATATGCCAAATTTACGACCTCCGAAAGTTGACGTTCTAGCTTACCGCCTCGAGGCACATAAGCTTTTGGCGCTTCATTTCCTAGGGTTAGGTTTTTGGATGTTTAGGGCTTTCGTTGCTTCTACATAATAAAAAGGCCTTTGAGCCTCATTGTAATATAGTTCGAGAAGGCACGTAGCCTTCACATCTCTTCTCGAAGATAAGCTACCATCATTCGAGTTAGTTTGCTTTTATTCTGCATCTATGCAGTTTCGACATTTTCCATTTATTAATTGAAATTGAGTTTCATTGTATCATTTTGTTTTGGTTCTAAATTTGTATTTCATTTCATTCCCTTCATAAATTCAGATCAGTGGTATCAGAGTGGTTTTCTCTCTCTGTTTTTCTGTGCATGTTCCCAATGAGGTTGGGGTATAAGGAGTTGGGACTCAAATTGCTTGATCCCTTGCAAGGCCGTCCTCGCCAACCCCAATGGCCTCCCATGGCAGAAGAAAAGAAAGACGAGGGAGCAGGAAATCCTATCAAACTGTTCTCTTGATCGCTTGCAAGACCGTTCTCGCCGACCTCGACGACCTCCCATGGCGAAAAAAAAGAAAGATGAGGGAGCAAGAGATCTTATCAAACCGTTGCTCAAAGAAGCCCTCAAGTGACAAAGAAACGAGATGATGGATAATTTTTCCCAGATCCTTCGGCAGATCCTTAAGGTACAAGTTAATTTTGATATTCCAATATTTGAAGGCCAGATAGATGCAAATGGTCTAAACAAATGGTTAAATTTGCTAGATGGATAATTTTCGGTCCATAATTTTTTCGATAGAGAAAAAATTACTTTTGCATGCCTTAAGACCATTCCTCTTTTCAAGGACTAGTGGGAAACTTACTGTGAGAAAAGGGCCATGGAGGAATCCACACTATTTTCAGTGGCATTCACTTGGAACTCTTTTAGGGATGTTGTTAAGGAACAATATTACCCCATTGGAAGCTACAAAGACAAGTACATGAAATGGACCACACCACGACAGGAAGGGGACCAAGAAGTGCCAGAGTTTACAAATATCTTTCATACTCTGCACACCAAGTTGGGTATCAAGGAATTTGAGCGACATTTAGTGTTCAGGTACCGTGGCTGTCTTGCACAAATGCATCTGGACAGAAACGGAGTTCTTGGACATCTCCTCAGTTGCGTAGCATATTGATATTTTGTCCAAATCGAGCAAAGATTGAAACAAAAGAAGTGAGACTTTGGATCTATGAATTTGAAGCAGGGCAAGGGCACCTAAAGTCGCAGAACAAAGGACAGAGCTACGGTGGGCCACCCCAAGACAACCCATCGAAGCTAAAAGCAAATAATGGTAATGGGAAGACGAAGAAAGACATGAGAAATTGGTGCGAGTTCCACAAGAGCCCTAGTCATAACATAAATGAATGGTGCACAAAACAGTCGCTAGTGGCTGAGCTAAAAGCTTCAGAGTTAGATGTAGGTTCCAACTCTGAACTAGACGTAGACAAGGGTAAATAGATCATTGATGCAGAACCTAGTGCTGCCGTCACCACCACCAAGGTCCAGTAAAGTGAGCTTGAAGATCTAGAGGAAGCTGTGCATCTCTTTCACTCACAAATGTGGGTGAAGGGTGCTCCACTGCATTTCATTGTTGATAGCAGGAGTCAAAAGAACCTCATCTTAGCAAAGGTCGTTAAGGAGTTGGGCCTGCCAACAACACCACACCTGCAACCATACACCATTTGGTGGATCCACCAAGGGCGAGATCTTTGCGTCAGCTAACAGTGTTGCTTTCCCTACAACATCAAGCCTTTCATGGATGAGGTTTTGTGTAATGTTGCTCCCCTTGAAGTTTGTGATGTTTTGTTAGGCCAACCATACTTGTGGAAGTGTCAAGATGTGTATGAGTCTAGACCTCGTAGTGTTATTTTTACTTAGGACAAACAACTATATAAGATACCATAGGTAGCCTCGCCTACTATAATTTATTTGATGTTAGTCAAGCAATGTAGTAAGGTCATCTACCATATTGGGAAATTAAAGGAGTAGATCATGGCCACATTGTTGATTTATGGTAGCATCGGATGTGCTCTAGCCTTGTAATTTTGTATACAGGCTAAGACACATGTATTCTATAAAACCCAGAAATGGTTTTGGAAAATTCCACATAGAGATGGTTTAATTAAATTAATTAATCGTTTTTTAATGTTTTCCTAAGTCTAAACTTAGGAAAAATGATTAATTAAAGGGTATTAATTAAACTGAGTGTGAATCTTCTAGATAAAGTCATGGATCACCTCCAAGTTAATTTTAGCCCTTGATTTTGTTTTAATCTTGGCTGTTGAAGGGTCAACAGAAGAATATAAGGAGGGTTAGGGGCCTATGGAAAATACGTTGAGCACATTAAGCATTTGGCATTTTTGAGTTTGTGTGAGGAGACACAACTTTTGATCAGAGTTGAATCACTAGGGCAGGGTTTGCTAAGTGATTGTGTTTCAGTGATCATATTTAGAGAGGGGCGGAAGCAGAGACTGGTCAGGAGGACCAGGAGCGCATTTCAGAGAGAGGCAGCCCTTACGCAGAGAGAGACAATGCAGTTTTCTGAAGGGATGACACAGTCCCTGCAGAAAATCACATAGAAGCAGCGCAGTGTCTCTTGGAGTTAGTCCAGAGATAGCTAGAGGCTGGGGTTTCTGAGCCAGGAGGGCCAAAATCTAGTCTCAGATCAGCTAGATCAGTTGTAGAAAGAGGTGACGCAGTTTCTCAGGCTTGCCCACGCAGGCTTACGCAATTCCAACGTAGGCACTCACGCAGAGGCAGAGAAAGGCTTCACCAGCGCTGTTTAGATCAGCCGGAGACTTGCAGAGTGAGGTATATCTCACAATTATATTTGTTGTCTAGATTTCTTTGGGGGGTTTGCCGGATGTTGGCACCCTAGTTGTACTCAAGATTCTGCTGCTTAATAATATAAAACCCTCATATTTGCTGCACCGGTTTTCCCAAGTTGGGTTTTTCCAGGGACTTAGTCCAAAAATAAGTGTGTCAAATGTGGTTGTTTTTCATTGCATTTTGTTCAGTTTGTTTCAGCACTTAGATTTATTCCGCAACATTATTTGTGTAGACTGCTTTAGTAATTACTTCGGTATTTCAATGTAATGAAATAATTATCAAAATAATAGGAGAAGTAATTCAGATTTGTTGCAGTAGTAATCCAGATTTAGGATTTTTCACATGGTATCAAAAGCTTATTCAAGCTAAAGTGCAGGAGAAACAAGAGTGAACCAGCAGATCAACACAGGAGAGACTGGGATCTGCGTAAGCAGCAGCAGACCCTCCCAAAGATTATGCTGTCCAGGCTAGGAGGGCAATCCAGCGCAGAAAAAAGGCTCCCTCTGAGAGAGTTGACAGAGGGGTAAGAATTTTTCAGTTGCAGAAGAGGCAGTGTAGCAGACCAGCGTAGCTGAAGTGATGCAGTCAATGCACAACAGTAAGAGCTGGTGCATAAGCGTCAGAAAATTTCTGAAAAACACAGAGTAGGGGATTTCTTGACCTCAGAGAGTTTCTTACTCATAGAAGCTGAGTTTTTCCGTGTAGCAGCAAAAGCAGTGACTTACTCCACAAGGAGTGCATAAGTCTAGCTGAGCAGACAGTTAGAGAAAGAAATTGACAGTTGAGGAGATGGCCAGCAACGGACTGCGTGACCAAGATAGATTGGAAAGTGCCTCCAATTTTGCCTTCTTGTGTGTTGTGATCGCTATTGTTCTACTGTTATTTATGGTTGAATTTCTGAAGTATAATTGTTGAATGATATATTGGAATAAGTTAAAAGAAAATCTACATCAAAGTAATTATCAGAATTTCAGAAGTATTGCGCTAACCCTAATTGCACTAAGAAAAATCAACATGATGGACTATATTTTTGGCCTTCCTTCTATCAAGCATGTTGTGTTTGTGGTTGTTGATAGATTTTCTAAGATGGCCATCTTGAGTGCCTGCAAAAAGAGTATTACAACAAAAGCCACTGCAAAGCTCTTCTTTGAGCAAGTGTTGGTGCATTTTGGGGTGTTGCAGACCATCAGCTCAGATTTGGATAGCAGATTCCTAACGTAATGTCCCTTCCTAAATATTTTCCTAAGGTGAGAGAACCGATTTTGTAAATTTTTTCATTTTTGGTGTAAGGCAAATTTTGGTGGAGAAACTTAGGAAAAGTGGGTCAAAGAGCTTTTTAGTGGAATGTGGGGGCCATTCACCCACAAATAATACGCACCACTTGGTAAAGACTTTGGTTTTCCTAAGTGAGATCGAAATCATAGGAGGGACCCACATGAGACCCAATGCCAACAAGCATAAATAGGAGGAAAGAAGCATCATTTGGGGCTTTTTGACATTTGATAATTGATTGTTGCTTTGGCTGTTCAACTGAGCTACAAAGTGCTGCTTAGCACAAGAGCTTCCCAAGGAGTGAAGCTCATCTTTTCTTCGGTGGACCTCGAGTGTCGGACTTGGGAGGAGCACCTTCAACATTTGGACGTAGTGCTTCGCATACTTGAGGAGCAACAACTGTATGCAAAGATGTCCAAATGTGAACTTGGACCAATAGAGATGTTGTACCTTGGGCATGTGATTGGGGAGGAAAGAGTGAAGGTACACTAGGAACATGATGGAGTTGAGAGGGTTCCTAGGCATTTGTACATACTACAGAAGATTCGTGAGGGGATTCTAACAACTTGCAACACCCCTCATCGATTTGACAAAAAGGGGGGCTTTCGAGTGGACGCAGGTGGCACATGAGGCCTTTGAGTGCCTCAAGAGGGTTATGAGCAGCTGTCTTGTCTTAGCTTTGCCGAATTTCACGTGATCCTTTGTGTTGGAGTCTGATGCTTCCAATGAGGGAGTTGGGGCCGTGTTTACGCAGGGAGGTCATCCTATTGCATTCGAGAGTAGGAAGCTGCTACCCCATGAGCGGTTGTACTCCGTGTATGACAAAGAGACGCTGGATGTGATGCATGCACTGGCCAAATTCAGACAGTATTTGGTGGGTAACCGGTTCAAGGTGAAGACTGATCACAACAATCTTTGGTTTTTCTTGGAGCAACAACCATTGGAGGAGAGGCAGTACAAATGGGTGAGTAAGCTCCAGGAGTACAATTTTGAGATCGATTACGTGAAGGGCAAGAATAACGTGGCGGCATATGCCCTTTCTAGGAAGCCTGTAATACTATCTCTGGTGGACGTTACTCATGACTGGAAGGCTCAACTTTTGATTGAGTATTCCAATGACAGGCAGACGTGCGAGATTTTGGACGACACACATAGGGATGACTGATTCTGGGTGATGGATGATGTGATCTACTACAAAGATAAGATATACTTGGTGCCAAGATCATAGCTTAAGGAGAGGATTATGTAGGCAACCCACGATTCCCCTCTGGTAGGACACCCGGGCTTCCTCAAGACATATCGTGCCATTAGGGAGAGGTTGTCATGGTGGGGGCTCAAGGGAGATGTGCTGAGGCGCGTGCGGGAGTGCGTAGACTGTCAAAGGAACAAGGTGGAGATGTCACATCCCACAAGTTTACTACAGCCGCTTCCCATTCCGGAGAGGAAGTGGGAGAGTGTGTCCATGGACTTTATCACGGGGCTCCTAGCTGCATAGGGGCGAGATTGCATTTATGTTGTGGTCGACAGATTGACCAAGTTTTCCCATTTCTTTGCCATCTCATCGAGATCTTCAGCTCCCCAGGTGGCCGAGTTATTCTTTTGGGAGGTCTTCCGATTACATGGTCTTCCCAAGGCCATTGTTACTAACTGAGACAAAAGATTTACGTGGGCTTTCTAGTAGGAGTTGTTCTGGTTGGTGGGGACATAGCTTACACTCAACACTAGCTATCACCCACAGACAGACCGAGAGACCGAGATCATGAACAAGTGGTTGGAAGGGTACCTACGCAACTATGTGACGGGGTAGTAGAGAGCATGGGTAAAGTGGCTTCATCTAGGAGAGTTCTGCTACAACACCACTTATCACATGTCGATTGGTATGTGTCCTTTTTGAGCAATTTATGGATATGATGCACTCTCTTTTTCTAATATGATGTTTGGAGATAGCAGGGCCCCTGGGGCAAAGGATTGGGTTCAAGAGAGCCAGGGGATTCTCCGATCTCTCAAGAACAACTTGCAGGTGTCTCAAAATCAACAAAAGATGTATGCTGATAAGCACAGGGTGGAGAGACAGTTTGAGGTAGGGGACATGGTTTACCTACGTTTGTAGCCTTATAGATAGTATTCACTAAAGAAAAAGGGGCCAAAATAGCTTCTACCCTGATTTTATGCGCTGTATCAGGTGATCAGGAGGGTTGGAGAGGTGGCTTATGAGTTGGAGCTAACTTTAGAGAGTCAGATCCACAACTTGTTCCATGTCTCATGCTTGAAAAAGGCGTTGTGGCAACAGGTTACAACAATTGAGTTGCCTCCCTTGGATGATGAGGGGCATTTAGTTTTGACACCAAAGTCCATATTGGAGACTCGGGAGAGGAGATTGAGGAACCGGGTGATCAAAGAGAATTTGGTCAAATGGAAGGATTTGCTGGAGGAGGATGCTACATGGGAAAGTGAACAAATTTTGCAACATCCAGCTTTGCAGTTGCTTGGGGACAAGCAACATCCGAGAGGGGAGGACTGTAATGCCCCTTCCTAAATATTTTCCTTAGGTGAGAGAACGAATTTTGTATAATTCGTCATTTTTGGTCTAAGGCTAATTTTGCTGGAGAAACTTAGGGAAAGTGGGTCGAAGAGATTTTTAGTGGAATGTGGGGGCCACTCACCCAAAAATAATATGCACCACTTGGTAAAGAATTCGATTTTCCTAAGTGAGATCGAAATCATAGGAGGGACCTACATGAGATCCAAGGCCAACAAAGCATAAATAGGAGGAAAGAAGCATCATTTGGGGCTTTTTGACATTTGATAACTGATTGTTGCTTTGGCTGTTCAGCTGAGCTACAAAGTGCTGCTTAGCACAAGAGCTTCCCAAGGAGTGAAGCTCATCCTTTCTTCGGTGGACCTCGAGTGCCACCCTAGGAAGGATTTCATCTTTGTTTGGAGACTGAGAGAGAAGCATCCTACAGGAATTACGCCATTCTGGTTCAACAAGGACGCAGAAGGAGAGACCACACAGTGTTTGAGGAGAAGTGGTGTCGGGAATTGAGGGAACAATGTTGCTGGGGTGTTTCTTGGCCAATTTCTAGCCTAGAGGAGGTGGATTTTCAATAGGAGAGTGTAATACCCTAGATTTCAACAATTTAACCATATGTAGTACTCAAATTAACCAATTTAACCATGCAATCTAACCAAAGAGTTTATTACAATTTCATGAAAGTGTATAGATCTAATTTTATCATCTAGTTTGGAGAATCACTGAAATTTCAAAGAGGGTTTCAGTAGAATACCTGGCAATCGTTTGTAGCAGTTTGTAGCAATTCCTGTTGTAGCAGTTACTCAAACCGATTTTACCTCCCAGCCTATCTGGGATCTACCTATACAGTCCCCAGACCCAGAAGGTGATCTTTTGGCCCTCTGTGCCCAGAATTCCAAGAACAAGCAAGACTCTCAATCAGTATTATTGTTAGAATTCCTCTCCTTCTCCTCCTCTTCAGAATTTTCCCCTTCTTCCTCTTCAGAATTTCTTTCCTTTTTTCCAAGTTCTCCTTCCTTTTAGAATTTTTTTCCCTCTCTTCTCCTCCAAGTTCATGGTTAAATAGATTGGATTCTTATTAAAATATTACCTTTTAATAAATATCCAATATTCACATTAAAATATTACCTTTTAATAAATATCTAGGATTCACTTTAAAATATTACCTTTTAATAAACATCTAAGATTCACTTTAAAATATTACCTTTTAATAAATATCTAGGATTCACATTAAAATATTACCTTTAATAAATGTTTAATATATATATATATATATATATATATATATATATATATATATTAACTAATTTTCATTATTTATATTAATGGGTCATTACATATATATATATATATATATATATATTACATACTTCAGAAAACTTCGTCCCGAAGTTTAGGGTTTATATGATATATTAGTAATTATTTTAGTGATTGGTGTGATTGCACTTCAAGATTAAATTGTTGTTTTGACCATTTATAGGTTTATAAATTTACTCGTTATTTTATTTTCTCAACACGGTTCTCAAGCTATTTTAGAATCATCCTATTCTTCCTAATCTCTTTCGCTCCCATCCTATCCATCCTCTACCGGGGTATGCAATGGCGTCGTATATACTGACCTAACCATTCATAGATAATGTCGACTCTATCGACCTAACTTCCTAGTAGGCATCCGGTAGTCATCATCACACGTCTAGGGGAGCGTGACTCGCACAATCCTCCCATGACGCCACGTTTTGGAGGATAAACAGTGGGAAACACCTCCACCCCTTCTAGTAGGACCAGGGTCAACACTCTATCATGGAACCTTATTGAGTCTCAATTGTTCTTGGAATTCTGTCATCACGTGGTCGGTTCGAGTAATAATATTATCTGCAATGCAAACACTTGTCCATACGTTATAACAGATGCATCTATATATTCAAAACAATTTTTATCCATATAACAGTTGCTGTATAATTCATCCATGTTGCTATCTATGGTACAACATACTTGTCCTTATCCAACCCATATATCAACAAGTTAACTTTCATATCGAAATGTAGTTATTCTTCTATTTTTATTCCTTCAATCATATTGAGATGCAGAAATGAAACGAATTGATAGATAGCCTTATTTATAACATAATCTACGATCTAGATTTCATATTCCCGCAATGTTAATTTGTGACATATTTCATATTGGTATCCATGTTCTAGTAAAATTAAACAAATACCATATATCATGTATCAATAGAGTTAAGTAACATCATATCTTTAAGGGTATCCATGTACCAGTAAAGTAAAATTCATTTTTAGGTGATTTTTCAAAATGGAATCTCAAGTATCAAAATTAGAGCAGTTATATACAATTAAGATTTTCAGTTTCTCAAAATTTAGCACAAGTTAGGGTATTTTTGGCATATGGCCTTTGCATCTTCCCAAGTAGCCGTTCCAAGACTATACTCGTCCCATTGGACTTTAACTTGGTCTATCAGTTGGTTTCTGAGCTGTTGAACTCTATGTTTCAGTATACGTAATGGTTCGACCATAATGGTTCCCTCGTCCGATACCTGCAGTTCCTTCCATTGAAGATTATGAGATTTGTCAGCGATATAGTGTCGTAAGATAGATACATGAAATATATTATGATTTTTGTGCAAGTGGGGTGGTAGTGCAAGGCGATAGGCGACAGGTCCAACTTTTTCCAAGACTTCGAACGACCCAATAAATCGAGGTGATAATTTTGTCCATTTTCTAAATCGAATGGTGCTCTTATTTGGCCTGATGCGGATGAAAACCTGATCTCCTACTACATAGTTTCTATCTGTCCTGTGAGCATCAACATAATTTTTTTGTCTTTCCTGTGCCTCTTTCAATCGTGGCCTAATCAGCTTTACTTGTTCCTCCATCTCTTGGATTAATTTCGGCCCGACTATTACCCGGTCTTCTAACCTGTCCCAACTCAACGGTGTTCTGCAGTGTTTTCTATATAACGCTTCAAATAGTGGCATCCCGATTGAACTGTGATAATTATTGTTGTATGCAAATTCAACTAAGGGTAAGTACTTTTCCCAGTGCGATTGTTGGTCCATAACATATATTCTTAGCATATCCTCTAGCACTTGGTTTACCCTTTTTGTTTGTCGCCAGTCTTAGGATGATAAGCTGTACTCCAATTTAACTGAGTTTCTAAGGCTGATTGCATACAAGTCCAAAATCTTGACGTGAATCGAGAGTCTCTATCTGATATGATTTTCTTAGGTACTCCATGATATGTAATAATTTCATTTATGAATACCCGAGCTACATCAACAACTTCGTAAGTATCTCTTACAGGAATAAAATTGACACTTTTTGTTAATTTATCTACTACAACCAAAATGGCATTATGCTTTTGTGGTGTAAGGGGCAACCCAATGATAAAATCCATAGAAATTTTCTTCCATTTGGTCATAGGAATGTCGTGAGGTTGTAGGAGACTTGCTGAGTGACAATGGTCAGCCTTTACTCACTAACATTCAAGACACTTAGCGACAAATTGGACAATGTTGTTTTTCATGCCTGACCAGAAGAAGAGTCTCTTTGTGTCAGCATACATTTTCTTTACACCAGGATGTGCACAATACACTGCTCTGTGGGCTTTCTTCAGGATGGTGTTTCAGAGATCTCCACTATTTGGTATATACATCATTTCATGAAAGTGTAAAATTTCGTCCTGTTCCAAATCATATCCTTCAAACGTAGGTTCTTTCGAATGGTTGCTATCAAGCCCCGACCTTACTTTTAAGTACCAACTATCTCTCACGAGATGCTCTAGTACTTGATCTCTTAAGTCCATCTTGATAGGTATGAGGGAAAATATTCGAGGTCTTCTACTTAAAGCCTCTGCTACTACATTCTCTTTCCCTTTTATATATGAAATCTCAAAATCATATTTACTTAAGAATTCACTCCATCGTCTTTGTCTAGCATTCAAGTCTCTTTGGGTGAACAAATACTGTAAACTTTGGTGGTCACTTTTAAGCATAAAGTTTAACCAAGTAATGTCTCCATAGCTTTAAAGTTAGAACCACTGTAGCTAACTCTAAGTCATGCATAGCATAAAGTTCTTCATGGAGCTTTAATTTTCTTGAGGCATATGCTATTACGTATCTTTCCTGTGTTAATACTGCACCTAACCCCTATTTAGATGCATCGGTACACACATTAAATGTTAATTTCTATAGCATTGGGAAGTGTTCTAAGTCTTAGTTTTGGTATAGAGGCTTGGACAACAATTATCCAGAGAATCCAAAAATCGTTTGTGGAAATTCCACTTGGATATGACTTTATTAAAATAATTGATTATTTTAATGCAGACCTAAGTTTAAACTTAGGGAAATTAAATAATTAAAGGTTATTAATAGTGCAGAGTGTGAATTTTTTAGAAAACGAAGATCAAGTCATCTTTTAATCTGAGCCATTGATTAACAATATAATCTTGGCCGTTGATTCATCAGCGAGAATACTATAAGAAGAGACTTGAGAGGCATTTGGAAATTAAGCCGGGGACACTCTCAGTACCTGATGAAATCGATTCTGAAGCAAGAGAATTCGATTTCAGTGGGTGAGATTGTAGAGGCAGGTTTGCAGAAGCAGAAGGAGGGAGGAGTCAGTTATCGGGAAGCAGAAGTTAGGAGGATGAAGGGATGGGTGAGCTGATCAACAGCAAGACCCCCTCGACACAGAATCACACAGTCCAGGGAGAGATTGTGCAGAGCTCTCACGCTAGATGACGCAGAGGGTGAAGGAGGTCACCCTGAGGGTCTGAAATTCATCTGGAGGTTCCAGAAAATTCAGCCAGGTGTTTGCTAATTTTATCTGCTTGTCAGACTCTTGTAAATGTACTTTCCATTTCTGAAGACATACAAAACCCTCATCTGCTGCACCGGTTTCCCACATTGGGTTTTTCCTGGGACAATTGTCCAAAAATAACTTTGTTCATATGGTTGTTTCTATTGTGCTACTTGTGTGATTTATCTTTCTGTTCTTATGCTCTTGATGGTAGTGAAGATCTGCAAACGTGTTTATTTCAGAATTCACTGAAGCATCTGTAAATAACTTATCTCATAAGTAGGAGAAATAAACCAAGTATTGCAGAATTATTTTCCTTGTCGAAAATTTCCCATGGTATCAGAGCTAAGGGCTAAAGACAGAAATGGAGGATTTGCCATGGACCATAAATCCGTCAGTCAGAAGGGTTCATGCAGTCTAAGGGACTCACGCAGTCCTCCAGAGCACGCAGAAATGCAGAGAGAACACTACATGAAAGTGTTGGCATCCAGATTAGAGGAGGATCTTGCTTGTGTGTTGAGCACAACTCCTCCAAGTGTTTGGTATATTGACAGTGGAGCATTTGCTCATATGATGGGGTTCGAGAATGTTTTTCAAGCTACCAAGAAGAACAGATGAATTTGCAGATAACTATGGGAAACAAGGCAAAATGTACCCCCATTAGGAGAGGTACCATAATTTTTCAGAACGAAGATGGCAACAAGATTCGAGCCACAAATGTTTTGCATGTACCAGGGTTGGGGATGAATTTAGTCTCAGTGTCTCAACTCCAGAACAAGGGCTATGATGTATACTTTATTAGAGATAAAGTGTATGTCAAACACCCTAGCTGGAGCAAAAAGGCACAAATCGGAGTAAGGAGTCACAAGCTATATAAGCTCCAGCTTGAATCTCCAGTGGCCCTGATTGGCAGTACAGACGACAGAGATATGAATGAGTTATGGCACAAAAGGATGGGGCATCTACATCATGGAGCCTCGGGAATTCTCAAAAATACTGTCATAAGGGCTCCTGAATTCAGCACGAAGAAAGATGAAGTTTGCAGGGGATGCGTACTAGGGAAGTACGCTAAGGCAACGTTTCCAAGAAGCAGCAGCAGAACCAAAGGTGTATTAGAGTTAATACACTGACATTTGTGGTCCAATGTCCACAACTGCTCTCAGTGGTGCAAAGTATTTTGCCACCTTCATTGATGATCATTTTAGAAAAACTTGGATCTATTTTTTGAAAACCAAGAATGAAGTCTTTGATCGATTCAAAGATTTCAAAGCATTGGTGGAGAATTCTACAGGAAAGAAGATCAAGAAATTGAGGTCAGATAACGGTGGAGAATATATTGATAAAAACTTCACAAATTTTTGTGCAAAGGAAGGCATCAAGAGAGAATGGATAACTCCATACAATCCAGAACAAAATGGATTTGCAGAACAGAAGAATCGGATCATAATAGAAGCTGCAAGGGCAATGATGTACGACCAAGACATGCCCAAAATCTTATGGGCAAAAGCATGCAATAAAACAGTATATATTCAGAACAGAGTTTCTCATAGAGACTTGGGGAAGGTAACTCCCGAGAGCGTGTTCATAGGCAGCAAGCCAAAAGTGAGCCACATCAGGATATTCGACAACATGGTGTACTGCCACGTTCCACATGAAAAGAGAAAGAAGTTGGATCAAACTGTAGAAAAGGGTTTCCTGATGGGTTATAACGAGAATGCAAAGGCATATTGCATCTATATTCCAGAGAGCAGGAAAATCGTGGTAAGAAGGGATGTAAAATACCTGGAGGAGAGAGCATTCCGGAAATCTCGAGAAATGGCCATAGATACGCAGATTGAGGAGGATCCACTAGTACAGCCTCAACGACCTACAGAGGATAGGTCAAGTGCCTCTCCAAGGCATAATGATTCTGAGGAGAGTTCCTTCGAAGAAGAACCAGAAGAAGAGCAGGTAAGACCACCCACCACTGATGGGAGACCGAGTAGAGAACTTCAACAAATTCTCAAGGATGCAGAAGAATTTGTTCAAGCCCCTTGAGAAGGAAAGAGGATAAGGAAGCAACCAGACAGATATCAGGCACTGGTAGCTCAGGTTGGTGAACCATCCACCTTGCGGGAAGCAACTCAGCATCAAGTATGGGTGGATGCCATGGTGGAGGAGCAGAGCTCCATCATGACGAATGATGTCTGGGAAGTAGTCCCTAGACCACAGGCAGATCAGTTGTAGGATCCAGGAGGATCTACAAGATCAAATATGCTGCAGATGGTAGCATAGAGAAGTTCAAGGAAAGATTTGCAGCTAAGGGGTATGCACAAAAGGAAGGTATTGATTATGAGGAAACCTTCACCCTAGTAGCTTGCTACACTTCTATCAGATCCGTGATCTCTCTGGTTGCGCAGATGGGATGGGAGATCCACCAGATGGATGTCAAGACAACGTTCTTGAACGGGGTGATAGAGGAGGAAGTGTACATAGAACAACCAAAGGGCTTTGAGACACATGAGCAGAAGACTCATGTTTGCAGGCTTAAGAAAGCCTTGTATGGTTTAAAACAAGCCCCCAGCGCATGGTATGGATGGATTGATAGCTACTTGCAGAAGATGGGGTTCGTCAAGAGTGACGCAAACCCCAACCTCTACTACTTGAGAGTAGGAGATGAGCTGTTTATTCTTGTACTTTATGTGGATGATTTGTTTTTGACAGGATCATCCAAGCTCATCAAAGACTGCAAGGAGAATCTGGCGACATAATTTGACACGAAGGATCTGGGGCAGATGCACTATTTTCTTGGATTAGACGTCTGGCAGCAGAAAGGGGAAATTTTCTTAGGACAAAGAAGATACACGACAGAAATCCTAAAGAGATTTCAGATGGAAGACTGTAGACCCATTGCCACGCCAATGATTACTAACTGGAAGAAGATAGACACATCGGAGGATGATGAGGCTGATCCCAGCTTGTACAGATAGCTCATAGGATCATTAATGTATCTGGTCAATACTAGACCAGACATTTGTTATGCAGTGAATACCCTCAGTCAGTTCATGGTGGAACCAAGGAGGGCTCATTAGGCAACAACCAAACATGTTCTCAGATACCTGAGAGGGACAGTCGAGTATGGGTTGAAGTACGCCAAGGGCAATGAGGTCCAGTTGAGTGGGTTCACAGATGCAGATTGGGCTGGAAACATAGTGGATCAGAAAAGTACCAGTGGGTACTGTTTTAGTCTCGGATCAGGAATGACCTCCTGGTGCAGCAGGAAACAGAATTCCGTGGCACTAAGCTCAGCCGAGGCATAGTACATGGTAGTAAGCACAGCTTCGTGCGAGGCCATATGGCTCCGCAAGTTACTTTTGAACTTGCTCAAGAAGCAGATGGAACTGACCGAGATTATGTGCGATAATCAGAGTTGCATCAAACTCTTTGAAAATCCTGTGTTTCATGACCGGTCGAAACACATTGACATTTGGTGCCACTTCATCAGGGATTATGTCCAGAGGGGAGCAATACAGTTGCGATACACTCCTACAGGAGAACAGGTGGCAGATATCCTCACAAAGGCTCTAAGTAAGATCAAATTCACTTACTTCAGAGAAAAGATGGGGATGGTAGAGAACCCTTTCCATTAGAGGAAAGGGTAGTCTTTAGAAGAAGAGGGAGCTACAGTACGGATGCTGTAGTGGCAGAGGAGTGTCACGAGGTAGTAGTACAGGAAGCAGCAGCACAGAGATGAGTGGCAGCAACCAGGACAACTTCAACGCAACAAATATTATAGAGTCAAAGCAATACAACGGTATCTTGCCTAAACACTTTCTTCGCTAAGAGGGAGTATCGATTTCTATAGCATCGGGTAGTGTTCAAAGTCTCATTTTTGGTATAGAGGCTTTGACAACAGTTATCCAGAGAACCCATAAATCGTTTGTGGAAATTCTACTCGGATATAACTTTATTAAAATAATTAATTATTTTAATGCAAACCCTAAGTTTAAACTTAGGGAAATTAAATAATTAAAGGGTATTAATGGAGCAGAGTGTGAATCTTCTAGAAAATGAAAATCAAGTAATCTTTTAATCTGAGCCATTGATTAACGATATAATCTTGGCCGTTGATTCATCAACGAGAAGACTATAAGAAGAGACTTGAGGGGCACTTGGAAATTATGCCGGGGACACTCTCAGTACTCGATGGAAATCGATTCTGAAGCAAGAGAATTCGATTTCAGTGGGTGAGATTGTAGAGGCAGGGTTGCAGAAGTAGAAGGAGGGGGGAGTCAGTTATCGGGAAGCAGAAGTCAGGAGGATGAAGGGAAGGGTGAGTTGATCAGCAGCAGGACCCCCTCCATGCAGAATCACACAGTCCAGGGAGAGACTGCGCAAAGCTCTCATGCTGGATGACGCAGAGGGTGAAGGAGGCCACCTCGAGGGTTTGAAATTCATCTGGAGGTTCCAGAAAATTCAGCCAGGTGTTTGCTAATTTTATCTGCTCATCAGACTCTTGTAAATGTACTTTCCATTTTTGAAGATAATTACAAAACTCTCATCTGCTGCACCGGTTTCCCACATTGGGTTTTTTCAGGGACAATTGTCCAAAAATAACTGTGTTCATATGGTTGTTTCTATTGTGCTAATTGTGTGATTTATCTTTCTGTTCTTATGCTCTTGATGGTATTGAAGATCTGCAAATGTGTTTATTTCAGAATTTATTGAAGCATCTGTAAATAACTTATCTCATAAGTAGGAGAAATAAACCAAGTATTGCAGAATTATTTTCGTTGTCGAAAATTTCACAGTAAAATCTTTGTCCATATCAGGTACTCGCAAAATTGGTGCACTAGTCAATAATCTTTTAAGTTTGGAAAATTCTTTATCACATTCCTTACTCGATTCATATCTAACACCCTTGCGCTGGAGGGTTGTGATCGGTTTTGCAATTTTGAAGAATCCTTCTACAAACCTTCGATAGAAACCCACCAAACCCATAAAACTACTCACTTCATGTGCATTCTTAGGTATTGACCACTACCTGATTGCATTTACCTTTTCAGGATTTACAGAGATCCCTTCACTTGATATGATATGACCTAAGTAACAAATTTCCTTTTGAAAGAAATAACATTTGGATAATTCTCCATATAACTGGTGTTCTCTGAGGGAAGATAATACTATCCGAAGATGCTCTTCATGTTCCTTCTCATTCTTAGAGCAAATGAAAATATAATCGAGAAAGACTTGCACAAATTGATTGAGATAACTGCGAAGAACGCTATTCATAAGGTTCATGAATACTGCAGGTGCATTGGTCAACCCAAATGGTACCACAATGAATTCATAATGCTCGAAATGAGTTCGGAATGCAGTCTTAGAAACATCACTTTCTTTAATTCTTAACTGATGATAACCTGATCGCAGATCGATCTTTGAAAATGCTACAACTCCTTTCATTTGGTTGAAAAGGTCGTCAATGCAAGGCATTGGATACCTATTCTTTACAATAGCTCAATTTAAATCTCGATAGTGCACACACAGTCATAATGAACCATCTTTCTTCTTGACAAAGATTACAGGAGCATCCCAAGGTGAAATACTGGGTCAAATGTGCCCTATATTTAATAGTTCTTTCAACTGCATTTGTAATTTTTGAAGTTCAGGAGCTGTGATTCTTTAAGGTGTTTTAGATATCGGTTCCGTACCAGGTTTCAATTCTATTGTGAGATCTAGCTCTCTTTTAGGAGGTAGTCTTGGTAATTCCTTTGGAAAAAAATCCGAAAATTCTGACAGAATCGGATACTGTTTAAGGATGGTCCTTTCTCCTTGCTTACTTCTTGAACTGCATATACCTGAGAACTTTTTCTTCAACAACGTTTCATTTGCATTACTGAGATGAAGCATAAGGATACTTTCCTCTTAATATCTTGGATTTGGATTGTCTCTCCCTCATCATTCATGCAAAGTATTGTTTTCCCATAACAATTTAGCCATGCTTGACGGGATTCTAACCAATCCATTCCTATCACAAGGTCGTAAGTCCCTAGGGTTGTGACATAAACCTTTAATTTGGTCGAACAGATTCCTAAATCAACTTTGCAATCCTCAACACTTAATTCTACGGGTTGAAGTTCGCTTGAAGTCATTTCTACTTGTCTGAAATCGTTTTGCTTGCAAGCTGCCAACCCACATTTATTTAATGTATATGATGATGAAATAAAACTATCAGTAGCACCAATGTCAAATAAAATTTTGAGTTTTATTCCATTGATAATACTTGAAGATTCTACTACAGTGGACCGATGTGCTGCCTGGTTATTGTTGGCTACAACATGGATTCTATGGTTGCCTTGGGTATTTGATGATGGTTCTTTTCCCGCTCTCTGCGAGATCCCCGGACAGTTATATAGAAAATGTGGTCCTCAACATCCCCAACATTCAACCTGGGTTGGCCCCTTTGATTATGATTGTGAATTTCTAGACCAAGAGCTCTGTCCCCTGGTGCCACTTCCTCTCCCATTCTTCCCCTATTAATAGTCCCTCGAGATTTCCAAGGACTAATCTTTGATGATTCAACAACTATAGTATTAATGGTCATGGGAGTCCCTGCCCCTACCCTTGGAGTAAACCTGTTACCATAAGGAGGTGGTCTTGAGCTACTTCCTCTGAAGAAATTTCGGGGAGTTTTTCCTGTAAATCCCTGTTGTGATGGTTCTGTTGGCCTGAAATCCATTTTAATCCCTAGATGCTCTTTTGCATAGCGTGCACATTCAACTGCCTCTGCTACCGCTGATGGCTTCCACATTCTTACCATGGCCCTGATTCGAGGATTTAATCCATATATGAAACGCTCGGCTTGATGTTCATACGTATCTAGATAATGAACATATTTTACAAGCTCCATAAACTTTAACTCGTATTCTTCCATGGTCTTACTACCCTGGATTAGTGTATCGCAGGCTCCGACTTGCTGCTCTTGAAAGAAAGGTGGTAAGTATTTTGCACAGAATCGGTCCTCAAACAACTCCCAAGGAACGATGTCTGATGTGAGATGTAGTTGCTTTTCTAGATTTCTCCACCAAATCAGAGCACTCCCTCTGATTTGAAATATAGCGATCTTTGTTTTAGAGGTAGAAGAATATTCTCTTAGTGTGAAACATCTTATCAATCCTTCTAACCATGCTTCGGCATGTTCTCCAGCTCGTCCTCCTGAGAATTCTGGGAGTTTAATATTTTGTACTTCCATGGAAATATCTTCTTTAGGTGGCTTATAATCATAATCTTTAGACTTTTCTGAATGTCTTTCCTCCAGATGAGGTTGCTCTTCTTTGCTGCTGGTTGGCTGCGACCTTTTTAATGTTTCTAAAATTGCTTCTAATGAGCGCATTATAGTAGTTAGCTCATGTGCTGGAGCGACTAGTGCTGATGTCGATCTAGGTGGTGGCGATGGTGATGGTGTTGGTGATGACGTTGGTGGAGGTGTTAGAGATGGCGATGCATCTCGATGGCGTTGCCGCCGTTGATACGTCCTTACCATCGTGACTTTTCTTGAATACATAGTAAGATTTATGAGAATTGGGTAAATCTTAGATTAAATAAATATAGTTTTCGTAAAATCGAGCTCACATACGGCTATAGTTTTTCTGCTATTTTTACCTACAGGTAGGTCTTACTGGTACCGAGGTCAAGGAGGGTGGTATCGCTACCTCCTTATCCTAATGCATGGTTTTCTATTTTGATGCGTAATAATGCTTAGCCAAATGCACGGGTCTTGATAGATCATAATATTATTTCATAATATTTACCTAACATTTTTCAGTCTTAAATTTTTGTCCTAAATGCAGTGATTGAAGGAGTTATATTTTTATTATCTTTATAATCTTAATTTCCAATTTATAGTTATGTATTTACATATTTAATAGTTTTTCCCTAACAAGCCATATCTTATTACACATAATATCTTTACAATAACCATAAATTCTCCTTTCCTATAGATTCTTTCTAACTAATCCCCATTACTTATAAACTTATTTTAATTAAAACAAACTTATCACAATTTTAATAAAATATTTCGCAATTTTTTTTTTAAATGCTCTTTTATATTATAATAATAATAAATGAATAACCTATAGTAAAATTATATATATATATATATATATATATATATATATATACTTTATTAGTCTTAAATACCTATGATTATAATTTTAACAACCTAAACATATGTTAGATCTAAGCCTTTTGTGATTCATAATGTGGATAGAAGTCTTTCGGATTAATCACATCATTAGGATTAAGTAAGAGTTGGACTTCGGCCCTTTCAAGGTGATTCAACGCCCGTGCGATGTTTTCCTTTGGTTTTATTCAGTGTTCCACAGGGACGCGTCCCCTAGGATGGGGGACGCACTTCCCCGTTCCCCCACGCTCTCGAGATGGGGAAACTCCTGGGGAAACTTTCCCCACGTCCCCTTTTTTGGAAAACTTGGGGAAACTCTAGGGGGGTGTTTTTTTGGGGATGAAATTTTTGGGGGACGAAATGCATCTCTTGTGGGGGGGACGAGGGGATGTAGAGGGGATGCAAGAGGGACGCGTCCCTCGAATTTTTTTGCTAATAACAATTAAAAAGACAATTTTTGTATTTCACTGCTTTCTATGTTTATTTTTAGTTCAGTTTTATATGGCTGTTTTAGACTACAAATGTCATTGTGATATAATGAATTTAATTTTTGATGTGCATTGCGTAGTTTCAATTGTCAAATGATGAATTTAATTTCGATGTACCTTGCATAATATTAATGCCCATTGCCAAATGATGAATTTAGATGGAACATTGCATAATGTCAAATGATAGATTCAATTTAGTAATTTATTTTTAGATTTACATTGATGATTGCAGAAATGTCAAATGATAATTTTACTTCACAATAGTCTAATACGAAATGATGGTCATATTTAGATGTGCATTTCATAATTAATAGGATTTACTATCTACTAATTTAGTTATTAACATATTGTTGGGATTTTACTTTTTTATTTTTATATATTGAATTTTTAATAATTTTATAATTTTTATGGATCTGGCGTCCCCTCGTTTCCCCGAAATTTCCCTAAATTTTGGGGTTGCTTATATACGTCCCCCTTGTGCATATTCTCGCTCCCGTGTTTCCCCGTCCCAGAAACTCGGTGGAACATTGGTTTTATTCTCTTCCCTTTGTTTTGATTTCGCCATGATATATATTTTGCTCCCCTCTCCGCTCTTTATAATAATAATTATAAATCTTCTCCTTTTTATTTTATTGTATATTATTCCTTTATTATTTTTCTCTCAACTTCTTCAATATTTTAATATTATTTCCTATCCTATTATTTACCCCTTATCCCTCACTAATTTTATAATTTATTCATTTTAATATTTTCCCCTTTACCATCATTTACCCCTTCTCCCTTATCATTTTACCAAATTATTATATTATTCATAATTTAATCATTTTAATACTATCCCCTATACTATAATTTACCCCTTCTCCCTTATTGATTTTATAATTTAACCTTTTTACTAAATTATTATATTTTTAAATAATTAAAAACATTTAATTTTTTAACTAATTAATTAAATAATTTTGAAAAACTTTTAATTTTCTAACTAATTAATTAAATAATTAAAAAACTTTTAATTTTCTAATTAATTAACTAAATAACGGCTAGTTTTTAACAGCTAGTTTTAACAGCTAACTCCGGGCAATGATGCATCCTTGCTATTTATTCATTGAGATTGATTTTTTTCTTCACCTTATCCTGAGGATGAACCACAATAGATGGTTCGAAACGTCGACCAAATCTTAATGATGTGATTAATCCGAAAGACTTCTATCTAACCTAAACATATTCAAATATCAAATGATATTAATAATAGTCATGAAAACATTTAACCTATAGACAATCTAGCTTACTTCGATAATTTTATTATGTTCTAACCAAGGTCATAAAGTCATAATAATGTTAATTTAATTATATATATATCTAGGTTATAACTTAATTATTTTAAATCCACCCTTTAATTATTTTATATTATATTTAACATTTAAATTAATGAGAGATTACCATGGAACTTTTAAAAGTAGATGATGTTCAATACAATCTAATTAAAAAAATACATAAAATTTATGGAAAAATAAAATAAGTTATATTTGTTCATAACAATTTAACATAAAGTATTTAAAATAATGATAATATTATTTTCCATGATAAGATTCGAATACAATTGCCGAAAATTGAATCGTTAAAACGCATAGACAAGTTCTCGAAATAAGTAATCACACAATCCACAATATATATAATAACAGTTCGATAAATTTCATTCCATTCGGATCTACAGAATACAGCGTTATGAATTGTTGAATTTCGATGCTCTACGTAATATTCCCAATTAGCCTTGCTAATTGGAATATTTCATTTTTGTTTGATTTTGCCGCTTTAGTTGGAAATAATAAATAAAGTGAGAAATAAGAGGGGTCACCTCACTTTAGTCACCTCACTTTATGAAATAAAGTGTTTTCCTAGTTGATTAACGTTATAACTTAAAGAGGGGGCCTTGGGGGTCCACACGTATATGATGGGAGGCCTCACGCTGACCCAAGGGTAACTGCAAGGTGAAGGACGCAGTTAAAGTTTTGGAGGGAGTTTAGCACTATAAAAGGAGGGGGTCTCACCTCATTTGGACATGCATATTTTGATATTGATATTGAGAGCTAGACTTTTGTCTGCTTCAGCACGCCGGTTGTTTAGTCGGTCTGCAGCACTGTTTAGTGCACGAGTGTCTCCGGTCGGAGATCTCACCCTTAGCCTCGGGGGACTTCGTGCCTTGCAAAGTAAGGTTGTTTACCGGTTTCACCCATGGACACAGAGGCTTCGGTGCCGCCTAGTAGATTGGTTTATGAGTTCTGTCTTTCGATTTCGAGTGGCAGTTTCGGTGGAGAGTCGGCGGAGAGAAGAAGCCCTCTGGTGGGCACGCGGTCTAGCGAGGAAAAAGCGCGGTTCCCGGCGGCGAAGGACGCGAGAGATCGGTCTTGGAGGGCGGACGGCCCCCCCGGCGGGGGGGGGGGGGGGAAGGACGCGGATCTGAAGGCACAGTGATAGATCCGGCCTTGGAGATTGTAGATCTGAGCAGATATTTGCAGATCTGGTTCTGTAGGTTGCAGATCTGGAGGGGTAGCACTAGATCCAGCTTGGGAGATTGCAGATCTGAGGAGATATTGGCAGATCCAGCCTAGATCTGAAGAGATAACATCAGATCCAGCCTTTGAGGTTGCAGATCTGAGGAGATATTGGCAGATCTAGCATAGAAGATCTAGCCTTGTGGGACGCAGATCTGGAGAGATAGTAGCAGATCCAGCCTTGTATGACTCAGATCCAGCAGATCTGGGCAGAGAGGACGCAGATCCAGTCAGGGAGGACGCAGATCTGATGAGTAGGGTCTTTATGTGGGGTTATGGCAGCATTTTTCAGTGTTTTTAGCCTTGAGGAGTTGGTCATCTCATCTGGAGGATTTGTGGGTAGATCCAGCCCTTTTGCCAGCATATTTCTTGAGCTTCTGAGCTGTTCCTGAAGGCACAGCGTTTTTGTAGGAGGAGGGTTTCGGGGGGCGATTTTCGGAGGTCGTCCATTGCTTCCGCAGTTTAAGGTTTTGTCCCAGGCAATCATATGGTGTCTCTGTGAATTTTAGCTCATTAAGAGCAAGAGATCGACCCCAACTTGATTCATTCCGGCGGGTTTACGGCGATTTCTCGGTGGGATGCGGTTCTATGTGACCATTTCTTATTTTTCTGAGAGGGTCTCCACTCGCCTAGGGCAAGGATAGGTGCACTCATTCTGATTATCTTGTACTCCTCTCTATGTACTTTCAGATTAATAAAATGGCTCAGTTTTCTGGTATTCTATGTGTACTTGTCCCATGATCTGGTTCAGCATTGTATTTTCTATATCTGTCTGGCATATTTCTGTGTATTACTGGTTATTTCCCTTTGGGGATATTACAGTGGTATCAGAGCATAATTCTGGCTCAGCCTGTGGTCTATGACATCAGAAAAGAGATAATACAGAGGAATAGCAGTGCAATACCAGAAACGCAGTTGGGAAAAGGGCCAAAATAAAAAGGGTCAAATTTTGAAGTTTGGAATTAGGAAAAACGTTTTCTGGGTTTTTCTGGGTTTTGGGTGAGGATCACTTTCCCAAATTCCTAGAATTTTCCGAGTAGTTTTCAGTGGGTAAATCGGAGGTCGAAGTTAAGCCACAGTATGGTTTTGCAGCAACCGTGCAGTTTTTGAGGAGCCTGTAGACACATAGCAGAAAGAGCTGATGGCAGGTGATGTGGATAAGAGGAGATTTAGGGAGACAGATCAGCGGAATCCAATGGAGGACATGATTGTGAAGTTGGCTGAGAAGATGGATACATTCATGCAGGATGTAACCAAGAGATTTGCAGCCGTAGAGGTCAGTCAAAGAAAACTCCCTAGGGGTTTTCAGATCGTTCGGTATGATGCCACTCGGCATATGGATTCATGTACACCCACACGTCCCACTATGCCCACATTCTTGCCAGAGGACACAGGAATAACTTTAGTACAGCGAGAGGTAGATCCGGCACGGATGGCTGACATTCTTGCAAACTATCATGCTCTCGGACAGGCATTCATGGATGCTCTCCCCTTCGAGGAGTATCTCCTGATCTGTTATGGCATTAGACTCCATGATCAACATCAGGGGCACCGGCATCATCATGGTGGAGACCACCACCGCACAGCTAGCAGAGATTATGATCAGCTCCAGCGTGATAGTAGACCTCACAACTTTCAGAGAGGGAACAAGCACTCACATGATAGGAACCTACAGCGCACAGTGGACAAGTTGGATACCTCTTTCCAGCTTGACCGAGTATCGGAGAGGGAAACCATTAAAATGGTTACCTCACACTTGGAGGAAGAGCACACACAGGATTGCAGGGAGCCTGAGGTTACACCTAGTGTGACACATGACTCACCATCATTGGAGACCTCCTTGACCGTGCCGGTTGATATCGTAGTGGAGGAGGTAGAGCCTACCCCGGTAGAGCCATCCACTGAGGAGATGCCCGAGTCTTCAGGTGGTAGCAGCACACGACAGATGGGTGAGGTATCAGGAGATATATCCACTATCGATGAGGCACTAGGAGATACAGAGATATTGGATGATGGTCGCAGACAGCGGTGTCATCGGCTTCGGACAGACCTTCGAGTTCTGAGGGAGAAGGCCGCGTCAGTACGGGAGACCATTTTGTTGCAGGATCAGGAGCTGGAGGGTATGAGAGTGACTTGTACCAAGTCGGCGGCCAAGTTGGTCCACATTGGAGAACAACTGGATTCCCTGATGGTACAACCCGGGAGCACATTGCAGCATCAGATCATTCCCCGTCAGGTATGCATGGATGGGACTAGCAGAGTTGTTGGGTCATCTCTTCCCATTGAAGAGAGAGAGGCAGAGCCACCTAGTCAGGTCCCAGATGTTGACTTGGATAGTGGTATGAGACGGTCAAAGTTGCACAGGATACAGCAGCCACGTGTTGAGGTTGGATGGCGAGAGGTTTTGAGTTGGTGCTCGGTGGAGCAGGCTATGGAGGAAGGGGAGGTCTCAAGGAGAGATCTCACTGGAGATGCACTTCAATACACCATGGGGTGCAATGACTTTCTTCCCTTCTCACAAGAGCAAATAGAAGATGGTGGACATCTTCGGATGGATAACGTCTCTCATGCTTGTGTTGGACATCCCTTGAGCCATACCCACCATGATGGGAGGTTTTTGCCTACCACCTATTTGAGTCTTGATAGGGTCTCATTGATCCTTGAGAAGTTTATACTTCAAAATCCCATGCAGTGCAAAATCAGAAATTTGATTTGGGAGGATGGTAACCCTCATGGGAGGAGTACCAGGATGAGGAGAAGGAGGCATCCACAATGTATTGAGTGGATGTGGATGATGAGCAAGGAGCTAGGAGGCTACTTGCAGATCTGTGCTACCAGACAACAGGAGGCTTGGCTGCGCTGGTTACTCTTGAAAGAGTTTGGCCATCACTTGGCAAACACTCTTCCTAAGAGTAGGAGGATGGGGAAAAGATGGATGGATACTTGCATTATGGAGCAGCATGGAGTATGGATGCATGGTGTTGATGTGTTACTCATATCATTCATTGTGTCTTCATCACATGAGTTGTTTGATGGAGGTATGGAGAGGCAACACAATGTCTTGTTGCTTGGGTTGTTCCTAGGAGAGCAAGGGCAGATTTGCTCTCACACTTTGTATGATGTTGCAGGAAGAGGGGATGGCACTATCTCCTTGATCTTTGATGATGACAGGGAAGCACTTCCATCTTGGGGAGTACTCCACACTTGTTGCAGCAGTATTAGAGGAGTCTCTGACAGGGAGCATGTCAGAGAACAGAGTCTTGTATTGACAGGAGCTTATTTGCATGAGCTCACAGCGTTGTCACTTTGGAGCAGAACATTACGGATGAAGTGTGCGCGGCAGGGATATGGTGGATCTATAACCCATAGGTCCCAGGATCACTTCATATTTGTTGCACTTACAAGAAGTAATGATTATAGAGACATCTATGGCATATTCTTCTTGACTTGGGTTTCCAAGCATAAGGAGGATTATCTTCTTGCACCACATGAGACATTCGGCATTTCCTTCATTTTGCTGCTGATCATGTCTTCATTTGCTGATATATATCAGATTTGGATGGGAGGCTTGATTATGAGGGAGACACATGAGCTGGATGTGTCCGTGAGTGGGAAAAATTCTCACAATTTCTGCACTACATGTTCTAATGGGAGCATGGGAAGAGGCATGGCCACCACTACTATGTATGCGTTCTCTTTTGATGTGGGCCATGAGATTGATATTTACAGCCATGGGCAAGTGTTTGGACCTATGTTGTTGTCATATTCAGCCATTTGCTATCCATTAGTAGATGTGTTGGATCTTGTACATTGCTTGCCATGTGATTTTCTGAGGTTGCAGTGGATGAGACTGCACTATGGGTTGTTTTGGGCCAGCTTGTTCTTCATCGATGGAGGAACCTTCTATGGTGGATTGTTTTTCACTTTGCCATTGGAGGGCAATGATTGTGCAGCCCAGGATCAGCATAGACTCTACACTTGTCATGAGTGGAGAGAAGGACAGCATGAGGTAAGCTATGATACTTGCCAAGTTCATATTTTCAGCCCACCTTCATTACCAGAGCTTGAGGTGGAAGGAGATTTTTGGGAGTTGCCTTGTTGGGAGGTGGCTCATTTGGTCTGGATGATTGCTTGGAGATGGAGGATCCACAGGAGAGAGATATTCCTCATTATATTTTCGACTCCATGCCTTGATGGGAGAGAGATGATGAGCTGGTGCACAGTCGATGGGACAACTTACACAGCCATAGATGCAGAGCAGCAGCGGTCATGGTCTTCAGTCATAGCTAGAGGCAGTGAGCAGTCCGAGCCATGGGACTTGTACGATTATCGGCCACAGTGGCGATGGGATCCGGGAGGACTATTGATTGGCTGGTACCATGAGAGGCCAGTTTGGGATCCTGGCATTGAGATATCCCTTCATGTCAGGGTGATGCAGGAGACAGAGAGGTTTCAGTGGGACCCAGGCACATTTTGCAGTATCGGCAGGGAGCATCAGCTAGAGAGTAGGCTTGTTCAAGCATTGCTTGAGAACAAGCAAATTTTGCCGGATGAGGATGCCACTTGGGAGAGCGAGCAGACCTTACAGCATCCATCACTTCAGTTGCTTGAGGACAAGCAACGTTTTGCCGGGGGAGACTGTAATATTCCCAATTAGCCTTGCTAATTGGAATATTTCATTTTTGTTTAATTTTGCCGCTTTAGTTAGAAATAATAAATAAAGTGAGAAATAAGAGGGGCCACCTCACTTTAGTCACCTCACTTTATAAAATAAAGTGTTTTCCTAGTTGATTAACGTTATAACTTAAAGAGGGGCCTTGGGGGTCCACACGTATATGATGGGAGGCCTCACGCTGACCCAAGGGTAACTGCAAGGTGAAGGACGCAGTTAAGATTTTGGAGGGAATTTAGCATTATAAAAGGAGGGGTTCTCACCTCATTTGGACATGCATATTTTGATATTGATATTGAAAGCTAGACTTTGTCTGCTTCAGCACGCCGGTTGTTTAGTCGGTCTGCAGCACTGTTTAGTGCACGAGTGTCTCCGGTCGGAGATCTCACCCTTAGCCTCGGGGGACTTCGGTAATCCATGCACATGCCGAGCGGGATGTTTGGGAGTCAATCCCCCCACCCGCAACTTCGGGGGGGGCTTCGATGCCGCCTAGTAAGGGTCAATTTATGAGTTCTATCTTTCGAGTTTCGATATGGGTTCCCGGAGTGAAGTCGGAGAAGGGAAAAAGCCACTACGAGTAGGCACAACGAATCTCGGCGCCGATTTCAACGTTTAAAAAAAGAACGCGAGATGGGTCTTTGGGTGAGCATTTCGGCGGGGAAGGAAGGACGCGGTCCCCGAAAGGCACGGTGTGGGTACGACCTTGGAGTGTGGTGCGAGCGATTGTTGCGGATGCGGATACATGGAGATTGCAGATCTGGAGGGGTAGCACTAGATCCAGCTTGGGAGATTGCAGATCTGAGGAGATATTGGCAGATCCAGCCTAGATCTGAAGAGAGAACATCAGATCCAGCCTTTGAGGTTGCAGATCTGAGGAGATATTGGCAGATCTAGCATAGATCTAAAGAGCTAGCAGCAGATCTAGCCTTGTAGGACGCAGATCTGGAGAGATAGTAGTAGATCCAGCCTTGTATGACTCAGATCCAGCAGATCTGGGCAGAGAGGACGCAGATCCAGTCAGGGAGGACGCAGATCTGATGAGTAGGGTCTTTATGTGGGGTTACAGCGACATTTTTCGGTGTTCCTTCGAAGTTGGTCATCTCGTACGGAAGATTTGTGGGTGAGTACGACCCCTTTTTATGACATATTTCTTGAACGGCCCTGCGGAAAGGCACGACGTTTTTTGTGGGAAGGAGGGTTTAAGAGCGATTTTGGGAAGGTGTGATCCTATTTGGACGGTTTAAGGTTTTGTCGGCGACGACGGTATAGGTGATACGCCAGATAATTCTTCATTCGACGAGATGTGACCCTGGCCAAAACTCATTCCCGGCGGCGATTCTGATTTCTCCCCGGCAGTGGGATGCGGTTTACGCGCGACCATTTCTCATTTTTGCACGAGAGGGTCTCCACTTGCCTAGAGGGCAAGGATAGGTGCACTCATTCTGATTATCTTGTACTCCTCTCTATGTACTTTCAGATTAATAAAATGGCTCAGTTTTCTGGTATTCTATGTGTACTTGTCCCATGATCTGGTTCAGCATTGTATTTTCTATATCTGTCTGGCATATTTCTGTGTATTACTGGTTATTTCCCTTTGGGGATATTACAGTATCGATGCTTCGGAAGGCAAGATTTTTAGTATCTATGCCTTGGAAGGCGGTAATAGGTTGTGAACAAGTCAAGAATTTAAGAGTGATGGGTATAAAGTTTGGAAAAATTTATAATTTAAACTTATTGAAATAACTATAATTAAAATATTGTTCCAAATTTAGAGACTCGTTTTATCGATCCGATATATATATATATATATATATATATATATATCTATCTATCTATATATATAGATAGATAGATAGATAGATAGATAGATAGATAGATAGATCTATCTATCTATCTATCTAAGATTTTAAGTTAAGAATAATTAAAATATAAAACAAATTCTTTTTATGAATGTATTATTCCTAAAATCTAAGTGGAGGATATGAAACTGTAAGATATGCCGCACCTGTTCGCCCAAACTGTTTGCTTTGGATCTTATATGCATCCACACTTGCTGCCTCCACCGAGTTATGAACAATTAACTCGACCGACTATCAAGAGAAACCAAGAACAACTAAAATTAGTTCGATGGTTGGTGACATCGGAGGGGTGGAGCCTATGGCATAACTCCCTGAAAACATATTGCGGGTCCGATTCGCTGCATGGGAGACACTCGTTTTCAAAGCGGTACTCAACATTTTTACAACTAGTCCTCGGACTCGAGTAGTTATGCATACACCGCATCAAAGTCCTGAGTTCGATCAACCGCAACCCGCTACAAGGAAAGAAATCAAGGGTGGTGCTCTACGACACTCTGCAATTCTTTTGTGCATATTTGTTAGTCCGTTGTTTGTAACCATGAACCATTATGGTTCCACCCGTTGACCTATTCCATAATCGTATGCTCCAGAGGGTTGGATATATAAAATAATAATAATGTAACGCTTCAACCCGTTCGCTGTGGGGTCAACTGTTGTTGGTTTTAACAATATATCGAAAATTATCTCTAAGAACGTGTTGGAGAAAATGCTAGGAAAATCCTACTTACAATTTTATCAAGAATTAGAATAACAGGATTTTCAATAGGCTGGTAGCGAATCTTTTTTTGAATATTCATAGAATTCTTACAGTATTTTCCAAAGATTTAACTGTATGAAATTAAATATTAAGATTAGGTTACGCTACTTATCAATTAATTCCCTGAGGCTACAAGGTCCTAGAGTTCAAAACCATGTTCTGATACCATGTGTAATACCTTAGATTTCAACAATTTAACCATATGTAGTACTCAAATTAACCAATTCAACCATGCAATTTAACCAAAGAGTTTATTACAATTTCATGAAAGTGTACAGATCTAATTTTATCATCTAGTTTGGAGAATCACTGAAATTTCAAAGAGGATTTCAGTAGAATACCTGGCAATCGTTTGTAGCAATTCCTGTTGTAGCAGTTACTCAAACTGACTCTACCTCCCAGCCTATCTGGGATCTACCTATACGGTCCCCAGACTCTAAAGGTGATCTTCTAGCCTGCCGTGCCCAGAATTCCAAGAACAAGCAAGACTCTCAATCAATATTATTGTCAGAATTCCTCTCCTTCTCCTCTTCAGAACTTTTCCCTTCTTCCTCTTCAGAATTTCTCTCCTTTTCTCCAAGTTCTCTTTCCGTTTAGAATTTTTCTCCTCCCTCTTCTCCTCCAAGTTCATGGTTAAATAGATTGGATTCTCATTAAAATATTACCTTTTAATAAATATAAGATTCACATTAAAATATTACCTTTTACTAAATGTCTAATATATATATATATATATATATATATATATATAAACTAATTCTCATTATTTATATTAATGGGTCATTACAGAGAGAGAGCACATCCTTTAGTACGAATTTCTGGGCGTGGAGACTGCGCCATCACCTACAAGATTGCGTAGTCATTTGTGTGGGTTGGTTAGGAGAACCCCTGGTCGGAACTTTGAGGAGTTGGGTTGTTGGGATTTTGGTTGGAGGGCTATTGTAAGGAGTTTACTAGCATTTTGGTAGCAAAAAACAACAGTCTCGGCTACCGGTGTAATTTTTTGGTTGTGGAAGAGGGCGAAGCTGACGGAGGCCGAATTTGGAGGGTCAAAACTAGAGGAAAGTCTTTCTAGGTTTTTCTGGGTTTTTGACAAGGAGTTCAACTCTAATTTTGCAGAATTTTTTGGGTAGTTTGAGGGCTCAAATCAGGGTCTCAAATCAGTCAGCAATGTAGAAATATTGGGCCAGCGCTGTTTTTTGGAGAGCAAAATTTCCAGAACTGTTGGGCACTTTTGTATTGATCACCTGAGGCTTGTAGCTTGTCTTGAGTAAGCCGAGGTGCACTCCTTCCATTTCCCATTGTACTACAACAATTACATATAATAAAATTGGCCAAATTTGGTGTTATGGGCATAATTTCTGTTTATATGTGTGTTCAATGAAAATTTCCTGTGTTTACATTATTGAATGTCTTTGGTTATCACTGTCAATTTCTATTAGGAATATTTCACCTAAGAACATTTTGGTCTGGCCTTTGGTCATTGTTGGACACCAAGCTCACTAAATCATCTGCCTTCCACCCTAAACTGATGGCCAGACGAAGATCATCAATAGGATGATCGTGCACATTTTGCGCATGTACAACCTCAAGCATCCAGGCACATGGGATAGGAGTCTCCCCTATGTTCAACACAACTACAACAAAGCTCATGATAGCTCAACTGGCCACAACTCCTTTTAGGTGGGCCAAGGATTTCTACCATTAGGTCCGGTCGATGTTGCACTACCCCTTGCAAGTACATTGACAGAGTCTGCACATGTTCAATCCGACGTCGACAAAGCTACCAGTTTATTGAATGAATTCAACACATATGCCAACAGGTCCATGACATCTTGTAGAAATCCAATACTAAGTATAAATAATGCCATGATCAACATCTAATGCCACACATTTCAAGTGGGAGACATGGTTTGGTTGCACTTGCATAATGAACGCCTTGTAGGGGCCCATTAGAAGCTTTAACCACTCCACTATGGACCTTACACCATTACCAAGGCCGTTGATGATGACACTTTTGAGCTAAGTATCCCCCCATTCCTTGGCCTACACCCATTGTTCAATGTAGACCACCTATGGCCATATTTTCCACCATTGTTGGACACATTAGAAATCACAGAGCAACTGACACTGACAAAGCTCAACATAGATTACATTGAATAAATCACAACTAATTAGATCATGAACACACAAATTAAGAGCACTCATCAACAAAGGGTCCAGTTGTATCGGATTGTCAAAACTAGCTAGCTACTACCCCAAGACAAATGGCTCACAAGGGGCCAAGTTCAACAAAAGTTTCTCCATTTCATGGAGGCACTTAACAAAATGGAGACCATTGCTTCCTAAGGGGGAGTACTAGTCTAAGTGGATATCAGTGGCCAGCCACATATTCTAGTGGCTCACAATACAATTTTTCTATTTTGGCAGTTTTCAGTGTTGATTTTTTTGGTAGCATTGGATGTGCTCTAGCTACGAAACTTTGTGAAGGGGCTAGAACACATGAGATCTCCAAGACCCATAAATCGTTTGGAGAAATTCCACCCGGAGCTTAAGTTATTCAAACAATTAATTTTTTAATGGAGACCCTAAGTCTAACTTAGGGAAATTAAATAATTAAAGTGAACTAATTTAAACGTGGGTGAGAATGTTCTAAGTGACGAGGATCAAGTCTTTTCTAATCTTAACTGTCGATTAGAGATTAGGTCACGATCGTTGATTCGTCAACTGGAAAAGTATTAAAGGAAGGCTTGGGGTCAGTTGGAGACACACACATAGAGTAGTAACACTTGAGCTATGTTGAAATTCTGGGGCACGGTTTGCTGAGAATTTTAGAGTGAGCTGGCAGTGCAGTGAGGCATAGTTCGACAACGAGATTTTTATCCAAGGTAGAGAATACAATAGCAGAGAGGAAGATCAACACCAGAGAGGCAACGTAGGCCCAGGAGGGGTGACGCAGAGCCAACAGGGCTCACACAGAGGGACGTAGAGCCAGAGAGGGTGACACAGTCACTCAGAGAGCTGCGCTGGGGTTTCTGTGGGGTAGATCGGGCAACCATCCAACGTTTTGATTTATGAGCCAGGAAGGCTCACGGAGAGGGTGATGCAGCTCATGGAGAAGGTGACATAGTCCAGCTTGCTGTAGCCATCGCTCAACAACATTTGGAGACTGCGCAATCACGTGTGGGGTTTCTTCATCTAGTTGCTGGGTCTGCCATAATATCTGTCTCCGAATAGAGGTACCTCTATCGAGGATTTTCTCTGTTGGGCGAGCCATATTGGCACCCTAGTTTGTATTCAGAAATCTGCTTAATATTAAAACCCTCAAGAGCTACTGCACCGATTTTCCTGCATTGGGTTTTTCCAGGGACATTTGTCTGAAAAATTTGTGTGTCCTTTGTCTGCATGGTTGGTTATTCTTCAGTACTTGATCTGTATAATTGTGTAGGCTACAATGTATTTACTTCAATGTTTTCATGAATTATTCAGAAAATAACTTGTTAAGTTAAATAAACAAGTAGGAGAAGTAAATCAGATTTACTGCAGTAGGATTTTTGTTTAGAGAATTCATAATTTTTCACATGGTATTAGAGAATTTGTAGATCAGGAAAAGATGAAGCCATCAGCAGAAGACTGAAGGAAATTTGTTGCTGGAATGTAGCTGTCCCGATTGATAGCATAGATCTAGAGAGAGGCAAGGAAGGGTGACATAGTCACCTGTGGAGCTAACGCAGAGCCTGCATCAACCAGGAGAGATGACGTTGTAGCTGCAGTTGTGGCAGCGTAGTGTTTGCTGTGCCAACATAGGGGTTTCAAGCCTCCGTCTTTTCGGTTGTTGTCCCTGGAAGTGCAGATCATTTTCTTTAGTAGTTGCTGGTGGGGAATTGTTTTTGTTGGTGTATAACAATGTCTAGCGGGGCATGGCAAAGTAAGGGGAAGCAGTTCCTCAACAAACTTCTTGCCAAGGAGTCTAGATCCAGTGCCAATCAGAAGCAAAGAGTGATCGGAGAGGGCTGATTCAACATTAGTTGGCGGAGGATTTAGGGAGGGAAATCGTTTTTTTAGAGAGCAGGTTCCTTAGAGGGTTTCTAGTGCCAAGAAACTCAAATTCGAGTTTTGCTGGGACAACAACAAAAGAGGGAGAAGAGAACTAGTTCGACATCTTGTGTTGAGTAGAGATGGCCACACATGGACTAAGGGATCAAGACAAGTTGGATGGAGCATCCAACTTTGTCATCTGGAAGGCCAGAATCCTGTCAGTACTGGATGAGCATCGTATCAAGCATCTCGCCGAGAGCGCAGTTGTTGTTCCTGTTGACGTTGATCCATTGAAAAAGTGTAAAGAAGCTCAAGCGAAGACTAAGCGCTTGATCATGGACAGAGTTAGGGATCATGTCGTCCCACACATTGCTGAAAAGGACACAACACATGAGATGTGGACTTCCTTGACCACATTGTATCAAGGGACTTCTGTTCAGAGATAAATGCTTTTGGAGAATCAGCTTGGACTATTCCAGATACTGAAGGGAGAAGAGATCAACCCCTTCCTCATTAGATTGACGGCGATCCGTGATCAGCTAGTTGCCGTGGGGGCCACACCTGATGAAGGTCTTATGGTGAGGACTACTCTGAATGCAATTTCCAATGAGTGGGAGAACTTTATCCAAGGCATATTAGGCAGAGCAACGTTTCCAAGTTCGGAAAACATGTGGGCAGGTCTTCGACAAGAAGAGATCAGGAGGATGACCAAGGCAGGGCATGAGTAGTAGAGGGATCAAGATCAAGAAGGAGGAGGAGGAAGATGCGACTCTTGCATCTAAGGGACAACACGAGCAGCAGAGGGAGAAGAAGAAAGACCTTTCAAAGGTCAGGTGCTTCAGGTGTGGTGAACTAGGACATTTCGCCACACAATGCCCTCAGAAGAAGAAGGGTGAAGACAAGTCTGATTCAAAGGCTGCCGCAGCTAAGGATGATGATGGAGATGATGACGATGTGGCCATGATTGCTCATGTGCCTCGGGAGAAGAGGTGGGGCGACATTGATCTGTAGTTCTTTTGAACTGCAATGAGGGGTAGGATCCTTGAGGTGCCCAAACTCTTGGATCACATACGAGCTACGGGAGCTCTTAATGGCAGTAGCAGGATGTCTGGAGTCAGTTGGTGCGAGGGATGATGGAGCAGCATTGGCAGAGCTAGGATGCTAAAGTCTTGAGCATCGTAGAGAAGAGGCAACAACAACGCAGAGGCAGTGCTTACGCAGTGCAGAGCAGTAGCCGCGTAGAGCTCTAGAGGGTCAACACAGATTACCAGCAGAGGGTGCTTCAGTATCGAGGTGCACTCAGACTAACTTTTATGTCAAGTCTTTGGGTGACGTTTTTAGTTGCTTACTTCTCAACAACTGAGTTGCAGTGCAATAGTTAGCAGTGGCAGTGCTATAGGCAGCATGATGCAACATTTTGAGAGGGAGGTGCAGTACAAATGATGTAGTGTCAGTGGTAGTGATATAGGCAAAAATACAAATAACAACAACGTAGTGGATGAGGGGTAGCAGCCGAACATTAGAAGCGCAGAGGACGGATGCCAGGGATCAGAGTAATGCTTCTGGTGAGAAGTGTTGCTAGAGCACATTCCTCGCTAAGAGTGAGTGTTGATTTTTTGGGTAGCATTAGATGTGCTCTAGCTTCGAAACTTTGTGGAGGGGCTAGAATAGATGAGATCTCCAAGACCCAGAAATCGTTTAGAGAAATTCCACCCGAAGCTTAAGTTATTCAAATAATTAATTATTTTAATGGAGACCCTAAGTCTAACTTAGGGAAATTAAATATTTTAAGTGAATTAATTTAAACATGTGGGTGAGAATGTTCTAAGTGACGAGAATCAAGTCTTTGCTAATCTTAGACATTGATTGGAGATTAGATCACGACAGTTGATTTGTCAATTGGAAAAATATTAAAGGAAGGCTTGGGGTCAGTTGGAGACACACACACAGAGTAGTGGCACTTGAGCTAAGTCAAAATTCTGGGGCACGGTTTGTTGAAAATTTCAGAGTGAGCTTGCAGTGCAGTGAGAGGCAGCTCGGTAGTGGGATTTTTATCCAAGGCCGAGAATACAATAGCAGAGAGGCAGATCAACACCAAAGAGGCAATGCAGGCCCAGGAGGGGTAACACAGAGCCAACACGGCTCATGCAAAGCGACGCAGAGCCAGAGAGGGTGACACAATCACTCAGAGAGCTGTGCTGGGGTTTCTATGGGGCAGATCGGGCAACCATCCAGCGTTTTGATTTCTGAGCCAGGAACGCTCACGAAGAGGGTGACGTAGCTCTTGGAGAAGGTGACAATCCAACTTGCTGTAGCCATCGCTCAACAACATTTGGAGACTGCACAGTCACCTGTGGGGTTTCTTCATCCAGTTGCTGGATCCACCATAATATCTGTCTCCGAATAGAGGCACTTCTGCCGATGATTTTCTCTGTTGGGTGAGCCATATTGGCACCCTAGTTTGCATTCAGAAATATACTTAATAATAAAACGCTCAAGAACTGCTGCATCGGTTTTCCCGCATTGGTTTTTTCCGGGGACATTTGTCCGAAAAATTTGTGTACTTTGTCTGCATGGTTGCTTATTTTTCAGTACTTGATCTGTATAATTGTGTAGGCTGTAGTGTATTTACTTCAATGTTTTCATGAATTATTTTGAAAATAACTTGAAGTAGAAGTAAATCAGATTTACTGCAATAGGATTTCTGTTTAGAGAATTCAGAAATTTTCACATTCAGATCTTGAATTTCTAGAGTCGTTTTGAGGCTCTAAATGATGTTTTTCGGGGAAATGGGCTAACGACAGTTGAAAATTGTACTCAGAAAAGCCTTTCCAACGGGCTATTGTGCATGTCAAACAAAGATCGTATGCCAAAGTTACGAACCCAAGAAGTTGACCTTTCAACTTACCCCATCGGGGCACCCATAAGCCTTTGGCGCTTCATCTCCTAGAGTTAGGTTTTTAAATGTTTAGGGTTTTTCATTGTTTCTTTGTAATGAAAAGTCCTTTGAGCCTCATTGTAACACAGTTCAGGAAGACACGTAGCTGTCACGTCTTTTCTCAGAGATAAGCTATCACCGTTCAAGCTAGTTTGCTTTCATTTTGCATGTATACAATTTGAACATTTTCCATTTATCAATTGAAGTCAAGTTTCACTGTATCACTGTGTTTTGGTTCTAAATCTGTATTTCATTTTGTTCCGTTCATAAATTCGGATCATGCACTTTGGATGGTGAGGTGGGTTTGGACGTGAAGTGAGTGTATTGTCCCCACCTATGTCCAACCCTTTCACAACTTTCCAGATCCAACCAAGAGTGGCCTTTAGCAAGATGTCTCCAATCTTCGGGTCGATGATGTGATGGAATAAATTTAACTTGGTTGAAACTATCACCTATAAGAACTGTTCCATCCCTTGGTTCTAATATACTCCACCCACTACAAGAGTGATGAAGTAGACCATCACCTAGTCCACTCTCTCAATTTGACTATATAGCTCCTCAATGGATCATCCTGTTGGAAAATGTAACTAGGTTTGGTCTTCATAATTTCCATTGTACTTATGTCATTATATGGTTTATGTAAAATGCAAAAGAAGAAAAATGAATACAAGAAATTATTATTTTATTAGTTAAGCATGTTCTTCATGCTTCTAGGTCTTCTTGAGTCAAAAAGTCAAAGTCCTATTTGGACCTATTGTAAAGAAAAAGTTTTTATTTTTTATTTTTTTTAAATATGTAATTTTGGGTCAAAAACCCCATTAAATGCCAAGTTGGCCTCACTTTCAAGGTCGGCCCTGCCCAATGGACATGTCTATTCACACCCCTCTAGACAGTGTAAATAGAGGAAAGATGGAGCTCATTTGGACAAAAACTTGGATGTTTTTGGTCTGAAATATCGCAGAAGGGACAGAGATGAAGCGGAGGGCCGAAGTGTGAGAGGAGATGCTTCTTGAGCTAAAAGTTTGTGGAAGTTCTACCTTGATACATCTCTTGTTGTTGGTCTCTTGATGATGAAGTTGCTGTGCTAAAGGAGTGTCTAACTTGGCATCTAGAGGGTGAAGTTTTCTGTGGTCATGGGTCTTGGATATCTCCCTTTGATCTGATTCTATTAGAAGAAAATTTTATGGGTTTTCCCCTTGGAGGGGTTTTGCCTGGGCTTTGATCCTATATCTTGTGTATTGCGATTTTCATGTTTTACATTTGATAGCCGTTTGATGAAGAAGAACATAAATAAATTAATAAAAAGCCAATAAATTTCACAAGCAATTATCATAGAAAAGGAAAATCTAATCTAAACATAAAGTCTCCCGATTTTCCAACATGCTATCAGAGCAAAGTTTGATTAAGGAGGCCTGAAGATCACATTTTGTTGGCTCAAAGGTTTGAAGTCTGTTGCATCCTAGAAGGTCTTCGAATCTCTCTCTGTGGTTTGATGATGTTGACAGATTGTTGTATCTTTCGAATTAGATTTTGGGCATACAAATACATTATTGTAACCTTTGTAACAATGGCTCGCACTCTGCAAATGTTTTAATAGCTCAGACTCTCCCTTTTGTGACTTGATATACAGTGACTCAGATCTTGTTCTATACAATGGATCACAATTAAATATATTGTTGTTTGGAGAGGCTTGATACATTCATCAAATAACGCACGTTACATTTTGAGGTTCACTTTATTCCTCCGACATCGGATCTAAAATCTGTGTAGAGGCTTAGGTTTGTGACATTGCATACAGTGAAGCATCACATAAATGGCGTTGTGATTCTATTGTCTCGAAGCAACATCATAATTCTATAGGAACTTCTATACAACAAATTTCCTTATAGTGACATTTTGATAACATAATACTTGTAACAATGGAAAAAATTCAGATTCTTCTGTTGTACATTAATTCTTGGATATTGTTCGTTGATATTTATGCGTCAAGTATACCTTTCTCTATGTCTCACTCAGTGGCTTCAATACGCATCATATCTCATGTGGCATCGAATTATAACAATGTCATCAATACAATGATTATTTCCATGGCTCGTTGACTTTTCCAGTGTTGGTCGCTCTTATAGCTCGCTCATACATACAACGGATCACCCTTTGACTCACACTTGTATACACAATGCTTTGACTCATTATTAATCTTTTATAAGGCAGTGACAATGATATCTATGATTATATGTAATGACCCATCTCAAATTACTGGGAGCATAGGAATACTAACATGCAAATGATGCATGCAAATGATAACTACATATACATGAATCACATGCACTGCACCAGTGTATATACTAACTGATTATGAAAATGCCCAAGTATAGGGTAATGGATTAATTATTGAAGTACTAAGTAAATACCTAACTCACTAGAATATAATGTATATATTGACTGGGGTACTTAATGTGTGTATCACCACTATAATATATAACTATAATATATTATACAAATAAAAGGTAAATACAATGGATTATACAAAATGAAAAGTAAATACTAAATACAATAGATTATACAAAATAAACTGGGAATATAATATATATTGTACAAACGGGGAATTATAATATCTATATTAATTTTTTATACAAACTAAAAGAAATTATAATATATATTATTAACTAAAAAGAAACCATAATATAGGCATAATATAATACAAAGAAAATGTAATACATAAATTTAAATGGGAAAGACAACTCAAACGAGATATCTAAAGTAAAGGCTTGGTTGTCAACAGAAGGCAACGACCTCAAATCAATTAACCCACTTATTTAAAATAAATTCATGAGTCATTTAATATATATATATATATATATATATATACACACACACAACTTAATACAAGGAAGACAGAGGGACAAAAAGTCATAAAGAATATTGCAGGTGGCAATTAGTGGAGAGGAGTCGAGAAGATTGTATGTATGGGCAGTGGAGAGATTGGGCAGTGGAGAAACCTTTGTGATATAAGGAGAACGCAGGAGGCATAGGAATGGGAGGAGTTTTTAGGTCTTCAGAGGCAGAGAAGGAAATACTGTGAATGTCACAAGCACAGAGGAAGATTGAGCCTTAATTGTTCTTGGAGCTTTGGGCACGGGGGTCAGAAGATCTCTATTTTGAAGTCTTTTGGATCTAGGAGTGGGAGCAAGGACATTACAGATTCGCCTTCAAACAATATTTTCAAGTAAGTACCTGCAAATAAATTGTTAAAATCAGATTGTTTGGTTAAATTGTAAGTTAGGGCATACGAATTGGTCTAAATTTAATTAAATTTAGGTTCTCTGTTTCAATTCATAAATTGAGTACTACATTATATGCTACAGTGACCTTGTCATATATCAGTGATCTAGACATGACTATGTCCATAATTGGACAGTGGCCCAATAATATAGTGGTAATGGTCTCATACAATGGCATGGTCTCATATGACAACTCAACATTGCCAGGAATACACCTCACACCTAACCTTAATAAGTGGTTCAGTGGCTCTGTCTCTACAATGACTTATGGATAGATAATAGTTTGATGATATACCTTATGGCATGGTGGTTTGTACACATTGATGGCTCTCTCATATATACATATTAATCGTAGAAGAAATTTCAAAGTATGCGACTAAGGGTTCATGAACTGTGGAATCCTCTTTTGAAGTTTATCCCTCTTGCTATCAAAGAATTGGAATGTATGATTTAGGCATCGATTTAGTGGTTGAAGGCACAATTTGTGTCTTGCTTGTGTTTTAGTAAGGTCCAAAAATGAAAGTTGTAAATATGACAGAGGACACCATACATAGCAGTGACAAGGTTTATATAGTGATCTCTAAGCTCGTATCATGAACAAAATTAACAATAATATGGAAATACTTCTACAATGCTTTGGATTATGAGATCAAGACTTTGAGAAGCATATTATATGACAATGACTTCTATATGTGAACTCTGAGACACAATGAGTGTAAGGAGCTATGGGACATTCCTCCTTGGGACATTGCTAACAACTTAAAGGAATTCTCTATGGTTCAGTAGCTGACAGTCTGAGGTGTATTTATTAAAAGATAACATCTGCTGAAGAGGACTATGGTGAAAAATTATCCTATACCTCAAGTTCAAGAGGGAGATGCTACTGTTCATAAAATATAAGTGTTTGCACTATTATTGATTCCTCTAGTAAATCCAGTCTCTTGCATTATTTTCGTTACTTGATTGCAACTTTTCTTTTGTGATATCTCCGAATATGATTGCTGGTACATGCTGTAAACTGTCTGGGCTAGAAGAAGCTATAATATCAAAACAAAGTCTGTGACAAATCCTAGATATAGAGGGAGCTTTGAAACTTGAAAGGGTTGTGGATTCAAAGGGAGCTTTGGATCCAGAAAGAACTATGAATTTAATAGAAGCTTTGATTAAGAGGGAGCAGTTCAACTCTCAAGTTTGAAGGTATGTATTTAAGTATTATCTTTAAATTATTTCTAAAGGCTAAAGCTGTGATAGGCCTTTGACAGGACTCTATCCTGGATGAAGTACATGTACTTTAAGGACAAGCTTGGACATATTAAGATAAATTCTCTCAGCAAGAGGGAGCATTAATAATATAACAATAGGGGCAACCATTCTCCAGATTTAGGAAGAATGGGCTAGACTATTGTTGAGGGCAACCATTCTCCTAGTTTAGGAAGAATGGTCGTTAAGGTCTAGTTACTCAGAGGAGTAGGTGCCTTTCTGTGTTGGCCTAGTCACTCTATAAGAGTGGGTGCATTTTGTCAGGCTCAGTTACTTGTTGAGTGAGATTTTTTTGACCTAGAGTGAGGCCTATGATGTTAGGGTTTGACCAAGATAATGGCAACCCTGTAATGTAGGGATTCTTTAGGGTTTTGACCCTGTGATGTGAGGAGTTGAATGTCCTCTAGGGTTTGGCCAACCTTGTGTAGTTGGAACACAAATGTTCTTGGAGGTTTGACCTTGGTGATGGCAAACTTGTACTAGTCTACATACCATGAGGTTGAGGCGCCGACCAGATCATGGTGACTTGTTGCTGTACCTTAGGCTAGGTACACTATATGGTGCTACATAGAGTGGTTGTTGTACCTTAGGCTGGGTAGCCTGTGTGATGGTACATATGGTTGGTACCTTGACAATAGCCTAGATGATACCTAGATCCTTGTGAGATGTTGGGTGTTGATTTTTGTAGCATCAAGAAGTGCTCTAAGTCTCAAATTTGGTTTAGAGGCTTAGACGCTAGTATTCCAAAGAACCTAGAAAGCATTTGTGGAAATTCCACTCGGATTTTGTTTTATTTGAAAAATTAATTATTTTAATGGGGACCCTAAGTCTAAACTTAGGGAAGTTAAATAATTAAAGGGCAAAGATAGCATTTCGAACTAGAGATCTGAGCAGTGAGGGGCAAAGATAGCATCTGGAGGGGAAGATATTTTCTCAATCCTGTGGAGCATCAGTTAGAGAGAGGTAGAGGTGATCTAGCCTAGCCAGCGTTGAAGGAACGCTCACATAGAAGCAACGCAAAGGCAGAGGCAGAGGTTTCAGAATTTTCCTGATGGATTAGTTTCGAAAGCCGGGATTCGGAAAGTGGCACCGGGAGGTTGTTTCTCAGCATCCACAGAGGCAAAACGACTTGGAGGAGGGCTAACGCTGAGCCTGGAAGTGGGTGACGCAGTGTCTGGAAGTTCCAACGCTGGATTTGCGCAAAGCCTGTCCAAGGCAGTTTTTCCTTCATCCGGATCAATTGGACGCTTAGTGATTGAGTGAGGTATTTCTCACGTATTCTTCTGCCAATATTTTTCTCTGTAACTGAATAACCCTTGAGGGTATTCAGAGATGTATTGAGACATTGCTATTGCATAATAATAAAACCCTCAAATCTGCTGCACCGGTTTTCCCGCATTGGGTTTTTCCAGGGACTTAGTCCAAAATAAAGGTGTCATATTTGTGAATGATTTCCTTGTCTAGTATCCTTGTTTCTGAATCAATTTTAGTGTAGGCTTCTTCAGTAGTTGCTTCAATAATCCAGATCTGAATTAATTATGTAATGTAATTTAATTAATAGGAGAAGTACACTCAGTTGTTGCAGTATGATTCATTAGATTTGTTTGGATTCAGGAATTTTCACATTGGGTTGGTACCTTAGGAGTAGCCTAGATGGTACTTAGATCCCTGTAAGATGTTGGGTTGGTACCTTGGCAGTAACCTAGATGGTACCTAGATCCCTGAAAGATTTTAGGTTGATACCTTGGTAATTGCCTAGATGGTATCTAGATCCCTAGAATAGTATATGTTGGTTATGACGTTGATATGACTCTTCTTATGAGAATATTTCAATTTGAGAAGTATCCTTGTATCGACTATGGAATTATGAATACCTCCTTAGTTAAGAGGGAGTGTTGGAAATTGTAACTAGGTTTGGTCTTCATAATTGTCATTGTACTTATGTCATTATATATTTTATGTAAAATGCAAAAGAAGAAAAAGAAATATTATTTTTCAAGCATGGGTTTCATGCTCAAGAAATTATTATTTTATTTGTTAAGCATGTTCTTCATGCTTCTAGGTTTTCTTGAGTCAAAAAGTCAAAGTCCTATTTGGACCTATTGTAAAGAAAAAGGAAAAATAATTTTTAAATATGTAATTTTGGGTCAAATACCCGTCTAGATGCCAAGCCGACCTACCTATCAAATTCGGCCCTGCCCATATGGACATGCCTATTCACACCCCTCTGGATAGTATAAATAGAGGAAAAATGGAGCTCATTTGGACACACACACTTGGATGTTTTTGGTCTGAAATATTGCTGAAGGGATAGAGATGAAGAGGAGGACCGAAATGTGAGAGAAGGAGTTTCTTCTTGAGCATAAAGTTTGTGGAAGTTCTACCTTGATACATCTCTTGTTGCTGGTCTCTTGATGATGAATTTGCTATGCTAAAGGAGGGTCTAACTTGGCATCTAGAGGGTGAAGTTTTCTGTGGTCATGGGTCTTGGATATCTCACTTTGATATGATTCTATAAGAAGAGAATATTCTGGGTTTTCACCTTGGAGGGGTTTTGCCCTGGCTTGTAGCCTATATCTTGTGTACTTTGATCTTCATATTTTACATTTGATAACTGTTTGATGAAGAGGAACATAAATAAATTATTAAGAAGCCAATAAACTTCAAAAGCAGTTATCATAGAAAAGGAAATCCTAATCTAGTCATAAAGCCTCCCGATTTTCCAACACATGCCTTCAGTACGTCTGATCCTTACTAGTTATGAAATATTTTATTAATAGCCTTGTTACATTATTAATCAAGTAAATAAAAAGTAGGAAAATCCAACTTACATAATAGAGACCATGTGTTTGCAAAAATGAAAGTTCTAAGTTATGACATTACAATGATCTCATAAATCAACAACTCCAACTAGATGAGAGGTTAGCCTTTTATAATTTTTCTTTAATGGCTAGTTGAACCTCTCTAGGAAAATAATTTACTTGTCATCGACATGTTAGAGGCTAATTAAAATTTTTAATAAAATATTACATTACAATTAGCTTTGCCAACTCAAGGGAATTGATTTGGTTCCACACGATTCGTAAAAGTCCATGTCCCACTTGCATTTGACCTCGGAAGGATGAAATGGTCCTTGGATGCTTAACGTCCCTCTGCAACAACAAGCTTGAGGCTCAATTGGTTCCCTAAAAAAATTCAACTTGGTCTGTAGTGGTTTGATTTGGTCCATGAGGAATTAACTTTTCTTGAAAAGATGTTCCTTTGACTTTGCAATGACTATTTTTGTGTCCACAAAGCCAATAAATGGTCCTGCACACTCCCAACTATCACCTCTTGACCTTGCAACAATTACATTTGACCTCCAACGACTACCTTTTTGACTCAAACGACTAATAATAAGTCGACTTGTCACTTTTCCACTTTTGCTTGGATATTCAATGCCCTTTTGTAATTTACCTTGATTTTTTCATAGTTAGCTAAGTTTTTTTCCTTGATTTCGCTTGTCACTAGCCCCATTGGCTAGATCTTGCCCTGCATTGCCACATCTTCACCATATATGCCACATCATCATGCCTAGAGGATGGATCTCCAATGCCCTAGAAGATCTTGGAAATTTTCAGCTTGTGTTTTGTTCCTCTATTTTTGTAGACCACCTTTGACATAATGCATGAAAAAGTTTGTTAAGTTTTTCCCTTGTTTTTCCACCTGGGACCCCAACATGCCATTGGAACAACTTTGACCACCTATTTTTGCACAATGCCTTCATTGTTTCGAAAAATTTCAATGTGGCATGTCATATTCTCTTCATTTTGAGCATTTTGAGACCAAGTTGACTTTTTTTACTTTTGGGACCACATGTATTAGGAAATGTGAACATGTTGAATTTGTGAGATTGCCATGTTGAGAATTGTTTGAGAAATATTGCACCAATGACAAGGCCACATATAGAATCAATGAGACACATAGCCATGTGGTAAGACATAGTTGCACCTTGACATAGGTTGGATTTGCCCAAAAGGATAGACCATGGACGACCATCACAAGGCCTAGGACACCTAAATACAAAGGATCATGTTTTTGACAAGGCTTTTGGCTTGTGACTTTGGGCTTACAATGGTGATAATGCAAGTGAAAAAATATTTCTACCCTTGCTGACATGAGGGGTAACAAGAGGTATTGTGCATTCACAATAGGGAGGTCTATGCAAGAGGGAATTAACATTAATGGTGTGGAAATAGCCATGTCATGCACCAACCAGTGTCTAGTTGGTGCCACATGTCATTCTACGGTGGAACCCCCTCCTAAAAATAGACCTACTAAAAATAGAAAATGTGCCAAATGATTGGGAATGTCTAATGGTGAATGAAAAGTGGTCATATGTTGCGCTAATAGTATATGAAAAGGGTCTAATGATGGCTAGAGTGTAGGTCCCAATGAGGTCCTAATGAACTATTGAGAGAAATGTACCCCAACAAACAACACCCACATACGTTTTGTTGGCTTCCTTTATCTCTCTTATATATATATATATATATATATATAGAAAGGAAAGAGTCCTCTCATGATTATCATTGTACTTTCCTTGTACTTGTCGTCTTGGAGTGAGATACTAGGGTTCACAAGGAAACCCTTGGAGTTATTATGAAGAAGAGGGAGAATATCTTTGTTGGAGGATCCTTGTTAGATAATAGGGTTTACTCTTGTGAAGAAGCTACTGGAGATGATAATTCTCATTCTTGTCACTCTTGTGTTAGAAACTTAGAGAGGTGATTAAGAGGAGCTCACTAGTTTCTCTTTTGTGTTCATGCTGATTTGTACTTTATGTATTTTGTTTAAGGTTCTAGGGTTTCATGGAGCTTTTGGAGCGTCTTGAATACTATAGTTAGGGTTTCATTAGTTGGAGACATTGGACCTAGCATTTTGTGATTAAACCTTAGGTTGTACTTGTTGAAGCAGAGGAGAGGAGACTTCTTGACGAGGAGGCTTGCTAGTGCGAATGCTAGGTTGTGGAGTATCTTTGGTGGAGCTAGAGTTTTGCAATGCTAGAGGATTGTACTAGTCTTGGGATGAGGGTATGGTATATACATGAACCTCATCTTTATACATATATGAATCTTTCAGTTGTGCAAAATTGCCTCTATTGCAGTTTGATTTTCAGCTATCTATTTCTCCATGGTTTGGTAATTTTGAGCACTAGTATGTCTTGCTGATTTGACAAAAGTTAGGCTGAAACTGTTAAGTGCTTTAACATTAATGTGGAAGAAGATTGGGCAGATTTGTTGCTCTATTTACAGCTGTCATAAAGTGACGTTGGGATCTATTTTCTGCATGATAAAATTGTCCAACAGGGCTGAAACTTGTTGGCAATATTTTCTCTTGAATTGCCTAGTGGATTGGGGTCTTTAATAGTTGAAATATTGTCTGCTGTTGCTGTTGTTTTATTTCTATTCTATAACAGCCCTAAGGCTGTAAATTCACAAGGTTAAGATCCAAGAAGCTTCTAGGAAAGAGGGGATATTTTCTGAGTTTCATTAATTGCCCCGTTGTAGAAAATTTCTACAGTTTGTTGTAACATGAACCTACATTTATAGTGAGTGTCAAATATTTGGTACAGATATGGGGATTTAGTAGCAACTATTTTTAAAGCCCCTTCATGGCTGCAGTAAGGGAGGGGTGAGCTGTTTTTACAAGCTTTCACTCCATGATGTATTTTTCTTGATGCATTCTTTATTGTTCAGTAATCAAATTTAAGATGCATTTTCCATGAAGAAAATGATGTACGTTGTTCAGTAATCAAATTTAAGATGCATTTTCCATGAAGAAAATGATGTATGTCCTTACAACAAACTTTCTTTGAATTGTATGCAGATTCAACTTCCATTTAATTATTTTGCAGCGTTGTATGGCAATTCGTGTGATATGTATGGAATCAATATTTATGAATTCTGGATTGCACTTCTAAAGTCTATTTTGAATTTATGAAGATTAGTTTGCATTCATGAGGGCTGAATTGAATTAGGTGCATTGTGCAGCGTGCTTGCAATTATGATATTTTTACTCACATCTATGATCATTGTTCTTGCATTTATGATTTTTGTAGTTGCAAGAGATTTTCTCCATGACTAGTGCCCATTTACAAGGCAATAATATAATAGAAATTATGGAAGCAAAGACCAGGTTTGGAACCACTCTATGAACCTTGCATTTTTCATTGTGGGAATGTTATGAATTTTGTTGCTCAATGTCCTATTGCACAACCATTTTTCTCTATTAACCTTGTCCTTTATGGATATTAAGATAACAGTTGAGTGATTTGGCTTTATTATAATGTTTTCATCTGCTATGATTAATTTACTGGCTTATTGCATGGAAATTATTTCTTTGTGAATTAATCCTCAAAACAGTTTGCTACCCAGTTGCTGAGACTTTTTATATCTCATAATTGTGAGCTGAGTTCTAACTTAAGTTGATACTTAATGGCCACTGACAGCATCCATATAATTCAAGTCTGTTTTTGATGAGTACTAACTAGTAACCACAACTGCAGATTACCTTGAGAATGATTATGACCTCATGTAATATGGCCCTTAGTTTTAGATTCTGGAAGCATATTTACTGATTTTCAGATAGGGAAATTCAATCTGGTTTTAAGGCCAGAATATGTTATTTCTGTTAATTATTTTCCTACTTTGCTTCTATCTGGTGTTGTTATATATGCAAGTTTGACAAGAAAAAGTTCCTGTCTGCAGTTAAGGTGCCACTAGATGCATATATGATGGATTTTGTTTTCTCTGAAAGAGGCGATGAACATGGTGGATTGTATGACAATAGAAATGGTATGGACTACCATGTTGCTGTGGTTGGAGGAATTCTGAGGGAGCCACCAATGCACATTGTGCATATAGCTGTGGAAATGGCACCTGTTGCAAAGGTTTTTATTTTTATTTTTAAAAACTATATATCACTAGAAATATCAGCCATACAACCAAAATTTCTTGTTCAAAATTATAGGCTTGTTAATGTTATCTGCACTTTTAAATCTATCTTCTATTTTTATGCCTTTTTTCATGAATGGATGTTCCGAGGCATTTAGAACTTGTTAAGTGGGATGGCCTTTACAAGATAGCTAAGGAATGGGGCAAAAAAAAAAAGGCTTGTGGTTTTGTTGCTTACTAATCATACAATTTTTGTTTTTGTTTTTGGTTGGCATAATTTTTTTTTTTTTCTCTGTAAACAATAGGCTACCGTTTGACTTTGAGATAGTATTCTCTATGTGAGAGTTGTCAGACTTGTGCTTTTCTAATGTAGCATTATTAAACTAGATACAAGATTTATGTAATAATATATCATTCTTGCAACTGGTTATTTCATGATTCTGAAGTCATACGTTTACTGCATCTTGATGCTGCACATGTATTTGTTATGAGAAATCCCTGAATAGTAAACATTTAACTTGCATAAATAAACCATTTGGACAATTAGACATGATTGACATTAACGGTCTACTTTGTTATTGGGAATGCGAACTACAAGAAAAACAGAAAAACCTTTCTCTGTATCATCTTACCAATTTTATATGCCTTGCTGGTAATGTAACAGAATTAACTCTTACAAATGATTTATTATTAACTCACCATAATCGAACATATATATAGTTAAAAGTATGGCACTTTTTAGTGAAATACATTGTCATCAGTGATGAATTAACAAAGAACACTTGGGACAATCTGGAACATGGTGTTTCTTAGACTTGAACAAAAGACTCAGGTCTTTTGTTTTGCACTTTACTCGTTCTTAATAATTTGGTTTGGGATGGAAAAATGGGATTCACCCTTTCTTATCATACCTCTTGTATTGAAAGTTGATGACTAAAAATTTTCCTGCAATCCCAACCCAGTTTTAATTTCACCTTATCGTTAAATGCTTTTTCCCATAAAAATACATTCAACATATAGAGTTCTGGAAATGAAAATTTCAGATTAAAACACATGGGACTGTCAACACATGCTGAAAAATAAATATGGACATAAACAAACCAGCAACACATAAAAATACAAACAGATTTTGGTCAACTTAGACCCAGACAAAACCCCTTCAGTTTTCTCCAGGGAAAACCTGTTAGAGAGCTCTTCAAATTTAGTTATCTTTCAAGTTCAGGAAAAATACATTTGCAGACAAAACAAAACAACAAAATACAACTTGTCTCTTCAGCCCAAAACTCCTTGAAAACCGTGCCCACATTGCTTCGATTTCCATGCCCACTTGAAGCTGAAAATATGTATTGTACAAATATGGACTGTGCAGATTGTATGGTACGGATTTCCATACCACTGTACGACTTGTATGGATTTTATTCCCTTTTTTTAAAACTTATCTTGAACTGCGTGCAGCTCACAACATTAAATGATATTCGTATTGTACCTTCTACTGTCTTCTATGCCTTGATTTCCGTGCCCAGCTTTGCCCAAAAATCACTCCTTCAACTCGCTGCAACAAGTTTTTCCTTCATAACATTTCTCTAACCTTTAGCGTCCTTTCTCCAATCTACTCATGAAGAATGAATGCGGTCTCTCTTTTCTTTTCCCCCTTTTGTTTCCCTAAATGACTTTTGGGAAGCACTAAGATCTAATGGCTCAGATTAATTTAGATCAAGGGATGAGAATAAATGTGCATTTAATTCTCACTTTCTATTTTTAATTCACCCATTAAATAAAGTACCCACATTGTACTTTATGTCTGAAGTCACTTTTCACTTTATAATCTAACATTGACTTTACCACTTATAAAGTCAATTTCACTTTATAAAGTCACACTAAGGAAAATAATTATTTTGGACACTTTTTCCTAGTTAGAGACTAACCCATGGGAAACCACTTGCCCAAGGTACATTAAAAATCAACACTCCCTCTTACCGAGGAAAGTGTTTCTCACCACACCCATCTTGTTCCTGAAATGGACATGCTTGCCTCTTGGCAAGGACTTCGTGAGAACATTGATCACCTACTTATCTGTCGATATATACTCCAGCTTCATTGCCCCCTTCTTAACATAGTCCTTGATGAAATGATATCTGATGTCAATGTGTTTTGACCTGTCATGAAACACTGGATTCTTCGTGAGTTTATTTAATATTCCGTGTAGAAATAAACAACAATACAAAGTAACATAAACATGAAACTACAACAAATAAAGAGACATCACACATAGAACGCAAAACATGGAGAATGTAATATCCCGAAGGGAAATAAACAGTAATATAAAGCACACAAACAAGGTACACATCAACTATAGACAAACCACGAGACAAAATACACAATATGGAGAACGCTGAGCCATTTTATTAATACTGAGAAATAAGGAAAGTACAAAGGTGATCATAATGATGGCACCTCGACTTGCTCAAGGCAAGTGTAGAAATACTCTCAGAACAATGTGTGGAATGGCTGCTCCCTCTATCAACTGCGTAATCTCCAAGCTGCTGGAAAATGCTGCCGTGCTGCTGCAACTGCTGGAATGAAATGAGTCTTTGGGGCTGCTCCCCAACTCGGAAAATGCTGAAACTCTGGGAATGGCCTCCTCTCCCAATACCCAGAAAAGCCCAGAGAGCTTTTCAAGAATGGCTGACCCCGGAAAATACTTCCTTTGAGGCACTACGCTATCCCTCAAGGGAAAACGCTGACCCTGAAGGCAACACTACAAAATATGGCCTCTCCCTCTGCAAAATGTGTCCAATAGGTAAGGGCTGATCCCTCCCCTAATCCTCTGATCTGAATCCACCAAAATCACCTCAATCCAGAACTTCCCCAACTAGAATTGCGTCCTCCCTCTGCAAGACTACGCTGTTCCTCCAAGGAATGCTCCTCAACGACTGAAGCTCTGATCTCTCCCTGCAAAATATGATAGGACTCCTCACCCGAGCAGGTACTCTAAGTCTCCCGAGGCTGAGGTTGGGATCTCCGCATGGAGACACCTGGTGTACTGAATAGTATGTGCAGACTAGCTAAATAGCAAGTGTGCTCAATGTCTAGAGACAATCTCCAAAATGCATAATCATCCATGAGAGAAATGAGGTAGCCTCCCCTCTATTTATCTTTGGTGAGCCTCCCTCTCTTCTTGGCCCCACCACGTTCACGCTGTCTCTCTTTGGCCCACGCTGCCAACTCTTCTGCGCTGGCTGGCCCACGCTGTCTAACTGTGTCACCCCCTACGTTGTCACTTGGCCCCCTTGGCCCACCTTGACCACAACGTTATGTCTCCTAGGTGACTTTAGGGAGTGTGTTTTATTCTATGTGAGTCACATTCTCCTTTTACCCACTTTATTTATATTTTAACTATATAAGGCAAAATTAATCAAAATTAATATTTCCAATTAGCTGTTGCTAATTGGGAATATTACAGTCCTCCCTGCCAAAAATTGCTTGTCCTCAAGCAGTGCCTGAACAAGCCTCCTCTCTAGCTGATGCTCCCCACCATCACTGTAAAATGTGCCTGGGTCCTAGATGCTCCATTGAATCTTCCCCGTCCTCTGTATCACCTTGATATGGAGGGATCTCTCAATGCCGGGATCCCAAGCCATCCTATCCAACATGAAGCTCCACCTGCTCCACTCACCATCTTGCGATGCTAATGAAGTCCACCACTTCATCAATGACTCGCTAAAGCCTGATGGAAGATATACATGATCTCCCCATGTAGTATACAACTCACCCTGAGAGTTTATCGAGTTGTGTAGAGCTGTAATGCTCAAGTATCTTGCTCATCCCTTAGAGGTACCACCATGCTGATGTTGTGCTACTCTGATCATGAGATACTCCCTTTCATGCGCAGACTATATCCTCCTCTCCTGAGACCTAGTGGCAAGAGATCTATGAGAGACAAGCTCATCCAGACCAGGAATCGCCATGATGCCAATACCTACCCCTCCGAATGCAGCTCTGAATCTATGCAACAATAGAGAAAGTCTGCCTTGCCATCCGATGAAGGCCTCTGTGTACCCCCATGTGCCAACCCAACAGTGAACTAGATCACTCTCTGTCCTGACTCTGACCATCATGAGACAAAATGGGCTATCAATCAACTGAATCTCTGCATCCCATAGTCGGACCTGCTGCACCATAGCTCTGACAACTGCGAGAATCCCTTCGTGCCTCATCTCTAGTCCCTGCTCGTGACCAATATAGAGGGTCCATATATCATGGGAAAATATGATGCATGCTAACCTGCCCTGTGTCGGCCACTGAGTAGTATCGATGACCGCTGGAAGCCATATGTGACAAATAGCCACCCCCTGAATGCAATCAATAGATAGATATCTGATACTCGCAATTGACTCAAGGTATGTGGATCGCTCCTGTCCTTGCCAACCATCTCCACTGGATCTGCCATCCACCCTCTCGATAATCTGTCGATACATTATCTGGAGCCCAGACACATACTGGGATGCTACCTCTGATGTAGCCAGTATCCTCTGCTCATGCATGGTCTCGACATGCCCTGAGAAAAGAGTGACGCATTTCTCCCTCATGATCCGCTCCCCAAGCGTAGGCTCAGCGATGACTGATGTGCCACCCCTGCAGAGGATCATCTCATCCCCTAACCTGTGGCTGTCAACTAGCGCACCGACCCAGTGCCACTGCTGAGAAGTCTCTCCCCTAGTGTGCTGAGTGTCATCCAAATATCTTGGGTGAGCCTCGCGTACCCTGCCGCTCATGCCCAAAGTGCCAAAGGACAACAACAAAATCGACTGTGCCCGTGAGTGATGTAGAAGAGGGTCAGGTGCGTGAGTCCCCACAGATACCGTCAAGTATTGCTCATCTGTCTCCCCATCGATCCTGGGTGAACTACCCCCAAAGGTAAGCCCGATGTCCCTGTCCGTGAGTCTCCCTGGAGGCAATACTCTAAGACCCTGCTATGCAGCACCGTACGCCCTTGCATACCATCGATCATCCATGTACTCCTCGACATGCCACTGCACACTGAGGCATACCCCTGTACACTGCTGGATACCCCCTACTATTGCTGTACCACCCTGTACCGTCTCGTGCCTTGTCTGTGTCAAGGCATCGGTCACTCCTCGTGTGTTCTCAATGTGATGTAGGACACTCCTACTCCACAATGCAATCCCACACACTACGGTACACCACCATGCAACTCCATGTCCACTAGTAGTCCACTGCTCAATGCTAGAGGTTCCCACACATCCTTGGATGTGATGACCTAGAGTTGTGTCTCTACATGTCGGACCACCCCTAATCAGTATCATCACCTCCATTGTCGCATCGCTATACCCACCGACGAATGGATCATCACTCCAAACCCTCCCCATGGGGTTCGAGAAGTGAATCTCCCTATGTGTCAGTAGTGATACCACCACTGCTCGGCTTCGCTCTAACCTCTGTACCCCACACAAAGGTGAAGAATTCTTGGCTCCATACAAGGCACCATCTGGTGGCCTGCCAATGCCACCTCCTCCGACAAGCTCCTGCCAAGGTATGTTGATCACCCTGTGACCCCGCGTATAAGTGTCATACCAAGACAACCTAGGGAGTCTGCCCATAAATTGGTTGGCCACTGGAGCTGACCGAAACTCCCCTAGTGAATGCGCATGCTCAACTGCTAGGCCAACTGTACTCTCCAAGATATAGTCAACCGACCTGCCTAGGAAACGACAGGTAGTCCCGCCTAGATCCCAATGCCAGTGTGGGGTTCCTGTATTCCCAGCACTTGGAAACTCCTGCTGAACTACACTGGGGTCCACCACTATCTCCATAACCCAATCTAACGGGTACCAACTCAAAATCTCTTGCCATCCCACCTCAACATGTGGATGCTGCACCCTGTGCAACTCCAATCGTCTCATCCCGCTAACCAAGTCAACGTATGAGATCTGACTAGGTGGCTTCACCTCTCTCTGTCCAATGGAAAGAGGTCACCCAACAATGTTGCTAGCCCCGTCTATGCATGCCTGAAGGGAGCTGCTCTGACACTCCAATGTGCCCTCTAGCTGTACCATTAGGGAATCCAGCCGTTCCCCAATGTGGGCCAACTTGGCTGCTGACTTGGCACAAACCACTCTCATGCCCTCTAGCTCCTCGTTCTGTAACAAAATAGTCTCTCGTACTGATGTGGCCTTCCCTTTTAAAACTAGAAGGTCGGCTCGAAGCTGATGACACCATTGTGTGCGACCATCGTCCAATACCTCTGTATCTCCTAGTGCCTCATCAAAGGTGGATACATCTCCTGGCACCTCACCCATCTGTCGCGTGCTGCTACCACCCGAGGAATTGGACACTACCCCGGTCATCACCTCAATGGATGACACTACTGGGGTAAGCTCTACTCTCTCTACTAAGATGTCAATCGATATGGTCTAAGAAGTCTCCAACATAGGTGACCCCTGCATCATACTGGGTGTATCCACATGCTCCCCATGATCCTGTGTGCTCTTATCCTCCAAGTGTGAGGTAGCAATTTTGATGGCTTCCCCCTCCGTTATTTGGTCAAGCTGGAAAGAGGTATCCATCTTTTCCACCCGATCCTGAACCGTGCAATCGGTGGATCCATAATGTATGGGAAAAGGTGTCCTCCCAATGGTACGCTGCAACTCTGAACTCTCTGTGCTAGACCCCCCATTGTTCCTTCCTTCTTCATCCCACCTAAGATGGCAGTACTCTCTAAAGGACAAAGCCGCTCTGAAGTTTTCCCCCATGGATTGCCATTCTCGGAAATAATCTCCCATGGGTATATGATCATGCCGCCTATCTTGATCACTCGGTGCTGGAGGTAAGAATGTAGGCATCGTGATCCTGGTTGGCCTACTGAAGGCTGGTAAATGCTGGTCACACTATTGTGAGACCCCCATATTTTCAACCTCTACTGCGTTTGGTGGGTAAGATTCTGCCTACCCTCTTTGTTCATAGGAAAAGATCCCCACGACTGAGCCAAGAATGAGGCTCTGATACCATTGTAATATCCCGAAGGAAAATAAACAGTAATATAAAGCACACAAACAAGGTACACAACAACTATAGACAAACCACGAGACAAAATACACAATATGGAGAACGCTGAGCCATTTTATTAATACTGAGAAATAAGGAAAGTACAAAGGTGATCAGAATGATGGCACCTCGACTTGCTCAAGGCAAGTGGAGAAATACTCTCAGAACAATGTGTGGAATGGCTGCTTCCTCTATCAACTACGTAATCTCCAAGCTGCTGGAAAATGCTGCCGTGCTGCTACAACTGCTGGAATGAAATGAGTCTTTGGGGCTGCTCCCCAACTCGGAAAATGCTGAAACTCTGGGAATAGCCTCCTCTCCCAATACCCAGAAAAGCCCAGAGAGCTTTTCAAGAATGGCTGACCTCGGAAAATACCTCCTTTGAGGCACTACGCTATCCCTCAAGGGAAAACGCTGACCTTGAAGGCAACACTGCAAAATATGGCCTCTCCCTCTGCAAAATGTGTCCAATTATTAAGGGCTGATCCCTTCCCTAATCCTTCGATCTGAATCCACCCAAATCACCTCAATCTGGAACTTCCCCAACTAGAACTGCGTCCTCCCTTTGCAAGACTGCGTTGTCCCTCCAAGGAATGCTCCTCAACGACTGAAGCTCTGATCTCTCCCTGTAAAATATGATAGGACTCCTCACCCGAGCAAGCACTCGAAGTCTCCCGGGGCTGAGGTTGGGATCTCTGCACGGAGACACCTGGTGTACTGAACAGTACGTGCAGATTAGCTAAACAGCAAGCGTGCTCAATGTCTAGAGACAATCTCCAAAATGCATAATCATCCATGAGAGAAATGAGGTAGCCTCCCCTCTATTTATCTTTGGTGAGCCTCCCTCTCTCCTTGGCCCCACCACGTTCACGCTGTCTCTCTTTGGCCCATGCTGCCAACTCATCTGCGCTGGCTGGCCCACGCTGTCTAACTGTGTCACCCCCTACGTTGTCACTTGGCCCCCTTGGCCCACCTTGACCACAACGTTATGTCTCCTAGGTGACTTTAGGGAGTGTGTTTTATTCTATGTGAGTCACATTCTCCTTTTACCCACTTTATTTATATTTTAACTATATAAGGAAAAATTAATCAAAATTAATATTTCCAATTAGCTGCTGCTAATTGGGAATATTACAGAGAACGCTGAGCCATTTTATTATATAACTGAAAGTGATAATAAGTACAAACGGTGATCATAATGATGGCACCTTGGCTTGCACAAGGCAAGCTAGAGATACTCTTAGAAATACTCCCAGAATGGCTTCTCTATCAGTGACTGCATTGTCTCCAAGCTGCTGCTGCTACTGCTGCCAGACTGCTACTGCTACTGGAATAGGCTGACTCTTTGGGGTTGTTCCCCTGCTAAGAAAAATACAGGACTCTAGAAATGAGCTCTCCACCTAATACCCAGAAAAGCCTAGAAAGGGTTTCTGGAATGGATGACCCCGGAAAATCACCTCCCTTGAGAAATAACGCTGTCCCAGTGGAATACGCTGGCCCTGAATGTGTCTCTGCAAATGGTGGCCTCCTCCTCTACCAAAATGTTGGAATAGCTAAGGGCTGATCCTCTTCTCACTATTCCAAACTGAATCCCCTGATAAATCACTGCTCCCGGCACTACCTCATCCAAGAACTGCGTGGTCTCTCCTCAAGACTGCGCTGCCCAAGCAAGTGCGTAATCCTTGTTGAAGATGCTATAGCTCCCACCTGAAAATCAACAGATAGAACTCTTCACCCGAGCAGGCACTCGAAGTCCCTCAGGGCTGAGGTTGGGATCTGCGCTTAGAGACACCCGGTGTGCTAAACAACACTTGCAGACTTTGCCCAACAGCAAAAGCGTGCTCAATGTCAATAGACAAAACAAAGATGCATAATCGAATGAGCAAATGAGGAGCCTCTCCCTCTTTTTACGCTTGGAGAGTCTTTCTCTCCCCTAGGCCCCACCAAAACTGCGCTGTCCCTCTTGGCCACACTGTCCATCTATCTCTGCGCTGCCATGGGCCCAGTTGCCATTGTCCCCACGCTGTCACTTCGACCCATGGGCCCCACGCTGTCAAATAAATGTGCTCAAGTGACTTTAGGAAGTGTTTTATTTCCTAAGTGTAGGTTGAGGGTCTTCTCACCCACTTTATTACTGGCTTTACTTTATAAAAGTAAACTGGCCAAAAATTAATATTGCCAATTAGCTGCCGCTAATTGGGAATATTACAGTCCTCCCCACCAAAACGTTACTTGTTCTCAAGCAACTGCAATGATGGATGCTGCAAAATCTTCTCACTCTCCCAAGTGGCATTCTCATTCGACAGGTTCCTCCATCTCACCAAATACTCCCTGACTGTCCTGCTCTGCAGCTGCCTCTCCCTAGTATCTATGATGGCTTCTGGCTGTAGCACCAAATGCCCCTCATCATCTGTTGGTGGAAGCTCCTCTGTTGCAGTCACCTGCTACCCCAATGCCTTTTTCAGGAAAGATACATGGAAGATGTTATGGATCCTGCTACCTGTGGGTAACTCTAGCTCATATGCCACCTCCCCGATCTTGCGCATCACCTTGTATGGTCCATAGAAGCGGGGCTTGAGCTTCTCGGCCCCCTTTTGCTTCAGTGTGGACTGTCGGTATGGTTGAAGCCATAGGTAGACCAAGTCTCCTACCTCAAACTGCCTCTCAACCCGTCCTCTGTTAGCATACGGTTTTTGCTGGTTCTGTGCTGTAGCTAAGTTGTTCTTGAGGGCCTGGAGTACGTCCTGACTCTCTTGGATCCAGTCCTTGGCCCTGGGGGCCTTACTAGCACCAAACATCACGTCAGCAAAAGACAAAGCAAGATATCCATATAAAGCGTAAAACAGAGACATACCAATGGACATATGGAAAGTAGTGTTATAGTAGTACTCCCCTAGGTGCAACCATCATAACCATGCCTTCTGCTGCCCTGTAACATAGTTTCGCAAGTAGCCTTTCAGCCACTTGTTCACTATCTCCGTCTGCCCATCCGTCTGAGGGTGGTAACTGGTACTCGGAGTCAACTCTGTACCCACCAAACGAAAGAGCTCCTGCCAAAAGTCACCCATGAAACGGCTATCCCGATCACTAACAATGGTCTTTGGGAGACCATGCAACCTGAAAACATCCCTGAAAAACAACTCCGCCACCTGAGCTGCTATGTTTTCGTGCTGATATAGCAAAGAAGTGTTCGTACTTTGTTAGCTGATGAACGACTACAAAGATACAGTCCTTGCCCTGCGCCGCGGGCAATCCTGTTATGAAATCTATCGATATGCTTTCCCATTTACCCTATGGAATGGGAAGAGGCTGTAGTAATCGTGCTGGATGGCTCATCTCCCCCTTGTTCTGCTGACATACTTTGCACTCCCTAACATGCCGAAGTACTTCCTCCTTGAGGCCCTTCCAAGAGAACCTCTCCCTGATGGCCCTGTAGGTTTTAGTGAACCCCTAGTGGCTTGATAGTGGTGAGTCATGTGAGGCACATAGCACCTTATCCTTGAGCTGAGAGTCCCTAGTCAAGAAGATCCGATCTCTGAAGTATATCACTTCATCCATCACCCTGTATCTGTCATCCGTGACCTGTACGTCCAAGATCTCACAGGTAAAACGGTCTTTGGAGTACTCCACCAACAATTGAACCCTCCAATTCGTGTCTAAACTCATCAGGGACAATGCTGTTGGTCTGCGTGAGAGAGCATCGGCCACCACGTTGTTCTTCCCCTTGACATACTCAATGTCAAAATCGTATGCCTGGATCTTGCTGACCCACTTCTGCTGCCTCTCCTGCAGCTGCTTCTGCTCTAAAAAGAACCGAAGGCTATTGTGGTCAGTCCTCACCCTGAATCTGTTCCCCACCAAGTACTGCCGAAACTTGGCCAATGCATGCACAATAGCTAGCATTTCCTTGTCGTATATGGGATACAACCTCTCTTGCGACAATAGCTTCCTGCTCTCGAAAGCTATGGGATGGTCCCATTGCATCAAAACTGCGTCACACTCAAGGACGAAAGGCTGTGTGAAATCCAGCAACACAAGAACTGGGTAGCTGCTCATCACCTCCTTGAGCCTATCAAAGGCCCTCTATGCTGTGTCTGTCCAACTGAATGCCCCCTTCTTCGTAAGATCTGCGAGGGTTGCAACAAGTTGGGAAAATCCCTCGACGAACTTCTGGTAGTAGGTGCAGATGCCTACAAATCCCCAAAGCTCAGTCACGTTCTTTGGCTCTGGCCAATTTTGGATGGGCCTGATCTTCTCCTCGTGGACCCTCACTCTGTCCACACCAATGATATGCCCCAAATAGAGCATCTCCGTCAATCCAAATTCACACTTGGAGAGCTTAGCATAGAAATGCTACTCCTCCAATATGCGCAACACAACCTCAATGTGCTGCAGGTGCTCCTCCCACGTCCGACTGTATATCAAGATGTCATCAAAGAATACCAGCACAAACTTCCTCAATTGGCCACGGAAGATGTGATTCATGCAGGACTGGAAGGTGGCTGGTGCATTGGTTAGCTCAAAAGGCATCACCAAGAACTTGAAGTGGCCGTAGTGACATCTGAAAGCAGTCTTGGGAACATCCTAGTCCCTCACGTGAATCTGGTGGTACCCTGATCTCAGATCAGTCTTCGAGAAGAACTTCGATCCCCTCAACTCATCCATCAACTCATCAATCCGTGGGATGGGGTATCGGTTCTTCATGGTCTTCTTGTTGAGAGCCCGATAGTCGATGCACATCCTCAATGTGCCATCCTTCTTCTTCACTAGTACCACAGAAGAAGCAAACGGGCTAGTGCTAGGCCGGATGTGTCCCAACGTTAAGAGTTCATGAATAGCCCTCTCAATCTCATCCTTGTGGGCTTTGGGATGCCTATAGGGTGTAGTAATCATAGCCTGGATGCCCTGCTCCAGCTTAATGGTGTGCTCAAACCCCCGATCTAGTGGCTGCCTTGGTGGTATATCTCCGAAAACCGTGGCATATCTGTCCAAAATAGACTGCACATCTGGGTGTACGGCCTGCCCTGTAGACCCTGCCTCCGAAACACGCAACTCTACTGCCCACTCTATATCTCCCTGCTGGAAGTTTGCCTCCATCCAGTGTGCTGAAACTGTCTGTGGCGGATAAGTGTGCATGCCCCGAATCATCTCATGCTTCTCGGTCTTCTTGTTCGTCAACTCCATCTCCAAGGTCTCCCAATCTGTGGTGACCTTCCCCAGCGTGATCAACCACTGCGCTCCCAATATCACGTTGGTGTCCGGAATGTCCACCACAAAGAAATGATCTGTCGGAGTGTAAGTCCCCATAGTCACTGCCAAGGCTGGCACATATCTGGCACACTGCATGGTTCTGGCACTTGGCACCAGAACTGAAAACCCATCAAAGCTCTCGGTCGGTATGTTCCTCCGCTCTACCAACTGTGCATCAATAAAATTGTGGGTAGCCCCACTGTCCACTAATACCGAAACATGTTGTCCCTGCACAGTACCCTGGATATGCAGTGTCAAGTATTTGGGAACCCCTCGCAAAGAAGCAAGGACTCTCCCGGTAGGTGCAAATGTTGCCCCTCCTGCTCCTGGTGGTGGAGGTGATGGATGATCTCCTCTCTGTACTACACCGCTGCCTCATGCCTCCATCTCCTCATATGCACCTCTTCCCTGTCACTGTTGGAGAAGACCTCTATATAGTGTGCCTTCCTAGTGGCACAACGATGTCTCGGTGCACATGGCTCTTGGAAAGTGAAGCATAGCTTCTTCCGCCTTAGATCTCTCTGTGTCTCATCGTCCAAAGCCCCTCGGCCTTGGTTCCCCTTTGGAGGTGGAACCCTTGTGTTCCTCCCCTTCGGCTGAAATGTCGGTCTCTGGGGGAAAGGAGCTCTAGTCCTGGGTAGGGCATCCTGCAAATCCCTGGTCCTCCCAACTGCACCATGAAATGTAGCTAGCCTCGTCGATCTAACTAACCCCCGAAGAGGTTCTACCAACCCATCAATGAACATGTAAATCATCCTGGCCGAAGACAAATCGGGTACCATCATGGAGAGTCTCAAAAACTCGGCAATGTATGTGTCTAGGCTCTCGATCTATTTGAGCATAGTTAGCTCAACAAAGTGCTCCTCCGAATGCCTCCTATCAAACTGCTCTATCAGCCTCTGTGTAAACTCTGCATATGTCATCACTGCTGAGTGCCCCAGCGTGGCCATCCCGTGGAACCACCAATCATGGGCCTCGCCCTCCAGGTGCAGCGCTGCCTCCTTGATGGCCTCTCCCTTTGCCATTTGATTGAGCTAGAAGTAAATATCCAACTTCTCCACCCAAGCATTTGCCGAACACTTGGAGGATCCGTCAAATGCCGGCAGAAAAAATTTGTCCACTGTATGTTGTACATCCCCATCCTGTGTGTATCTGGCCCCTCTGTTCTGGTTGCAGGGTCTGCTGTCCTTCTTGAGCTGCAGAAAGTCATGGAAAGTGAGAGCCTAACCAAACTCTCGTCCGTAGGACTGATACTCGGCAAAATAATCCCCCATGTGAACCGGTTCCGGTTCCTGAGGTGCTCCTGTTCCCGTGCCCGTAGCTAGGAATGTGGGCATTGTGGAACGTGGGGGAGTCATTGATGCCATCTGCTACACTGTGAGATGCTCCTGCAAGTGATGGGATGTGCCGGACCTTTCTCCGGTGTGGAAACCCCTTGGGGTTTCATGCTGTCTCTGGTCTGCGATGAACTTCTGTCCCATCTCCTCTATCCTTCTCGACAACTCTTGCACAGACTTTAGGAGAAGTTCCTCGAACTCCTTCCCTTCATCTTTTTCCTCCGCCATTGGTTCTTCCTCTTATGCGTCCACTACTGGAGTGCGGTCACCCTCTCCAAAAGTGGCCTCAAGCCTCCTCTCCTGGTCCTTATACCTCCTTCCCCGGTAAGTGATGTATGGTTTTCCTGCGGGTGTCATAGACAATCTGCTCCACATGCTGAGCTCTGATACCACTATAATATTCTGTGTAGAAATAAACAACAATACAAGGTAACATAAACATGAAACTACAACAAATAGAGAGACATCACACGTAGAACGCAAAACATGGAGAACGCTGAGCCATTTTATTATATAACTGAAAGTGATAATAAGTACAAAAGGTGATCAGAATGATGGCACCTTGGCTTGCTACACTATCAGTTATCCGTGACTACGTTGTCTCCAAGCTGTTGCTGCTATTGCTGCCGGACTGCTGCTGCTACTGGAATAGGCTGAATCTTTGGGGATGTTCCCTTGCTTAGAAAAATACATGACTTTGGAAATGAGATCTCCACCTAATACCTAGAAAAGCCTAGAAAGGGTTTTCAGAATGGATGACCCCGGAAAATCACCTCCCTTGAGAAATAATGCTGTCCCAGTGGAATATGCTGGCCCTGAATGTGTCTCTGCAAATGGTGGCCTCCTCCTCTACCAAAATGTTGGAATAGCTAAGGGCTGATCCCCTTCTCACTATTCTAGGCTGAATCCCTTGATAAATCTCCGCTCCCGGCACTACCTCCTCCAAGAACTGCGTGGTCTCTCCTCAAGACTGCGCTGCGCAAGCAAGTGCATAATCCCTGTTGAAGATGCTATAGCTCCCACCTGAAAATCAACGGATAGAACTCCTCACCCGAGCAGGCACTCGAAGTCCCCCAGGGCTGAGTTTGGGATCTCCGCTCGGAGACACCCGGTGTGTTAAAAAACACTTGCAGACTTTGCTCAACAGCAAAAGCGTGCTCATTGTCAATAGACAAAACAAAGATGCATAATCGAATGAGCAAATGAGGAGCCTCTCCCTCTCTTTATGCTTGGAGAGTCTTTCTCTCCCCTAGGCCCCAACAAAAACTGCGCTGTCCCTCTTGGCCACGCTGTTCATCTCTCTGCGCTGCCATGGGCCCACGTTGCCACTGTCCCCACGCTGTCACTTCGACCCCTGGGCCCCACACTGCCCACGCTGCCACTGTCCCCACGCTGTCACTTCGACCCCTGGGCCCCACGCTGTCAAATAAATGTGTTCAAGTGACTTTAGGAAGTGTTTTATTTCCTAAGTGTAGGTTGAGGGTCTTCTCACCCACTTTATTACTGACTTTACTTTATAAAAGTAAACTGGCCAAAAATTAATATTGCCAATTAGCTGCTGCTAATTGGGAATATTACAGTTTAATGCAGCTCTAATTATCACAGTGAATAGCCATCGGTCTCAACTCCTGATCAAATAGGCCATACAACAACTTGCGAAGCCAAATGGCCTCACAACTAGCCTCGCTAGCGGCCATATACTTAGCCTCAGATGAGCTCAAAGCAACGAACTTTTGCTTTCGACTGAACCACGACACAACTGCCGAACCCAATTCGAAGCAACACCCTGAAGTGATTTTCCTGTCAAAAGCACACACTGAATTGCTTTTCCTGTCAGAAGTACACCCATTTTGCTGGGGGTTGTAAGGAACCGTGAACTCTCTCCTAAGGCTCTCTTGTGCACAGAAGTCAGAAAACCCACCATTGTTTTACTCACCAGCATTGTTTGGCCTCAAGACCCGAATCTTCCTACCTGTCTGCTTTTCCACAAGAGCTTTGAACTCTTTAAAGCGCTTGAAGACCTCACCCTTGGTCTTCAGGAAATATATCCATGTCCTCCTATAGTAGTCATGAATGAATATAACATAATACTCATAACCACCCAAAGACACATGAGACAGACGACCACTAACATCGGTATGAATCAAGTCTAGTATACTTGTAGATCCGTTGCCGCTCGCTGGGAATGGTAACTTGGTGTACTTGCCCAAAGCACAGCCTCTACAGACCTCATAATGTTCGACACTGAAATCAAGAACTTCAGTAGTGATCTCCCTCAAAACTCTCAGAGCTCCATGATGCATATGCGCCATCCTCCGGTGCCATAATTTGCACGTCTTTACTGCTGGTGCTACTAGTGTGAGTGCTACCAGATGTGCTACTTACCAAAGCTCTTGCTGAATGAAAATTGAACCTGTATAGTTTCCGAGAGCGGACTCCAATCACTTTGGCCGAAGTGATGGAAGCTCCCCTGGGATGCATCAATACCTGCCCTCCTTAGAAAGTGACGTCAAACTGTTGAGATTTTGTGTATTTGGGGTAGCATCAGTGGTGCTCTAGCTCCCAAATTTTGTGGAGGGACTAGAGTTCACCTGATCTACAAGACCCAGAAAAGGATTTGGGAAATTTCATCTGGTTTGGGAGATATTAAATTAATTAATTATTTTAATGAATTTCCTAAGTTAAAACTTAGGAAAATAAAATAATTGAAGTGAATTTAATAAAACATGTGATGAAATTGTCTTAAGTCACACGAATCAAGCTTTTTTTTAATCTTAGCCATTGATTCAAGATCTGATCATGGCCATTGATTTGTCAACAAGAAAAGTATAAAGGAAAGGCTTGGGGTCATTTGTAAAGACATACAGAGGCAGAGCATAGAAGCTAAGCTGAGATTCTAGGGCAGGGTTACTAATAATACTCAGAAGTGTTTCAGTTGCAGAGAGGGAAATTTAGACCAAGGGGATGATCTGATCCTAGGGTCTAGAATACACAAGAGGCAGAGAAGAGATTAGCTCAAGGACAGCGTAAAGGAAGACAACAACAACAACAGCAGTAAGGACAATGCAATTTTCAGGAAACCCTTCAGGGGTTACACAGAGACTCTTCAAGGGCAGCGTAGTGACTGTGTCACCCATTCTGGGGTAATGCAGTGCCTTCTAGGAGACGCATTAGAAGGCCTCCAAACCCTCAGCGCTGCTCCTAGAAGGGACTGCGTCACCCATTCTGGAGTAATGCAGTCCCTTCTAGGAGCAGTGTTGAGGGTTTGGAGGCCTTCCAAGGCTGATGCAGAGCCTGTTAGGGGCTTCAGAGGCTGACGCAGAGCCTTTCAGGGGCAGCGCTGGGGTTTCTAGGCCTAGATCTGGTCGAGTTTTGTAAATCTCGTTTGAGGGTGTGGATCAGTCAGTATTTTTGGTCCTAGATCAGCCAAGAGCTGTAGATCTAGAGTTTTCTTTGTTGGGTTTTCCAGATGTGGAACCCAGAGTTGTGTATTCAGAAATTTTCTTAATAATAGAATCCTCCATCAGCTAGAGACTGGTTTTCCCACATTGGGTTTTTCCGGGGACAGTTTGTCCAGAAATAACTGTCACTTTGTCAATGTGTGCATGTGCTTATTCTAGATCTGAATTGGTAGAGATCTGTTATGTGTTTTGCTTCAATGTTAACTTGAATTTATTCAGTTGATAACTTATATAAGTAGGAGGAGCTTAACCGGATTAATAGTAATAATTTTTGCATAAGTATAAGGATTCAGAAATTTCTACATGGTATCAGAGCAATTGCAGATCTAGAAGGGTCACCAACTGAAGAATCTGAAGGATCTAGCTGCAGAAAGCAGCATAGAAGCAGATCTGAAAGGACAACGCAGTTTTTCAGGAGCAGATTCACGTAGAGGGAAGGGTGACGCTGTCCAGTGTTGTGTCCTAGCAAGCCCACACAATTACTGCGCAGAGGCAGCTCAAAAACAACGCTGGTTGGGTCTGAAGCCAGCTAGTGTGATTCAGATCTGAATCTGTCAGATCTAGAAAAATGTGCAGAAAAGTTGCAGAAATTCAGAAGAGCTGGTGGGGTTTAATTTCTGAAGTTTTCAGACTTTTAGCCTTAGCACAAGTGACAAAGATTGGGAGGAGATTAGCTTCTTAGGAGAGTTTCTTGCCGAAGGAAACTTACAGTTTGATCAGAGGATCAAAGAAGAAGCTAAATCATAGTTGATTTGGTAGATTTACAAGGAGGGAAATCAAGTGTCAGAGGGAGCAGAGGGTGCCCAGTTCGTAAAGGACCCTAGATCTAGAGCTCTAGTATAGAGAGGAGGAGCTCCGACACATTCTGAGCAGATGGCTCCTCATGGACTGCGTGATCAGGATAGGCTAGAGGGCCTCTCAAACTTTTCGGTGTGGAAAGCAAGGATCCTGATTGCCCTTGAGGCATACGATCTAAGAGACCATGTAGAGCAGATTCTGGCCACACCGACAGATACGGATCTCCTACGGAAGCATAAGGAAGCTGTTGGGCATGCCAAGCGACTGATAATGGATAGTATCAAGGACCATATTGTACCACACATCGCTGAGAAGAGGACAACTAACGAAATGTGGAAGGCCTTGACTTCCCTGTATGAGGGAAAATCAGTCCAAAGAAAGATGTTGTTGGAAGCCCAAATGAGGTCATTCATGATGACCAAGGGAGAAGACATCGAACATTTCCTCTTCAGATTGCAGTCAATCAGGGATCAACTGACTGCAACGGGTGCAACCGTAGATGATGCAGTGATAGTCAAGACTGCCCTCAATGCAGTCACGGATGAGTGGGAAACCTTTGTCCAGTGCAGCAGATCAGCAGTGGCAGGGCTATGAGCAATACAGATGCAACATATTGAGAGGGAGCTGCAATACAGTGGTTGCAGTGGCAGTGGCAGAGTCATGGGCAGTAGTACAGAATGGTAGCAAAAATGCAGAATTGAGTGGCAGGAGGCCAAGCTTCAACAACACAGAACCAGTACTCAAAGTCATGTAATGCATAGTGTGATGTATTGCTAGAGTACACCCTTGATGCTAAGAGGGAGTGTTGAGATTTGTGTATTTGGGGTAGCATCAATTGTGCTCTAGCTCCCAAATTTTGTGGAGGGACTAGAGTTCACATGATCTACAAGACCCAGAAATGGATTTGGGAAATTTCATCTGGTTTAGGAGATATTAAATTAATTAATTATTTTAATGAATTTCCTAAGTTAAAACTTAGGAAAATAAAATAATTAAAGTGAATTTAATTAAACATGTGATGAAATTGTCTTAAGTCACACGGATCAAGCTTTCTTTTAATCTTAGCCATTGATTCAAGATCTGATCATGGCCGTTGATTTGTCAACGAGAACATTATAAGGGAAAGGCTTGGGGTCATTTGTAAAGACACACAGAGGCAGAGCACTAAAGCTAAGCTGAGATTCTAGGGCGGGGTTGCTAAGAATACTCAGAAGTGTTTCAGTTGCAGAGAAGGGAATTTAGACCAAGGGGATGATCTGATCCCAGGGTCTAGAAAACACAAGAGGCAGAGAAGAGATCAGCTCAGGGACAACGCAGAGGAAGGCAGCAACAACAGCATTAACAAGGACAACGTAATTTTCAAGAAACCCTTCAGGGGTTACACAGAGACCCTTCAGGGGCAGCGTAGTGACTGCATCACCCATTCTGGGGTAACGCAGTCCCTTCCAGGAGTAGCGCTAAGGGTTTGGAGGCCTTGCAAGGTTGACACAGAGCCTGTTAGGGGCTTCAGAGGCTGACGACCTTTCAGGGGCAACGCTGGGGTTTCTAGGCCTAGATCTGGCTGAGTTCTGTAAATCCCGTTTGAGGGTGTGGATCAGTCAATATTTTTGGTCCTAGATCAGCCAGGAGCTGTAGATCTAGAGTTTTCTCTGTTGGGTTTTCCAGATCTGGAACACAGAGTTGTGTATTTAGAAATATTTTTAATAATAGAACTCTCCAGCAGCCAGAGACCGGTTTTCCCACATTGGGTTTTTCCGGGGACAGTTTGTCCATAAATAACTGTCACTTTGTCAATGTGTGCATGTGCTTATTCTAGATCTAAATTGGTAGAGATCTGTTATGTGTTTTGTTTCAATGTTAACTTGAATTTATTCAGTTGATAACTTATATAAGTAGGAGGAGCTTAACCAGATTAACAGTAATAATTTCTGCATAAGTATAAGGATTCAGAAATTTTTACACAAACCCCTACTCCTCCATAGCAGACACTAAAATCAAGTTCTTCTTCATCCCCGGAACATACAAAACATCCATGGCCTTCAAAGCAGGCAAAGACTCCCTCTCAAAGGTCACAGTCCCCACACCAACAACTCTCACAGTGCGGTCATCTCCTAGTACAATCTCAATATCAGGTGCCCTCTCAGCAAGGTCTGAAAAGAACTCTCGTGTGCCTGCCATATGGCGGGAGACACCACTGTCTATGTACCACACATTGGATGATGTACTCCTACTAGATGTAGAAGTAATAAATGCAAAGTCCCTGTCAAACTATGAAGCAAACTGCTCCACCTATGCTGAAGTTGCAGTACCCTTCTTCCCCTTCTTTTTTCCTCGCAGGACACGTAGCAGCATAGTGACCCATCTTCTGACATGCTCAACATTTGACTTTGGACATATCCGTATCTTTCTTCTTCTTCTTCTCCTTTCCCTTAGCCTCATCTGATGAGGTCCCTTTCTTGGCCTTAACTTTGTTTTTCCCCTTGGTTGTCAAGGCTACATCCTCTTCATCTGCTGTCTTCACCCCACCACTGCCAGTCTTTCGTCTCCCATGTTGCACACAATCATCCTAGAATCTGTCCCAATTGGGAAAATTCTCCTTAGAGGTAACAACATCTCCAAAGACCTCCCAAGAGTTAGGAAGTCCCGCTATAGCTATCCTGACTAACTCTGTGGGTGCAACTTTCTCACCAATAGTAGTCAAATCATCACGTACCTGTTTGACCCTGCCAAGATAATGAACTACACTTTCAACCTTTGTTATCCTGATGTTCTTCTCTTGTTCTTTGAGTACCATCTTCTTGCTCTCATTGGTACTCTGATAGAGAGTGGTAAGAGCTGTCCACATCTGATATGCATATGTGTTTCCTCTCACCTGAGGAACCACATGATCCTTCAGACTGTCCATCAAAATCCTTTTTTCCTTTGCATTATTTTTTGTGAATTTAGCAAGTTCATCTGCAACAGTAGGAGGTACAACCTCTTGTCGCACTATGTCCCAAATTGCTGCCTCTTCAAACACTGTCTGAATTTTGTCCTTCCAAACTACATAGTTGGATATCCCATCCAGTCTGTCCTCTATCCTTAAGAACATGGCCATGATTGCTGTCCAAAATTTACAAAACCAAGAAAATGGAGAAATGAACTTTTCAGCACACCTTGCTTTCCCAAAAGTTTTGTTTGTGTGAAATTTCACCTTGTTGTTCCGAAATATCAGTTTGCTGTCCAAACTGAGTTTGTTATCCAAACCACTATTTGCTGTCCCAAACTATTGTCTGTTGTTCAAACTGCAATTTACTTCTTGTAGCTCTAATACCATGTTGAAATTTGATGACTAAAAAGTTTCCTGCAATTCCAACCCGGTTTTAATTTCACCTTATCACTCCTTTTCAGTTAAATGCCCTTTTCCATAAACATACATTCAACATATAGAATTCTAGAAACGAAATTTTCGGATTAAAACACATGGGACTGTCAACACATGCTGAAAAATAAATATGAACATAAACAGATTAGTAACACATAAAAATACACACAGATTTTGGTCAACTTAGACCCAGACAAAACCTCTTGAATCTTCTTCGGGGAAAACCTGTTAGAGAGTATTTGTAGCCTTATCTATTCTATTCTTGCTAAGCTTGGCCCTGCATACTCTGTATTTGTTTCCACCTTGCATTCTACTAGAGAAGCCCTTATTTCTCAAGGAGCAACCTACAAGTCCCCTTCTTTTGATAAGAGAACAAGAAAAACTCTTACACCTTGGTCTTAGTAATACTGAAAATTCTTCTAAGAAAGCCTTAGTAGCCCAACAACAACCATATCAAAAGAATCCTAAGTAGCAACATCCTAAAAGGAATGGTCCTAAACCAAACAAGGATCTTAAGCAATTTCAGCCGCAAACTGAAAAAGCAACTCAATAAATTGATAAGGCAAATAAATCAAAAGTGAAGAAGACAAATAGACATTGCAACTTTTGTAATCGTGATGGTCACGTAGAGTCAAAATGTTTTTGGAATATGGAAGCCTTGGAAGCAGCAATGAAGAAGCACAACATCAATTTGGAGAACTCTTCAACTTCATCTTCAGGAATGGCACTTTTTGCTTGTGGTTGTCAAGCATCAAGATCTGGTTATGCATTGAATGTGTTGGTTCTTAAGAGACAATCCCTCGGTTGTGAAAGGAATCAGTGCTTAAGACAATTTTAAAGTGTTTCACAGAAATAATTTTATCATGAGGTCTCGGTTCTATCCCACTGGAAACTAGTTTTCTAAAACCCTTAATGATCTGGAATAATAAAAGATTTGACAATGCCATTGACTGTTGATATCTGAATGGAAAAGAAGAATTGCAGGGTAAACTCAAAGTAATACGCTGTAAACACAAAATCTCTTACTTTTAAGTTTAAGAGGAACTTCATGGAGAGAGGAAACTCAAAATAATATGCTGTAAACACATAATCTATTACTTTAAAGTTTCAGAGAGAGTTTGTGAAGAGAGAGGAAACTCAAAATAATATGCTGTAAACACAGAATCTATTACTTTTAAGTTTCAAAGAGAATTTGTGAAGGGAGAAGAGATGGAGTGAAGGAGTGCTTATTAAGGCTATTTAACTCTTTACTTACAAACGTAAATCATAGACTAGCTGCTTCTTTACTTCACTTCATTTAAGGAGGAAACCACATAAAATGGCATAAGAGACACGAATCACCATCAACAATTGCAGGAAACTTGCTGCTTCTTTCATTCACCCATTAGAAAAAGAAGTACAAAATGTAGTCCCCAAGAGGTCCGGGACTCGGAACCTTTTCTCTCTCTTTCTCACTTCCTTAAATACAAACAAAAGTAGTTTGTAACTACTAAAGCTTCTTGAAACTCCTAGACTCCCTAAACTGTTAAACTATTTACTACATTGCAATCGAGGACATCATTGTAGCTTCGATCTTAACAAAGAAAACAAAATAAAACTTGAAATATAATCTTTTTGCTGAATCTGATTTGTTGTTGATGTGTCTCCTTCCGTTTCTGCTGTGATATCCTAACAGTCTGCATAAACGCATCTCCACCTGACTCTGCCCATGCTTTTGCATTTCAAACACTATCACCATGTCACCTGCCACTCGACTCTGCCTCTTCCGCTCGTGCCCGCAGAGTTCCGTCTTCTCTTCTCCTTTGCTCTGTGTTAGGTCACTTACTCGAGTCCACCACCGCTATGTTCAAGCTCCCGTTTATTATGAGGCGCAACACATACGACACTGTTTTGCACGTGGTCGGGTGTTTTCTTACCTGAGTTTGTCCTGCGTTCAGACTTTCCCTTGTAACTGCTGTAAGACTGGAAGATATTCCATTACCTTTGAAAACTGTATCGCATCCGCTTCTCTATCGCATCTCATCATTCCAACGTTCTATGTTATAATCCACTTTTGCCCTCCGATGCGACTTTTACAAAGGAAAAACTCCTGTACCCGGACTTAAAAACCTTTAGACTTTAGCGATAAATTCCATTGTGTCTGCTTCATTATCTCACTTTGCACTTCGGCGATTCAACCTTGTTCCTTAGCGTCTTTCCTCCTGAGCTTGCTATGCGCGATGTGCGATGTGCGAGAGGGTCCCACGACCGAACTTTAAATACTTAAGATTCGAGCTTCGAACTATATTGCATCCGGTCTTCGTATCGCATTTCGCATATCGACATTCTTAACACGTTCTGTACCTACAAATTTTTGTCATCAAGTACAACCAAGCACAAATATACATGTACAAGAGCATGAAGTCAACTTTATAAAACTAGGGTTAGGATGTCATCACAATGGGAGCATCTAGGGATATCAAATAAGAAATTAATCCAAAACCTAAGCCTAGTAAGGTTTACAATCGACAAGGGTTACACTTTTCATACCCTAGACTTTTACAACAAACTTGCTAGGGTTTTGTAACAAACCCTAGATTTCACCATCAAGGCTAAACAACTAAATCATGTAGGACTTCAATCATAGTGAAAACATTTTACATCTAGGGTTTCATTGTCATACCCTAGAATCTCATATCAATTTCTACTAGGGTTTTTGTCATAAACCCATCAAACCTTCAATGTTTGATATCAACAATATTGACAAAGCTAGGGTTTGAACTTTGAATCACACGGAAGCACACACCCCTCCCCTTGTCCACATATCTAGGTCGGGTCTGGAAATGTTGTTCGGAGTTTGATGCAACTAAAAGAAAGTTAAAATCATATCATGGCCACAAGCAAGAAGAAAAAGAAAAAGAAATATCATAAAATGTTGAGACATTTAGTATAGCACGTGGGCAAAAGCCAAACATGAGCTCTACCCCTTATCATGGCCATCACCCTGATTCCTAGGGCCCATGAGTGCCCCTTGCATCATAAAGGAACGCCATGCACGTCCCAATTCCTAGAAAGCGATGAACTGGCCCACTTTAAGGGGGTAGCAATTGCTATACATCATTCACAACATGCTCTTATTTCCTGGAGCCCTGAGTAGTAATACAAAGAAAAATCAAGAAAAACTTAAGGAAAATAATTAAGGGTCAAAAAACAAAGGCTGGGTAACTCATATATCCACAATGGCTCCCTCATTACATCTATATACCTAATATGCTAAGAAACCGGATTCGTCCCCCAGGGGCTTCGAATCTCGAATCCGGTGAATCCGATACGATTCGCCAGGATTCGTACTCGATTCACGGGATACGGCTGTATCCGTACAGGGTACGACAAATCTCGATCGTACCCTGTACGGATACGGCCGTATCACGTATAGCTGGATTCGCTGTCTCAAAAAAGTGTGATTTTGCCTTATAAAACACCGAATCCGCTCATTCATTCTCACCGTTTTGTGTTTGTGAAGTGAGCAAGGAGCAAGGGTTTGCAAGAAGAAAGGGTTAGCAAGGAGAAAGGGAGTTCTTTCGAAGAGATTCGAGCATCCAGTAAGTGCACTGTCCCTCTATATTTTGCATTTAGTTTGTTGTTAGTGTTTGCATTTAGTGCTAGAGCCTGTCACATTTGATGATAGAGTAGAGGCGTCATCCTCCACACCAGCAGATGCAAAGATGACAGAGGAGGAGGATGCACCAGAGACAGAGGAGAGCAGTGGTGAGCATGATGATCGGGATGAGGACAGTGATGCTGATTATGATGATGAGGATTGATGACTCATTGACTCTGACTCATTGAGGCTTCAGGCTTGTAGTCTTGGAGACTGTAGTTTTTTTGTATTTTATATTTCTATTTGCCATTGGCAGTGTACTTATGTAACACATTTTGATTCTGATGACTTAATGAGAAAACTACAATATCTTACTATCTTGTCTTTCTGAGTAAATTTGACAATTGTATGATGTATCAATGTATCAAATTTCAATGTATCATGTATGAGTATCTAAGATCTTAAATCTTTGTTTGAATCAATGAATTTGTATGAATTTGTGTTATATATTTTAATAAAATAATATATAACGTATTGTATCTCTGAAGTGTCCTATTCCGGGGGTCACCGTATTCCGAATCCGATTCTCGAATCCCCGTATCCCCGTATCAGGTGACTTAGCCAGTATGTGGACTGCCTCATTATTGCAATCCTTATAGCCATGGCATTTGGCATGGAGACCCCTTTGCCCCCATCCATGTCATCATTATTCACATGCCACCTATTAATTGAAGGGTGTACCATGGGGCATGCCTTTGCCCTTAGGGGCTGGGAACACCTAGTAGCTTTGGTTATTAGCCTTAACCACTCCTACCTAGGGGGGTAACAACTATTACGTGATCAAAACCCCAAATTTGGAAGGGAATCCCCATATGAAGTCTCAATTTTCCCTTGACTAACGAGCTTGGTTCACTTAGATGCACTAATGATTAATTGCACTTGATGGCGAAGATGCAACACTGGATATATGTGTGATTGGAAGGTGGTTTCCATCATGGGTTTGGTAATTTAATTGGGGCCCAAGTCCACTAGAGGAACATATGACACCTTATGGGTGAAGCGTTGAGACTCGAGAGCCATGGGTCTCCTATTACTTGCAGAGCATCACTCCATTTCGTGGGCACCTTTAGCACCACAATTGTCTGTGCTTTGCTGTAATATCTCGAGCAGAATATTTCTCTGATTTTGCTGAAATTTAACTTAACCCAAAATTTTACCATAAAATCACTGTTTTATTAGATTGCCATGTAAAATATAATAAGCAAAGTACTTGCAATTCAATAACACAATGAGCAAAAATAAACTCAGCTTTCATTATAAGAGATAACTGAAAGAGTGTACATGATAATATAAGCTGAAATGGCTGAGATATAAAATCTGGCCCCAAAATTGATTTGCTCCGATGCTGAAACCTGCCCTCCAAAATTGAACTGAAATCAATCACTGCACATGTGAGCTCTGGCTGAATCCACCAAGGAGATGAGGTGGGTTTCCGTCCACTCACCAAAATCACCCGAGGATTTTTGTCGTAGGGCTACTGCTAGAGTAGAGAACCGGGTTCTCAACCTCTCGTACAAGAAGTAATATCAAATCCAAGATATCCCCCAATGCCCTCCTTCTCTTCTTTTATAGATCTCATGGACCCCTCTAGAGCTTTTTATTTTATTATTATTTTAATCATGGAGCACTTTTTCCTCTTCTTTCCCAATTGAAATATTCTTTCTAATGCGGGAAAAAAGTAATTCGGCCACCATGTCTCCTGAGTTCATTGAAACTCATGTCTAGCCATTCCATCATGTAAGTATTCTCGTTCCGATTCCAACGAGCTATTACATTAACGTGTTCTATCATGTATCCCTCTCGGAATGCCACCTTGAGCGTAATTAATTGAGTTAAGCCCAAAAATAACTCTGTTTTCCGAAAGTTGTCGGAATGCACCGGAATGAAAGGCAAACTTTGCGGATGATGGAATATACCAAGCGAATGCCACTGGTCCTCATAGAAACTCCTCCATAAATCCCCTTGGCTTGTTGATGACACCAACTTGCACCTGTGACCTATCTGCCCCCGACCTTGAGAGTCCATCCTAACCATGTCATAAGGAACACCAGAAAAGGGGATATTACATTTGCCCCACATTATTGATGAGATGATACACTTAGACCTGTTTTCCCCCACTGGCTTAGTAGTGATCACATTGTTTGGCAGTTGATCCGAGGCCCAGATGAGGCTTGTCTCACCTTTGATACATGGGAGGGTTAACACCATTCTCTGAGCCCTCAACGATGGAGCAAAACCAACTTATTCTATCACCAGGAGACCCATGAGTCCCATTTTGTGCCTCGAACACAAAACTAGGGTCCGTTAACACTGGTATTTGCATCCCACCCATCCCACCTTATTTTACTCTGCTTTCACCTCATCTCCGTCATTATCATTGACCTCGCTTCGTTTTCTAAACAATTTTCCCAAGAGTTCCATAGTCATCATTCAACTCATTCTTCCATGTTGTGCCATCAATAGGTCATAGGGTCAAAATCATGAAAATTGGTCATTTCATCATCAAATTCATCTTTTGAAGGAGTAGTAATAGTCAAAGGTCTTCAACAATTTTAGGTTCTAAAACTGTCATTTCCAAATAAGTGGCTTTGTGTTTACCATATTTATCTCTCAGTTGTGCTTGGAAAGCTCATTTCCCTCTCCTAGGGTTTTGAGGGAATTTTTCTTGGTTTCATGACTTCCATGGTTAAATCATCAACAAAACTTGTATCTTGATGCTCTTACACCTTCCCCTATCCTTAATATACCTTTCTAAACACTTCCCATCACTCCTATCCCTCAAAATCATCATTTTTCCACAAGCCCTAGCCTATTGGTACAATTTGACACTTTTCGAGACTAGGCATGTGTTTTTCCCATTTGGACCCCTTCCCCTCATACAATCCTTGAAATTCCACTTTCCCCTATTCTCTAACATCTATCCCTATCCCCCAAAATTTCCCCAAGAATTTAGACAGCCCCTAACCCCTTCATTCCTCTCCCTCTACAAGGTAGTCTTAAATCCTCTGTTTTTCCTACACCAAACCCTAATTTCCTCTCCCATTGAGCTAGGGTTTGCTATGGAATCAGAGACATCTGAGCAGAGGAGGTATAAGGGAGGTCATTTCAGCGAGTACGAAACCATTCCAAACTCATAAACACCATGCCTCCATCATTTTCCAAGAAGTCATTCCAAGGGACAAATCATTTTCCATACATAGAGCCGTTTTTTTCTTAAAACTGTGTTTCTGACCAAACAAAGATGAATTTGACAAAAGTGAGAGAGGTTTTTGTCCATCATAGGCCAAGGAAGAAAAACCTCCTTAAGTTTTTACACAGGTGTCATGGTTTTGGAGAAATGTCAAGAAACACAAGTGCTTCAAGAGGTTTTCTGCACTTCTGAAATGACCTTGGGAGAATCAAGTTTTCTCCTAGCCGGAGTGTCCAAATGACTTGATTTATGAGTCAAATGATAACTAGACAGAGAGAGCTTTCCAATGAGCTATCTTGAGCTCAATTTGGAGTCGAGGAAGGTTTGCAAAAGTTGCCTGCAACAACACTTTGCATTTCTGCACCCTCATTCTGCACTTTTTGACGAGTCTTGGGAGAAATGAATTTTGACAGGGCAAATGACCTTCATTTTGCAAACTGAAGGTAGTTCTGGAAAGTAGACTTGAAGGGCTTTCCAACAAGCTATCTTGGAACCAGTTTGGACACCTGAAACCCAGTCAAAAACAACCTGCAAGTTGGGGTAAAATGGCACTGCGCGTTTAACAATTGACTGATTTTTTCTACAAATTTGAATTTTACCTTGGGGAATCATGTTTTTACATCATTTAATTGATGATGTAAATGTAATTATCATGTTTTTACTATTACCTAGGGTAAATACATTAGGTTAAAAATCATGATGAGGTGTAATGGATCAGTTTGCAAAAAGTTAGGGTTGAGTCACTTTGACCATCCTACACTCTAGGTTCAAGTTTAGACTTTGGTGGATCAGCTCCTCCTCTCAGGGATTCGACCCCTGAGTTTGGGAGAGGTTGTTTGAGGCCTATATATTGTACTTTTTGACTCATTTTCAAAGGTGGGAATTGTTGGAATCAGTTTCATATTGCTACTTGATCAAGGGAACTTGTACTCAGTTTTGGCCAAGCTAATAAAGAGGAGTTGTAGCTACATTTATGGGATACCTGTGGTATTGAATATCTTTCATTGTTCCTTCTTCAATCACATATGTTTGAATGTATTGTTCATCTTCACTTTCATGTCTATGTTATGATCTTTTATAAGTGTGAAATTCAGAATACATGCTTGCACATGCTTTGTTTTGGGTAATTGATCATATTTTGTTTCATTATCTTTTGTTTGAGAGAAATACATCTCTTATGCTTCCCTCAACCTCCTTACATTTTCTAAACCATTCCACAACCATTATTTTCAAGTGATTGACATTATACCTACATTGCCCCATTCATCCCTGCAACCCTAAACCTATTGCCCTGACCTAGCCTCTCCTTGACCTAATTCCATTATCCACTGATTTACCCAACCAAAACCAAATCAAAACAACCCCTTGCACTCATTATCTAGTCTAAAACCCTATTTTCTCTAGCCCTCCTAGCTGTGACCCTTTTGGAGAGAGCCCTCTCCGGCTTGATAGGGCTAGCTATCAAGTCAAAAGCTTGGTTTGTGGTTACCTCGGTTGGAATTCCTTCCTTAGCCTTGAGAATTTGGTGGAGAGATAACAGGGTCCACACGATGATTTGCATGAGATCTAGGGGCCAACCCCTAGAGGATGATTTTTGGATCCCTCTTCACTCAACTTGGCACCAAGAGAGCCCAATGCATGCGTCCATGAGGCTAACGCATGGATGCTACCATCATTTCAACCCTCTTGTGGGTGTTTTCTTATGTTATAACATTGGCTGTGAGGCTGGGTTGTAAGCTCAATTAGCTCTTTCCAATCATTTGACAACTAAGAGAGGCTTTAGGCTAAAATTAGAATTGATAGAACATGTATAAATAGAAGAGACCTCATTGAGCCTCTCATCATCATCACACTTGGAATTGAACTTCTTGAGATGAACTCACACTTGTTTCTTTTGGCTATTGGAGATCTTTTGGATGCATTTCGATATTTGGAAGTGATTTTTGATTGTCTTTGGAGCTAATTCTTTGGATAATGGATGGATATACTACATGTTGTCTTGTAAGTGCTTATTGTTGAAGATTTTCTATCTTGAAATTGTTGCTTTTAGGTTATGCTATTTTGTGCCCTAATTGTTGAAAATTAATTTTGAAAAGCTATCTAATTGAGTATTGCATATGTTATTCATTGTATAACATGTAATGAATGTCCCTAGTGGAGGAAATATTTACTTTCTCCATCGAACTCCATTTTCTTTTTAAGTGGGTAAATGCTAAAAGTTGATACCTAGGGCATCAATTTTTAGTCTTCTTAGAAAGGATCTAGCTTAACTATCACATCCTTAACTCCACATGCGTAAAGGACAGTGCACTAGTCCAAGTCATTGGGGATCAATCCTAAATCTTCTCTTTTAAAATCTGTACTTTTAAGGCTAAGGCAAAAATCTTGAGTTTCCATCGAAATTTTAAGGAGGCTTTTTGGTGATTTGAAAGCCTAAACATCAGGGTTAGGGTCTTGGCTACCTATTCTCCAAGTTTAGTGGGCATCAAATTTCATCCATAGAATCTCTTGCCCTAGCTGTTGCTCCAAGAGGGAAACCCTAATTCTTTGCCCCTGAACTTGAGGAATTCCTTAAAGGTTGTATGAGCTTAGTACTTGTTGAAGCATACCATAAGAAGACTTCTCTCCTGGGCTTTGACCCTGTGAATACCTATCACCATCAAAAATCTAAAAACCCTAGGCCTTCAGCCTCCTTTTCTAGGGATCTTCTTTGAGAGTGCTTTTCTTCTTTAAAGCCTTGAACCATTATTGAGTCTCTCTTTGGAATGAGTTATAGCTTGATCACTTTGTGCTTTAAACCTAGCATATCTATTTTAAGTGATCTGCTTCCTACTGGAACTCCTCCCATCGGTGAAAGTTCGTAAAGAGCAGGGGGTTTTGGCTGAGCTGACATTGGACCTCTACACGATTTTTAGCACTTAGTCTAGCTCTTGTCTTGTAGGGTTTCCCTCTCCAAGGCCTACTAGATTTTGTGGTAACAAAACTGACATAAAGAACATGTGTTATGATAATTCTTTCAAAGGCTAAACAATGAAAATGACATGAAGAACATGTCTTACAATTTCATTATATATTTCAAGGACTAAAACATAAATTATTTAGACTGACCATAGCTACAAAATTCAACAACCCCTTATTGTCGTAGTTACACTTTATAGTCACAATTTCCCTTTGTAGTCGCAATCGCATTTTGTATTCACAGTCGGCTTCGTAATCGCAGTAGCACTTTGTAGTCAAAGTCACCCTTTGTAGTCACAGTCGCCCTTTGTAATTGTAGTCGCACTTTGTAGTCATAGTCGCCCTTTGTAATCGTAGTCGCACTAGAGAATTGCGACTGGATTATGTGTTGAGATTTTGAGTGTTGGGGTAGCTTCGGATGTGCTTTGGCTTCCAAAATTTGTGGAGGGACTAGAGTACATGAGATCTCAAGACCCAGAAAGGGATTTGAGAAATTCCATCTAGTTTAAGAGAAAATTAATTAATTAATATTTTTTAATTAAAGATGCTAAGTCTAACTTAGGAAAATTAAAATATTAAAGGTAATTAATTTAAACATGTGATGGATATGACTTAAGTCACACGGATCAAGCTTTCTTTTAATCTTAGCCATCGATTCAAGATTAGATCACAAACGTTGGTTTCCCAAGGAGAAAAGTATAAAGAAAAGGCTCGGGGTTAGTTGGAGAACACACACAGAGGTAGAGCACTGAGACTAAGCTGGAATTCTAGGGCGTGGTTTGCTAAGAATTTCTAGAATTGTTTTAGCTGCAGTGAGGGGTAGTATTGGCTAAGCGGATGATCTGATCCCAGAGCCAAAGGTTAGCAAGAGGCAGAGAAGCAGCAGTTTGAGTAGCGTAGAGGGAGCAGCAGCTACGTAGCGCAGAGGGCTTCAGTGCTATGCAAGACTAGTAAGGACAATGCAAAAGCAGCAGGAGCCATGAGGGCTTATGCAGGGCCAACTAGGGCAACGTAGGGACTGCGTCACCCATTCTGCGGTTACGCAGGCATCTCCTGAGCAGCGTAGGGGCACACGCAGGTTAGCAGAGTTGACGCAGAGGGATTCAGAGCAACGCTAGGGTTTCTGAAGACAGAAAAAAGCTGAGTTCTGTAAATCCCATTTGAGGGTGTGAATTAGTCAGTTTCTCTGTCTCCAGAACAGAGGTATTGCTGCAAATTTTTGTATTTCTCTGTCAGGTGAACCAGTAAGGTGCCTAGATTTGTTGTACTTAAAATCTACTTAATAATATAAACCCTCCAGCAGCCAGAAGACTGACTTTCCCGCATTGGGTTTTTACGGGGACAGTTGTCCAGAAAATCTTATGTGTCACTTTGTCTATGTGCATGTATTCAGTTTAGATCTGTATCTGTGTAGGCTGTTAAAGTGTCTACTTCGATGTTAATACTGAACATTTCAGATTAATAACTTGTTTAAGTAGGAGAAGTAAATCGTGATTTAACAATAGGATTTTTGCATAAGTAATATTCAGAAATTTTCACATGGTATCAGAGCGATTGCAGATCTAGTTGGATCACTAGCAAGAAGAATGAAGAATCCTTGCTGTAGAAAGTAGCAGCAGCCAAAGAAAGCCGAACTCGAAAGGAAAATGTAGCAACAGAGGGGAGCAAAGCCACGTAGAGGCCAGAGTGACGCAGTCTCCACACAGGCCCACGTACTTACTGTGCAGAGGTAGCACAAAGGCTGTGCTGGGACTGTCTGCTCACACAGAGGCCAACCAGGGTGACGCTGTTCTGAAGCTATTGTTGATTTAAAGTGCCAGAAGAAGTGATGTTGAGCTTCAGTATTTGCTAGTGGGGTTAAATTTCTGAAGGTGCAGAAATTAGCTTGAGCACTAGTTGACAAAGAGCGGGAGGAGAACAACTTCTCAGAAGATTTCCAGCCAAAGAAATCTGCAGATCGATCAGAGGATCGAAGAGAGTTGATTCGTTGAGATTTGGCAGACTTCCAAGAGAGGAAGTCATTTGTCAGAGGGAGCAGAGGGTGCCTTTCTCGCCAAGGACCCTAGATCCGAGTCTCTAGCATAGAGAGAAGGATTAGTTCCGACATATTTATTGAGCAGATGGCACCTCAAGGTCTACGTGATCAGGATAGGCTGGACGACCTGTCCAACATTTGCAGTTTGGAAGGCCAATCCTGGTAGTCATGGAGGCATACGGTTTGAGGGAGCGTGCAGAGAAAGTCCTGGCCACGCCAACCGATGTGAAGCTCTTTGTAATATCCCGGATGGGATATTTTAACTAAAAATGCAGAAAAATACTGAATACCACAATTTGCCGTAAAATAAACATTTACTCAACAGAGGATTGCCATGTAAAATAAGAGACAGGAAACATTGCAATCCAATACCATATAGAACAGAAGGAAAATCTCAACTTTTATTATAGATAATAAGAAGGGGTTTACATATAGATCTGACCCATAAAATGCTGAGATAGAAAACTGGCCACCAAGATAAGCTGCTGAACGGTGCCTTTCATGAAATGGCACTCTCCCTCCCGGCTTAGCAGTCGACTGCCTTTGAACCCGAAAATGATGAAGCCCAAGTTGAAGATCTGAATGATCCTCACACCAAACTCTGAAGCTCTGTGAAACTCCTAAGTGAAGTCTCCTCAAGAGAGTTGGGTTTTCGTCCAACACTCACAAATCACTCGAGGGTTTCCGTCCTGGGGCTACGGCTGAAGTAGAGAACCACGTCCTCAAACCTCTCATACACAAGCAAATGATCTACTCCAAAGATGTCTCCCAATGGCCTCCTCCCTTTCTTTTATAGATCCCTTGGAGCCTTCCAGAGCATTATTTTATTATTATTTTATTTATGGAGCACTTTTCCCTTTTATTAAAATATTATAAAATATTCCTTTTTAATGCAGAAAAGGGTATATCGGCTACCACGCCTCCTCCGGTCACTGAAATCTCTGTCTAACTGTCCCATCGTGTAGGTCTCCTCGTCCCGGTTCCGATGAGCTATTACACTAAAGTGTTCCATCGTGTATTCCTCCCGGAATGCCACCTTGAGCAAAATCAGCTGAGTTAAGCCCATAAATAACTCAAAATCTCGAAAGTTATCGGAATGCATCGGAACGAAAGCCAAACTGCTCGGATGGTGGAGTATATCAAGCGAATGCCTCCGAACACCATGAAAACTCCTCAAAGCTCCTCCGAAAAGCTCTTGAGCCCACTGATAGCACCAATCTGTACATGTGACCTATCTGCTCCTAACTCTGGAAGTCCCTCCTAGCCTTGTCACGGGTGATACCAAAAATGGGAACATTACAGACCTCTCGCCCCAAGATTGCTTGCCCTCAAGCAATCGAAATATGTGGGCCACTCTGTTGGTCCGCTGCATCTCAGACCCAATGCCTGGATCCCATACCAACCTCTGGGTGCTGCTATGCACCTGTGTCAAACCTCTCGGAACAGATCCCTCAATGCCGGGATCCCAAACTGATCTCTCTCTGTCCCAGTCAACAAACAATCCTCCCGGATCCCAATGCCACCATGGCCAATCATCGCCCAAGTCCCACGGCTCAGGCTGCGCACTGTCTCTGGCTATAGCTGATGCTCTCAGAGGTGAAGCCCACCAACAAGCATCAATGCTCCCGGGCTCCTGCTGTGCTGTACCTGTAACTGCATATGCTGCCCCACCAACTGCATACCAACTCATCACCTCTCTCCAATCCAACTCCTGGCTCAATCCCATGCTGATCCTACTCTCCTGAAATCGGGAAGGAGTCCTGAAGTAACGACAACCGGTGCCCTCCTGCCAACTGGAATCTGTAACATCTACTATGTCTAAGGGCCCCTGCTCCACTGTGCTCGCCACGAAAAATACCGTACCATCAAGAGGGTACCAACTCATGATCTCCCGCCAGTCCATCCTGGAAGAAGAATCCAATGTAGCAACAACCACACAGGGAACACGCCCAGGGTGTTGTTGCCAGCCTGTAATCAACTCCCACTGCTCTACCCTGTCTATCAATGGAAACTGCCTGTAGAAGGAAGCCCCTCTCTCTATAGTGGGCCAAAGTGGGCAAGACATGCTGCAAGCCCCATCGATGTACTCCTGAGGAGTACTACTCATCGAAAGTACTGCAGCTCGGCCGACTGCATGTACATCTATCTGTACCTCATCAATGTGTCGGCTCAAAGATGGATGCTCCACCATCTCCAACAACTCATCCCTCTCATCGAGAACGTAAAACTCCTGCTGTCCCCTAGCTCCCTGCAAAACTATCCCATCGACCTCCAACGTCTCTAGAGGATATGGATCTGCAACTGGTGTCTGTGCATCTGACTGCTCCTCCTCAAAGGCTGACCCCAATGTTAGCTGCATATCCATCATAGGCTCAATGTGGGTGCCCATCTGGATCTCACCCAAGGGAACGTCATGCCTGATGTCCATAGTATCCTCCTCTGCTGATTCAGGCTCCATCATATGCTGCTCTGGTTGAATCGTCACAAGTGACTCATCACCCAGAGTATCACCTATACAGTCCCCTGACTGCTCACCCTGCACACCAGAACACAGCTCTGGTCTACTGTCATCATCATCTCTACATGGCTGCTCTCGCTTCCCAGAAGCATCCTCATATGATCCCATGGACTCATCCGAAGAAGAGTCCTCATCTTGGCATACAGAAGGAACGTCTACCTGCTCTACCTCTGCCACCTCATCTGCATCTCTCAAACATGAGTGATCAGGCCCCCAAGGTTCTTTGCAAATGAAGCAAAGTCCCTTCCTCCTCAGCTCATTTCTGCTGCCTGACCCACCAAACTGGAGTAGCTCCTCCCTGGTCAACTGTCTCCTGAATAGCCCAATATTCTGCTCAACCAGCCCTTGGGCTAGCACATAAGTAGCAGGTGAGACCAACTGCTTTCTCCTCCAAATGCCCAACAATCGGGTCTGCAACTCTCGGCTAATGGTCCCATGGTCTCTCATACATGACGACAAAATGGACTGCATGTGTGCTGTGACAGTATCAGGATGATGTCTCCTAATGTTGAAGAAGCATTGGAACATCTGCAGTGTCAAGCCATCACACTCAAGATCGATCATGACCTCATAAGTCCGGGTCATAGCCATGACTTCTAGAACCTTAAGCTTCCTCCCAAATGTAGAGCCTGCACAAGTGTCCAAATCCTGAAAGGTTCCTACTATCAATCTGAAAATTCTTCTCATAATATCATCATTGTAGGGAGGGAAGGGTGCTATTATCCTCAAGATATCGCTGAAACAAGAGGCAACTATCAGCTGGACTCTCTCACTTGGATGTTCCAAGAATCTGGCTTGTATCAATGCAAGCATAGATGGCTTCAAAGCCCAATTCAAACACCAATCAGATTGCTGTACCTTTGAAAGACAGGATTCCAGCTTCTCTAACATGGGCAAGTCATTCTCTAATCTTCCACTCTTCAAGTCCATCCCAAGTGCATAAAGCCAATCTCCCACTTCTTCCTCCTTTTGTAGGTTCCTCGGATGCTCTTGTTGGAGCAAATTATGTACCTTCTTGGAGAAGGGTCTGTTGTTCTGTTTTGTTCTCTGGTTTTCTGATTCATGGTGGTTCAAGGAATCACTTTTTACCCTTCTCAAGCTGCTCAGGAATCCCTCCATGGTTCAGCCAATGATGTGGTCACTGTTTCTCTGAGTTTTTATAGTGGTGTAGGTGTGGTTTTTTTTTTTGTCAAACAGTTCAAATACACACTGCTGTAGGTGACATGTGTTTGCTGGTGTCAAATACAAGATTTCAACTACAATCAGTAGCGCAAATTTTTTTCTTAGCCATGCACAATAAAAGGAACTTCATGACTCACAGCTTGGTTGGCTTTCTCACAACACATATATGATGCTTATGTTAACAGCTCTAGAATAGATTCACTCATAGTGACTTGGCATCAATACTAATCTGCCGTTACATTGCTCATTAAACTCTTGAGTAATACAAACCAAACTTTGGACACACAGCCACACAATGGGTTGCAAAATTCAGACCTTACTAACACATACACAATGCTGTCAGCTCAAACAACACCTTGACTGATGACAATGGCAATCAACACTACAAAGGCAACGTTCTGAAACTTGTGGCACGAATTCGAGATTAATCATAAAACACCAGGAAACTACCAGCAACTTGGGAAAATAAAATAAAAACGAGAAAGAGAACCTGGTATTGATGTGTTAACTCAACTAGTGCAAGATAATCGTTCCTCGCCCAGTGAGTGCCCAGAATTTGTTCTACGCCCAGAATGCTGCTCAGCCACTGCAAAAATTTGTTTTCCTTAAGGCAGAACTCGCCAATCCAAAGGAAACACCTTCAGAAATTAAACGCGGAACCTTTGGCACACCAAGACAAGGAAATTGACGCCTTTAACGTATGCGGCCACCTATGCCCGAATACAATCAACAACTCAGTCCTCGAGGCGCGTCCTCTGCCCAGTTGCTTCAATAACCACTGCTGCGGCTCCAAATAAATATTTTCCTGCTCGAATTCGATGTAGGTAGACGCAGATGTAATTGGAGTACGCCACAGTTGATTCCCCAACAAATCAGATGAAAATTGGTCTTCAATAGCGTTCGACAACGTTTGTCAAGTATGATTTGGCGGCTGGCCCCACCTTGGCCAATACGCGACACCTGCATTCTAATTCATCTTCTGGAATCTAATCCTTCGGTCCATTGAGAACATAAATACAATTTCAACCAAGAAGGCTGAGTTCCTCAATCGCTCAAAATTCTGACATTCTTATGTGGCGATTTGACTAGAAGACGACTGTGCAAATTTTTTTTTTTTTCCCTTTATTTTTATTTTTGACTCCACATTGAACCATTCGGCTTCCCGAATCTCCTTATGAATTCGTCTTGCCTCTGAAGATAATCTTCGAGATAATATTCAAAATTCGACCGCTATCAGTCCCCTGGGCAAGAAATGTATTACTATGTTCGTGGCAAACTTGGCAGGTGAATCGAGCCCTTTGCACAACGATCAACCGGCTAGAATCTCGACTGCTAATTGACAGCTTCAGAATATAACTTCGGCAGTCGGTTCCCTATCGCTAGGGGATGATCCTGGCTCACGGTTTCACGAATTGGTTTTGCGGCAGCACAAACCCGCGTAACTGGAATATTGGCCCCGCATGGAATTCAAAAATCGGTCCCTTACGCAGAGATAAGATCCCTATCTTCCAACTGCTTCGATTACTGCTGACGCGGATGGGTTTCAAGTGGCCCCACACTACCGGGAATTAACCGACTTCTCCTCAAACAATTGTAATGGTCTCCCACCTTAATTTTGGCTCAGCCTCGATCATAAAATCGTTTCGATGTGCATCCAAGCCGAATTCCTTCTTCAATACATCACAACTCAAAACTGGCCCTTTAATTATGTGGATCGGCCTTATATTAACATTCCACAGTTGTTCTATTGGCACAACATCTCCAATCACACTTCTGGAAAAATATTTTCTCCGATACAGAGAACCACCAGCAATAACAATCTTGGTATTGGAGAATCTTCGAAACCCTCAATCTTAACTCAAAATTAATCTATATTGAACCCTCAGGCTGGCAAGATCACCAGCTTTGATACCACTGTAATATCCCGGATGGGATATTTTAACTAAAAATGCAGAAAAATACTGAATACCACAATTTGCCGTAAAATAAACATTTACTCAACAGAGGATTGCCATGTAAAATAAGAGACAGGAAACACTGCAATCCAATACCATATAGAACAGAAGGAAAATCTCAGCTTTTATTATAGATAATAAGAAGGGGTTGACATATAGATCTGACCCAGAAAACGCTGAGATAGAAAACTGGCCACCAAGATAAGCTGCTGAACGGTGCTGGCCACAAACTGAACTGCTGCACTCTCCCTCCGGCAACAGCTGACACTGAACCCACTGAAAATGATGAAGCCCAAGTTGAAGATCTGAATGATCCTCACACCAAACTCTGAAGCTCTATGAAACTCCTAAGTGAAGTCTCCTCAAGAGAGTTGGGTTTTCGTCCAACACTCACAAATCACCCGAGGGTTTCCGTCCTGGGGCTACGGCTGAAGTAGAGAACCACGTCCTCAAACCTCTCATACACAAGCAAATGATCTACTCCAAAGATGTCTCCCAATGGCCTCTTCCCTTTCTTTTATAGATCCCTTGGAGCCTTCTAGAGCATTATTTTATTATTATTTTATTTATGGAGCACTTTTCCCTTTTATTAAAATATTATAAAATATTCCTTTTTAATGCAGAAAAGGGTATATCGGCTACCACGCCTCCTTCGGTCACTGAAATCTCTGTCTAACTGTCCCATCGTGTAGGTCTCCTCGTCCCGGTTCCAATGAGCTATTACACTAAGGTGTTCCATCGTGTATTCCTCCGGAATGCCACCTTGAGCAAAATCAGCTGAGTTAAGCCCATAAATAACTCAAAATTCCGAAAGTTATCGGAATGCATCGGAACGAAAGCCAAACTGCTCGGATGGTGGAGTATATCAAGTGAATGCCTCCGAACACCATGAAAACTCCTCAAAACTCCTCCGAAAAGCTCCTGAGCCCACTAATAGCACCAATCTGTACATGTGACCTGTCTGCTCCTAACTCTGGAAGTCCCTCCTAGCCCTGTCACGGGTGATACCAAAAATGGGAACATTACACTCTTGGAGAAGCATGAAGAAGCAGCGGCACACGCCAACTGATGCGAAGCTCATGAAGAAGCATGAAGAAGCAGCGGCACACGCCAAGCGCTTCATCATGGACGGTGTCAAAGATCATGTAGCGCCTCACATAGCCGAGAAAACAACGACTCATGATATGTGGGTGGCTCTGACCTCACTATATGAAGGAAGATCCGTCCAGAGGAGAATGCTTTTGGAAAATCAGATGAGGTTATTCATGATGGCCAAGGCAAAGGAGATCGAACCCTTTATTTTCAGATTACAGGCGATCAGGGATCAACTGACTGCCATGGGGGTGAAAGTGGAGGATGATGTTATGTTGAGGACTGCACTGAATGCAGTCACAGAGGACTGAGAAAATTTTGTCCAAAGTATCTTGGGTAGAGCAGACCTTCCCAACTGGGACAGTATGTGGGCGATCCTCCGACAATAAGAACTCAGTCGGTTCACCAAGAGACAATATAGCACCGGATCAAGTAAAGTGAAGAAGAGGAAGAAGATGTAGCCTTAGCATCAAAGAGGCAGCAAGGGAGGAAGAAGCGTGATCTATCAAAGATCAAGTGTTTCCAGTGCGCCAAACTAGGACATTTCGCCAACAATTGTCCTCAGAAGAAGAAGGCCAAGGAAGCTTCTACCTTCAAGGCTGTTGTGGTAGATGATGGCTCCGAAGATGATGTAGCCATGAACGCTCATCAACCACAGAAGTGGGGCAACATGGATTTGTAGAGTAACTATAGAGTGGTGGCGGGATCGTTGAGTAGCCCAACTCTTGGATCACATCCGTGCTACGAGAGCCTTAAGACAGTAGTGGGGCAAGTGGAGTAGTGGTTGCAGAGTATCATAGATGGAGCAGAGGCGGAGTTGAATGCTAAGTGGGAGCAGCGCAATGCAGATGCAACAACAACGTAGCGTAGAAGGGGCTGATGTGACTTCAACAGCGTAGTGCAGGCTGGCTTACGTAGAGTAGAGCTGCAAACAGCGCAGTGGCTTCAGGAGGATAGCGCAGAGCAACAACCTATGGAGCTTCAGTGATGAGGATGCAACCCAACTGACTTTTCTGTCAAAGATTGGCAGGAGTTTTCAGTTATTTCCCTCAGCAACTGAGTTGCAGTGCAGCAGTTGGTAGCACGATGTAGCAGAGTGAGAGGGAGCTGCAGTACAGATGTGGCAGTGTCATGGGCAGCAGTACGGGTGAGAAGCAGCAGCGCAGTGATGAAGGGCATCATGCCAAGCACCAACACAGAGACCCACACCAGAGATCAGTGCAAAACTTCAGGGTGAAGTAGTGTTGTGCAAGAGCACTTTCCTTGCGAAGAGGGAGCGTTGAGATTTTGAGTGTTGGGGTAGCTTCGGATGTGCTCTATCTCCCAAGATTTGTTGAGGGACTAGAGTACATGAGATCTCCAAAACCCAGAAAGGGATTTGAGAAATTCCATCCGGTTTAAGAGAAAATTAATTAATTAATATTTTTAATTCAGGACCCTAAGTCTAACTTAGGAAAATTAAAATATTAAAGGTAATTAATTTAAACATGTGATGGAAATGAATTAAGTCACACGGATCAAGCTTTATTTTAATCTTTTAGTTGTCGATTCAAGATTAGATCATTGCCGTTGGTGTCCCAACGAGAAAATTATAAAGGAAAGGTTTGGGGTCAGTTGGAGAACACACACCGAGGCAAAGAACTGAGACTAAGCTGGAATTTTAGGGCGTGGTTTGCTAAGAATTTCCAGAAGTGTTTCAGCTGCAGTGAGGGGTAGTATTGGCTAAGGGGATGATCTGATCCCGGAGCCATGAGTCAGCAAGAGGCAGAGAAGCGACAGTTAGAGCAGCAGCTGTGCAGTGCAGAGGGTTTCCGTGCTACGCAGGCCCAGAAAGGGCAGCGCAGAGTCAACAGGAGGCCATCAGGGCTTACGCAAGCCCAACTAGAGCAGTGCAGCGACTGTGTCACCCAGTCTAGGGTTACGCAGGCGTCTCTTGAGCAGCGCAGGGGCACACACAGGCTAACAGAGTTGACGCAGAGGGCTTTAGAGCAATGTTAGGGTTTCTGACGACAGAAAAAGGCTGAGTTCTGTAAATCCCATTTGAGGGTGTGAATCAGTCAGTTTCTCCGTCTCTAGAATAGAGGTATTGTTGCAGATTTTTGTATTTCTCTGTCGGGTTAACCAGTAAGGTGCCCAAATTTGCTGTACTTAGAATCTACTTAATAATACAAACCCTCCAACAGCCAGAAGATTGGTTTTCCCGTATTGGGTTTTTCCAGGGACAGTTGTCCAGAAAATCTTATGTGTCACTTTGTCTATGTGCATGTATTCAGTTTAGATCTGTATATGTGTAGGTTGTTAAAGTGTCTACTTCAATGTTAATAGTAAACATTTCAGATTAATAACTTATATAAGTAGGAGAAGTAAATCGTGATTTAACAGTAGGGTTTTTGCATAAGTAATATTCAGAAATTTTCACATTATGTCGCATGGGACAAGTCCAGATCATGCTTCCAGAGTGCGATGAGGGGAATGACTAGTCACAAGTCGCATTTCTAAGAGGCAGTGAATAAGGCACTATGCACTAAAGTTGCGACTTGCAACTTGCAACTTGAGGAGTTGGCTATATGGTCTTGGTCGCAAGTCACAACTCTAGATGATAAATAAGGTATCACTGTAAGTTGCGAATGCAACTTGCAACTAGGACAAGAGGCATAGGTCTTTCAGGGCTTATAGCCAATACTGTCAACTCAAGAATGGATGAAGTCAAGTTGATCTTTGCAACAATATGCCATCAATGAATCACTAGTGGACCATGATGTATCTTCTAATCCTACTAATTCAATAGTATCTGCTTTCCATTAAGAGCTGCATCTAGTAGTAGTAAGCCTTCTGGTTTGATTGCAGCCTTGTCCAAACACTGGATATACAAGAACACACATAAATATAGTCCCGAGAGCTTCTCAGAAACAAAATACCTTTCACCTAGATAAACATAAATGGGGGAGTAGTGCTGAAGGATCTTTTATAAAATTAATTGAATGTAAACACCATAAACCCTATCGTATCTATAAGATAGGAATGAGGATGAAGAAAAGCATGCATGCATAGAAAATGTGTCTCATGAAAATATATACAATGATAGCCTCTAATGATAAATTGGTCATTAAAGGGTTTTGACCATTTCAATCCACAGGGATACTCGTTAAAACGTTGAAAAGCAAAGGGGGACCCAAAATTTAGGTATACTGGCTGAAAAGTTTTGGGTGTTGTTGTAGCAGCTACAACGGTTCAGTGTAATCTTCATCCCTCTAGCCAGGATCATTTCCCTCAAACTCTTCAATGCCTTTGAGAAATTTAACAATTTGATTGTCATCGTTAAACACTTGCCAGTTCTCAACATTGTCCAGAATAGACGTTCTATAAAGTATTTCAATTCAACAATCGTTTTGTAATTCCGGGAAAGGTTGCATGATCAATGCAGATATTGCTAATGAATCAAAAACAATATTTGTTGACCTTGGCACTGCTTCTATGCCAAATGCATTGAATGCATGGATAGATCCCGTGACCACTTGTCAATACTTCCCGAGTCTATCATTTTTACAGCCATGAAGACCTTTTATAGAACAAACCATGACGTCTGAATCACCTGTGATGACCTTTAAGCATGCTATTCCCATATCCCTAGGAACAGACAATCCCAAAATTAACGCTTCATACTCTGTTACATTATTAGTTTCTTCAAACATGAACCTATATGAGAAATAAAGGATCTCTTTGTTAGGCTATGTGAAAACCATTTCGGTTCCATTCCCATGTTTCGAGGAGACACCCTTAAAACTCATTCTCCTCAATCCTCTTGTTTCCTTTGGATGAGGCACCTAAGCCATCGTCACCAAGTATGACCCCATACTTTCCTCTATGATTTTAACTTGGTTGTTAGGATTTCTTGGGTCCTCCACATTGTTCATTCGAGAAGATTCCTTGTATAGCTTAGTCGATTTATCCGTAGGGGTAGGCAGTGTTATGTAAGACAAATCCATTTGAATGATACCAGCTACATCTGCGATTAGCTTTCATGGCAACAACATTCCCCAAGTCGGAGGCACATCCAACACCACAATATCCATACTCAAAAATACATCAGGATATGCTGCAAGCCCAAAATTTGATCTTATCACTTTCTTTTGATCCAGCAAAAAACATAAATATAATTTTCCAAAGTTATAAACTTTAGAAATTTGAGTTACAAAGCCAATAACAACTAATTAAATTAATTATAATTCTTTTCTAAAGTTTAAACTTACAAAAAAAGCTGTTGAAATAAGTAATTATTAAGGTATCTTTTGCATGCCTGGACACAAGGCCTAAGCAGAGACGCCTGTTCGAGCTTCAATTTTAACACCGTACAATGGTCAAATGTGCCCATCATGACATCCTACATATATGACTATGGTTGCAGAGATAACATGGCAGACAGGCCAACAAAGCATTTGTAAATTCATTCTTTCAAGTCTTGCGAAGCATCTATAAATTCATTCTATCAAGTCTCTACAACATTCCTTGTTTTGTGTGGAGTCAGATCTCAACCTCGTACGAACTTTATCAAAAATTTAGAATCCACATTGAACTTAATTGTTGTTGGACTCGAATTCGAACTTGAACCATGTGACATAGGTTATAAGGTGATATTGATATAGATAGAGTGATAATTTCTAAATTATTGCGATAATTATTGAAATTATTGCCATAATTTTGAAACCTCAAATTATTGCAATATATACAAGTGATAATATTGCCACTTTGGATTTTGGTTATATTATTGTAGTAAGTGTTGTTGAGAATTTGGAGGGCCGGAGGTTAATTCAAATTCTCTTCTTGATAATTACTTGTGAGCGTACTTGAGTTACTTATGTCTTCTCTTCTTTAGATTATTTAGTCTTTCATCAAGTCAATTGTCAAAATACACGAGACACAAAAATTAGCTCCTAGAGCCAGGGCAAAACCTCTCCCTCTTGAAAAGGAAAACCCGCAAGGAATTCTTCTTATAGATCTTCAAATGACAATTACCATGACCAAGATTCGGATCCTTGACCTATGAATGCCTCCAAGACCTTGACACTGTTTCTGAGTCTTCCTCCAACGCTGATATTTCTTTTCTTCGCCAATATGCACTGACCTGCATCAACATTAGAGAACTCAGTCTCTAAGTTTATCTTGAGATACTCCTTAAGATCATTTGAGTTATCATCCTTTGCATGCACATCAACTTTATCCACTGCTTCAGAATGTAAGCCCTGTGCTTGTCCGAATTTATAACACAGATGTATCACAGATGTATCTGCATAAATGTATCATAGATTCAATCTCGAACTTGTCCGGATTCCTTACTTTTGTTCTTACTGAAATATGCACTTCTCTAACCTCTGAAATCCGCACCTTTTTAACCTCTGTGATTTGCACTTGTTCACTTCTGAAAATCCACACTTCATCACTTCTGAAATCCACACTTTTCACTGTTGAAATTCGCACTTTATCACTGTTGAAATTTCAAAGAGATCCACATCCTTTACTTCCCTTAAGTACGCATTGTTGTCTTCTTTTAAACCCGCACTATTGACCACTGTAATCCACAGAGGAATCCACACTTTTCTGAGTCAAATAGGCCACAGGTTCAGGGTATATATATTGTTCCTTGACATGCCTTTAGGCCGACCCTACACCAAGTTGTAGGCCGACTTCCTCACAACAAATAGGCTGACTTCCTCACTGTAAGATAGGCTTATCTTCAACGTTGAATGAGGGCAGTTTTGAGGGCTATTATGAGCCATTCTTTCGCAAGGTCTTGGAGGACATTTTTCAGACTAGACACTTCATTTTCATGACTCTTAATCACATTTATAAACCGAAGACAATCCCTAATAGACATCAAGAAGAAATCTATTGACCTATAATAAAAATTTTCTCATGAAACCCATGAAGCAAGTACAAAAAATACATTTTATTATCTTTGTCTTTCTCTTTACATAAGTTCATAATTACATAGTCAATATGAAGAGCGATCCTAGTTACACTTTTCAACACTTTCTCTTAACTAGGGAGGTATTCATACAGGTACATGGTCACTTTCAAACTGAAGAATCTCATAAGAAGAATCGGATTGGTAATCGCATCTGTATAACATCATATCAACCAGCATTGTCCTAGTGTAAGGCCTTAACTAACAACCCCATCTCTCAACGAGACAATGGGCTATAATGCTGGCGAGACACATGACTTATAGACACCATAGTCATTGTATCTCCAAGGTACATACTCCACTCGGGTGTTCCCAAAGTATGACCTTCTTGGACTATTCTTCTCTTGGGTAGCTAGCTCTCAAAGAATATCGGTCCCTGACTACTTTTATCTTGAATGCCCTAACGCATTCTCAAAGAGTATCGAATGCCAAATGATTACCCCATTCTCCATTATGTCCTCCCAAGTGAAGACCAGAATGATGTGTCTATCTCTCCCTCTCAGCGAGGGAGGACCTATTCCACAAGGGAATGTACTCATTCCTGTATAAGGAATGTACCTAAGCTCATTCTTAGGAATTACCTAGTTTCTTCCAAGTAAAAAACTTATCACCAGACTCCCTGTCAATTAGGGATGTGCAGCAACAATGGTGAGACATCCAACTACTCAGGAAGAATTTCTCCCCTCGATGTCATGGATTTCAATATTGAGGAATCTTCAACTTTAGCTCCATAGGGCACAAATCATCCATCACTTTCATTCATGAGTCATGTCATCTACCAACAAGTGATTCATCTGTCTTTCTTATCTGGTCCACCTTTTATGCCATGCTACTTTCTTTAGAATCATCTCCAAGGATCTTACTGTTGAGATTTTGTGTATTTGGGGTAGCATCAATTGTGCTCTAGCTCCCAAATTTTGTGAAGGGACTAGAGTACACTTGATCTACAAGACCCAAAAATTGATTTGGGAAATTTCATCTGGTTTAGGAGATATTAAATTAATTAATTATTTTAATGTATTTCCTAAGTTAAAACTTAGGGAACTTAAATATGTTGAGATTTTGTGTATTTGGGGTAGCATCAGTTGTGCTCTAGGTCCCAAATTTTGAGGAAGGACTAGAGTTCACCTCATCTACAAGACTTAGAAATGGATTTGGGAAATTTCATCTGGTTTAGGAGATATTAAATTAATTAATTATTTTAATGTATTTCCTAAGTTAAAACTTAGGGAACTTAAATAATTAAAATAAATTTAATTAAACATGTGATGAAATTGTCTTAAGTCACACAGATCAAGCTTTTTTTTAATCTTAGCCATTGATTCAAGATCTGATCATGGCCGTTGATTTGTCAACGAGAAAAGTATAAAAGAAAGGATTGGGGTCATTTGTAAAGAAACACAGAGGTAGAGCACTGAAGCTAATCTGAGATTCTAGGGCAGGGTTTGCTAAGAATACTCAGAAGTGTTTCAGTTGCAGAGAGGGGAATTTAGACCAAGGGGATGATTTGATCCTGGGGTCTAGAATACACAAGAGGCAGAGATCAACTCAAGGACAGCGCAGAAGAAGGCAACAGCAAGGACAACGTAGTCCCTCCAAGGACAGCGTGATTTTCAGCAGGAAACCCTCGAGGGTTACGCAGAGACCCTTCAGGGGCAGCGTAGTGACTGCGTCACACAGTCTGGGGTAACGCAGTCCCTTCCAGAGCAACGCTGAGGGTTTGGAGGACGTTCAAGGCTGATGCAGAGGCTTTCAGGGGCTTCAGAGGCTGATGCAGAGCCTTTCAGGGACATCGCTGGGGTTTCTAGGCCCTAATCTTGGCTGAGTTCTGTAAATCCCGTTTGAGGGTGTGGATTAGTCATTATTTTGGCCCTAGATCAGCTAGTGAGCTATAGATCTAGTATTTTCTTTGTCGGGTTGTCCAGATCTGGAACCCAGATTTGTGTATTCAGAAATATTCTTGATAATTGAACCCTCCAGTAGCCGGAGACCGGTTTTTCCACATCGGATTTTTCTGGGGACTGTTTGTCCAGAAATAACTGTGTCACTTTGTCAATGTGTGCATGTGCTTATTCTAGATCTGAATTGGTAGAGATTTGTTATGTGTTTTGCTTCGATGTTAACTTGAATTTATTCAGTTGACAACTTATCAAAGTAGGAGGAGCTTCATTGGATTAATAGTAATAATTTCCGCAGAAAGTATAAGATTCATAAATTTCTACAAAATAATTGAATTGAATTTAATTAAACATGTGTTGAAATTGTTTTAAGTCACACGGATCAAGCTTTCTTTTAATCTTAGCCATTGATTCAAGATTTGATCATGGCCATTGGTTTCCCAATGAGAAAAGTATAAAGGAAAGGCTTGGGGTCATTTGTAAAGACACAGAGGCAGAACACTGAAGCTAAGCTGAGATTCTAGGGCGGGTTTGCTAAGAATACTCGGAAGTGTTTCTGTTGCAGAGAGGGGAATTTAGGCCAAGGGGATGATCTGATCCCAGGGTCTAGAATCAACAATAGGCAAAGATTAGCTCAGAGAGGTAGCGTAGAGAAGTAGGAGGGCAACAACTTGTGCTACGCAGGTGCTGCGCAGCTGCGCAGTCCCTCAAGGACAGTGTAAATTGCTGCAGGAAACCCTCAGGGGTTATGCAGAGACCCTAAGCGGCAGCGTAGGGACTGCGTCACCCAGTCTGGGGTAATGCAACCCTTTCTTGAGTAGTGTTGAGAGTCAAAGGGGCTTCAGGGGCAGCGCTGGGGTTTCTAGGCCCTAATTTTCGCTGAGTTCTGTAAATCCCGTTTGAGGGTGTGGATCAGTCATTATTTTGGCCATAGATCAACCAGTGAGCCGTAGATCTATTATTTCTCTGTCGGGTTTTCCAGATTTGGAACCCAGGCTTGTTGTATTCAGAACATTCTTAATAATGAAACCGTCCAATAGCTAGAAGACCAGTTTTCCCGCATTGGGTTTTTCCGGGGACTATTTGTCTAGAAATAACTTTGTCACTTTGTCTATGTGTGCATGAACTTGTTCTAGATCTGGATTGGCGGAGATCTGTTATGTGTTTTGCTTCGATTTTAACTTGAATTTATTCAGTTAATAACTTGTCTAAGTAGAAGGAGCATAACTAGATTAATAGTAAATAATTTCTTCATAGTGTAAAGATTCAGAAATTTCCACATGGTATCAGAGCGATTGCAGATCTAGGAGGGTCACCAGCAAAAATCTGAAGGTTCTAGCTGCAAGAAGCAATTGGAAAAGCAGCAGAAACGCAGATCTGAAGGGACAGTGCAATTTTCAGAGGCAGATTCATGCAGAGGGAAGGGTGATGCAGTCTAACGCTGTCTCCTAGCAAGCCCATGCAGTTACTGCGCAGAGGCAGCTTAGAAACAACGCCGGATTGGTTTGAAGCCAACCAGTGTGATGCAGATATGATTCTGTCAGATCCATAAAAGACTGAAGAAAAGCTGCAGAAATTCAGAAGGTGCTGGTGGGGTTAAATTTCTGAAGTTTTCAGGTTTTTAGCCTAAGCACAAGTGACAAAGAGCGGGAGGAGATCAGCTTCTCAGAGAGTTTCTAGCCAAAGAAACTTGCAGTTTGATCAGAGGATCAAAGAGAGTTGAATCAAAGTTGATTTGGCAGATTTCCAAGGAGGGAAATCAGTTGTCAGAGGGAGCAGAAGGTGCCTCTTTCGCCAAGGGCCTTAAATCCATTTCTCTAGCAAAGAGAAAAGGAAGTTTCAGCACATTCTGAGCAGATGGCTCCTCATGGAATGCGTGATCAAGACAGGTTGGATGGCCTTTCCAACTTTTCAGTTTGGAAGGCAAGGATCCTGATAGTCCTTGAGGCATACAATCTTAGAGACCATGCAAAGCAAACTCTGGCCACACCGACAGATGCGGATTTGCTTCGGAAGCATAAGGAGACTGCTGGGCATGCCAAGCGACTGATTATGGATGGAATCAAGGACTCTATTGTACCACACTTAGCTGAGAAGAAGACAACTAATGAGATGTGGAAGGCCTTGATCTCCCTATATGAGGGAAAATTTGACCAAAGGAAGATGTTGTTGGAGACACAGATGAGGTCATTCATGATGGCCAAGGGAGAAGACATGGAGCATTTCCTCTTCAGACTGCAGTCAATCAGATATCAGTTGACTGCAACTGGTGCTAAGGTGGAAGACGATGTGATGGTTAGGACTACCCTCAATGTAGTCACGGATGAGTGGGAAACCTTTGTCCAGAGTATCTTGGGCAGAGTGGACCTCCCAGATTGGGACAACTTGTGGTCAGTTCTGCGTCAAGAAGATCTCCGCAGATTCACCAAGAAGCAGTATAGCTCTGGATCGAGCAAAGTGAAGAAGGAAGATGGGAAAGATGCAGCCTTGGCATCGAAGAAGCAGCCAAAGAAGAAGAAGGATCTCTCAAAGGTCAAGTTCTTTTGGTGTGGTGAAATGGGACATTTTGCCAACAATTTTCCTCAGAAGAAAAAGGACAAAGAAGCCTCTTCTTCCAAGGCTGCTGTCGCAGATGATGGGTCGGAAAATGATGCAGCCATGAGTGCTCATGAACCACGGAGTTGGGGTGACATGGATATGTAGAGGAGCTACATAGAAGTACGAGATCCTTGAGCAACTCATCTCTTGGATCACAAGCGAGCTACGACAGCCTTAAGACAATAGTGAGACAAGTGGAGCAGTGGGTGCATAGATCACAGATGAAGCATAGGTAGATCTGAAGTCTGGGAGGAGCAGCGCAGAGCAGAGCAGCAACATCTTAGAAGCAGATGCATCTTATTAGAAGTAGCAGCAACATCTTAGAAGCAGATGCATCTTATTAGAAGTAGCAGCAACACAGAGGCTGATGTGACTTTAGCAGCGTAGAGCAAAGCTGCTTACGCAGTGCAGAGCTTCAACAATGGAGAAGGCTTCAGAGGGACAACGCAGTGCAGCAGCAGCGTGAGAGATTTCAGCACAAGGGATTGATGTGACTTCAGTAGTGCAGAGGGAGTCTGCTTACGCAGTGCAGAGCTGTAGCTGTGTATCATCCTTCAAATGCCATCACAAATCTGTAGCCTATGGAGCTTCAGTGATAAAGATGCAACCCATCTGACTTGTCTGTTAAAGATTGGGCAAGAGATTCAGCTGCTTCTCTCAACAACTGAAGTTGCAATGTAGCAGATCAGTAGTGGCAGTGCTATGAGCAACACAGATGCAGCATATTGAGAGGGAGCTGCAGTACAATGGTTGCAGTGGCAGTGGTAGAGTCATGGGCAACAGTACAGAATGGCTATGTAATATTCCTCTTTTTGGTGTCACCTATGACAGGGTTAGGTTGGACTTCCAGAGTTAGGAGCAGACAGGTCACAGGTACAGATTGGTGCTGTCAGCGGGCTCAGGGGATTTTTGGAGGAGTTTTAAGGAGTTTCCATGGTGTCCGGTGGCATTCGCTTGATATATTCCATCATCTGAGTAGTTTGGCTTTCGTTCCGGTGCATTCCAACAACTTTCGGAAATTTGAGTTATTTGTGGGCTTAACTCAGCTGATTACGCTCAAGGTGGCATTCCAGGAGGAATACATGATGGAACACCTTAGTGTAATAGCTCATTGGAACCGGGACGAGGATACCTACATGATGGGATGGTTGGGCAGGAGTTTCAGTGACCAGAGGAGACATGGTAGCCGATTTACTCTTTTCTGCATTAAAAAGGAATATTTTAATAAGAGGGGAAAATGCACCATGAATAAAATAATAATAAAATAATGCTCTAGAAGGCTCCAAGAGATCTATAAAAGAAAGGGAGGAGGCCATTGAGGGATATCTTTGGATCATATCATTTTCTTGTATGAGAGGTTTGAGACGTGGTTCTCTGCTTCAGCCGTAGCCCCAGGACGGAAACCCTCGGTTGATTTGTGAGTGTTGGACGAAAACCCAACTCTCCTTGAGGAGACTTCATTCAGAAGTTTCGTGGAGCTTCAGGGATATTGGAGTGAGGATCATTCAGATCTTCAACAGGTGCTTCAGTGGATTCAGTGGTAGCTGTTGTCGGAGGGAGAGTGCAGCAATTCAGTTTTGGAGGCCATCGCCGTGTAGCAGTGCAACAAATTGTATTGTTGGCCAGTTTTCCATCTCAACTTTTTCTGGGTTAGATCTATTTGTAAACCCCGTTATTATTTATAATAAAAGCTGAGATTCTTCTTGTTCTATGTGGTATTGGATTGCAGTATTTTATGTGTTTTATTTTACATGGCAATCTTCTGTTAAATGCATGTTGATTTTACAGCATAATTTCGAGTTTAAGTAAATTCATGCAAATTTAGTAAAATATCCCCACAGGCAACAATAGTGCAGAGTTGGGGTCATTTGGGGTCATTTGTAAAGACACACAGAGGCAGAGCACTGAAGCTAAGCTGAGATTCTAGGGCGGGTTTGCTAAGAATACTTAGAAGTGTTTCAGTTGCAGAGAGGGGAATTTAGGCCAAGGGGATGATCTGATCTTAGGGTCTAGAATCAGCAAGAGGCAGAGATCAGCTTAGAGAGGCAGCGCAGAGAAGCAAGAGGGCAACAACTTGTGCTACGCAGGTGTTGCGCAGTCCCTTAAGGACAGTGTAAATTGCTGCAGGAAACCCTCAGGGGTTACACAAAGACCTTAAGGAGAAGCGTAGGGACTGCGTCACCCAGTCTGGGGTAATGCAACCCTTTCCGGAGCAGCGCTGAGAGTTAGAGGGGCTTAAGAGGCTTCAGGGGCAGCGCTGGGGTTTCTAGGCCCTAATTTTGGCCGAGTTCTGTAAATCTCGTTTGAGGGTGTGGATCAGTCATTATTTTGGCCCTAGATCAGCCAGTGAGCTGTAGATCTATTATTTCTCTGTCGGGTTTTCCAGATCTGGAACCCAGGCTTGTTGTATTCAGAAAATTCTTAATAATAAAACCCTCTAGCAGCTAGAAGATCGGTTTTCTCGCATTGGGTTTTTCTGGGGACTATTTGTCCAGAAATAACTGTGTCACTTTGTCTATGTGTGCATGAACTTGTTCTAGATCTGGATTGGTGGAGATTAGTTATGTGTTTTGCTTCGATTTTAACTTGAATTTATTCAGTTAATAACTTGTCTAAGTAGGAGGAGCATAACCAGATTAACAGTAAATAATTTCTGCATAAAGTGTAAAGATTCAGAAATTTCCACACTTACATCCTTTCTCATGATTAGCAACCCTGCACAAATTCATCTAGATAAACATATACACATGAACCTTTTAAAACAAAAGTTACCTTAGTGAAAATCTATCACCATGACATCTTCCGTAGGCATCGACATCCTTTATTTAGATTGACACATCTCCTAATGATATGTTTTGTCAAGGGTCTTCTTCTTTGCCAGACTTCTATCAGAGTCTACATATCCTCCTAGGAGATATTCTAGTCACATCTTCTAGGTTTCCGGATGATAACTGCCTCTTGACATGGTTGCACTTCATGATCTCTTCCTTTCTGCACATCTTCATTCCTAGGAAGTTCCAACTTACAGTTCCTTGTTCATATACAACCACCTCATATTCCATATGAGGATATATATATATATATATATATATATATATATATATGTTGATTTCATTTGTTAGTGCACCGAGAGATCCTCCTCCATAGATCTTACTTCTAAATATAGAAGTCTATTACCTGCAACCATATGACATGACTTCGCAACATCTAGTGTTACCATATAAATATATATATACCTCATACCTTTTTCATTTGAGTCATCCTATAACAGTTTTACTAGAATGAAGAGCTTCATTCCCTTGACTTGCTTCATCAATATGTCATCACATCCCAAAATTCTGTAGCATAGAATTTTTGATGAAACCACTCTGCTTTCTTTCTAATCAGTGAATTCATAGAGAACTCCATTAGAAAATGTCAACACTAGTTTCCATGACAACCCTTGATCTTGATGACTGCCTCTCATCAATAATGTTATCAGAGAGGTTTTCCTGGAGCTGTTTCACCAAGAGCTCCTACCACGCTTTTATCATGATGCCATCAATAGACATTGCTTCTTATCATACTATTTTACAACCAATAAAAATCCCTTAAAGGAGAAGATGATCTCAATCATAGTAGAGATCCCTCGCTTATTCTTTCTTAGATTTCTTTGCATGAAGTTCTTCCCTCACATCTGAAACATGGGCTTCTTCCCTTTTTCTCTTGTCCTTTTCAGATTTAGGACAATCTCTTTTATAATGCTCAAGTTCATTACATTCGAAGCGTCGTACTTTGTTCATATTTCTTCTTTTATCCTGAGGACCAAAATTATCGAATCTTCCTTTCTTCCTGGATATGGCTGCAAAGGCTTGATTCCCTTCACTTGATCCTGTATGAGCTTTGGCTTTCAATCTTGTTTCCTCTAATTTACATAAAGACCATAAATCATGGAATGGTGTGGCTTCTTTCTTCCCGTATAAACTTGAAGTGAAGTTTCTCCATTCTTCTGGTAGAGCATTCAACACCACTGTAGTCATCTCAGTGTCAGAGATTACTTCTTCCAGTGCCTGCAGTTGATCTGTTATTTCAAAAATCCTCATAAAGTATGAAGTGATTCCTTCTTTTCTTGACAATTTCATTTTATATAGTTCTTGTCTCAGAGAGATTACTTCTCTTGCAGTACTCACAGAGGATAGCTCCACCAGTTTCTCATATATTTCTTTAGCAGACTTTAGTTTTGATACATAGGGAATGGGTGAGTCCTTAATGGATTCTATCAGAATCCTATGGGCTCTAATTTCTCCCTTCATGTACTTGGCATGAGATGGAGCATCTTCTTTTGGTGGTTGAATTGTTGATCCTTCGATGTAGTCCATAACTTCGTCTTCAATTAAATTCAAATCTGTCCTCTTCTTCCATGCACTAAAGTTTGATGACCCAACCAGCTTTTTGCTCTCTTTACAATAAGTCATCATGACATATTTAAGTAGGGTCATATATACTTGAGTAGAGTGGTTTGCAGCTTCCTTGATGATAATAAAGATGAAGTTAGGAGCTTCTTCTAAGGTAGAAATCTTCAATGTAGGTGTTCTTTGATCTTTGATGATAAAGGATATCTTCAAAAGATGATGCCCTCTTCTAACAATATCTTGAATGTTAATCTTTGATGGCAAAGATTATTTTATTGAACGAGTTGATCCTTTGAATGAGATAGAAGATCTTTCTTGAAATAGCTTGGGATTCTTTCTCGCAAATTGATTTGTCTTTTCACCCAAACTTTGATTTTTGCTTCATGGAGTGTCTCTTTGTCAAGTAACCCTTGAGTTCAGCACCTTAGCTCTGATACCATGTTGAGAATTTGGAGGGCCGGAGATTAATTCAAATTCTCTTCTTGATAATTACTTGTGAGCTTACTTGAGTTACTTATGTCTTCTCTTCTTTAGATTATTTAGTCTTTCATCAAGTCAATTATCAAAATACACGAGACACAAAAATTAGGCTCCTAGAGCCAGGGAAAAACCTCTCCCTCTTGGAGAGGAAAACCCACAAGGAATTCTTCTTATAGATCTTCAAATGACAAGTACCATGACCAAGATTCAGACCCTTGACCTATGAATGCCTTCAAGACCATGACACTGGTTCTAAGCTTCCTCCAACGCTGATCTTTCTTTTCTTCATAAACATGCACTGACCTGCATCAGCATTAGAGATTTCGGTCTCTAAGTTTATCTTGAGATACTCTTTAAGATCATTCGAGATATCATCCTTTGCATGCACATCAGCTTTATCCATTGCTTCAGAATGTAAACCCTGTACTTGTCCGAATTTATACTACTAATGTATCACAGACGTATCTGCATAAATGTATCATAAATTCAATCTCGAACTTGTCCGAATTCCTTACTTTTGTTCTTACTGAAATCCACACTTCTCTAACCTCTGAAATCCGCACCTTTTTAACCTCTGTGATCTGCACTTGTTCACTTCTGAAAATCCGCACTTCATCACTTCTGAAATCCGCACTTTTCACTGTTGAAATCCACACTTTATCACTGTTGAAATTTCAGAGAGATCCGCATCCTTTACTTCCCTTAAGTACGCATTGTTATCTTCTTTTAAACCCGCACTGTTGACCACTGTAATCCGCAGAGGAATCTGTACTTTTCTGAGTCAAATAGGCCGCAGGTTCAGGGTATATATACTGTTCCTTGACATGCCTTTAGGCCGACCGTACACCAAGTTGTAGGCCGACTTCCTCACACCAAATAGGCCGACTTCCTCACTGTAAGATAGGCTTATCTGCAACGTTGAATGAGGGCAGTTTTGGGGGCTATTACGAGCCATTCTTTCGCAAGGTCTTGGAGGACATTCTTCAGACTAGACACTTCATTTTTATGACTCTTAATTACATTTATAAACCGAAGACAATCCCTGATAGACATCAAGAAGAAGTCTATTGACCTATAATAAATTCTTGCTCATGAAACCCATGAAGCAAGTACAAAAAATACATTTTATTATCTGTCTTCTTCTTTACTTAAGTTCATAATTACATAGTCAATATGAGGACTGATCCTACTTACACTTTTCAGCAAGTGTAACTCTAAATGCAGGAGCCACTCCTACTTTTTGTCTGAGAAGAATTTTTTACTATTCAAGAAGTCATATCATATACAATGATGTGTTCCCGTTTTTATTACATCGTTGTGGTGGTTATACTGCCTAATTTTCTTGATGACTTTTAAATAAATGCCCCAATATCATTTCATTAAATTCATTAATAACACTGACTTTATTGCCTTTCAACTTTTGTGTTGGAGCATTATTATTCTAATGATGTCAAAGTTTTCAAAATATAGTATTTGAAGAATGAGAAGTGTGAGGCAAATTTGTTGGTTAAGGGGGAGGGAGGGAGGGCAGGGGCGGACTGTTGCATCATTAAATAGATGAAAATTTGGTTTCAGTTTAGGATTAGGGTTTTTGTTTTTTGTTATTTTATAATTTCTTTTTATGTTTTTACATGGCTGGGGTCATGTTGGTATTGAACAGGCCAGAACCAGCTATTTCTAGCTAGAGTTAAACAAAGTGGCTGGTTTTCACTAGTTTCTTATGGAATTCCCGTGTGACCCCCGGCCCAACTGGGTATGGCACAAAATAGGTTTCAACCAGGAAATCCCTAAACTGGTCCAAACCTGTCAGCCCCTGTCTAGTTTGGTTAGTTCAGATAATGCTGTTGCATGCTCTATCTAAAGGAAGATACGTAAGAATAATCTAAGATATGTGGGAGTTTTGTATTGAGGCTCTCATGCATCTCCATCAAGAAAACCAATCACACTCATCCATCACCTTATGGTAGGTGGTACTTTGTGAAGGACCAAACAATGTCATCTTAATTCCATTAAGCAGTGAGATGCTTCCTTGCTGGCAGGGTTAGTTGGGAGGTTTAATTTGGAGGGATGTGGGATGTGAATAGTGAGTGAAGATTCTAGAATGTAGATTAACATCTGTGAGTGTGTTTCTTATTTCAGGGTGGCAGATTGGGATTCTCGCAATAAAAAAATTATTTCTCTGAGTTTAAATGTTTGGTGCTACTTCAATTTATTTTGTGATCGAGTGGGCTTTAACCTGCTGCGAATGAGTTAAATTTTGTGGAATAAGGGAAGATCACAAAAGCTTACAGGCCCAGTTCACATAATAGCTAGATAGTGGAGTGTCTTGTTGGTTACACAGTGTGTTTTCAATCTTTTCCATTGAGCTTCTTCATGGGAGAGGAAGTAATTTCTTGTTTTCTTGATTCACTATATTTAAAATTCTTAGTCATTATAGGTCATTTATTAACCTTACTGTATGTGGAATAATTAGCCATGCCATGCTGTATTGGAATAACATATATTGGATGTGTAGTTGAAATCTGCCTCATAATTTATATAAACAAGTTCCAAGATATTATTTTTGGGTTATGTTCAAATTTGAATTTTGATCTGACAGAGTCAATAGTGAAAGATGTTTTGATGCATGTATAATGATATGCTTCAGGTCGGAGGTCTGGCAGATGTGGTTACAAGTCTTTCTCGTGCTGTTCAAGAATTGGGACATAATGCTGAGATCATTTGTCCGAAATACGATTGTCTTGATTACAGCAAGGTTAGAGTCTTCTTTTCTTGCATATTACTTTTGCAGCTCATGTGTTTTATTAGTCATAGACAGCTATCTGAATCAACTAATTAGACGTTAGTCCTTTGCATGATCAGTTCTTAGATGGAGTACTTGGCATATTAGCAAACTTTTATTTATTGCCATATTAAGAGGAAAGCTGAAATAAAACACTAATGTTTATGGATTTACTGTTGATTGCTATTGATTATCATTCTTCATCCTTCAACGTTGTCTATATTCAGGATGCAAAATCACCAATTTTCAAATTTTACATAAACTTCAAGTGGTTTAGAACAATGAACATTAGAGTAGAGGTTGTTGCTTTTGGCATTCATCTAAACATTTGAATTTATATATTTTCCAGCAAATGGATTTTCTGCATTTGCCTCTTCAGTTTTATGAGATGCAAACAGGATACAGCTCTATGGAGTATCCTGCATACCAGAAGGTGTTGAGAAATTAAGATGCTGGTAGATTAGGGTTAATTTCTCTTTGCATGGTAATTACTTGTGAATTTGTTGGCTTTATTACCATTATTATGTTCTCTTATTTCATCAAGCGATTACCAAAATATAAATCAAGAAGATCACAAGAAACAAAGAACACAAGATGTAGGCTCTCCAAGCCAGGGCCAAAACCCCACAAGGGGGAAAACCCAGAAAATCTCCTCTTCTTATAGAATCAGATCAAAGTGTGAAATCCAAGACCCAAATCCAGCCTCCAAGAAGCCAAGTCAAGCCCTCCAAAATCTGCTTCATCATGATAAAATACATCAATTACAGTCATAGGAGATCACACCAATCTCAGTCACATAAACTCATATACCACAGGCAACTCGCATATGTTTCAGATCTTCTATAGCCCAGGAAACTCACACTTCTCTTCAGAATAGGACTTCAGAACTTTGCATATTTCTACCTCAGAACGCACCACAGAGAGCACCAAATTGCTTGCAAAATGGAGGAGGATGTATCAGTATGCCAATATATAGTTGTTCTCATATGCAAAAATTCATGTCTATTGAGTGAGCTGACTTATCATCGAGGAGGGACGACTTGGCTTCTTGAGGTGAATTATCCAAATTACATATTTTAAATTTCTTTTTCCTTTTTCCTTACAAGAAGTCCAAATAGGACTGACTCTTTGACTCAATAAATCCTAGAAGCATGAAGAACAAGCTCGACCTAAATAACAATTTGACTTGAGCATGAAACCCATGCTTGAAAAATAAAATTTTCTTTTTCTTCTTTTGCTTTGTACATGAAATATACAATGACAATATGACATAAGTACAGTGATAATTATGAAGACTGAAGCTAGTTACATTTTCCAACAGAAGGAAAGTAACAAATGTGGAATCAATCAAGATTTCCTTTAGCTCTAGGAGTCATCCACTTTTTGAAAGTATTATTTTTTAGTAGGTTGAATTTGATACATTTGTGCAACCTTGTGGTATTGTCAGAATAGAAAGTGAAACTATTATGGACAATAATGACAATATGAGGATTCACACAAATTAAATGGACTCAATAATCTGAAATGAAAGCAAAACAAAAACGTGTTGGGGTGAGTCTCAAGTCATTTGTATGATCATATCAAACATATAAGTTGTGGAGATCCACCAAATGACTTAAAGGACATGAATAATGTTAAATCATTTCTGGGACTTCTTGGATAAAACAATAGATTAATTAAGGATGTTGTCAAAGACTAGTCACCCTCTATTTGTTTTCACAAGAAAGATTGTCTAGTCTCCACGAGGTAAAGTTCAAAACAAGCATTCATATAATCTAGAGTCAATTGGTGAGTGATGAAATCATGCAACTTGAAAGGAAGAGGATCAATCATGTCTTAATGAGCAGCTGCAAGGGAATTTTTAGACATGTTCAAGTTGAGCCATGGTCCAAACTTCAAACCAGGGTTGTGGGGAGCGCCCCCCCAGACTTGCTCCTGGAGCACACTCTTAACGGGAGCGTTCAAGGAGCATGCTCCTAGAATGCTCCCGTAGCCCAAAGAATGTTCCCTAGAGGTTCTGGGAGCACTCAGGGAGCATTTCTCCTGAATCACATTCTCCAACAATAAAAAATGTTGTCAATCCTTTAGCCCGCGCGCTACCCAGATTGGGGTTTTTTTTTGGATTTTGGAGGGAAATGGGAAGGAGAGGGGGAATAAAAGGCCTCCTCCTCTCCCACTTAACATCATTTAATGTGTTTGTGAGAGAGATTGAGAGGGTTTGATCCTTGAGCAAAAGATTTGAGAGGATTGAGAAGATAAGATTGTGGGATCTTGCAAGGGAGATTGACGGCTGTGACCACCATTGTAGAGCCAAAGAGGTAGGGTCTAATCCCATTCTTATTTTTTTTTCCATGCAACATTTATGTTTTTTATATGTTGAATGAATCTACCAAATCTAGAAGTAGAAACTAGTGACTAGAATCTAGATGTTCTCTTCTCCTACTATTTCCCATTCCTTTCTCATTTTATTGCAGGCAGAAATCTCAAGCTTCAACAAACATGATGGATATATTGCTTAGCCTTATCTTGTTACTTCCATTTTTGGCTATGATGGTGTTGTTGGGAAACAAAACAAGAAGTGATGAAGATGATGAAGAAGTGGGTAGTGGTGGATTAGGATACCGTGGAGAAGAGGAAGAGGAGGAGGAGGATAATGGGAGTGAAGATGATGATGGAAAGAAAACCAAAATAGACCAAACACCCTTGTGGAAATATGTTACAAGGCTTGGAGGAGGGAAAGGGGGTTGAACCACTAAATTTATATGCCCCCATTGCAAATCTACTTACGCAGGTTCATATACCTGTGCTAGAAAACATTTATGTGGGAAAAGGCCATGGGATGGAAATAAGCCAATAGGAATCAAAACCCGTGCAAATGTGCCAAAACAATAGATTTTAATATATAAGGGAAGATGAGGAAACACAATACAAATAAAAAGGATCAAAGGTTGAGCATGAGGCCACTAGCACACATAGAGCATTCAGTGGTCGAATAGGAACTCCATCCACCCATGGTAATGGATTCATAGCCACGGGCACAGGAAACTCTTTAAGGCCTAGAACAATATCATAACTCCTTGATCAAGGTTGTAGGGTTGACGCAGATGCAAAAGTTTACCAGTTTCTCTTTGCATGTGGCATGTCATTCAATGTTCTTCGACCACCTTATTGGCATGAATGGTTACCACCATCAATGATTCCCCTAAAGGATACAAGAGACCTGGGTATGACAAAGCTAGGACTGTGGGACTTTATCGACAAAAATCCAAAATACAAAATCCTTTGGGTAAATTCAGAAATGCTTGGAATGAATATGTGGTTTCCATTCTATCTGATGGTTGGACAAATGTAAAAGGAAAGCCATCGATAAGTGTTCTTGATGTGTCTGCGGCTAGTGCAGTCTTCCTTTCATCTCATGACTACTCAAATAAGTTCAAGACCAACATCAACATTGCAGAACCATTAATTCAAACAATTGAAACTATTGGGCCATACAATGTCATCCAAGTCATTACTGATAATGCTTCTAATTGTAAGGCAGTAGAAGCAATCTTTGAGGATAAATACCCCAACATATTTTGGTTTGGGTGTTTGGTTCATACAATGAACTTTTTGATGCATGGCATTATTAAGATAAAGGAACCTAGATACAAATGGATTGGTTCATTGTAAAAGAGAGAGGCCTTTTCCATAGTGACTCAAGGTTGGAGCTATTGAAGATTGTAAAGACTGGATTTGCTAGCTATTACCTCACCTTTAGGCGCCTTTTGAAGGTAAGATAGGCATTGGCTAGGCATGGTATCAAGTGAACCATGGCATGTGTTAAAGGAAAGGGCCACAACGACATCTAACAGGGAATATTTGCGAGAAATGGAGGGCACTGTTCTTGATGGTTAGTTTTGGGCAAATGTGAAGTATGTTTTATAGTTCACCAAGCCCATTTATTGTTAATTTTTTTCCCAAGTTCTATGCTATTATAATAACTTAAACAATGTATCATTCAATTACAATCACCCCAGTGACAGTTAAGCAATTATAGATAGAACAATAAACAATAATGCACAATAGAAGATCGCCAAGCATAATGAGACAAAGATTTTTGGTCAAAGACCAGGGAAAAACCCCACAAGGGGGAAAACCCAAGATCAATTCTTCTTCTTCTTAGATATTCAATTAATGTTCAACTAAGATACATAATCCAATTTGTACATCCATAAATAGACAAATCCTTTCAAATGAGAGAGAAATCAACGAAGTCAACCTTTGACATTCCCCAGTCAACCAAGTCAAATCCATCAAATGAGAGAGAAAATCAACAATCTGATACGAGTCAACAGTCTAGTCAAAGTGCTAAATCTTAGCCTACAATTTCTTAGAAAAATCTCGATTAAAGTCAATAGTCAAGCCTGTGGTCAATGCCCATAAATCAATGTGAAATTTGATCAACAATAGGGTCAGAGATTTGGTCAATGCAAATAATATTCCCAGTCAAATCTCTGTCAAATAGAGTCAATGTCAATATGCAATTTTTGTCCTTCGAAGACGATCAAACAATTCATTAAAAAAAAGTCAAAGTGCCCAGGTTAATGTAAGTCAAACAAAGAGAAAATATGTTGGTCAACGTTGTTGAGAAAGGAAGTGCTAGAAGATAATGATTGATTTCACTTATCTTGATAATTACTTGTGAATGTTTGTTGGCTTCTTATTACTTTTATTATCTCCTTTATCAAGTAATTATACAAATGTGCAGAAATATAAAGATCACAGAGAGACAAAGACTCACCAAAAATTAGGCTCCAAGCTAGGGAAAAATCCCACAAGAGCGAAAACCCAACAATCCTTCTTATAGAATAAGATCAAAATGAGATATCCAAGACCTAAGACCAAGACCAAAAATGTCCACAAAGATCGAAGTCAACCCTCCAATCAAGTCAAAGTCAACAGATGTCAACGCTAGTCAAACCCTTTTGAAATCTGGTCAAATCCCAAAATTTTTAGATGTTAAATTTTGGTAGTTACTTCAACATTTCATATAGCCCATTTATCAATTTTTTTCTATTGACTATCATATAAATCGTCACCATATTAACAATGACTGAAGAAAGAACACAAATGCTAAATGAAGAAGGCAAGCCAAGACAAGAGAACACAAGGATATGGCACAAGCCAGGGAAAAAGCCCAAGATGAGGAAAACCATTTATCAATTCTTCTTATTTTCAATACCAAATGCTCTTCTTATTATCAATAACAAATGCTCAATAGAGAGAGTACAATAATTCAAGATCAAAATTGACTTGCCAATTTTGAAGATCAATATCACTGATTCTTAGATAAATATATGGCTGCAAATATGGAGTATACAAAAACTACCCTCTAGGGCTCGTGTCATACGTCTGTAGAGGTTTTTGCTTTCTGGTTATCTGGTTAGGGCTTGTTGATAAGTAGCTACAACCCTCTTCCACAACACTTGGATTCCTTGTTTGGCTATGGCCTCCATTCAAGCTAGTCTTCCCACATTCCTCTACTGTCCGGGGCTATTTCCAACCCTCTAATATACCTCATGGCCTCCAAGAAGAAGGAAGATAAGGCTTGCGGTCCTCTTGGAAGTGCTCCTGAATAGTGCGGTCCGCTGTCCTCTTGGAAGTGCTCCTGAATAGTGCGGCCTACTTCTAGTGTGAAAATTCCTAGATCCAAACATATCTAATGAATCCTACTGCAACAACTGAGTGTACTTCTCCTATTGAGTAAATTACATTACATAATTAATTCAGATCTGAATTATTGAAGCAACTACTGAAGCAATCTACACTAAAATTGATTTAGAAACAAAGAAAGTAGACAAGGAAATCATTCACACATATGACACCTTTATTTTGGACTAAGTTGTCGGAAAAACGCAATGCGGGAAAACTGGTGCAGCAGATCTGAGGGTTTTATTATTATGCAGTAGCAATTTCTGAATACATCTCTAAATGCCCTCAAGGCTTATTCAATTACACCGATAAATAATGGCAGAAGAATATGTGAGAAATACCTCACTCAATCACTGAGTCTCCGACTGATTCAGATGAGGGAAAAACTGCCCTAGACAGGCTTTGTGCAACCTCTGCGCAGATTCAACGCTGGAACTTCCAACCATTGTGTCACCCACTTCCAGGCTTAGCGTTAGCCCTCCAAGTCGTTTTGCCTCTGTGGATGCTGAGGAACAACCTCCTGGTGCCACTTTCCGGATCTCGGCCTCTGAAACTTATCCACCAGCAAAATTCCAAAACCTTTGCCTGTGCGTCTGCATTGCTTCTGCGTGAGCTTATGTAGTCACCGTGTCAACTCCTTCCTTCAACACTGGCTAGGCTAGATCACCTCTGCCTCTCTCCGACTGATGCTTCACTGGACTAAGAAAATCTCTTCCTCTCCTGATGCTATCTCTGCCCCTCACTGCTCAGAGCTCCAGTTCAAAATTCTCAGCAAACCATGCCTAAGAAATTTCTATCTTAGATAAATTCAGTGCCTCGGTGTATTTTCCAAATGACCCTCAAGCCTTCCTTTATATGTTGAGATTTTGGGGTAGCATTGGATGTGCTCTAGCTCCGAAATTTTATGGAGCTGGAGTACATGAAATCTCCAGGACCCTGAAAGCATTTGGGGAAATTCCATTTGGTTTGATAGTTATTCAAATAATTAATCTTTTTAATTAAGGACCTTAAGTCTAACTTAGGAAAATTAGAAGATTAAAGTGAATTAAATTAAACATGTGATGATAATGTTCCAAGCGACGTGGATCAAGCAGCTTCTAATCTTAGCCATTGATTAAAGATTAGATCACGGCCATTGGTTTGCCAACGAGAAAAGTATAAGAGAAGGGCTTGGGGTAAGTTGGAGGACACACACATTGGTAGAGCACTGAAGCAAAGTAGAAATTCTAGGGCGTGGTTTGCTAAGAATTTCAAAGTGAGTTTGCAGTGCGGTGAGGGGCAAAGATTGGCAAGGGATTCTGATTCGAGGCCAAGAATACAACAGCGGTAGAGAGGCAACATACCCAATAGCGCAGAGGCTAGCCAAAGCTACGCAGATGAACCAGAGCCACGCAGAGGGCAGCGCAAAGGCAGCAGGAGCCCTTCAGGGGTGACGCAGGCCCAGTAAGGGAAGCGCAGGGGTAGCGTAAGCCCAGAGAGGGTGACGCAGACCCTTCTAGAGCAGCGTAGAGGCTAACGCATGCCAGAAAGGCTAACGCAGAGTGCTGAGGGATAGCGCTAGGGTTTTTGGTGGTCCAGAAAGGGCTGGAGTTCTGTAAATCCCGTTTGAGGGTGTGAATCAACCATATTTTCTGTCTTCTAGTGAAAGAGGTGTTACTGCCGGGTATTTTCTCTGTAGGGCCAACCATTTCTGGTGCCCATAAATTATTGTATTCAGATTCTGCGTAACAATAAAACCCTCTAGAGCTAGCTACACCGGTTTTCCCAGATTGGGTTTTTTCAGGGAAATTTGTCCGAAAAATCTGTATGTCACTCTGTCATGTGTGCATTATGTTCAGTAATTGATCTGTTAATGTGTATGCTGCAGTTGTGTTTACTTTGCTGATTTTATTGAATAATTCAGAAAATTAACTTGTAAATGTAAATCAAGTAGGTAAGGTAAATCAAGACACTGCAGTAGGATTTCTATTTTTAGAAAATTTCAAATTGTATCAGAACATTGCAAATCAAGCTGAATCACCAGCGATGCCGCTGAAGAATTTTCTTTGTTGCAGAGAAGGCAGCTGAAGCAGCAGAGTTTCGGAGAGGGCAGCACAACACCAAGAGGATGCAGTCCCAGCAGAGGCCACGCAGGGGCTGACGCAGTCCCGACTGAGTGACGCAGATGCAATGCAGAGCCTTCCAGAGTGACGCAGGAGCAGCCTGCGCTGAGCCAGTCTGCTCACGCAGAGGCCAGCCAGAGGGACGCAGTCCATTTAGCGGTTGCTGTGCAGATTTGCCATATTCCAGAAGCAGAGCTTCAGATCTTCAGAGCTTGATGGTGTGGTGGAGATTCTGTCGGTGCAGAATTGTGCCTAGCTAAGTTGACAAAGGGCAGGAGAAGAACAACCACTCAATAGATTTTTGTGAAAGAAATCTGAGGATCGATGAGGAGGGTGATCGAAGAGGGCTGATTCAGAGGATTTGGCAGATTTCCAAGGAGGGAAATCAGTTGTTAGAGGGAGTAGTTACTATAGAGGGCGCCTTTCCACCAAGGACCCTAAATTCAGGCTTTTGTTGAAGAGTAGCAACAACAACAAAAAGAGGAGTATCTGTTTTGACAGATTTTTTTGAGCTAGATGGCGCCATAGAGACTGCGTGATCAGGATAGGTTGGATGGCTTGTCCAACTTTGCTATCTGGAAGGCCAGAATCCTGACGGTCTTAGAGGCATACACATTATGGGAGCATGCAGAGAACGTCTTGGCTACACCAACTGATGCTGCTCTTCTCGTGAAGCATAATGAAGTGGAGGCACATGCTAAGAAATTCATCATGGACGGGGTCAAGGATCATGTGGTCCCACATATAGCCGAGAAGAAGATGGCTAATGCTATGTGGACAACGTTAAGCACAATGTATCAAGGGAAATCCGTCCAGAAGAAGATGCTTCTGGAGAACCAAATGAGGTTGTTTGTGATGAATAAGGGAGAGGAAATCGATCCTTTCCTCTTCAGGTTGTGGTCGATTCGGTATCAGTTGATTGCCATGGGGGTTGAAGTGGAGGATGATGTCATGGTGAGGACTGCTCTAAATGCAGTCACAGATGATTGGGAAACGTTTGTCCAAAGCATCTTGGGCAGACAGGACCTTCCAAGCTGGGACGACATGTGGGCTATCCTCCGTCAAGAGGAAATTTGCCGGATGACCAAGAGACAAGCTAGCACCAGATCCATCAAAGTGAAGAAAGAGGAAGAGGAAGATGCAACCCTTGCATCCAAGAAGCAACAAGGGAAGAAGAAGAGGGATCTATCCAAGATCCTTTGCTTCAGGTGTGGTGAACTTGGACGCTTCGCCACCACTTGTCCTCAAAGGAAGAAGGACAAGGAAGTCGAATCCAAGGCTGCGACAACTAAAGAAGACGATGGCTCTGATGATGATGTAGCCTTAGTGCTCATGTACCTCGAGAGAAGATGTGGGGCGATATTGATCTATAGAGCAACTACAAATGGGAGGCAGGATCCTTGAGGTGCCCAACTCTTAGATCACATGTGTGCTATGGGAGCCTTAAGACAGTAGCAGGGATGACTGGAGTAGTGGGTACAGAGGACCATGGTGAAGCGGAGGGCAGAGCTGGGACGCTGTAGAGGGAGCGGTGCAGTGCAAAGGCAACAACAACGTAGAAGCAGCAACGCAGAGGATACAGTGCTTATGTAGTGTAGAGCTGTAGTAGCGCAGTGGCTTGAGGAGGACAACGCAGCGCGGTAGCCGAGGGAGCTTCAGTGATGAGATGCAGCCCGACTGACTTGTCTGTCAGTAATTGGGCAGGGGTCCTTCAGTTGCTTACTTCTCAGCAACTGAGTTGTAGTGCAACAGTTGGAAGCACGATACAACAATTTGAGAGGGCGCTGCAGTACAGATGTGGTAGAGTTAGTGGCAATGACATGGGCTGCAATACAAAGAGCAACATCGTAGTGATGGAGGGCAGCAGGCCAAGCATCAACGCGGAGTCTGATGCCAAAGATTAGGGCAGTACTTCGGTGTGGAAGTATTGCTAGAGCACACTCCTCTCTAAGAGGGAGTGTTGAGATTTTGGGGTAGCATCGAATGTGATCTAGCTCCAAAATTTTGTGGAGGAGCTGGAGTACATGAGATCTCCAAGACCCAGAAAGCGTTTGGGGAAATTCCATCTGGTTTGATATTTATTCAAATAATTAATCTTTTTAATTAAGGACCCTAAGTCTAACTCAGGAAATTAAAAGATTAAAGTGAATTAAATTAAACATGTGATGAGAATGTTCCAAGTGACGTGGATCAGGTAACTTCTTATCTCAGCCGTTGATTAGAGATTAGATCACGACCGTTGGTTTGCCAACGAGAAAAGTATAAGAGAAGGGCTTGGGGTTAGTTGGAGGACACACATTGGTAAAGCACCGAGGCTAAGTCGAAATTCTAGGGCATGGTTTGCTAAGAATTTCGAAGTGAGTTTGCCATGCGGTGAGGGGCAGAGATTGACAAGGGATTTTGATCTGAGGCCAAGAATACAACACGGACAGAGAGGTAGCATCAATGTTATCGGAACCGAACCGGTTTTGAAAAATCGGCCGGTCCGACCGGTTTGGAGGCAAAACCGGTCTGAACCGGCCCTCTGAACCGGAAATGACCGGTTCGGTACTGAACCGACCGGTTCTGTCACTGAACCGACCGGTTCTGTCACTGAACCGGCCGGTTCCGTACCGGTCCGGTTCAGACCGGTTCAGAGACCGGTTCCACCAGTTCACAAGCCTAGGCATTAAAAAAAATATTTTTTTTTTCTTATCTTTTTTTAATTTTTTTTTTTGAATTATTATTTTTCCTAGTTATTAATGCTACCCTTGGCCCCCCCTAAAGCTACTTAAACACCCCCACCCCCTCTATTTCACTCACACTATTCATTCGAGTCTCTTGCAATTCTTGAGTTGAGTTCAGTGAGGAGAATTCAGAGGGTTTTTTGTAGGGTTGTTTTAAGGGGGATTTTTTGCAGATTTGAAGAGTTGATTGGAGTCTTGCAGAGTTGTTGGGTTGGCAGATTTTCGAGATACTTCAAAGATTTTTTTTCCCCAAAGATCTTTCGGTTTTCTTCAGTGGTTTTTGCAACTGGTGGAAGATTTTTTTATTTTGTTGGGGTTGCTACATAGTTGATTTCAAAAGATTTTGGAGCCGATTTTCTCCAAAATTTCAGAGGGTAAATCAAGGGGCATGGGAATCAAGCCATAATCCCATTGTATACTTGGATGCTACTCATTCTTCAGATGAGGATAAGGAGGATGATCAGGATGATGATTGATGATTGATGATTTGATCATTGATTTGTTGTAGCTGTAGCTTGTAGTATTGTAGGTTGTAGTATAATACTATGATCTATGATATTATTTTGGACTATAAAGGCCTTTTAGAGCCTGCTTCTTGATGTTTGTAACATTTTAAGTTCAACGATGTTTTGTTTTGCACTAAGTGCTATTTTGGTCGTATGCACTATTACTTGCTATATAAATGGGAACTTTTGCATATTTGTGTATAAATGGTTTGGATTCATATGGATGGACATGAATATATTTGTTTTTTCTTTAAAATATGAATATTTTATGTGTTTTTGGTAAACTGGTTTTCTTTCGGTTTTTTCTGGATCTGGTCTGGTTCCGACCGGTTCCCGGTCCACAAGGTTTTCTGGTTCGATGATCGGTTCGATTCCGATAACATTGGGTAGCGTACCCAGCAGCGCAGAGGGCAGTAAGAGCCCTTCAGGGGTGACACAGTCCAAGTTAGGGCAGCGCAGGGGCAGTGTAAGCCTAGAGAGGGTGATGCAAGCCCTTCCAGAGCAGCGCAGAGGCTGACGCAGGCCAGAAAGGATGACGCGGAGGACAGTGGTATCAGAGCATAATTCTGGCTCAGCCTGTGGTCTATGACATTGGGAAAGAGATCATACAGAGGTTTGCTGGAATTTTGGAGAGCAATAGCAGTTGCAGTACAAAAAACGAAATTGGAAAAAGAGCCAAAATATAAAGGGTCAAATTTTGAAGGTTGGAATTAGAATAAACGTTTTCTGGGTTTTTCTGGGTTTTGGGCAAGGATCACCTTCCCAAATTCCTAGAATTTTTTGAGCAGTTTCCAGTGGGTAAATCGGACGTCGAAGTTAAGCAGTAGTATGGTTTTGGAGCAGCAGTGCCATTTCATGGTGAACTTGTAGACACATAGCAGAAAGAGCCGATGGCAGGTGATGATGATGAGAGGAGATTTAGAGAGGCGCTCCAGCACATGCAGGAGATGTCACAGAGACTCACTGCGCTGGAGGTTAGGCAGTGGGAAACCCCAAGGGGTTTTCAGATTGGTGAGGGATCAGGCACATCCCACCATTTGCTGGAGCATGATGCCACTCAGCATATGGCATCACATACACCCACACGTCCTACCATGCCCACTTTTCTGGATGAAGACATAGGGGCAGCAGCACAGCGAGAGCCGGAGCCGGGCCACATGGGTGACTATTTTGCAGAGTACCAGGCATACGGGCAGGAGTTCATGGAGGCTCTTCTGTTTCGCAGACTCTCTGTTCAGCCTCCCACAATGCTTGAGACCCTCACAATCCCTTTGGCCCTAAGGGAACAGCGCTCGTTACGGATGGGGCTACGTTTACGCGGGACGTATTCCATCTACCACATTTGACGGGCCATCCAGCGCCTAAAAAGCTTGGGGTGATGTGCTGACAGCCCTCTTCCCGCCTGACCGGGCATTTTGAGAGGAAATGGCTCAAATTGGTTACCTAGCACTTGGAGGATGAGGACACACAGGATTTAAGAGTTCAGAATGTCTGGAGCCAGACACAAGACTCACCATCATTAGAGACCTCCTTGACCGTGCCGGTTGATATCGTAGTGGAGAAGGCAGAGCCTACCCCGATAGAGCCATCCACCGAGGTGATGACTGGAGCCATGTCTGAGTCTTCGGGTGGTAGCAGCACACGACAGATGGGTGAGGTATCAGGAGATATATCCACTATCGATGAGGCACTAGGAGATACAGAGGTATTGGATGATGGTCGCAGACAGCGGTATCATCGGCTTCGGACGGACCTTCGAGTTTTGAGAGAGAAGGCTGCGTCAGTACGGGAGACCATTTTGTTGCAGGACCAGGAGCTAGAGGGTATGAGAGCGACTTGTGCCAAGTCGGCGGCCAAGTTGGTCCTCATTGGGGAACAACTGGATTCCCTGATGGTACAACCCGAGAGCACATTGCAGCATCAGATCATTCCCCTTCAGGTATGCATGGATGGGACTAGCAGAGTTGTTGGGTCATCTCTTCCCATTGGAGAGAGAGAGGCAGAGCCACCTAGTCAGATCTCATATGTTGACTTGGATAGCGGTATGAGACGATCAGAGTTGCACAGGGTACAACATCCACATGTTGAGGTTGGATGGAGAGAGATTTTGAGTTGGTACTCGATGGAGCGGGCTATGGAGATGGTGGTGGATCCGAGTGTAGCTCAGCAGGAGTTTCTATGCATGGGGATTACAGGAACCCCAGATTGGCATTGGGATCCAGGTGGGACCACCTATCGTCTCCCAGGTAGGTCGGCTGACTATGTCTTGGAGAGTACAGTTGGCCTAGTAGTAGAGCATGGGCAGTTTCGATCAGCTCCAGTGGCCAACCAGTTTATGGGCAGGCTCCCTAGGTTGTCTTGGCATGACACTCATACATGGGATCACGGGGTGGTCAGCACACCTTGGCAGGAGCTTGTCGGAGGAGGTGGCATTGGCAGGCCACCAGATGGCGCCTTGTATGGGGCCAAGGATTCCTCACCTTTGTGTGGGGCACAGAGGACGCAGCAGAGCCGAGCAGTGGTGGTAACACTACTGACACTTAGGGAGATTCACTTCTCGGACCCCTTGAGGAGGATTTGGAGTGATGATCCTTTCGTCGGCAGGTATAGTGATACGACGGTGGAGACGATGTTACCGATTGGTGGTAGTTCGACATGTAGGGGCACAGCTCTAGGTCATCACATCCAGGGATGTGTGGGAGCCTCTAGCATTGAGCGGTGGATTGCCGATGGACATGGAGTAGCATGGTGGTGTACCATAGTGTGTGGGACTGCATTGTGGAGTAGGAGTATCCTACATCACATTGAGAGCATGCGGAGAGTGACCGATGCCTGGACACAGTCAGGGCACGAGACGGTACAGGGTGCTACAGCAGTAGCACATGGTATCCAACAGCATACCGAGGTATGCCTCAGTGTGCAGTGGCATGTTGAGGAGTATATGGATGATCAGTGGTATGCGAGGGCACACGGTGCTACACAGCAGGGTCTTAGAGCATTGCTTCCAGAGAGACTCATGGACAGGGACATCGGGCTTACCGTTGGTAGTAGTTCACCCAGGATCGATGGAGAGACAAAGGAGCGATACTTGGCGGTATCTGTGGGGACTCACACACCTGTCTCACTTCGACATCACTCACAGGTACAGCTGATTATGTTTTTGACCTTTGGCACTTTGGGCGTGAGCAGCAGGGTACGCGAGGTTCACCCAAGATATTTGGATGACACTCAGTACACTAGGCGAGAGACTTCTCAGCAGTGGCACTGGGTTGGTGTGCTAGTTGACAGCCACAGGTTGGGGAATGAGATGATCCTTTGCAGAGGTGGTGCATCAGTCATCACTGAGCCTACGCTTGGGGAGCAGGTCATGAGGGAGACATGCATCACTTTTCCCTCACGGCATGTCGAGAACATGCATGGGCAGAGGATACTGGGTTCAGTAGAGATAGCATTCCAGCATGCGTCTAGACTCCAGACATTGTATCGACACTTCATCAAGAGGGTGGATGGCATATTCACTGCAGATGAGGTGGTGGAGGTAGAACAGGAGGACCTTCTCTTGTATGCCAGAGTGAGGACTCTTCTTCATATGAGTCCATAGGATCAGTTGAGGTCGCTTCTGGGGAGCGAGAGCAGTCACACGGAGATGGAGACAGTAGACCAGAGCTACATTCCAGTGTACAGGGTGAGCAGTCAGGGGACTCTATGGGAGATGCCCTAGGCGATGAGACACTTGTGACGTTCCAGTCGGAGCTATATGTGATGGAGCCTGTGTCAGTAGAGGAGGATGCTATGCACATCATGCATGATGGTCCTTTGAGGGAGAGCCAGATGGAGGTTCACATCGAGTCGGTGATGGATATGCGGCTAACCGCGGGGTCAGCCATTGAGGGGGAGCAGTCAGCTGCATTGACATCGAGTACGGTGACAGCTGTTGCAGATCCATATCCTCTGGAGGTGTTGGAGGTTGATGGGATTGTTATGCAGGGGGCTAGTAGACAGCAGGAGCTGTTGGATATGTTGGAGCATCCATCTTTGGGTTGACACTGGGATGAGGCACAGATAGATGTACTCGCAGCCAGCAGAGCTGCAGCGTTTTTAGTGGGTAGCACTCTCCAGGAGTACATCGATGGAGCTTGCAGCATACCTTGCCCACTTTTGCCCATTATAGAGAGAGGGGCTTCCTTCTACAGGCAGCTTCCATTGACAGACAGGGTAGAGCAGTGGGAGTTGATTACAGGCTGGCGGCAACATCCTAGGCATGTTCCATATACCATTGTTGTTGCTACATCAGATTCTTCTTCTAGGATGGACTGGCGGGAGATCATGAGTTGGTACCCTCTAGATGGTACGGTATTCTTCGTAGGGAGCACAGTCGAGCAGGGGCCCTTGGACATAACAGAGGTTATAGATTCCAGCTGGCAGGGCGGCACAGGACATCATTTCTTCAACACTACATCCCGATTTCAGGAGAGTAGGATCAGCATGGGATTGAGTCACAACTTGGATTGGAGAGAGGTGATGAGTTGGTATGCAGTTGGAGGGGTAGCATATGCAGCTACAGGTACAGCGCAGCAAAAGCCCGAGAGCATTGATGCTTGTTGGTGGTCTTCACCTCTTAGAGCATTGGTCATAGCCAGAGGCAGTGCACAGTCCGAGCCGTGGGACTTGTGCGATTATTGGCCACAGTGGCGATGGGATCCGGGAGGACTATTGGTTGGCCGGTACCGTGAGAGGCCAGTTTGGGATCCTGGCATTGAGATATCCCTTCGTATCAGGGTGATGCAGGAGATAGAGAGGTTTCAGTGGGACCCAGGCACATTTTGCAGTATCGGTGGGGAGCATCAGCGAGAGAGTAGGCTTGTTCCAGCGTTGCTTGAGGACAAGCAATTTTTGCCGCATGAGGATGCCACTTGGGAGAATGAGAAGATTTTGCAGCATCCATCACTTCAGTTGCTTGAGGACAAGCAACGTTTTGCCGGGGGAGACTGTAATATTCCTAATTAGCACCGCTAATTGGAATATTTGATTTTTGTATAGTTTTGCCGACTATAGTTTATTAATAAATAAAAGTGAGAAAAGGGGTCTAACTCACTTAAATAAATAAAGTGTTTCCCTAGTAGATGCAACGTTGTAACTTAAGGGGGGAGCCAAGGGGGGCCACACACCACGTGGAGGAGCCAATGAGAGAGAGGACGTTGGTTTTGGAGGGAAACCAATGCTATAAAAGGGGGAGGAGTCTCCTCATTTGGGGCATTATTGATATTGTTGATGATATTGAGCTAAACTTCTGTCTACTTGAGCACGCTGGCTGTTTAGTCGGTCTGCAGCACTGTTTAGTGCGACTGAGTGTCTCCGGTCGGAGATCTCACCCTTGGCCCCGGGGGACTTCGAGTGCCTGCTCGGGCAAGGTTTTTCTTCAGACTTTAGCAGGAGATTTGCAGGTGTTTTGTTTGGGAGTTTTGCTGAGGAGCTGAGCTTCATTGGGTGACTGCGCAGTCCTTGGAGGGAGGACGCAGTTTGAGTTGGCGCTGTTCAGTGGTAGAGATTTCTGCAGGAGATTCAGGCCTATTCCGGTGTGGAGGTTCAGCGTTTATCATTTGGTGAGTTTCCTGAGGAGTTGTGGCCCATTTCAGTCTATTTCAGTTGGTGTCTGCGCTGGTCCTGGAGGGACATCGTTTTTCTAGGAGGAGGGTTTCTGGGGGTGATTTTCGGAGGTGGTTCGCTTTGGTATATGGTTTCGGTTTTGTCCGGGTGATGAGTCTGTGTGGTCTCACGATTTTCAAATACTTTATTCGCAAGGGGATCACTCTAGCTTCGGCTCATTTCAAGAGCAGTTAGCTTACTGCTAGCTCACACTGGGATGCGCTTGTAGCAATGTGTATTTCCTATTTTTCTGAGAGGGTTCTTCACTTGCCTTGAGCAAGGATAGGTGCATTTATTCTGATTATCCATTGTATCTCATTATATCCTCAAATTAATAAAATGGCTTAGCATATCCGGCATTTTTATGTGTATTTGCTTTATGTTCTATTTCCGGCATTTTCTATATTGTCGTATGCTTGTATTGCTGTCTATTTCCTATTGGGGATATTACAGCGTTGATCCAACCACTACACCAAAAGCTCGAACTGTTAGTGAGGGCGGCATCCCAGGGTGTTAAGGGTGGGGTCATAAGGCCCACCGGAGCATCTCGGGACGGGGACCCTCGCGCAGTCCCCCAATTACGTGCATCCCTGCAAGCAGGCCGTGTCGCGCTCCACCGGACCCTCAACAGGGAGGCTGCCCTAAACAGGGATATTACAGCCCACCACGCTCCGCGGGTCTCGACCTCGAGACCTCGGCTCTGATACCACGTTGATCCAACCACTACACCAAAAGCTCGAACTGTTAGTGAGGGCGACATCCCAGGGTGTTAAGGGTGGGGTCTTAAGGCCCACCGGAGCATCTCGGGACGGGGACCCTCGCGCAGTCCCCCAATTACGCAGACCCCGGCAGCGTGTCAAGGCCCACCGGACCCTCAACAGGGAGGTTGCCCTAAACAGGGATATTACAGGGACAATGCTAGTGTTTTTGGTGGGCCAGAAAGGGCTTGAGTTTTGTAAATCCCGTTTGAGGGTGTGAATTAGCCATATTTTCTGTCTCCAAGTGAAAGAGGTATTAATGCCGGGCATTTTCTCTGTAGGGCCAACCAGATATGGTGCCCAGAAATTGTTGTATTCAGATTCTGCATAATAATAAAACCCTATAGAGCTAGCTGTACCGGTTTTCCCGCATTGGGTTTTTCCGGGGACATTTGTTCAAAAAACTGTGTCACTTTGTCATGTGTGCGTTATGTTCAGTAATTGATCTGTTAATGTGTAAGCTGCAGTTGTGTTTACTTTGCTGATTTTACTGAATAATTCAGAAAATTAACTTGTAAATGTAAATCATGTAGGAAAAGTAAATCAAGACATTGCAGTAGGATTTCTATTTTCAGAAATTTTCACATTATAGTCTTCTCATTGACAAATCAATGACCCAGATTAGATGTCTAATCAATGGCTAAGATTAAAACATGACTTGATCTTCGTTCTCCAGAAGATTCACACTCTGTTTTATTAATACCCTTTAAGTATTTAATTTCCCTAAGTTTAGACATAGGGTCCCCATTAAAATAAATAATTATTTTAATAAAACATGAATCGAGTGGAATTTCCACAAATGGTTTCTGGGTTCTTTGGAATACAAGTGTCTAAGCCTCTCCACCAAATTTGAGACTGAGACTTAGAGCACTTTCTGATGCTACAAAAATCAACATCTAGGAGAAAGACTCTACCTCAAACAGTGGCAAACCATCATCAAAACAACCTTCAACAGATGCGACTCCTCTCTGCTCAAACTTGGACCAGTGATGAAGATAAAAGAGCCCAAAACCAAGGTTACTTGGGAGCAAGAGTGACATTTTCAGAAGCTCTTGTTTTGGGAGTGAATCAGGGAACGAATTTTTATATAATATATATCTAAGTCACTTGATACGGGGATTCGGGATTCGATGGATACGGGGATTCGAGAATCGGATTCGGGATGCGGTGACCCCTGGAATCTATGTCACAGGGTTCGCTGAATTTGAACAAATTCGAACCTGAAAGCGAACCTAAAGACAAACCTAAAGCCAAATTTTATAATTAAAAAAAAAAATTAGTGTTTGTGGCTAGAGTTCGGGCAGTTTTTGTCAGTTGTTTTAAGGTTTATGAGAAAAACCATGGGCAAGACATGGTTTTTTGTTGTTCTGCTTCCCGCCAATTAGTTTCCCGTAGTGGCCACTGGTTTGTCTTTATTTACCATGGTTGTTGATAGATTTTCACAAGCCAACTTCAGCTTAAGTGTACTCGTTCTATTGTGCTCAATGTTGTATTCTCTGCAATTTCCTGAATTCAATTTCTAGACGCTGCTTGTCCCCGCCTCCCAGAGCATGAAGCGAATATTGTTTGTGATTTGTGACTCTTGCGTGCTCATTGCTATTCATATAACTTTATTGATTGATTTTGATTTTATTATTATTATTATTATTATTATATATATATAGTCGAACTTAATGTCGAACCTCATGCGAACTTAAACGAAAAATTCGAATTTGAGTCGAACTTAATCGTTACCGAACTCAAATTCGAACCTGAACCGTGTGACATAGCCTGGAATAGGACACATCCGGGATACGATACGTTATATATTATTTTATTAAAAAAAAAATATATATAATATATATTGAAAATTAGATATTTTTTACACAAATTCATACAAATTCATTGATTCAAACATAGATTTAAGATCTTAGATACTCATACATGATACATTGATACATCATACAATTGTCAAATTGTCAATCATACATATATGATATTACAATTTACAAATTTACTCAGAAAGACAAGATAGTAAGATACTATAGTTTTCTCATAAAGTCATCAGAATCAAAATGTGTTACATAAGTACACTGCCAATGGCAAATAGAAATAGAAAATACAAAACAACTACAGTCTACAAGACTACAAGCCTGAAGCCTCAATGAGTCAGAGTCAATGAGTCATCAATCCTCATCATCATAATCAGCATCACTGTCCTCATCTTGATCATCATGCTCACCACTGCTCTCCTCTGCTGCATCCTCCTCCTCTGTCATCTCTGCATCTGTCGGTGTGGAGGATGACGCCTCTATTGTATCGACATCATCAAATGTGATAGGCTCTAGCATTGGCGCATCAAGATCCAAGTTGGCCAATACCAACTCAACACTGTTGTCCAGACCCATATCATCAAGAAAGACATCCCACATCTTTGTCTTTCCCTTCAACCAATCCTCCCTTTACCTGTAGATGAGACGAAGGTTGGTGTGCACATTCACCATTGTCTCTGCCCTGCACTGCTCAAGCCTGCTCTTCTTCACACTATACAAATTCCCATATGTGCTCCAATTCCTCTCGCAACAAGAGGATGAAGTCACCTGAGAGAGGAGCCTCATGGCTAACTGCTATAGAGGAGGGCTTGTTGCCCCATGAGTTGCCCACCAAGAATAGGGCTTCTTAGACCCCTTGTCTCGAATCACATCATAGCCTGCAAATCGCCCAGTGCTAGTGGAAAACTTTGCAAAGGCATCCTCCACCTCATCAAGGGATGCCCTCTCCTGAAAAATCCTCCTAAATGCATCTTTCCTCCTCTGTGAGATTTCACCATCCATGTGACAAGGGAATCTGCAGGAAGGTCCACCATTCAGCCACTCATGGCTGTAGTATTTTGGGGTCAAGGAGTGAGCCAACCAATGTAAAGGTGTGCAATTTTTGTCCCATCTGCTGACAAGAATATCTTGTATGCTGGTGAAGAAGGCCTCTGGTGATGTCTCATACTCTGGGCATTGACTCTGTAAAACAATGGTCCTCACAGACTCAATCATGGAATCCCATCCCTCATAAACCTCTCCTAGGATGGGTTGGTCTGTATCTGCAAATCGAAGCAAGGAAATGATAGGCTCCATGATCTGAATAACTAGATCTACCTTCTCCCACCAGAGATCATCCAACATTGTGTCCTTCACTTTCTTTGAGGATGCTTGATCCGTCTTTCTCCAAAAATACCAAAACTCTGAAATAACCATGGCCCCAAGAGCGGTCTTGACCTCCTTCAACCTCTTCAACATGATGAATGAAGAGGCAAACCGTGTATCCGCAATCTTCAACAATGATAGATTGGTCTACTCCTTGTAGATAGTGAGGGCATTTGTATGGTTTTGTACAAAGTTGCGGATATGCCGTGCATCTTCAATAATGGCTCCAATCCAAAGCACATCAGAGGCAATAGATTTCAGTGCCAAGTTCAATGAATGGACAATGCAAGGTGTCCAAAATATTTGTGGATATTTTGCTTCCACAATCATGCTAGCAACCTTGCAAATTGGTGCATTATCTGTAATGATTTGCACATAAGAATCGACAACTACATCTTCAATAATTTTAATAAATAACTCACCCATATATTGTGCATCCTTGTATTGTCCAAGTGCATCCACTGATTTCAAGAAAACTGGACCATTCAAGGATGACACCATGAAGTTGATGAGTGGGTGGTGTGCTGATCTGTCCATCCATCAGAAACAATGCTAACCCTAGATGTTGGCCATGCTGATTTAATAGGCTCAAGCATTTTGTCCACCTCTTTCTTTTCCTTTGTCAACAATGTGGTTCTGAGCTTCTCTGACCCAGGAGGCACATACCCTGATGGAGCCCCATGACTAAAAGCTCAACACATCTCAATAAATAGACGTGACCATGCAACATTAAAGGATATGAAGTTCTGATAGAAAAAAAATGCAATGGTGAGATCAAGCTCTTCCCTCTTCTCTTTTTGAAAAATCTTGTCCATTGGACCAACTGCAGTTGCCTTTCTCTTCGCTGATTGTCCCCTACTAAAACTGTCAAAAGGGAACTTGTTGCTGCTTTTCCTTAAGAATGGAATGGGGTCATCATTCTTGTTTTGTTTTGATTTTGATGCCACAGTTGCCGCACCAGCAAATTGCTCTTTCTCCAATTCCTTCCTCTGTGGCAATTCATTGCTATACAAGATTGAATGCGACAACCTGGCAAACCCAACAAATGAGCTTTCACACGGAAATATGTGCAAGTGAAATGGCAGTTCCAAAAATTGCATTTCCATGAACAATTTCCTCCTCCCTTTGCCTTGTTGCCTGGCCCTGCCTCTCTTGTCACATATTTCCACAATGGGTATTTGGGGTCATGAGTTTGTTTTCCCTGCACATTTGAAGCTGCTGTTGTAGCCCTACTTCCAATAGATGGAATACTTGCAAACCTTGATAAAACAGGGACAAGAGGGGCATCTACAATGGGGACATTCTTCCCCTTTCTTTGCCCCTGTCTTGCTGCCCTTGATCGAGCCATGAATACTGTAAAAAATAAACAAAAATGACCAAATATATAAAACATATGCACATGCAAACACTAACAACAAACTAAATGCAAAAGAATAGAGGGACAATGCACTTACCGGATGCTCGAATCTCTTTGAAAAAACTCCCTTTCTCCTTGCTAACCCTTGCTCCTTGCTCACTTCACAAACAAATAGCTGTGAGAAACAATGAGAGAAATCATACTTTTATAAGTCAAAATCACACTTTTCAGCTGCTCGAATTCGGCTGTACGGGATTCGATCGTATCCGTATAGGATATGATCGAGTTTCGGCATATCCTGTATGGATACGATCAAATCTAGTGATTTCGGTACGAATCCGTACGTATCGTATCGGATATGATGGATTCGGGATTCGTGGGCCCCACCCAACGAATCCGGTTTCTTATATATATATATATATTTTATTTTGATGCATATATGTCAACAAAAGCATGTAGAATGATGAATTAGATATAAAAAAGCATAAAAACATAGATTGAACCATATAACATCAATCATCTGGAAGTTATAATCTTCATCAACTACATCCACAAGTTAGTAACATACAACATATTGAGTCTCATGATTCATCAATCTTAAAGTTTCAAGCTTTCAAAATTCAATATATAACATTTATCATCATTGATCACCAAAGTTGTACTTGTAAGCTAAGTGTAACCATTACAAGAAAGAATATCTAACATGAAATGAAATGTTATAAAATGAAATGAAATGTAACAACTTTCAGCTTTCACGAAGAGCGATATTCATAATTCATTACCAATGAGTTATAATTGCCAACTTCAAACCTCAAACTTAAATTGTCATATATTGTTTACAAAAATATTATAATAAATTTGAAAGAGTCAACAGTTATAAAAACTACTAGAAACTAGAAAAGACAAGTAAATCTATTATATATAGCTAATGCTTGGGCTTCTTTCCGCCACAAGAAATGTCTAATTTTTTAGTCTTGTTGGAAAATCAGGATCTTTGTCATTAATACCAGCGTCTAAGCATTAATATAGGATAGGAAAAACATAGCATGTTAAGTCAAGATTTTGTTTGAGTGATGGGTACATTTTTAGTAGGGTCATGATAGAGGAGTTCGACAACCAATGTCACTAACATCAAGGTACATAGAGGGATTGGTGCTCTTGATTAAATACGAGTTCCATACCCTAATACATGACAAAATCCAATGGAAACATTGCAATCCCCCCAATCTTGAAATCCTAAAAAATTGATAAGTCTGTTGGATTTTGAATGAGATCTAAAATTCTACTTTCTCCATATGAAATCCAATGAGGTCGGAACCACTCTCAAACATCCTGAGGCATTTCATGGTAATGTTAAAAATTTAAGTAAAAGTGATACTCTCCTAAATCTTCATTTTCATCCTTTTACCATGAATCACATATCAATAGTAGGGCCATAGGCTTGATCATTAGGCTGCACCACTCAATTTTTTTTTTTTTTTTGGGTAATTTAAACTAATACTAATCTTTCCATTTTTTTCTCCTCCCATTCCACCCACGGGTTTCGAACCGGTGACCTTGCATATGGAGTGCCTTAACAATGCACCCCATCATCGACTGTTGTACACCACGTGGGTTGCCCCACTCAAAAATTATTGTTTCTTCGAAAAGAAATTGCATTTCGAATTCTTTTGCAAAAAAAAAAAAAATTGCAAAAAAGGTTGGGGAGGCCGAGCGCACTCCTGGTTCGCTCCCAAGTGGCTCTCCAAGGGAGCGCGATTCGGGAGCTGGTTCGAGGTGGGGAGCCGCTCCCCCACAACCTTGCCCAAAATAATTCACAAATGTGCCCAGATCGATCTCAACCTCCAGCCTGTGGAACTCGTCCCTAAGAGATGACTAAAATGAAGCCAACCTTGCCCTCATCTCCTTCGCTGGAGATCTTCTTCTTCTGTGACTATTTCGGAGATATCGATGTACCTTGAATAGACTATTAATATCCTTCAGGGGTAGGCTGACTTGGTCACATTAGGAGGCAAACTCTTATTTGAAATTTTCAATTTTTCCCACCTTCATAAGGTCATGACTTATGAAATTTCTTTTGAATGAATAAATATTTTCCTTATCCAAATTTAGTGATCTTTAGGTCAATTTTGGTCCTCTTGAAAAAAGGAATTTAATGCAATCATCACCTGCATCAAATTAGCTGACCAAAGTAGAATTTGGCCCTAGTTGCCAATTTTAACACACCCTCTCAACTAGGGAGAATTCCACTTGCAAAGCCATCCATCATCATGCTACGCCAACATCATATGCCATGTCTGCATCTCATCTCAACTCTGCTGAACACTGGTATAGATAATGAAGAAGAATTGATCGAGTGAGTCACAAGACTTTGCCACTCTCCATTGACAAAGGCCAGTCCTCATAACTAGGGGTAGAACCCCAATCAGACTTGATCTCAGATCAAGTAGATAAATATTAAATATCATGCATCCTAGACATAGGGAGTACTTCCCAACTCATTTCTCAGATGAGAGGTACTTCCCATGTGTCCCAGACTACATGGGTAGGATGATGCATGAACACCAGCAGGGAAAGAATATATCACATCTTGCTCACAACCACACGTAAGGAAAGGAAAAACCACATCCTACAAACACATGTCATATCCACACGTAGGGAAAGGATGAACCACATCCTACAGTCACATATCACAACCATCGTAGGGAAAGGAGAAACCACATCCTACGCGCATGCAAACCACCGAGAGTAGGGAAAGGATGAACCACATCCTACATGCATGCCAATCATCAATGGTAGGAAGGATCCTACATGTGGGGAAAGGATGAACCATGTCCCAACGACATGTCAACTATCGATTGTAAGGAATGAGCATCCTACATATGGGGAAAGGATGAAACATGTTCCATCGACATGTCCACACACGACAACCAGCAGATGCCTATTTGCATCTCTGATTGGGATGTCTGCAAGAGAAGGTGAACCACTCATCCTGCTTATATGCCGTAGGAGAAGGTGAACCACTCATCTTGCTTATATGCCATAGGAGAAGGTGAACCACTCATCCTATGCATATCTCATCAATCGTAGGGGAAGGTGAACCACCCACCCTACATACATGTGTCATTAATCGTAGGGGAAGGTGAACCACTCACGCTACACACATGTCAGCTGCAATGGGGTATCATAGGGGAAGGTGAACCACTCACCCTATACATAGCGCACCTATAGGGGAAGGTGAACCACTCACCCTATACATAGCACACCTATAGGGGAAGATGAACCACTCACCCAATGGCTGTTCATAGCTCCAAGAAATGCCTCAAGCCCCCAGGAGCTTCCAAAGCTTAATGTTCAATTGGGACCCTCCTGGTAGGGTCTATCCATGTCTCCCAGACTCTCTCTGAAGAAATATAATTTTGACCTTACCAAGAAGCTATGTAAGGATGACAGTAATCTGCAAATCCAACCAACAATTATGGAGTTTGGTAGCTCTCCAATATACCATATCGAAATAAAGAGGTACCCAATACTTTTAGTTGTCATATGCAACGGCTTATGGTTCAACTTTTCATTTAGTTTAAACAACATTGTTGGTGGACCATCCTTAGCATTAATCATTTTCTTACAGTGAGCTACTTGGTTCTTGATATTCCTGACATGCAGAGCTACCCTTACTAGCACTCAACTGTGTAAAGGGCCTTTTCCTTTTTTATTCTATTTTTTTTCTGAATCATTGTCATGTTACCTCTGCCCATTGAAGGAATGCATGCAACAAGTTTTATATCCTTTGTTTTATGTTAAAGTGTTTGGATCAAGCAGTAAACATGCATGTATCCTCTTTTTTTGTTAAGGGTTTTGTAGTACTTCATACCCTAGCCTACCCAGATCGTGGAACGTTTAGCTTAAGGGGTTAATTAATCTGCCTAGTGAGGCTTTTTGTTGGCAATAAAGCTTGAGGTTTGGCAGCCTCAGACTTCATGTCGAGATTTTTGGGTAGCATCGGGTGTGCTCTAGCTCCGAAACTCTGTGGAGGGGTTGGAACCTAAGTAACCGGATTTGCCTAAAAGGGGCCACGAATCCCAAATCCCCGTATCGGGTACGTATACGTACGAGATTCTGCCCCAATTCAACGGATACAGCGTATCCGAATGGGGTACGGCATATCCCGACCGTACCCCGTTCGGATACGCCGTATCCCGTAAAACCGGATACGGCTGGGTCTGCGAGTTCAAAATAGCGTTGTTTTTTTATTATAAAGGGGGGCTTTTTGTCATTGTTTTTCACCAATTGAGGAGGATTTTTCAGGAGAGGGCATCAAGCCTATGGCCCTAGTATTTATATGTGATTCATGGTAATGTTAAATTCTTAAAGTAAAAGTCATCCTTTTACTTAAATTTTTAACATTACCATGAAATGACTCAGGATGTTTGAGAGTGGTTTCGACTTCATTGGATTTCATATGGAGAAAGTAGAATTTTAGATCTCATTCAAAATCCAGCAGACTTATCAGTTTTTCAGGATTTCAGGATTGGGTTATTGCAATGTTTCCATCGTATTTTGTCATGTATTAGGGTATGGAACTCGTATTTAATCAAGAGCACCAATCCCTCTATGTACCTTGATGTTAGTGACATTGGTTGTCAAACTCCTCTATCATGACCCTACTAAAAATGTACCCATCACTCAAACAAAACCTTGACTATCTAAGATGATAGATAAATCTATGTTTAAATCAATGAATTAAGTATGAATTTGTGTAAAAAATATCTAATTTTTAATATATATATATATATATATATATATATATATATATATTTTAAAAATATATATATTTTTTAATAAAATAATATATAACGTATCGTATCCTAGAAGTATCTTGTTCCAAGGTCACCGTACCCGTATCCGATTCTTCGAATCCCCGTATCCCCGTATCAGGTGACTTAGGTTGGAACACATGAGATCTCCAAGACCCAGAAAGCGTTTGGAGAAATTCCATCTGGGGTAAAAGTTATCCCTAAAATTAAATTTTTTAATGGGGACCTTAAGTCTAACTTTTAGGGAAATTTAAAAATTAAAGTGAATTAATTTACACATGTGATGAGAATGTTCTAAGTGACGTGGATCAAGCATTCTTTTAATCTTAGTCGTTGATTAGAGATTAGATCACGACCGTTGATGTGTCAACGAGAAAAGTATAAAGGAAGGGCTTGGGGTCAGTTGGAAAATAAACAGACAGAGTCTAAGAGATCTAATTCTTTTGACGGAGTAGTGCTCGGACGAAGATAAGGTCTGAGTGACTCAGAGAAGCAGTGGGGGGCAGATGCAATGATTGATCAGGAGGACCAAGAGTACAACGTAGAGCAAGGGCAACAAAGATGCAGTGGAGGCAGCGCAACCATCAGAGGGTATGACGTAGTCCCTCAGGAGGGTGATGCAGGGCCACGTAGGGCTCACACAGGGGGAGTGCAGCGTCTCCAAGGAAAAGTCCGAAATCCACCGGAAGCTGGGGTTTTTGAGCCAGCAGGGCTTAAACCAGACTTCGGAGAAGAAGATCCACGTAGAGCTAGGGTGACGTAGTCCCTCAGCCAAGGTTACACAGGCTAACGCAGTAGTTGCGCAGAGCCAACTGGGTTTTCACTAGTTGCTCATCCAGATCAGCTGAGACTTGCGAGAGTGAGGTATATCTCACATTTTTTCTGATTGCCGAGGTTTTCTATGTTGGGTGAGTCGAGTTATGGCACCCTAGATGTTCTTAGAAACTGCTGCTTAATAATAATAAACCCTCATATCTGCTGCACCGGGTTTTCGGCATTGGGTTTTTTGGGTTTTTCTGGGGACATTTTTTCGAAAAATCTGTGTGTCATTTGTCATATGTGCGTGATGTTCAGTAAATGATATGTATTTGTGTAGGTTTCTATCTGTGTTTACTTTGAAGTTTTTCTGAATATTCAGTGAAATAACTTGTGTAATAAATCAAGTAGGAGAAGTAAATCAATAGTTAATAGTAGGATTTTTGTGCTCAGAAATTTTCATGTGGTATCAGAGCATTGCAGATCAAGCTGAACCATCAGCAAAGCGGCTGAAGATATTTGCTGCAGGAAAGGTAGCTGAAGCAACACAGATCTAGAAGAAGGTAGAGCAACACCAGAGGGACAACATAGATCCTGCAAGGGTGACGTAGAGTTAGTCTGCTCACACAGAGGTTGACGCAACTCCAGAGAGGTGACGCAGAGCCAGTCTGCTCACACAGAGGCTGACGCAACACTAGGTGAGGGATGTTGAGCTAGTCTGCTCATGCAGAGGTTGACACAACACCAGGGGGGTGACGTAGTCCAAGTTGGAGAGTTGTTGTGCAGTTTGCAAGTGCTGGAAGTGCATTTTCTGATCTTCAGAAGTTGCTGGTGTGGCATAGGTTTTGTCGGTGCAAAACAATGCCTAGCAAAGGTGACAAAGCGGGAGGAGAACAGTTGCTCAACAGATTTGTGCCAAATAAATCTGAGATTCGACCAGGAGGGTGATCTTAGAGGACTGATTCAAGAGATTTGGTGGAGGATTTCTGTGAGGGAAATCAATTGTCAGAGGGAGCAACTACTCTAGAGGGTTTCTATCGCCAAGAAACCCAGATCCGGTTTTCTGTTGAGTCCCGCAGCAGTAGAAAGGAGAGTACCCGCTTTCACAGATTTTGAGCAGAGATGGCCTCGTACGGACTGCGTGATCAGGATAGGTTGGATGGTGTGTCCAACTTTGCGATCTGGAAGGCCAAAATCTTGATAGTCTTGGACGAGTACAAAATCAGAGACCGCGCGGAAAATGTCTTAGCTTTGCCGACCAATGCAGACGCTCTGAAGAAGTTCAACGAAAATCAGGCGTAGGCAAAGCACTTGATCATGGATGGGTTAAGGTTCACGTCGTCCCACACATTGCCGAAATGAGGACGACACATGAGATGTGGGCATCCTTGACCACGCTGTATCTTTGAATGAAAAATGCTTCTAGAGAACCAGATGAGGATATTCAAGATGCATAAGGGAGAAGAGATTGATCTGTTCCTCTACAGACGATCCAAGATCAGCTGATTGGCGTGGGGGCAACTCTGGATGAAGGGCTCTTGGTGAGGATTGGCCTGAATGCAGTTGCTGATGAATGGGATACCTTTGTCCAAAGCATTTTGGGCAGAGCACACCTCCCTAATTGGGGTGACATGTGGTCTATCCTTCGATAGGAGGAGATCCGACGGATGAGCAAGAGGGAATTCAATAGTGGAAGTAGCAAAGTGAAGGAGGAGGAGGAGGATACGGCCCTAGCATCAAAGGTATAACAACATCAAGGGAAGAAGAAGGACCTATCGAAGGTTCGGTGCTTTAGATGTGGCGAACTTAGACACTTCGCCAACACTTTGTTCTAAGAGGAAGGATAAGGAATCCTCAGATTCTAAGGCAACAACAGCTAGAGGGGATAGTGGTAGTGAGGATGATGTGGCAATTGTAGAAATTTCTGAATCTTAATTCTTATGCATAAATTATTTCTGTTAATCCGGTTAGGCTTCTCCTACTTATACAAGTTATCAACTGAATAAATTTAAGTTAACATCAAAGCAAAACACATAACAGATCTCTACCAATTCAGATCTAGAATAAGCACATGCACACATAGACAAAGTGACACAGTTATTTCTGGACAAACTGTCCTCGGAGAAGAAACAATATTAGGAAAAACCTTGATCTGCAGCTTTCTGGAGAGGCTCTTTTAACAAGAATATTTCTAAATACACAACTGCGGGTTCCAGATCTGGAAACCCCTACGAGAGAAAACTCTGATGCCAACACACAAGAGTGATCAAGACAATATCTTGTTGATCCACACCCCTCAAATGGGATTCTGAGAACTCCAGACGGTCTAGGCTAAGGCAGATGTTGTACATGAAGAATCTTTAAATCGACCTATAGAAGCCTCCAAATGCTCGACACTCTCTTGTTCTTTCACTGCTGTGATACATTCTTTGCTTCGCTGTGACTGGCCTTTCCTGTTCTCTTCTCTGCTTCTTGTGTATTCTAGACCCCGGGATGATATCATCCCCTTGGTCTAAATTCCCCTCTCTGCAACTGAAACACTTGAGAATTCTTAGCAACCCCACCCTAGAATCTCTGCTTCTTGTGTATTCTTACAAATGACCCCAAGCCTTTCCTTTATACTTTTCTCGTTGACAAATCAACGGCCAAGATTAAATCTTTAATCAATGGCTAAGATTAAAAGAAAGCTTGATCCGTGTGACTTAAGACAATTTCATCACATGTTTAATTAAATTTACTTTAATTATTTTATTTTCCTAAGTTTTAACTTAGGAAATACATTAAAATAATTAATTAATTTAATATCTCCTAAACCAGATGAAATTTCCCAAATCCATTTCTGGGTCTTGTAGATAAGGTGAACTCTAGTCCTTTCTCAAAATTTGGGACCTAGAGCACAACTGATACTACCCCAAATACACAAAATTTCAACACTCCCTCTTAGCATCAAGGGTGTGCTCTAGCAATACATCACACTCATGCATTACATGATTTTGGGCACGGTTCTGTGCTGCTAAAGCTTGGCCTCCTGCCACTCAACTCTGCACTGCTGTTGCCATTCTGTACTGCTGCCCATGACTCTGCCACTGCCACTGCAACCACTGTATTGCAACTCCCTCTCAATATACTGCATCTGTGCTGCTCATAGCACTGCGACTGTTGATCTGCTACAGTCAACTTCAGTTGTTGAGAGTAAAAACTGAATCTCCTGCCAAATCTTTGACAAACAAGTTTGATGGGCTACATTCATCTAAAGAACGATGCACAACTACAGCTCTGCCTTAGTAATCAGACTCCTCTGTACTACTGAAGTCACATCAGCTCCTTGTGCTGAAATCTAATACGCTGTTGCTGCACTGCGCTGTCCCTACACTTTGCCTATGCACTACGCTGAAATCTAATACACTGCTGCAGCTCTGAACTGCATAAGCAGTACTGCACTGCGTTGCTGAAGTCATATCAGCCTCTGCGCTGCTGCTGCTATGCTTTGTGCTGCTCCTCCCAGCCTCCAGATCTGCCTCTGCCTCTGTTTCATCTGTGATCTATGCACCCAATGCTCCACTTGTCCCGCTACTAGCTTAGGGCTGTCGTAGTTTGCTTGTTGATCCAAGAGAGGAGCTTTTCAAGGATCTTGCCTTACTTCCATGTGGCTCCTCTACATGTCCATGTCACCCCACCTCTGTGGTTCTTGAGCACTCATGGCTACATCATCTCCTGATCCATCATCTGCCACCGTTGCTTTGGAAGAAGATGCTGGACAATGGCTGGAAAAATGTCCCATTTCGCCACACTGGAAGCACTTGATCTTAGAAAGATCCTTCTTCTTCTTCGATTGCTTCTTCGATGCCAAGGCTGCATCTTCCTCCTCTTCCTTCTTAACCTTTCTCAACGCAGGGCTATGCTGCTTCTTGGTGAATCTGCGTAGAAATTTCTGAATCTTAATTCTTATGCAGAAATTATTTCTGTTAATCCGGTTAGGCTTCTCTTACTTATACAAGTTATCAACTGAATAAATTCAAGTTAACATCAAAGAAAAACACATAACAGATCTCTACCAATTCAGATCTAGAATAAGGACATGCACACATAGACAAAGTGACACAGTTATTTCTGGACAAACTGTCCCCGGAAAAACCCAATGTGGGAAAACCAGTCTCTGGTTGCTGGAGGGCTCTATTATTAAGAATATTTCTGAATACACAACTCTGGGTTCCAGATCTGGAAAACCCTACAAAGAAAACTCTAGATCTGCAGCACCTGGCTGATCTAAGAGCAACAGTACTGACTGATCCACACCTTCAAACGAGATTTACAGAACTCAACCAGATCTAGGCCTAGAAACCCCAGATTTGCCCCTGAAAGACACTGCGTCAGCCTCTAAAGGCCTCCAAATGCTCAGCGCTCTGCTGCTGTTGTTGCTGCTGCTACTGTCTGCTGCTGCTACTATTGCCGTCTGTTGTTGCTATCGTCTGCTACTGCTGCCTTCCTCTACGTTGTCTTTCCTGCTCTCTTCTCTGCTTCTTGTGTATTCTAGACCCTGGGATTAGATCATCCCCTTGGTCTAAATTCCCATCTCTGGAACCGAAACACTTGAGAATTCTTAGTAACCTCGCCCTAGAATCTCAACTTAGCTTCAGAGCTCTGCCTCTGTGTTTCTTACAAATGACCCCAAACCTTTCCTTTATACTTTTCTCGTTGACAAATCAACGGGCAAGATTAAATCTTTAATCAATGGCTAAGATTAAAAGAAAGCTTGATCTGTGTGACTTAAGACAATTTCATCACATGTTTAATTAAATTCACTTTAATTATTTTATTTTCCTAAGTTTTAACTTAGGAAATACATTAAAATAATTAATTAATTTAATCTCTCCTAAACCAGATGAAATTTCCCAAATCCGTTTCTGGGTGTTGTAGATCAATTGAACTTTAGTCCTTCCTCAAAAGTTGGGACCTAGACCACAACTGATGCTACCCCAAATACACAAAATCTCAACAGCAATGAGTGCTCATGTGCCTCGAGAGAAGAGGTGGGGTGATATTCATCTGTAGAGCAGCTATAGATGGGAGGCAGGATCCTTGAGGTGCCCATACTCTTTGATTACATGAGTTATGAGAGCCTTAAGATAGTGGCAAGATGATTGGAGCAGTGGGTTCAGAAGATCATGATGAAGCGGAGGCAAAGATGGGACACTGTAGATTGGAGCAGCGTAGTGCAGTGGCAGCAGCAACGTAGAAGCAATAGTGCAGAGGCTGATGAGACTTCAACAGTGCATAGGGGCAGTGCTTATGTAGTGCAGAGCAACAACAACGTAGTGGCTCTAGAGAGACAACGCAGCTCAACAGCCGAGGGTGCTTCAGTGATGAGATGCTGCCTGACTGACTTGTCTGTCAGAGTTTGGGTAGGGGTCCGTCAGTTGATTAGTTCTCAGCAACTGAGTTGCAGTGCAGCAGTTGGTAGCATGATGCAACAATTTGAGAGGGAGTTGTAGTACAAATGTTGTAGGGTCAATGACAGAGACATGGGCAGCAGTGCAAAGAGCATTAACGTAGAGGATGAAGGGCACCAGGGCAAACATCAATGCGAAGACCAATGCCAGAGATCAGGGCAATGCTTCAGTGTGTAAGTATTGCTAGAGCACACTCCTTGTTAAGAGGGAGTGTTGAGATTTTGGGGTAGCATCGAGTGTGCTCTAGCTTTGAAACTTTGTGGAGGGGCTGGAACACATGAGATCTCCAAGACCCAGAAAGCGTTTGGAGAAATTCCATGTGGTGAAAAATTTATTCAAAAAATTAAATTTTTTAACGGGGACCCTAAGTCTAACTTAGGGAAATTAAAAAGTTAAAGTGAATTAATTTGCACATGTGATGAGAATGTTCTAAGTGACATGGATCAAGCATTCTTTTAATCTTAGCCATCGATTAAAGATTAGAAGACGGTCATTGATGTGTCAATGAGAAAAGTATAAAGGAAGGGCTTGGCGTTAGTCGGAAAATAGACACACATAGTCTAAGAGATCGAATTCTTCTGACGGAGCAGAGATCTAATTCTTCTGATGGAGCAGTGCTCGGACGAAGATCAGATATGAGTGACTCAGAGAAGCAGTGAGGGGTAGATGCAGTGATTGGTCAGGAGGACCAAGAGTACAACGCAGAGCAAGGGCATTAGAAAAGCATTGATGGTAGCGCAATCATCAGAAGGGTGTGACGCAGGCCCACGCAGGGCTCACGTGGGGGCAACGCAGTGTCTCCAAGGAAAAGTCCAATATTCACCGGAAGCTGGGGTTTTTGAGCCAGCAGGGCTAAAACCCGACTTCAGAGAAGTAGATCCACATAGAGCTAGGGTGACGCAGTCCCTTAGCCAAGGCTACACAGATTGACGTAGTAGCTGTGCAGAGCCAGCTGGGGTTTCACGAGTTGCTCATCCAGATTAGGTGGGACTTGCAAAAGTGAGGTATATCTCACATTTTTTCTGATTGTCGAGGTTTTCTTTGTTGGGTGAGCCGAGTTATGGCACCCTAGATGTACTCAGAAACTGCTACTTAATAATAATAAACCCTCATATTTGCTGCACTGGTTTTCCTGCATTGGGTTTTTTCGGGGACATTTGTCCGAAAAAGTTGTGTCATTTGTCACACGTGCGTGATGTTCAGTAAATGATCTGTATTTCTGTAGGCTGCTATTTGTGTTTACTTCGAAGTTTTTTTGAATATTCAGTTAAATAACTTGTGTAATTAATCAAGTAAGAGAAGTAAATCAATAGTTAGCAGTAGGATTTCTGTGCTCAGAAATTTTCACACTTCAGTTGTACATTTTAATAGAAAATATAGAGGTAGCATAATGTTTCAACATTAATAGAAATCTAGTTTGCAATGAAAAAGTGTTGAATAAAGAAGGCAATAAACATTCCTCACACATTTTGCTGAATATGAACGTGCCAACTTAACAAAGATTCAAATAGATGAGATGAGATGATGAAGAAATATTCTAAAAATGTACATACACTGGCCTCACAATGAAAGTAGGAGAGAGATTAGAAGAATTATATTAATATTTTCAGAATGGATGTATAGAAGATTGGATGCCTATATCTATGTATCATCCTCTTACATAATTGAAGAATCAATTATGATTGAGCTACATAAATAGTAATAGGCTGACAATAATATAGGTATGACCAATAATAGAATAGATTATATATGAATGACTAGAAATAAATTAAATACGAACTGCCAATATCCAATTAACATAAAATGAATATCATATGAGTGGTTTTTTTTTTATACAGATGGAGAGAAATGCTATCCACTTCAAGTAACAAGAAGTAGCCCCTATTTTATCCTAAGATAACAACTAGAATTCAAATCATGTTTTGCTAGACTAAATACACTATATTTAGAAATAAATGATTAAATACTATAAGGAAATAACATTACCCCTTTATCTTTTCAGATGTAACAATATGCTCCTTTTGTGGTTCATTGTTGACTCCATCCACTATATCATGTTGCATACAGGCACTCTTGCTAGCTCTTTAAAATGAAACCCTCACAAACAAAAAAAATCAAGGTCAAAGGAAGTTAATGCACATAAGGCAGAAGATTCTAGTTACTTAGGACATAATCAACCACAGTAGCTCGCCCCCCCCAATTATGAGGAAAACAAGTGAACTTGATGAAATCTTGATATCTATGAAGGTTGTTCAAAATTGACAACTCATGAGACTCACCAAGGTATAAGATATACTTGTTGTGAGTTGAATAGTATTATCTTGCCTCAGGGAACATCAGTTATATGGAAAGCTATCCAAGTGTTCCTACTTTCAAAAGGAGCTTCATTACATAGGTCATATTATATATGGTGAAGGGATTTCAGTAGATCATGGTAAGGTAAAAGCAATCATGGATTGGTCGATACCGAAAAATGGGCAGGAAGTACATAGTTTTATGGGTTTAGCAGGATACTATCGGAGGTTTGTAGAGGGATTCTCAAAAATCGCAAAGCCTATCGCAACCCTCCAATGTAAAGGAGTTAGGTATGAGTGGACCGAGGAATGTCACATGGCATTCTGTGATCTTAAAGATTATTGACCAGTGCACCAATCGTGCGAGTACCTGATATGGACAAAGATTTTACTGTATGTACTGATGAATCCAAGCAAGGATTAGGTGCAATATTAATGCAAGATAGAGGAGTAATATGTAATATCCCAAAATTAGCAGTCAGCTAATTGGGATATTAATTTTGATTAATTTTGGAAAATCCTAATGTTGGGCGGAAATAAGGTGGGTAGGGGACCCACAATTAATAATTAGGCTAAGTAAAGTCTTTTCCTAAAGTCCTTCAGGGAAAATTGCAGCTCTAGTGGTGGGGTCGAATTGGCCTTAGGTGGCAACGTAGAAGAGGCGTTAAAAGGACAGCGTGGGATTGGCTAGAGGAAGGCAACACGTGATTGGCCAAGGAGAGGCAGCGCATGCCAAGGTGGGGCACAAGGCATATGTTGGGCCTCCATGGATAAAAGGAAGAAGGGAAGGCTCATTTGGTCATTCATTCATTCATCTTATTTCTCTTGGTCATTTGACTGAAGCACGCTTGAGCTGGAGAGCCAAGTCTGCAGCGCTGTTTAGCACATGAGATCTTCAAGCAGAGATCTCAACCTCTACCTCGGGGGACTTCGAGTGCCCGCTTAGGAGAGGAGTTATACATTTTTGTGAGGGAATTACATAGCAACAAAAATAGGAAGAGCGTAGCCCCTTTAGCACTGCGCAGAGGTATAGTAGACTGCACAATGATTGCGCAGTTCGTTTTGTTGTGGGTGCTGGGAGTGTGGAGAGCAGCAAAGTTTCAACAAGAGATTTGGAGGGGAGGTGGTGCTGGGAGTGTGGAGAGCAGCAAAGTTTCAACAAGAGATTTGGAGGGGAGGTTTGCCACCTCCTACCAGGGGATTTAGTAGCTCTCCAGAGGAATTTTCCAGCAGATTCATCTAGAGGTTCGATTTACCCAGTAGCACAGTGAGCCAAGCCCAAGAGGGCCAAATTCCGAAGTCAAGCGTTGGGCAAACCCTTCCTGGGTTTTTTTGGATTTTTTGAGGTCAAGCCAAGATTAATTTGGCAGAATTTTCCGGGCAAGTTTGAGGCTTCAAATAGAGATCCTAACACAGCCAGCAGCTAGACGAGCTAGAGGAAATTGGGCCGAAATTCCGGGGTCAACATCTATCCAATTACTTCGCGGGTTTTTGTGGGGTTGGTGAGTAGAGTCCAGGGTTAAAAGCCCGAAATTTTTAGAGTAGAGGAAGGAACCCAACCAGCAGTCCGAAGTCGTCCTGCAACAACATTTCTGGGCTAGGCAGTGCAAAGACTGAGCCACACAGAGGCACTTTCAGCCAAAGTTTTTGCTTGGGTTTGAGTTGTTCTTCAAGTCTTCCTTGAGGAGGCCCAGGTGCAAAATGTCCAGCACCTCTATTGTACTGTTTCCCAATATATTAATAAAATGGCTCAGTAGTGAATTTGGCTCCAGTTTGTGTGTTTTAATGGTGTTTGCATTTTGTTGTAGTTACTTGTCTATTTGCACTTTTATTACTGTTAATCCCTATTTGGGATATTACAGTGGTATCAGAGCCTCGTTCTTGGCTTAGCCGTAGAGATCTTTTCCTATGAACAAGGAGGGTAGGCAGTAGAGGTGGCAAATATGGGGGAGTCAAGGAGCAAAGGGGAATCAACATTTGGTAGCATTTTAAAGGCCTTAAATGAATTAGCCAAAAAAAAGAAGGGAATGTTGGAAGGATTCAAGCAACAGAATAGGGATAAGAGCATCCATCATGAGTTCATAATTGGGGAGACTTTGGGGGTCTCACAACAGTGTGACCACCCTTTACCAACCACTCACCTGCCAACCTTCAATAGGCCAACGAAGATCACGGTGCCTACATTCTTACCACCAGTATCGAGTGAGCAAGGTAGGTGGCATGGTCATATACCCATGGGAGATTATTTCTGAGAATGGTAGTCCATGGGAGAAAACTTCAGAGCGGATTTGTCCTTCAGAGATTACTGCCAGCTCAGGCGGGATGAAGAAGGAAGGAACAATGGGGGGTCTAGCACGCAGAGTTCAAAGTTGCAGCGTACCATTGGGAGGACACCTTTTCCCACGTATGATGGATCCATTGATTGAACGACTCGGGATTGGGTGGAAAAGTTGGATACCTCTTTCCAGCTTGTTCGAATAACAGATGGGGAAGCCATCAAAATGTCTACCTCGCATTTGGAGGATGAGGGCACACAGGATTGTGGGGAGCTTGTAGATACACCTACTGTGACGCAGGACTCACCCTTGTTGGAGACTTCCTTGACCATGTCGGTCGACATCTTAGTGGAGACAGTAGGGCCTACCCCAGTAGAGCCATCCATTGAGGTGATGGCCAGAGTCGTGTCCGAGTTTTTTGGTTACGACCACAGGATGAGCTTTGCCTTCACAGATTTTTCGCCACAAGGCTCCAGGAGAGAGGGATATAGTCTGCAAACGATGGGGGGTATCTCATAGTTAGAGTGGCGCAACAACAACATGTTGGCACCTCTACGAGATTAGCAGGGGACCCGAGCATTATAGCTTTACACAGCTTGATAACCTCTAGGGGTGAGATGTATATTGTGAAAATTTCTGTATCTTATAATTATGCATAAATCTTACTGGTAAATCTGGTTATGCTCCTCCTACTTAATTAAGTTATTAACTGAATAAATTCAAATTAATATCGAAGCAAAACATATAACATACTTTCACCAATCTAGATCTAGAAAAAAGTACATGCACACATAGACAAAGTGACACAGTGATTTTCTAGACAAACAGTCTCCGGAAAAATCCAATGCGAGAAAACTGGTTTGCTGGTTGCTGAAGGGTTTTATTATTAAGAATTTTCTGAATACAACAAATCTGGGTTCCAGATCTGGAAAAGCATACAGAGAAATAATAGATCTACAACTCACTGGTTGTTCTGAAGCCAAAATAATGACTGATCCACACCCTCAAATGGGATTTACAGGACTCAGCCAAAATTAGGCCCTAGAAACCCCAGTGCTGCCCCTGATCTAGAAACTTCGCACTCCAAATCTGCTTTTGAAATCTCTTTCTCTTGCTGCTGAAATCTCCTCTCGTCGCTGGTGAAAACGCCCTAGCTGAAGCACCACTCTCTTGTTGATTTTGGACAACTAGGTCCAAACTCCATGTTGTGATGCTCAAATGAAGATACCAATATTTTTATTGGGTTCCTCTTTCATAGAGGTGCAAGATTGATCTAAAGATCATCTTGATCCGATGAGGAACATTTATTTTGAATTTATTTTTAATCTATTCAAAATATGTGCAGGTCGGCTTTAAGGTTTTGTACCCCAGGAGATGTGTCACACACTCTCACTGATGGATATATATAAGGTCAATGTTGGAGGACATTTCACTCATCTCATCCTCATCTGATTGGTTTGATCACTTGGAGTCTCTTCTCTCTCCACACGTGGGAAATTTAGCTGCAGCAATTTCTGTTTTTCAGTCTAGGGTTTCTGCAGCAAGATTCACCAGCGTTAACTTTGGTCAACGCAAGGTCAATTTGACTCGAAACTCTCCCAGAACTTCGATCTCCCTAATCTGCATTTTTTGGCACTATTTTCGAGGCAAGACGTTGACTTTGACCTTTCAGCGTTGGACTAGCTGCTGCTGCTGCTGTGCATTGACCATTGACTGACAACATTGACTTTTTTGGGGTTGACTTTTGATTTGACAGTTTGGCTGTTCTGAGGGTTGTGTGACATTGCTGGTTAGCCAACCATATCCAGACTTTGCTGGTTGAAGCATCTTGTTGATCGCTGTAACGCACCAGCACACTTATCTGTTTCTGGTTTGTCTTCTATCGATCTACTCGTATGTTCTATCAACATTTTACTTTATAGTTTGTGATTAATATCTGATATTGAAGAAAAGTAAAGTTGCATCAAGCATAGAACATCTACATACATTTACATGGTTTCAAAGCTGAGGTGAAGACAAGCCCTAATTTGTAGCAATCACCAAAGAAGAGGATGGGTTCCTCTAACTACAATGGCTTCAAGGCTGATGACAAATTGACTGCAAAGGATGACTTCCATGCTTGGAAGATGACATTGGATCTTATGTTGGAAGACCAAGATGTCATGGACTATGTGCAGGGTAAAATCCAAGAGCCTCCATCCACTGCAACTACTGCCGCCAAAACAAAGTATAAGAAGGGGGAGATCAAAGAAAAGCTGATGATCAGGGACTCAATTCACAAGAGTCTGGTTGCCTACATCTCTGAGCTGGGCACATCCAAAGAGATGTACGATAAGTTGGTCCACATGTTCGAGGCCAACAATGCGAATCAAGTACTATTCTTCAAGAATCAATTGAAGAATCTGAAGAAAGGCAGGGATGAGTCTATTCAATCATATTTTCTAACGCTGACTGAGATTAGGAGCAATCTGCTGGCTATTGGGGAGACAATCGCTAATCGAGAGATGGTACTCACCGCACTTGGAGGGCTCCCATCTAAATGGCATGTGTTCAACACTACCATTCTCAATAACAATGTGATACCTGACTTTGACGAAGTACTATTGAGATGCGTACAAGAAGAGACAAGAATGAAGGAGTATGAAAATGAAGGAAATGTTGCCTACGCTGCTCATTCTAGAAAGAACTACTTTGGTGGTCCAAAGAACAAAGGAAGAGCAGGGGCCCAAGGAAAGAAGGGCAAGTGTTACACTTGTCATAGGCCAGGTCACTATGCTAGAGAATGCCCTTACAAGAAGGATTTTCTCAATGGTGATGACAACAACAACAACAACCAGAGGAATGGTAATCAAAGGAACAACAGGTTCAAGGGAAAGAGGAAGGCTCCCTCCGGTGGAAATGGTCAAACCTTTCAAAAGGTCGAGAAACTCCAGGTATGAGGACTCAAATGTTGTTCATAAAATAAATGAATTCATTCTTGTATTTGCCCTCTCTACTGCATCTCCACCCGACACTATGGATGTCTGGTTGATAGACAGTGGTGCCTCACGGCACATCACTGGGTTCAAGGAAGCACTCTCTGATGTGATTGAAAAGGATATTAATCTGGAAATTATCCTTGGAGATAATGCCACATATCCCCTGAAAGGGACAGGGACTGTGATCCTCCATTTGTCTCAACGTCAAGTCCTTCGCTTGCAAGATGTACTCTATGTACCTAATTTGAAGAAGAACCTTGTGTCTATATCGGCCATGGAAGACAAAGGTTTCAATGTGGCATTCATTGATGGAAAGGTGCGTATGTGGAAGAAGAGCTCCAAGGAAGCTATCACGATTGGGTTTAGAGTTGATACACTCTACCAGGTTGGAGGAAGTCCACTGGGAGCGATGACATGTGATACTATCCGACAAACTGAACTATGGCACCGGAGGTTTGGACACCTTCACTACAAGGCCCTTCCTGAGGTAAGGAAAGTGGTGATGGGGATGCCCGAGTTCACAAATAATCGTGAAGGTGTATGATAGGGTTGTGCCGAAGGAAAGCATACTAGGGGACCTTTCCCTCAAGCATCACGAAGACATCTAATGTCTTACAATTGATCCATTTTGATCTGTCTGGTATGCTGCTTGTGACATCCTTGGGAGGATGTTCTTATTATATGACATTCATAGATGACTTCTCTCGCAAAACTTGGATATACTTCTTGAAGAAGAAGGACGAGGCTTTCATGTGGTTCCGTACCTTCAAAGCCTTGGTGGAAAATCTGACAGGGAAGAAGATCAAGATTTTAAGGACTGATAATGGCACTGAATATAAGACAAATGAGTTCAAGAACTTTTGCAGAGAAGCTGGCATCAAGAGGGAGACCACAATTGTCTATACTCCTGAGCAGAATGGCGTTGCTGAACGAAAGAACAGGACCATTGTGGAAGCTGCCTGTGCCATGCTATGTGACCAGGGTCTACCGAAGTTTCTGTGGGGAGAAGCTGCAAACACTGTTGTGTATTTCCAAAACTGATGCCCGCATTCCGCCTTGGACTCCAAAACTTCCGAAGAGGTTTTCACTGGTAAGAAACCTGATGTCTCACATTTTAGAGTGTTTGGATGCCCTATTTATTTTCATGTGTCAAAAGAAAAGAGGAGCAAGCTGGATGCTTCTGGGAAGAAAGGAATGTTTGTGGGCTACAACGAAACTTTGAAGGCCTATAGAGTCTATGTGCCTGGTCAAAGGGAAGTGGAGATATGCCACGATGTCACTTTTGAAGAAGATGCTTCCCTGAAGAAAGTAGTCAATCTTCCGAGATCTGAGTAAGAACATGAAGCAAGGCATAGAAATCAAGAAGAACCGAAGGATGAGACGATGCCCGATGTTGGAGGACCGATGGACCCGATTGATCCACCTCCTTCACTAGGGAAGAGACCATCATGGCTCAGGGACACTCTCAAGGATGCCGAGGGACATATGGCCCCAAGGGGGACATTCCGTGAAAGCAAGAAGCCGAGTAGATACCAAGGGTATCTAGCAGCCATGAGTACTATTGTACAATCTGAGCCTGGATCCTTTGAGGAAGCCGTTAAGCATCAAGTATGGAAGGATGCTATGCACGAAGAGTATGAGTCCATATTGAAGAATGATGTCTGGGATGAGTTTCCAAGACCGGAGGACAAAGTAGTTGTCACCTCGAAATGGCTCTACAAAATCAAGCATGGATCTGATGGAAGTGCTGAAAAGTTCAAGGCAAGATTCGTTGCCCATGGCTTCTCTTAAAAAGAAGGTGTAGACTATGATGATATATTTGCGCCTGTGGCCCGATATACCACCATCCGATCTATTCTCACAAAGCCCCTGGGGTAGGTCAAGTTCCTAACCTTCCGTGAGTGTCTTGGTATCGTGGAACGACCCTATGATGAGGGTCCCATTGGACGATGAGCTCTGGGAGCTCTGGGGGGCTTTGGGGATAGTTTCTCGGAGCTATAAGCAACCACAGAGCTAGGCTTGCCGAACCTTGTTGGTGTGCTTCGGTCCCACCGTTGTGATGATTGAGTTGGTTCACCTCTCATTATCTGTGCCCCATATGCATCCTACCCATTGAGTTCAGGGCTCGTGGGAAGTACCTCTCATTTGGCCAGTGAGGTGGGAAAAGCTAGAGACTAGTAGCAAAGATTGATGGACACATTAGAGATTGTCGTACTCTCTATCTAGGATGGCACGGTCCAACCACTTGATCTGGAATAAAGTCTAGTGAGGTTTCGGACCTCCTACTTACATCGGGTCAGATAAACCAACTTCGACTTGGTTTGAGACTCTTTGTGAGTCCTATAGAGGTTTTAGACCTTTGTGCTGAATCTGTCAGTCGGGAATGATGTCTTTGTGACTGACCCACCTTTGTTTTGAAATAAAGAGCCAGCAAAACAAGTTACGGCGGGAAGATGCACGATGTTGGATTGCACAAGTGGATGGAGTTCTCCCTAGTTGAGAGGGAGTGTTAATTTTGGACAACTAGGTCCAAACTCCATGTTGTGATGCTCAGATGAAGATACCAATATTTTTATTGGGTTCCTCTTTCGGAGAGGTGCAAGATCAATCTAAAGGTCATCTTGATCCGATGAGCAAAACATTTATTTTGAATTTACTTTTAATCTATTCAAAATATGTGCAGGTCGGCTTCAAGGTTTTGTACCCCAGCAGATGTGTCACACACTCACTGATGGATATAAATAAGGTCAATGTTGGAGGACATTTCACTCATCTCATCCTCACACATTCTCTCTCCTCATCTGATTGGTTTGATCACTTAGAGTCTCTTCTCTCTCCACACGTGGGAAATCTGGCAGCAACAATTTCTGTTTTTCGGTCTAGGGTTTCTGCAGCAAGTTTGACCAGCGTTGACTTTGGTCAACGCAAGGTCAATTTGACTCGAAACTCTCCCAGAATTTGGATCTCCCTAATCCGTATTTTTTGGCACTGTTTTCGAGGCAAGACGTTGACTTTGAGTTTTCAGTGTTGACCTAGCTGCTGCTGTTGTGCGTTGACCGTTGACTAAGAGCGTTGACTTTTGAGTTGATTGTTTCGCTGTTCTAAGGGTTCTGTGACATTGCTGGTTAGCTAACCATATCGAGACTTTGCTGGTTGAAGCATCCTATTGACTGTCGTAACACACCATCACACTTATCTGTTTCTGGTTTGTCTTCTGTCGATCTACTGGTATGTTCTATCAGCGTTTTACTTTATGGTTTATGTGATTGCTATCTGATATTGAAGAAAAGTAAAGTTGCATCAAGCATAGAACATCTACATAAATTTACATCTCTTTGTCTTTTCTCCTTGCTAAAATTGCACTTCTCCAAGTGAAATGACTTGCTCAATTCGTGTGATGAGGGAATGAGGTGAGAGTCTTTTTATAAGTTGAGAGAGCCTAGAAGCATCCAAAAGATACTTTCCACGATTAAAAAAATAATAAAAAACACAAACTGAAAAAAAGCGCAAAAAAAGAATTTTAAATGCCGAAAATGCGCTCGTACAGCCTAGAAACGCGTTTCTGTCCGTACTGGACACGTTTCCCCAATGCAAAATGGCCCAGTACGGACGGAAACATGTTTCCAAGTTGTACTGTACCGTGAAACTTGTTTCCGTTTCGTTTTCACGTGGAAACGACACTCTGGGCAACATTTCCCGCAACTTAGCTTGTGTATCTTATTGTTAATTTTTGTATAGCTTGGGAGGTACTCCAAACCCTAGGGTTCGGGGTTTGGAGGGCAAAGCGCCACAAGGGTCACTTGTGGGCTTGGAACCCAATTATCTGGTTTTGCACCAAATCGTGTTTTTCCATTTCCGTGAGCACATTTCTACATGTGATGGCATGAGACGATAGAGGGTGGAAAGGAGAATCCAACGATTCGAGAATCGTCGAATTTCGAGTTGTAGAAGTGGAGATATGAATTTTTGAAGTTATATGATGAGTTTGCACATGTATGTCAAGGTCAGCCTAAGGTGTTTTAGGCATGTGACAAGTTGTGGAAACCCCTAATTATAGCGTTGGAGGAGCCCTTGTATTGGATATAAATACAAGGTGTGTGTGAGGCTTAGAAACATCCATTTGTGCATCACATACCTAAGATAAGAACTCAGATATCTCTGTGGAGTTGCAACAACTAAAGGGACATGACAACGAAGTGTAGAAGGATGTTTTAAGGCATCGTTGAGGAGGTAGAGGAGCAGTCTTGAGGGCCGCAACCCCTGTTCTTGAAGGTTGAGTGCAGGGAGGTGTGTTTGAGGGCTTGCTGGAGGGCCGAGACTGTTGTGGTGGATTGCAGGCCTCTTTGAGGGTCAGATAGGGTTAAAAAGAGGTTTTTTTGGAGGGATGTTGGGGGCCGTAGCTAACTGAGGTAGGCTGCAGGGCTAACCTGTCCAAAACATGCCTGCGTTAGGTTGTCAAGGGCTGCTACTTGCCTTGAACAACAACCCACGAAGAGGGCATTTCTCCTTGCCTAGGCCACAACAATTGTTTTTGTGGGTATTTTAAGGGTTGTTGTAGCGTGAACAAGCCCTAACCAGTCACAGTTAGGAACAACGGTAAGCAGGCTTGGAGCAATAGTGTTGGTGTGTGTTGGGTCAAGGTTTTGACCAGTTTGGATCAAAATTATATTGCAGCTTGTAGGTGCCAATTGGAGGACTTTCCATGGAGGTGAAAAGTCCATCTTAGGGGCCGAATCTATAGTGAAGTATTGGGCATCATTGGTTTGGTGGAGGGCAACGTGTTGATGGCCCAAAGTAGCCCTAGACAAGCTATCCTGAAGTGACGAAGAGGAGCTGAAGATTGGGTGAAGTTTGGTGCTGAATTGCAGCACCTTGATGGACAGAGGTGACTGCTAGCCTAGTAGATTGGAGTTCGGGAATTAGTCCTATTGAGAGAGCAAATTAGATCAGCTCGTGTACACTCTATAGAAGTGACTTGAAGCAGTGTTAGGTGGCAACCCTCTTAGAGTCTCGATGTGTTGTCCTTTGAAGGACTAAGGGGCGACTAGTGAGTAGTACGGAAGCGAAGTACCGACAGGACAAGATACGACATTGAGTTTGTCATTGTGTCTTGTATACCATAGACTGTTGTATTATGTAGATTTGGTTAATATAATGAAGTTTGGGGTTATACATTATTGTACAATTTGTTAAAAACTCTGTATATTTGTGCATGTGTCATTTACTGCTTTATATTTTCCGCTGTGCAAAGTAGTTCTGGTTGAGATTCTTGGTTTGATAGCGTTAGTGATTTTAAGACTCTAACCTAGACGCAAGATTGTGGAAATTCAACACTTATAAGTATCGAAGTTCATAATATTTGCAACTCACTTCTTAAAGCACATAATCTACTAATTTTGGTTGCCTAATAAATCTAAGAGCTCATTAGATATTGGTATGTAATATCCCCAATTTTGTGAGTGTGAGAATTCCTAAATCTGGAATCCTAATTTTAACTTAACAATTTAACAATTTATTTGCAGTTTTCTACAAAAACACTGAATACATCACACTGCAACCTACACAAATAAATACTGTGGAAAGAAATATACAACGCAGGAAATAAATAAGCACATAATGAACACTGTTATTTTTGGACAAATGTCCCTGGAAAAACCTAATGCGGGAAAACCGATGCAAATCTGCCACAGGAATCCGACACTGACCTCAGTTCGAGATGAGCTGCTCTGCACTGCCTCTGCGTAGTGACTGCGTCACCCTACGCAGTCTCTGCGTCATAACTCGATGCAACCTACCCTCTTGTCGTTGGATCTTCTGCTAACTGGAAACGAGGCTCTATTGGCCTCCGAAAAGTCCCTCCGGCTTCTGGCACTGGCCCTTGACTATTTCCTCAAAAAAATTTCGGACTCCCTCTGAAGCTCTGGGTTGCCTCTGTGTGGCACTGCACAGTCTCTCTATGGCTTTTACTGCCTCCTCTGCCTTGCACTCTTTGGATCAAGAATATCTTCCACCGGACAACTATCCCTGCCCCTCACTGCAAGAAATCACCTCGATCACTCTGGTAACTATTGCGCTACTCTCTTGAGAATTTGATATCTAGATCTCTCACTCGATGTGTTCTCCAAGTGCCCATCGAGCTCCTTCTTATAATATTCTTGTTGAACAATCAACGACCCACATTAGATCCTAATCAATGGCTCAGATCATCATGACTTGATCTTAGTCTTTTTCTAGAAGATTCACACCCAGTGTATTTAACACCCTTTAATTATTTTAATTTCCTAAGTTTAGACATAGACATCCATTAAAAATAATTAATTATTTTAATTAAACTGTCTCTGCGTGAAATTTCCGAAAACAATTTCTGGGTCTTGGAGAATGCATATGTCCTAGGTTCCTTGCAAAATTTTGAGGCTAGAGCACATCCGATGCTACCAGAAATCAACACTTCCTCTTAGCAAGGAATGTGCTCTAGTAATGCAACCTGCTGAAGCATCACCCTGACTCTGTATCATCTCCCTCTGCGCTGCTGATGTTTGACATCACTGCGCACCAACTACTGCGCAAATGCTGCATCTGTACTGCTGCTGACTCTGCATGCTACTGCCAACTGCATCTGCACTGCAACTTTGTTGCTGTTGAACCAGAAAAATATCCAAAATACCGAACCAACTGTGTTCCGTATGATGCATTTGTTGCTGGAGTTCTGACTGCTTCTAGTCTTTGTGATGACCCTTTGAAGCCTCTGTGCAGCTGCTGACACTGGACTGTGCCAACTGCACTGCTGCCAACTCTGATTTGCATTGCTCAGTCTCGGATGCTCCTAGCCACTGCAATTGTCACTTCAGCACTCCTCTGCACCGACTAACACTGGTCCATCCTGCTACTTCTGATATGGGCTCCCATAGCAAGGTATTGATCAAAGAGGTGTACTCCTCAAGGATCCTGCCCATTTGTAGTTCGATGGAACTACAATACTAGATCACCCCACCTCTTCGCTAGAGGTATGTGGGAAATCATGGAAAACTCCTCTACCTTAATCTCTGCGGCTGAAACCTACTGATCATGTTTGTGGGAGGACACTTCGTAGCATAGTGACCAAGTTCACTACACCTGAAACATTTGATCTTTGAGACGTCCTTCTTCCGCCTCCTCTGCTCCTGCTGGCCCTTTCATGCAAGGGTTGCATTCTCCTCTTCCTCCTTGGTCTTCATCCCACTGCTGCTACTGTCATCCAGTTTGCACTTTACTAAGTCATGCCTCATCTCTTCTTGTTCGAGAGCAACCCACATCCCCTCCCAATCCGACAATCTTTCACTGCCCAGAATACTTTGGACGAAAACTTGCCATTCTTCTGAGACACTATTCAGGGCTAATCTCACCATCTCTGTAGCTTGAGGCACTGAACCTACAACTGCCAGCTGATCCTAGACTTCCTGAAGCTTCGTACGGAAGGGATCTATGCGCTCCCCCTTCTGTATCCCCGTGGATCTCATCTTCTCCTCCAAGTACATCTTCCGTTGCTCAAAAGATCCTTCATATAACGTGGCCAATTGTAAATTTCTGAACATGTTCCATGCCATTTCAAATTAGGGCACAAAATACTGAAGCAGATAGAACAAATAAATCGATCGATGGAAGACAAGCCAACAATAGAAAAAGAAGAAGAATGATGGCGTTATGGCGATAAGCAGGATGCTTCAACCAGCGAAGTCTCCAATAGGTCATTCAGACAAGCGTGTCACACAACCCTGAAACGTTATATCAAGAAGCCCTAATTCAGCTCCATGAGAAAGCCCTAACACAGATGCACCAAGAAGAGAGAAGATAATTTCCTCCACACAATGTGTGTGAAATGATCTCCAAAACTCTCCTATTTATATCATCTGTGGGGGTGTGTGACACGTCCTTTAAGACATTTAAGTCTATATTATATTCCAGGCCGACCTAACACATAAGTGGAATAAATTCAAAATACATGTTCTGCTCATCCGATCGAGATGATCTTTAGATCAATCTTACACCTCTCCGAAAGAGGAATCCAATAAAAATATCAGGATCATCATCTGAGCAGCACAACCCGGAGTTTGGACCTAGTTGCCCAAAATTAACATTCCCTCTCAACTAGGGAGAATTCCGTCCTCTTGTGCAATCCAAACATCGTGCGTCATCCCTCCGTAACGTGCTTTACTGGCATCATTATTTCAAACGGTGAGTCACAAAGACATCACACTCGGCTGACCCGAAGTCAGCTCAGAGGTTAAAACCTCTCCAGGACTCAAAAGAGTCTCATACTAACCCGAAGTTAGTTTAATCGACCTGAAGTCAGTTGGAGGTCCCAGACCCCACTTCACTTGATCCCTGATCAAGTCGTTGGACACATGTCATCCTATCATAGAGAGTACGGCAATCCTCGATGCATCCATCGGTCTTGCTATGGTCTTTAACTTTTCGCACTTCATTGGCCAAGATGAGGGGCACTTCCCATGAATCCTGGACTCCATGGGTAGGATGCATGCGGGGCATAGACCAAAGAGAGGCGAACCAACTCAATGTCATCACGGTGGGGTCAGAAGCACACCAACAAGCTTTGGCAAGCCTAGCCTTGTGGCTGCTTATAGCTTCAAGAAGCTATTCCCACGTCCCCTGAAGCTCTCGGAGCTCATCGTCCAACAGGACCTGGAGCTTTCACAACTCATCGTCCTAGAGCTCTCACAGCTCATTGTCCTGGAGTTCTTGGAGCTCATCGTCCAACCGGACCCGGAGCTTTCACAACTCATCGTTCAACAGGACCGTTTCACGACTCCAAGGTTCCCACGGAAGGTTAGGAACTTGACCTTCCCCAAGGGCTTAGTGAGAATATCCGCGACCTGCTCATAGTTCCTATATGAGCCTTACGGTGCCACATGTCATGTCCCGGACAAAGTGGTACTTGCTTGGATTGGTCGTGAAACACGAGATTCTCGGACAACCGAATCCCACTCTGGTTATCACAAAAGATAACTGTGGTATCTAGCACATGGCCGAACAACTCACTAAAGAGCTTTCGTAACCAACTCGCTTCACAATAGGCCATGCTCGTAGCAATGTATGCGGCCTCAACGATGCTCAAAGCTACCGACTTCTACTTCCTGCTCTTGCTTCCCAAGTGTAAAGCAACATCCACATGTGCTCTTGCGATCCACCACACTGCTAGCCCAATCGAAATCGGAATATCCATGGAGTGTCCGCTCACGGCAGTGTATCTCAACCCATGGTTTATCTTGCCTCGAAGATATCTTAAGAGATTCTTAGCACCAACCCAATGAAAAACGTTCACTGCAAATCATACGTCCAGACGAGAGTTCACTAAGAACACCAACGCACCTACGAGTTGGTGATACTCGGTAGGATTTCCCAATGTTGGCCCAACAACATTTCCACACAACTTTTTGAAGTTGAGCTCCATTGATGTCGACACGGACTTATAGTCCACCATACCAAATCTCTCCAGCAGCTTCCTAATATATTTTCCTTGAGATAGGAAAATCTTGCCAGGTCTCTACCAGACCTCCAAGCTTAGGAAGTAATGCATCAGTCCTAGGTCTTCAGTCTCAAACTCGGAAGCTAGCTCTCTCTTACATTGATGAATGAGAGGGTCAACACCTGTCAGGAAGAGATTGTCCACATAGAGAACCAGTATGAGAGGTTTTTCACGATCGACCTTGAAGTAAAGGTTCTGATCAACATTACTTCGAGAGAAGCCCAACTTCATCAAGTGGCTATGAATCCTCTCATACCAAGTCCTGGGTGCTTGCTACAACCCATAGAGAGCTTTCTGCAACCTGCATACATGAGAGTCTCTATCTTGGACTTTGAACCCCAGAGGTTGCTCCACATACACTTATTCCTTTATCGACCCATGCAGAAAAGCGGTCTTCACATCCATCTGATGGAGACTCCATCCTTGCATAGCGGCAAGGGCAATAATAGATCGGATGGTCGTATAGCGAGCCACAGGTGCAAATATATCACCATAGTTAATGCTTTCTGTTTGAGAGAAGCCCTGGGCAACAAATCTTGCCTAGTATTTTTTAGCACTTCCATCAGATCTATGCTTGATCTTGTAGAGCCATTTCGAGGTGACAACAGCTTTGTCCTGCGGTCTTGGAACAACATTCCAGACATCGTTCTTCATAATGGACTCATATTCTTCGTGCATCACATCCTTTCAAACTTGATGCTTTACGGCTTCTTCAAACGTTCTAGGCTTAGATTGTACAATAGTACTCATGGCTGCTAGATACTCTTGTTATTGATTCAACTTCTTGCTTTCACGAAATGTCCCCCTTGGGGCCATATGTCTCTCGGCATCCTCAAGAGTATCCTTGAGCCATGAGGGTCTCTTCCTACCAGAAGGAGGAAGGTAGCGTCTTCATCGAAGGTGACATCGTGGCTTATCTCCACTTCTCTTTGACCATACACATAGATCCTATATGGCTTCGAAGTTTCGCTGTAGCCCACAAACATTCCTTTCTTCCCAGAAGCATCCAACTTGCTTCTCTTTTCTTTCGGCACATGAAAGAAAACAGGACAACCAAAAACTCTAAAATGAGAAACATCGAGTTTCTTACCAGAGAAGACTTCTTCGGGAGTTTTGGAGTCCAATGCGGAATGCGGGCATTTATTTTGAATGTACACAGCGGTGTTCATAGCTTCTCCCCCTAGAAACTTCGGCAAACCTAGGTCACATAATATGGCATGGGCAACCTCAACATTATTTGCTCAGGAGTTTAGATGATGGAGGTCTCCCTCTTAGTCCTAGCATCTCTGCAACGACTCCCTTGAGTTTTCCTACAGCCCAGACATAAACATCACAGATACTACTGCCCAATATATACATCATATCACTGTCAAGGTGATTTTAGATAAGGCTGCCATCATGACGCTCTAGGTATATTTATATTTTTGTCATATGTGCCACTGTCAGACACAAGTATCATTGACACAAGCACATGTATTAATACCATATATCTCTGTCATGCCATACATCATCTATTTATATCTTACTGTTATCATACTTATCACTGTCATGGTGCTGAAGATATCAAAACAATGAGGCCATATATACTTTTCCATATGACACACCTACTTCCATGTAGATATACTGCTATCACTATTCTATGACAGTCAAGGTTATATATATGTATAAAAATGTCATGTACCAGAAACACTCAAGGAGATATTGTCATATGTAGCAGCACATAAATGTCACTGTTATGCAAAGGCTCACATCATATTGTACAGTAAGATGTTGATCCAACTGATCAAAAAACACTCTTATAGCAGAAAGTGATAAAGAGTCTTCTGTAGTTTATGAAAAATACCTACTTGTTGAAAAATACCCAGGGGATGATATAGTGACTGCCACAACTCTTATTACTCTATTTTGGAAGCCTTTATTGCAAGCAATTGATAAGATGTTCTCGCTACAAATTGTTGCTAATAGACTCCACACTTGTAACTTAATGATGAGTGTTCAGGAGTACCATCAATACAAACAATGATGACTTTGTTTACAAAATTCAGCCTTCAGCCTGTAGGTGTCCTTTTGATATGTAGATATCTTGTAGTGCCATATAATGCTGTCTATACTGAGAATGCAAACTATCATTCAAACAATGTCAAATGCTGCCAATGCAAGATGCATACCACAATACTACCTTACAATTCAAGTCACAAATCACTGCAAATACAAGCTTCTGATAATATCTTCATTAGTCATTAGTATTTCATGAATTTGATTGCTACAGTGATCATAAGCCTTGTCCCTTCAGTCCCTTTTTAGAATTACAAAGTCTTTGCATCACAAGGATAATTGCCTCTGTATCATAAAGATATTTCATCACCGAGACAAAGATCAGATATTTTATACTTTGTGTCAACAGAGAATAATTCGTCCATTGCTACAGGCATGCATCCAATCCTTGTCAACCATTTGCTTCTTTTCAAGGAGAAATTCCAGAATTAAGTCACAAAATAATTTCGATTTTCAACATAGCAGACTTCATTAAATAGGGTACCCAAATCTTCTCGGATATAATCCACAAACAGATCCATAAATTAGGATCTAACATCTACACATATGTATCAAAAAACATACCTTAAGCTTATTGTTTAGGTCTCCTTGACTACTACAAATCAGGGTCTGGTTACGGCACAAAACATTGTCCCTAACAGCCCTTTATTTTTGCCCCAGAATAGCTCCTTAGAGCTGCGGATCGCCCTAGGAGAGGTCCCCTCCTTCTCTGCTGCAATTCCGGGCATGGATACCCCTACGCTGCCCCTCAAATTAATTTGTAGGGCTGTGTCCTACTCAAAACAACTCCTAGAGGCTGTGGATGCCTCTCCCAAGATTCTTTCACTCATAAACAACCCTTAACCAATCCTGAAATGAGCCTTCTTGGTTTCAGCCCTCAGGTCACTGGGTAGGGCTTCTTGACAGCCTGTAATAACACTTTTATTTTCACTTCTAGACCTCCAAATAGTGTGGCCTTCACCCAGACTTGTATCTTCTCCTGCACAGTGGTTTGGACCACCTTTTAAGCCTCCAAACGCTACCTAACAACCACTTGATCTTGCATAAACTGCCTGAAGCTTTACACTATAACTCGGCCTCCACGACAATGTTATTTAGGCCAGCGTATGGGCTGAAACCATAGTTTTAAAAACCGGCCGGTTTGAACCGGTAACCGGTCAAACCGGCCAGTCAGCATGTTGAGCGGTTCGAACCGACCATGCAACCGGGTCTATGGCCTCACCTCACCAAAAAACCGTCCTAACCGGCCGGGTTTTTAATAAACTGGCCGGTTCCGTCCTTAACCGGCCGGTTAATGGCCTGTCATCTATGCGGACCCACCCACGGCCAGCAAGCTGTTTTAGGGCTGATGTGGAGGTAAGGGGAGGGTTGTTTCCCTCCAAAAACACCCTCCCCAATCTTTTATAAGCAGGGGCAGCCTCTCCTTTGTCTCACACCAACTCATTTGTTGTTTGTGAGTTTGATTGAGAGCTTGGAGAGTGTTGAGTGTTTGCCGGAGCAGCGATCTTGGAGGCTTGGAGTTGGAGTTGGAGCTATCTTGGAGGCTTGCTGCTTGAGCTAATTATATTGTAGTAGCCATCATGCCTCCAAAAGGCCAGGATACTGCATGGGCTCATTGTGATATGATTGATGGAAAAATGATTTGCAGATATTGCCAAAAATCTATTGCAGGAGGGGGTATTAACAGGTTCAAGCAACACTTGGCTGGTATAGGAGGCCATGTAAAGCCATGTGGAGCACCAAATGAAGTAATAGGGCATATTAGGGCAGAATACCTTCAGAAGTTTGAGACTCGAGTCACTGAACCAATAGAGACTGGAGTTGCAAAGTTTCGGGAGACTCAAGTTCAACCAACCGAGTTTGAACTTTGATTATGATTAGAATTTAGTAATATGATATATCATATATGTAGATTTGTAGTAGACTGTCACTGTAGTCTGTACTATCTAGGCCAATGGCCTCAATGCTCATAGCTTGTAGCATTGTTTTTGGTCATTATGGGCCATTTGGAGCCTCATTGCTTATGTATTGTTTGATGATATGTATTGCACTTGGTGCCATTTTGATATATTCACCTTTCCATGGTATATAAATGAGAAAACTTTACATATTTTGTCTCTATTGGCTTGGAATCATGGTTGCAAATCTTAAAAATAGTTTTTTTTATTAAAAAATAATTATTTAATGTATTTTTTTAAAAACCGGTTCATTGAGATCTGACCGCTCCCGGTTAGACTGGTTCCGGTTAGAAACCCGGTTCATTAGGTCCACCGGTCCGGTCACCGGTTCTGGTTTTTAAAACTATCGCTGAAAGAACTCCTCCTAGTTGCGGCTCACTTGAGGGAGGAATATGCGACAAGGGTTAGGCCTCAACGCCACCCAAACAAGCCCTCAAGTAATGCGGCCTTCCAGAAATTAATGTGGGCTCGTGGTGATGCCCAAAACAACGTTCAAAAAACTCCTAAAAAGGTTCCACGCAACCTCTTCTTCTCCCATGCTGTAGCACAAGTTGGGCATTGTCTTCTTCTAAGCTTTGATACCATGTAAATTTCTGAACATGTTCTATTGCATTTCAGATTAGGGCACGAAATACTGAAGCAGATAGAACAAATAAATCGATCGATGGAAGACAAGCCAACAATCGAAAAAGAAGAAGAATGATGGTGTTACGGCGATCAATAGGATGCTTCAACCAACAAAGTCTCCAATAGGTCATTCAGCTAAGCGTGTCACACAGCCCTCAAACACTACATCAAGAAGCCCTAATTCAGCGCCATGAGAAAGCCCTAACACATATGCACCAAGAAGAGAGAAGATAATTTCCTCCACACAATGTGTGTGAAATGATCTCCAAAACTCTCCTATTTATAATCATTTGTGGGGGTGTGTGACATGTTCTTTAAGACATTTAAGTCTATATTATATTCCATACCTACCTAGCACATAAGTGGAATAAATTCAAAATACATGTTCTGCTCATCCGATCGAGATGATCTTTAGATCAATCTTATACCTCTCTGAAAGAGGAATCCAATAAAAATATCGGGATCATCAGCTAAGCAGCACAACCGGAAGTTTGGACCTAGTTGACCAAAATTAACACCAATGCATCCCACATTTCTTTGGTTGTACCTTTGACTGCTATGTGAGATACAACGTGATCTTTCACTTTGTCGAGGATCAACCTCTTGGCTTTTGCCATATCCTTCTTGTAAGCTTTCAATGGATCCAAATTAGTGGGGACGACTACCACTCTATCAATGAATGCTTTAAGGTCATGCTCATCCGAAAGGAAGGAGATCCTTGCCTTCCAGATCACATAGTTGGAGGCACCCTCCAATCGATCTTGATCTCTCAACCCGGTAGATGCCATCACGCTCCCTTAGTGTGCTCCTTGTTCCCTCTTCTGACACTTTTCTGCACTAGCAAACTGCTGCAGAAAATTTACGTTCCAGCTAAAGATCTGCTCTGCGCTGAAGTTGCTGCACTGCTCCCTCTGCCACTGACAAATTTCGATCTAGAAAATCTTCTTCTTTGTTGAGTCACTCAGAGAAGGATTTTTCCACGAAAATCTTATCCTCCTGGTACTGGATTGCGCTGCCCTTCTAGGGATTCGATCTGCTGCCTACGCAACTCTTCAAGCTCCCTCTTTAACTCTGCTTCTGAGCTCTTCTCTGCTTTACTTGCGCTCTGATACCATGTGAAATAGAAAATATTCACCTAATTGTTAATTTTAACTTAACAAATTATTTGCAGTTTTCTACGGCAAACATTGAATACATCGCACTGCAACCTACACAAATACAAAATACTGCAGAAAAAAATATACAACGCAGGAAATAAATAAGCTCACAATGGACACCGTTATTTTTGGACAGATGTCCCCAGAAAAACCCAATGCAGGAAAACTAGTGCAGCAGCTGAGGGTTTGTATTATTATGCAGTAGTTATTGAATACATGTCTATGAATATCGAAATTGATAAGCGATACAGAGGAAAAACTGACAAATAAATCTCGTGAGAAAATCTCACTCTACCACGGAAATCCAACATTGACCTCAGCTCGAGATGAGTTGCTCTGTGCTGCCTTTGCGCAGTGACTGCGTTAGCCTACGCAACCTCTGTGTCACAACTCGATACAACCTTCCCTCTTGCCATTAGATCTTCTGCTAACTGGAAATGAGACTCTACTGGCCTTCGAAAACCCTCTCCAACTTCTAGCGCTCACCCTTGACTATTCCTCAACAAAAATTCAGACTCCCTCTAAAGCTCTGCATTGCCTCTGCATGGCACTGCACAGTCTCTCTATGGCTTTTACTACCACCTCTACCTTGTACTCTCCGGATTAGGAATATCTTCCACCGACAACTATCCCTGCCCCTCGCTGCAAGAAATCACCTCGATTACTCTCCGGAAAATGCTGCGTTGCTCTCTTGAGAATTTGGTATCTAGATCTGTCACTCGATGTGTTCTCCAAGTGCCCATCGAGCTCCTTCTTATAATCTTGTTTTTGAACAATTAACGACCCAGATTAGATCATAATCAATGGCCCAGATCATCTTGAGTTGATCTCCATCTTTTTCTAGAAGATTCACACCTAGTTTAATTAATACCATTTAATTATTTTAATTTCCTAAGTTTAGACTTAGGCATCCATTAAAAATAATTAATAATTTTAGTAATATTAATTAAAAAGGGGCAAATATTATTGGAGAAAGGTGGCTAGTATTATTTTATTGGAGAATAGCTACAAATTATTATTTTATTAAATGGTGGCAAAAGTGACTTATGTGAAAAATTCAATTCTTAATTTCTACTGTGGTTATAGATTTATTTCTCCTACTTCTTTCCACAATAAGTTATTTACAATAAATTTTGAAATAGACACTACTGTAGTTATCACTCAAGTACATATAGAGAAAATAACAGTAAAATGCAAGCATAAGAACCAATCACAATGACAGTTGTTTTTGGACAATTGTCCCCAGAAAAACCCAATGTGGGAAAACCGGTGCAACATATGAGGGTTTATATATTAATCTTTAGCTAGAATTATTTACAAGGAAAGATTGGCAGAAATAACTGAGAAACTTCTTGAGATACACTTGAGATAAGTTTTGTCCAGACCTCCGGAGAGTTTCCGACACTTGAGGGACTCACTGGCCCTCCCTGCGTCACTTTGCGTCCCTCCTGCGTACCTCTTTGCGCAGAGACAACGTAAGCCGGCGTCATTACTGCGTGAGGCCTTTGCACTGCTCCTGACTGTTGCCACTCTGCCCTTCTGCGTCCTTTCCTTGTACCCTGACACTGTTGATGCCCTCTGCTTCCTCCGTCCTGCAAGTCTCCCTCTGAAATCGAATTTGCTTCCTTCAGAATCGACTTCCCTCGGGTTGCTGAATGTTTGCCCGACTTGCTTTCCAAATGACCCTCAAGCCTTTTTTTATAATCTTGTCATTGATGAATCAACAACCCAGGTTAGAAATGTGAAATTTTCAATCTGAAAATCTACAGTTGCAGTGATAGATTTATTTCTCCTACTTATTACTCCAATAAGTTATTTACAAAAATCTATTAGTAAACTTCGAAATAAATACTACTGCAACATTCACAATTATATATGCAGAGAAATGAATAGTAAAGAGCACAAGCATAAGAACCAATCACATGTACACAGTTATTTTTGGACAATTTCCCCAAAAAAACCCAATGCGGGAAAACCAGTGCAATAGATGAGGTTTTTATTATTAATCTTCAACAAATTAATCTTTACAAGGAATATATTGGTAGATATAATCAGAAAACACTTGAGACAAAATTCTCGGTTCCTCCCGACAAATTTCCCGACACTTGGAACAACCTCTGCTTCCCTCTGTACCTGTCTGTGTGTTTCTTTGCGTAGTCCCTGCGCTGAAATGCATAACTCTACGTGGGTTCACTGCGCTTCAGCTCTCCGCTACCTCCTGTGACCGTCTGCGTCTCTCTGACCTCGAGCTCAGTCATTGCTGACTCCCTCCTTCTCCTTCTGCTTCTGCGACTCTCCCATTGAGATCGAATTCTATTCCTTCAGAATTGATCTCCTTCGGGTATTGAGTGTATGCCCGACTTACTTGCCAAATGACGCTCAAGCCTTCTTTTATATTCTTCTCGTTAGTGAATCAATGACCTAGATTAGAAGTCTAATCAATGGCTAAGATTAAAACTTGATTTGACTTGATCTTCGTTTTCTAGAAGATTCACTCTATCTTATGAAAGCCCTTTAATTATTTAATTTCCCTAAGTTTAGACTTAGGGTCTCCATTAAAATAATTAATTATTTTAATAAGACATTTATTGAGTGGAATTTCCACAAACGGTTTCTGGGTTCTTTGGAACACTGATGTCCAACTCTCATAAAGTTTGAGACTTAGAACACTTTTCGACGCTACAAAAAAATGAACAAGAAGTCTAATCAATGGCTAAGATTAAAACTTGACTTGATCTTCGTTATCTAGAAGATTCACACTCTGTTGTATTAATACCTATTAATTATTTAATTTTCCTAAGTTTAGACTTAAGGTCTCCATTAAAATAATTAATTATTTTAATAAAACATGAACCGAGTGGAATTTCCACAAACGGTTTCTGGGTTCTTTGGAATACTAGTGTCTAGGCCTCCTCACCAAATTTGAGACTTAGATCACTTTCTGATGCTACAAAAATGAACACTCCCTCTTAGCGAGGAAAGTGTTCTAGCAATTTTCCTACTGCATACTGCTCTGACCTTGAAGCATCCTCTGCACTGCTAATGCTTGGCTGCTGCTACCCCTCATCTGTTGCGCTGCTGCCTTCTATACTGCTGCTCATGACACTGCCACTGTCACTGCCTCATCTGCATTGCAGCTCCCTCCGACTTCTGCAGCTGTCAATTTCTGCTACTGAAATGGATTCTTGATCATTCCCATCTTCTCATTGAAGTAGACAAACTTTGTCTTTCCCAGAGCTTTAGTGAGGATGTCCGCCACCTATTCTCCTGTCGGAGTGTACTGCAATTGCACAGCTCCTCGCTGGACACAGTCTCTGATGAAATGACACCTGATGTCAATGTGCTTCGACCGATCATGAAACACAAGATTTTCAAATAGCTTGATGCAACTCTTATTATCAGATAGAATGTAGGTCGCTTCCTTTTCCTTGAGTAGATTCACAAGCAGCTTCCTAAGCCATATGGCTTCACACGAAGTCGTGCTTGCTGCCATATATTCCGCCTTTGTTGAGCTCAGAGCCACGAATTTCTATTTCCTGCTGTACTAGGAAGTCATTCCTGATTCAACACTAAAGCATGACCCACTGTTACTCTTCCTATCTACTGGCCTTCCAGCCCAATATGCGTCCGTGAACCCACTCAATCTGATGTCATTGCCACGTGTGTATCTCAATCCAAGCTCGATTGTTCCCTGCAAATATCTGAGAACATGCTTGGCTGCTACCCAATGTGCCCTCCTTGGTTCCACCATGAACTGACTGAGGGTGTTGATAGCATAATAGATGTCTAGCCTTGTATTGACCACATACATCAAGGACAATATGAGCTGCCTATACAAGGTAGGATTAGCTTCATCATCTTCGGAAGTATCAATATTCTTCTAGTTGGTGATCATTGGTGTAGCCATGGGTCTACAGTCTTCCATCTTGAACCTCTTCAAAATTTATGTAGCATATCTCCCTTGACCAAGGAAGATCTCACCCTTCTGTTGCCAAACTTCCAACCCCAGAAAATAATGCATCAGCCCTAGATCCTTCATGTTGAATTCTACAGCTAAATTCTCCTTGTAGTCCTTGATGAGCTTAGATGATCCTATTAGGAATAGATCATCTATGTACAACACCAGTATCAGAGGCTCATCCCCTACTCTCAAATAATAGAGATTAGGATCTACATCACTCTTGACGAATCCCATCTTCTGCAAGTAGCCATCAATTCAACCATACCAAACTCTAGGGGCTTGCTTAAGTCCATACAAGGCTTTCTTAAGCTTACACACATGAGTCTTCTGCTCATGCGTATCAAAGCCCTCTGGTTGTTCGATATATACTTATTCTTCTATCACCCCATTCAAGAATGCTGTCTTGACGCCCATTTGGTGAATCTCTCATTCCATCTTCGCAGTAAGGGATATCACGTACCTAATAGAAGTGTATCTGGCAACTGGGTCGAAGGTCTCTACACATGCTCACTGAGAAGCCTCTCTCAATCTTGTGCTGTTGTTGTGTCTTAGCTCCTCATTTTAGGCTCAATTCATAATTTTCCTAAGCTAAGATTGATGACCAAAATTAGCTCATCAAGTTAATTGAAGATAAGAGACTTTACTTTGGTTAAATTTCCTATCTTTAGCTTTCTTTACTTTAACAGTTTATCTCAAGTACAAGTCATAAATTTAGCTTGCTTTAGATGCATGTCACATGCAACACATTCACATGCCTGCAACTCCCTTGCACACTCTGCATGTCGCATGCAAGCTTCTAAAAAGGAAAATCAAGGTCCTTCTAGTGAAGACACAAAACTAGGAGTACCTTCTGAGCCACAAAACTCTAGAGAATTGTTATCATAAGGCTGGATTATAATGATTTCGATATTCTTGGGAACATAGGTCACTTGTTTTTAGTTTGAGTGATAAGGATATGTAGACTGGTTGAGATGTCTGCTTTTATAATTTGAATGTCAATAAGGAGTTCTTGTGATCTGATTTCCGCTTAACCTGTTTTTGACCATCTCTTGTTTTACTCGAGGTATGTGATTTGCTTCAGATACGAAAGTCATTTTGTTAATTGCTGGATATTCAGTTGAAATTTCTATTGTTTGAATTGTAACATCCGAGTATATCTTCACTGCAATCGTATTTGGATTTGTTGAACTGTGAGATTAATGGGATTTGTGTTTGTTCCCTTTTCTTCAACTTAGACTGATATGCTCGAAGATTTTGTGATAAGTTCTTCGAGTTTTTTCTTCATTGATTTTATCATCTTTAAGTTTCTTAATCTGAGCAAGCAGATTTTGGTTATGATTTTTTAAACGTGAAAGTTCTTCAGCTTCTGATTCAACTTCATTTTGACACTCAAGCTCCTCATAAATGATCCATATTTTGATAAATGATTTATGCTAGATACATAATCATGTGTGCATAAGTGGAAGAAACATGAACAAAACTTACACCCCATTGAAATTAAGTTGCAAAACTTTTGTACTTTAGCATTATGTTTGATGTTGTCATTCATGTCTTTAGCACTCCCTTAACTATAGATAACATGAATGAAGGGATTATTTCTTCTCAAATACTTTTTGTGGTACATTCTTGAGCAGAGCTTGATTAATGAAATTCTTTTCCTTAATTATGGATTTGCAGGTTCATGATTTGCAATTTAGCCGAGAATTTTCTTGGGGAGGTACCAAAATTAAAGTCTGGCATGGAAATGTGGAAGGCTTGTCTGTGTACTTTCTAGAACCGGACAATGGGTAAATTTCATCTTTCCCAAGTAAAAACAAGGCTACATTTATCTTGTTTCGTTTGTGAGAGCTCAATATAGGTAAATCTATCTATAATATCCACCTAAAATCTTCAAGGAAAATATTACAAAAAATTATAAATTTTATATTATGGCATCCTATAGACTTGTTTTAGGTTGAAACAAGATAGGTTTTCTTGGTTATTAATTGGGAGTGCAGATTGGATTCTTTAAAAGTTTTGGATGCAGGTGTGGGTGCAGAAACTGTCCTGAATTTAGGAATCGGGGTTTGTTGTTCGGGGTGAGGAAGGTCGGGGACAGTGTGGTGGAGAGGGGGCATGTTGGGTTCAGAATTCTAGATTCTGAACATTTAGATGCCAACTCATAAATAATAAAAATGTAAGGACATATCAAAAATTCAGATTTTAGTATTTATTGTTTTGAAAATCAGATTTTAAACAAAACTAAAAGTTTTACATTGTAATCAAAATCAGAGTTCAGTAAAGGATGCCATGAAGTTTGTAAACAAATCAGAGTATGAAGTTTGTAGAGCAGATTCATCATTCCATATTTCATGTTAATATATCAAAATGTGAAAATTAAAAAAACTAGGCTTATCTGGAAAGCTCCAAAAGTGCGAAAAAATTCATAAATATCCTGCTCCTTCTCATAGTCTCCACTCTCCACATCTTTGTATTGAACATCAGAATGTGCACCCCAACTGACCATAAGGAGCACGACGGGAAGAGGTAGTAATAGCATGCCACACACCCATAATAGAAGCAAACAAACCTCCTGTTACCCCTTATATTATATATTATATGAGGTCTTACATTTCTGATTTTCATCATGACAATTTTGAGTTTTAACAGAACTCAGTTGTACTTGTAATTTTCATCACACCTGTCAGTGCTTCTCAGATAATACCAACGGATGGTTTGATGGACATAGGGGCATTTTGGTTGGTGTGCACACTTTTCTCGACACTTCGCTTCTAACATTGTTGACCTCCATCATTGGGGGTGCTGAGGAGTCTACAGGAGTTGTTCTTTTGCACATGTACTTGCTTATTGTCGCTACCCCCTTAGAGCACATCAGAAGTTGTTTCAATGGTGATGTGCTTTTTGGCTTGGTTGTGGAGTTCCCTAGGTCACATGGTTAATAAAATGAAAAGTCGACTCCATTGAACTATAATATCATGACATCACTCCCAAGTTATACTTTATGGCATAAGCCAAGGTAACAATGTAATATTCCCAATTAGAAGACAACTAATTAGAATATTCATTTTTGCCTTTATAAAGTTCAGCAGGAAGTAAAGGGGTGAAGGGACCCATAACTCAACACTAGAATAAAAGCACTTTCCTAAAGTCACTAGGCAGAATAATTAAAAGACAAAGTAGGACCCATGAGGCCAAGTGATAGCGCAGGAGAGGAGGCAGCGGGGACAATGCAGAGGCAGCGTGGGGCCAGACAGCATAGGGGCAGCGTGGGAAAGGCAACACAGAACAGCGTGGGGACAACGTGGCAGAGGGACAACGCAGCATTAGTGGGCCCAAGGGAATGTTGGAGGCTCACTAGCATAAAAAGGGGATGAAGGCAACCTTTCTCATTGATTCATACATCTGATTTTCTGCCTGTCAAGACTAGAGCACGCTTACGCTGTTTAGCTGAGTCTGTAGTGCTGTTTAGCACACGCGTGTCTCTGAGCGGAGATCCCAACCTCGTCCTCGGGGGACTTCGAGTGCCCGCTCAGAAGAGGAGCAATACCTTCAGTTTTTGAGAGCTGCTTCATTGAGGCAACCACCAGGTTTACGCAGTCATCTCTAGGGCAACACAGTCACTCAGGGGATTACGCAGTTGTTAATTTTGGAGAACTAGGTCCAAACTCCATGTTGTGATGCTCAGATGAAGATGCCAATGTTTTTATTGGACTCCTCTTTCGGAGAGGTGCAAGATCGATCTAAAGATCATCTTGATCCGATGAGCAGAACATTTATTTTGAATTTATTCAAAATATGTGCAGGTCGGCCTGAAGGTTTGGTGCCCCAACAATTGTGTCACACACCTTCATTGATGGATATATATTGGTCAATGTTGGAGGACATTTTTAGTCATCTCATCCTCACACATTTTTCTCTCTCCTCATCTGATTGGTTCGATCACCTTGGAGGCTCTTCTCTTCACACGTGGGAAATTGCAGCAAGGAGACTTTTCTGTTTTGGGCCTAGGGTTTACCGCAGCGTTGACTTTGGTCAACGCGTGGTCAAATTGACTTGAAACTCTCCCAAACTTACGATTTTCTGAATCCGCATTTTTTGGCACAATTTCCAAGGCTAGACGTTGACTTTGACTTGGCTGCGTTGACCTTGCTGCTGCTGTTTGCATTGACTGTTGACTGTGTAATATTCCCAATTAGCGATAGCTAATTGGAACTATTAATTTTGACCAATTTTGCCTTATTATAGTTGGAGCAGAAATAAAGTGAGTAAAATATTTAATAACTCACTTAGGATAAATTATTTCCCTAAAGTCCACATCGTATTTGGGGAAGTGGGGCCTAGTGGCCAAGTGGACAGCGCAGGGAGAGGAGGACGTAGACCACGTGGGGCCTACCTCACGCAGTTGAGAGGGACAGCGTGGGCCAAGGAGCACGTAGGAGATGGTGGGGCCTAGGGTGAGAGAGGCCCATCGTTATAAAAGGGAGGAGAGCCTCCTCATTTGATCATTCATGTTTATGCATATTGAGCTTGTCATTTCGACTTGAAGCACGCTGGTTGTTTAGCTTGTCTGTAGTACTGTTTAGTACACCGGGTGTCTCCGTGCGGAAATTCCACCCTCAGCCCCGGGAGACTTCGAGTGCTTGCTCGGGTGAGGTATTCCACCATCATTTTTGCAGGAGGATTCGTGGTTGCATTTGTGGAGGAGCAGAGCATCTAGGGACTGCGCAGTCTTGAGAGGAAGGACGCAGTTCATCTTGGGGGAGCTTCGGATTGGTACCATTTTGGAGGATTTAGGCCAGTGGATTGAGCTAGGGGCTAGCCCTTGCCTATTGGAGATATTTGGGAGAGAGAGGAGTCCCTATTTTGGAGGCTATCATTCAGCATCAGCGTGGCCTTTGGGAGGATAGCGTAGATCCTCAAGGGAGGTATTTTCGGGGGTCGAGCATTTCAGAAAAGCTCTCTGGGCTTTTCTGGGTATTGTGAGTAGAGGCCGATTCCAGAGTATCACCATTTTTCGAGTAGGGGAGCATCCCCAAATACTCATTTTGGTCCTAGCAGCTGCAGCAGCACGGCAGTATTCCAACAGTTGGAGTTAGAGCAGAGAGCAGCCATTTCCTTTGACATTCTGAGAGTATTCCTACACTTGCCTGGTGCAAGTCGAGGTGCCATCACTCTGATCACCTCTTGTACTTCTTTATATTTCTCAGCATAATAAAATGGCTTAGCATTCTCTCTATTTCATGTGTATCTGCTTCATGATTTGTTTCTAGCACTATATATCTTGTTGTATGCTTTGTATTACTGTCTATTTCCCCTTCGGGATATTACAGTGGTATCAGGGCTCATAGACCTGGCTCAGCCTGTGGAGCGAGTTGTCTATGATACAGGAAGAGAAGCCGTATATTTGCTACAGAGGTAGAAAGTACCGTGACAGAGAGCGTAGGTTGCAAATCACCTACGGAGAGGGTGACTGCGCTCCAGTAGTGGACGCAGAGCAGGAGGAACCGATGGCAGATGATAGTGACGCGAAGAAGTTTGGGGAAATGCTCCTCAAGTCAGTACAGGATTTGTCAAGGCAGATTGAGGTGATGGGACAGAGATTCACTGCTGTAGAGGCTAGGAAGTGTGAAACCCGAAGGGGTTTCTAGATTGGTGAGGGATCAGGCACATCCCACCATTTGCAGGGGCACGATGCCACTCAGCACATGGCATCTCATGCACCCACACGTTCCACTATGCCCACTTTTCTGGCTGCAGACACAGGGGCAGGAGCACAGCAGGAGCAGGAACCTGGCCACATGGGTGATTACTTTGCTGAGTACCAGGCATACGAGCAGGAGTTCAGGGATGCCCTTTCATTTCGTGATTTTGTCCAGCCCCAGTGGGACAGCCGACCCCGCGACCATCATAGGGGACACCGACATTGTCACGACGGAGACACTCAGCGTACGATGAGCAGGTTCCATTTGCCTATGTTTGATGGTTCATCAAACAGTTCGACAAAGGCTTGGGTGGAGAAGCTGGACATATACTTCCAGCTCAACCAGATGGCAGAGACGGAGGCCATCAAGGTGGCATCGCTGTATTTGGATGGCGAGGCCGAAGATTGGTGGTTCCACGAGATGGTTACACTCGGGCACTCGACAGTGACAGCTTATGCCGAGTTCACCTAGAGATTGATAGAGAGGTTTGATCGGAGGGATCCGGAGGAGCACTTTGTTGAGCTGACGAGGCTCAAGCAGACCGGGAGTCCAGATACATACATCTCAGATTTCCTGAGACTTTCGGTGATAGTACCAAATTTGTCCACAGCACGGATGATCTACATGTTCATTAATGGGCTAGCAGAGCCGCTTCGGGGATTGGTTAGATCCACTAGACCGACCACACTCCATGACGCAGTTGGCAGGACACGGGACTTGCAGGATGCCTTACCCAGGACCAGGACGCCTTACCCCCAGAGACAGGCTTTCTAGCCTAAGGGGAAGGATGTGAGAATTTCGCCTCCAAAGGGGAATCAGGGTAGAGGACAGTTGGATGATGATGCCAGGAGGGAGTTGAAGAAGAAGAGATTATGTTTCACTTGTTAGGAGCTGTGGGCACCAGGACACAGATGTGCTGCTGGCAGAGCACATTTTATCGAGGTCTTCTCCGAGAGCAGCGGGGAAGAAGATGAGTATGATGACGAGGGGGCAGGGGGCAGCCATACAACACAGGATCATTTGTCACCTCCACCACCAGGAGCAGGAGGTGCAGCCTTTGCACCTACCGGAGGGACCCTTGCAGCATTGCGAGGAGTTCCCAAGTATCTGACGCTGCGCGTCCGAGGTACAGTGCGGGGGCAGCGAGTATCAGTACTGGTAGACTGTGGGGCAACCCACAACTTCATCGACGCACAGATGGTAGAGCGGAGAGGCATATAGACAGAGAGCTTCGATGGGTTTTCAGTGTTGGTCCCAGGAGCTCAGACTATACAGTGTGCCAAATATGTCCCAGCGCTGGCAGTGACGATGGGCACTTACACAGTGACTGACCACTTTTTTGTGGTTAACATACCAGATACCAATGTGGTATTAGGAGTACAGTGGTTGATCACTTTGGGGAAGGTCACCACAGATTGAGAGGCCTTGGAGATGGAGTGGGACGACAAGAAGACCGGGAAGCACGAGAAGATACGGGGCATGCACACTTACCCACCTCAGACAGTTTCAGCTCACCGGATGGAGGCAGACTTTCGGAAGGGAGACATAGAGTGGGCAGTAGAGATGCATGCATCAGAGGCAGAGACTACCGGGCAGACAATTCATTCAGAGGTACAGGCCATCCTTGATAGGTATGCCACGGTGTTTGGGGAGATACCACTAGGACAGCCACCAGTTCGGGGATTTGAGCATACGATTGAGCTAGAGCGGGGCATACAGGCCGTCATTACCATGCCCTATAGGCACCCCAAGGCCTATCGGGACGAGATCGAGCGGGCTATCCACGAGCTGTTAGCTCTTGGACACATTCGGCCTAGCACCAGTCCTTTCACTTCTCCGGTAGTGTTGGTGAAGAAGAAGGACGGCACATTGAGGATGTGCATTGATTACAAGGCCTTGAACAAAAAGACCATGAAGAACAGGTACCCTATTCCACGGATTGACGAGCTGATGGATGAGTTGAGAGGGGCGCAATTCTTCTCAAAGATTGATTTGAGATACGAGTACCATCAAATTCGCGTGAGGGAGCAGGACATTCCCAAGACCGCTTTTAGGTGCCACTACGGCCATTTTGAGTTTTTGGTGATGCCCTTCGGGCTAACCAATGCACCAGCCACCTTCCAGTCATGTATGAACCACATTTTCCACAGCCACCTGAGGAAATGTGTGTTGGTCTTCTTTGATGACATATTGATATATAGCAGGACATGGGAGGAGCATCTCCAACACATAGAGGCAGTGTTGCGCATTTTGGAGGAGCAGCAGTGTTATGCTAAGCTCTCCAAGTGTGAGTTTGGGTTGACGGAGATGCTATACTTGGGACACATCATAGGGGTGGACAGAGTGAGGGTCGACGAGGAGAAGATCAGGGCCATCAGGGATTGGCCAAAGCCGAGAAACGTGACGGAACTTTGGGGGTTTGTGGGTATCTGCACCTACTACAGGAAGTTCGTCAAGAGTTTCTCTCAGCTTGCTGCACCCCTTATAGATCTGACAAAGAAGGGGGCATTCAGTTGGATAGACACAGCGCAGCGAGCCTTTGACAGGCTCAAGGAGGTGATGAGCCGCTGTCCAATGCTAGCATTACCAGACTTCACGCAGCCACTTGTTCTGGAGTGTGATGCATCAAGAGAGGGGATAGGCGCAATGTTGATGTAGGGAGGCCACCCTATCGCTTTTGAGAGCCGGAAGCTCCTACCACATGAGCGGTTGTATGCCATATACGACAAGGAGATGCTGGCCATCATGCATGCATTGGCCAAATTCCGACAATACCTAGTAGGTAACAGGTTTAGGGTGAGGACTGACCACAACAGCCTCAGGTTTTTCTTAGAGCAGAAACAGCTACAGGAGAGGCAGCAAAAGTGGGTCAGCAAGATCCAAGGCTACGACTTTGACATAGAGTATGTCAAAGGGAAGAGCAACGTAGTGGCTGATGCACTTTCACGCAGACCAGCCACGTTGTCTCTGATGAGTTTGGACGCAGATTGGAGGGCTCGACTACTGGTGGAGTACTCCAAGGACAGGTTTGCTTGTGAGGTTTTGGATGGACAGGTGACAGATGACAGATATAGGGTGATGGATGAGGTCATCTACTACAGGGACAGGATCTTCTTGACTGAGGGCTCTCAGCGCAAGAAGAAGATATTGCAGGCTTCTCACGATTCACCATTGTCTGGCCATCAGGGGTTTACCAAAACCTATAGGGCCATCAGGGAGAGGTTCTCATGGAAGGGCCTCAAGGAGGATGTACTCCAGCATGTCAGGGAGTGCGAGGTTTGTCAGCGCAACAAGGGGGAGATGAAGCATCCGACAGGTTTGTTGCAGCCTCTTCCCATTCCAGAGGCGAAATGGGAGAGTATCTCGATGGATTTCATCATAGGGTTGCCCATGGTGCAGGGCAAGGACTGTATATTCGTCGTCGTTGATCGACTGACGAAATATGTGCATTTTTTCGCCATATCCGCACATTATATAGCAGCACAGGTGGCGGAGCTGTTCTTCAGGGACATCTTCAAGTTACATGGTCTTCCTAAGACCATTGTCAGTGATAGGGACAACCACTTCATGGGCGGGTTTTGGCAGGAGCTTTTTCGGTTGGTGGGGACAAAGTTGACACCGAGCACTAGTTACCACCCACAGACAGATGGGCAGACAAAGATAGTTAACAAGTGGCTGGAGGGCTACTTGTGTAACTATGTCAGTGGGCAACAAAGAGCATGGCTGAAGTGGCTGCATCTAGGAGAGTACTGCTACAACAACACACATCACATGTCCATCGGTATGTCTCTGTTTTACGCATTATATGGTTATCATGTCTTATCTTTTGTTGATGTGATTTTTGGTGCCAGCAAGGCTTCGAGAGCCAAGGATTGGATCCAAGAGAGTCAGGAGATCCTCCGAGCTCTCAAGGATAACCTGGCTACAGTGCAAAACCAGCAGAAGCTGTATGTCGACAGGGGTTGGGTGGAGAGACATTTTGAGGTGGGGGACTTGGTCTACCTACGTTTGCAGCCATACCGACAGTCTACTCTGAAGCAGAAGGGAGCTGAGAAGCTCAAGCCTCGTTTTTATGGGCCTTACAGGGTGATACGCAGAGTTGGACAGGTTGCTTATGAGTTGGAGCTACCCCAGGGCAGCAAGATTCATAACATCTTTCACGTATCGTGCCTGAAGAAGGCACTGGGACAGCAGGTGACAGTGACAGCGGAGTTTCCGCCTATGGATGACGAGGGGCACTTAGTGCTATAGCCGGAGGCCATTATTGATATCCGGGAGAGACAGTTGCGGAGCAGGACAGTCTGGGAATTCTTAGTGAGGTGGAAGAATTTGCCGGATGATGATGCCACTTGGGAGAGTGAGAAGATCTTGCAGCATCCATCACTACAGTTGTTTGAGGTCAAGCAACATTTTGCCGGGGGGGACTGTAATATTCCCAATTAGCGATAGCTAATTGGAAATATTAATTTTGACCAATTTTGCCTTATTATAGTTGGAGCAGAAATAAAGTGAGTAAAATATTAAATAACTCACTTAGGATAAAGTATTTCCCTAAAGTCCACATCGTATTTTGGGAAGTGGGGCCTAGTGGCCAAGTGGACAGTGCAGGGAGAGGAGGACGTAGACCACGTGGGCAGCGTGGGCCCTACCTCACTAGGTTGAGAGGGATAGCGTGGGCCAAGGAGCACGTAGGAGATGGTGGGGCCTAGGGTGAGAGAGGCCCGTTGTTATAAAAGGGAGGAGAGCCTCCTCATTTGATCATTCATGTTTATACATATTGAGCTTGTCATTTCGACTTGAAGCACGTTGGCTGTTTAGCTTGTCTGTAGTACTGTTTAGTACACCGGGTGTCTCTGTGCGGAGATCCCACCCTCAGCCCCGGGAGAATTCAAGTGCTTGCTCGGGTGAGGTATTCCACCATCATTTTTGCAGGAGGATTCGTGGTTGCATTCGTGGAGGAGCAGAGCATCTAGGGACTGCACAGTCTTGAGAGGGAGGACGCAGTTCATCTTGGAGGAGCTCCAGATTGGTACCATTTTGGAGGATTCAGGCCGGTGGATTGAGCTAGGGGCTAGCCCTTGCCTATTGGAGATATTTGGGAGAGAGAGGAGTCCCTATTTTGGAGGCTATCATTCAGCATCAGCGTGGCCGTTGGGAGGATAGTGTAGATCCTCAAGGGAGGTATTTTCGGGGGTCAAGCATTTTAGAAAAGCTCTCTGGGCTTTTCTGGGTATTGTGAGTAGAGGCCGATTCTAGAGTATCAGCATTTTCCGAGTATGGGAGCAGCCCCAAATACTCATTTTGGTCCCAGCAGTTGCAGCAGCACGGCAACATTTCAACAGTTGGAGTTAGAGTAGAGAGCAGCCATTTCCTTTGACATTCTGAGAGTATTCCTACACTTGCCTGGCGCAAGTCAAGGTGCCATCACTCTGATCACTTCTTGTACTTCTTTATATTTCTCAGCATAATAAAATGGCTTAGCATTCTCTCTATTTCATGTGTATCTGCTTCATGATTTGTTTTTAGCACTATATATGTTGTTGTATGCTTTGTAATACTGTCTATTTCCCCTTTGGGATATTACAGACTGACAGCGATGACTTTTGTTGACTTTTGGGGTTGACTATTTTCGTTGTCCTAAAGGGTTGTGTGACACTTCTGGTTGGCTGATCGTATTGAGACTTTGCTGGTTGAAGCATCCTGCTAACCGCCGTAACACACCAACACACTTGTATATTTTGGCTTGTCTTCTGTCGATCTATTGGTATGTATATTTTGGCTTGTCTTCTGTCGATCTATTGGTATGTTCTATCAGCATTTTACTTTATTGTTTATGTGATTGCTAACTGATATTGGGATAAAAAGTAAAGTTGCATTAAGCATAGAACATCTACAAAAATTTACGTGGTATCAGAGCTGAGGTGAAGACAAATCCCTAGTTTGTAGCGATCACCGAAGAAGAGCATGGGTTCCTTTAACTACAATGGCTTTAAGGCTGATGACAAATTGACTGGGAAGGATGACTTCCATGCTTGGAAGATGAAATTGGATCTTATATTGGAAGACCAAGATGTCATGGACTATGTGCAAGGTAAAATCCAAGAGCCTCCATCCACTGCAACTGCTGCTGCCAAAACAAAGTACAAGAAGGGGGAATCAAAGCAAAGTTGATGATAAGGGACTCAATTCATAAGAGTCTGGTTGCCTATATCTTTGAGCTGGGTGCATCTAAAGAGATGTATGATAAGTTGGTCAACATGTTCAAGGCCAACAATGCGAATCAAGTCCTATTCTTCAAGAACTAATTGAAGAATCTGAAGAAAGGCAGGGATGAGTCTGTTCAATCATATTTTCTGAAGCTGATCGAAATCATGAATAATCTGCTGGCTATTGGGGAGACAATAGCTGATCAATAGATGGTTCTCACCGCACTTGGAGGTCTCTCATCCAAATGGCATGTATTCAACACTACCATTCTCAATAACAATGTGATACCTGATTTTGACGAATTACCATCAAGATGCGTAAAAGAAGAGACAAGGATAAAGGAATATGAAAATGAAGGAAATGTTGCCTTCGCTGCACATACTAAGAAGAAGAACTTTGGTGGTACAAGGAACAAAGGAAGAGCAGGGGCCCAAGGAAAGCCAGGCAAGTGTTACACTTGTCACAAGCCAGTTCACTATGCTAGAGAATGCCCTTTCAAGAAGGATTCTCCCGATGATGATGACAACAACAACAACCAGAGGAATGGCAATCAAAGGAACAACAGGTTCAAGGGGAAGAGGAAGGCTCCCTCCGGCGGAAATGGTCAACCTTTCAAAAGGTCGAGAAATTCCAGGTCTGAGGAATCAAATGTTGTTGATAAAAGAAATGAACTCATCCTTGTATCTGCGCTCTCTGCTGCATCTCCACCCGACACTATGGATGTCTGGTTGATAGATAGTGGTGCCTCAAGGCACATCATTGGGTTCAAGGAAGCACTTTCTGATATGGTTGAGAAGGATACTAATCTGGAAATTATCCTTGGAGATAATGCCACATATCCCGTGAAAGGGACAGGGACTGTGACCCACCACTTGTCTCAAGGTCAAGTCATCCATTTGCAAGATGTACTATACGTACCTGATTTGAAGAAGAACCTTGTGTCTATATCGGCCATGGAAGACAAACGTTTCAATGTGGCATTCATTGATGGGAAGGTGCGTATCTGGAAGAAGAGTTTCAAGGAAGCTATCACGATTGGGTTTAGAGTTGATACATTCTACTAGGTTGGAGGAAGTCCACTGGGAGTAATGACGCATGATACTATCCGACAGACTGAACTATGCCACCGGAGGTTTGGACACCTTCACTACAAGGCCCTTCCTGAAGTAAGGAAGGTGGTGACGGGGATGCCCGTGTTCTCAAATAATCATGAAGGTGTATGTCAGGGTTGTGCCGAAGGAAAGCATACAAGGGGACCTTTCCCTCAAGTGTCACAAAGACATCTGATGTCTTGCAATTAATTCATTTTGATCTGTCTGGTATGCTGCTCGTGATATCCTTGGGAGGATGTTCTTATTATATGACATTCATAGATGACTTCTCTCGCAAAACCTGGATATACTTTTTGAAAAAGAAGGATGAGGCTTTCATGTGGTTCCGTATCTTCAAAGCCTTGGTGGAAAATCTGACAGGGAAGAAGATCAAGATATTGAGGACCGATAATGGCACTGAATATGAGACGAACGAGTTCAATAACTTTTGCAGAGAAGCTGGCATCGAGAGGGAGACCACAACTGTCTATACTCCTGATCTGAATGTCGTTGCTGAACGGAAGAATAGGATCATTGTGGAAGCTGCCCGTGCCATGCTATGTGACCAAGGTCTACCAAAGTTCTGTGGGGAGAAGCTACGAACACTGTTGTGTACATACAAAAACGATGCCCGCATTCCACTCTGGACTCCAAAACTCCCGAAGAGGTTTTCTCTAGTAAGAAACCTGACGTGTCACATTTTAGAGATTTAGCTGTGCTGTTTATTTTCATGTGCCGAAGGAGAAGAGGAGCAAGCTAGATGCTTCTGGGAAGAAGGGAATGTTTGTGGGCTACAACAAAACTTCGAAGGCTTATAGAGTCTATGTATCTGGTCAAAGGGAAGTGGAGATATGCCACGATGTCACCTTTGACGAAGATGCTTCCCTGAGGAAAGTAGTCAGTCTTCTGAGATCTGAGGAAGATCATGAACCAAGGCCTGGAAATCAAGAAGAACCGAAGGATGAGACGATGCCCGATGTTGAAGGACCGATGGACCCGATTGATCCACCTCCTTCGATGAGGAAGAGACCATCATGGCTCAGGGACACTCTCGAGGATGCCGAGGGACATATGGCCTCAAGGGGGACATTCCGTGAAAGCAAGAAGCCGAATAGATACCAAGGGTATCTAGCAGCCATGAGTACTATTGTACAATCTGAGCCTGGATCTTTTGAGGAAGTCGTAAAGCATCAAGATTGGAAGGATGCTATGCACGAAGAGTATGAGTCCATAATGAAGATTGATATCTGGGATGTGGTTCCGAGACAAGAGGACAAAGCAGTTGTCACCTCGAAATGGCTCTACAAGATCAAGCATGGCTCTAATGGAAGTGCTGAAAAGTTCAAGGCAAGATTCGCTGCCCGTGGCTTCTCTCAAAAAGGTGTAGACTATGATGATATATTTGCACCTGTGGCCCGATATACCACCATCCGATCTATCATAGCCCTTGCTGCTACACAAGGATGAAGTCTTCATCAGATGGATGTGAAGACCGCATTTCTGCATGGTGCGATAAAGGAAGAGCTGTATGTCGAGCAACCTTTGGGGTTCGAAGTCCAGGATCGGGACACCCATGTCTGCAGGTTGAAGAAAGCCCTCTATGGGTTGAAGCAAGCACCCAGGGCTTGGTACGAGAGGATAGATAGCTACCTGATGAAGCTTGGGCTTCACTCGTAGTAATGTTGATCTCAACCTTTACTTCAAGGTTGATAGAGAAAAGCCTCTCATTCTGGTGTTGACCTCTTCCTGACAGGTGCTGACCCTCTCATTCATCAGTGCAAGAGGGAGCTCGCTCCTGAGTTCGAGATGAAGGACCTAGGACTGATGCATTGCTTCCTAGTCCTGGAGGTCTGGTAGAGACCTAGCAAGATTTTCCTTTCTCAAGGAAAATACATTGTGAAGCTTCTAGAAAGATTTGGTATGGTGGACTATAAGTTCGTGTCGACACCGATGGAGCTCAACTTTAAGAAGTTGAGTGGCAGCGCTGCTGGGCCTGTGCTAGCAAATCCTACCGAGTATCGTCAACATGTAGCGGCCCTGATGTTCTTAGTGAACACTCGTTCGGACATATGTTTTGCAGTGAACATTTTGAGTCAACATATGGTTGAGCCTCATCACATTCACTGGGTTGGTGCCAAGAATCTGTTGAGATATATCCAGGGCACGATAAACCATGGGCTGAGATACACTGCCGGGAGCGTGACACTCCATGGATATACTGATGTCGATTGGGCTGGTAGTGTGGTGGATCGTAAGAGCACATCGGGATGCTGCTTCACACTTGGTTCTACTTCGATATCATGGATGAGCAGGAAGCAGAAGTCAGTGGCTTTGAGCACCGTGGAAACCGAATACGTTGCAGCGAGTATGGCCTGTTGTGATGCAGTTTGGTTGCGAAATCTCTTCAGTGAGTTTTTCGGGCATGTGCTAGATACCACCGTGATGCTTTGTGATAACCAGAATGGGATTCGTTTGTCCGAGAATCCCGCGTTCCGCGATTGATCCAAGCATATTGGTATCAGGTACCACTTTATCCAGGATATGGTACAACGAGGCACTGTTAGGCTCGATCATATAGGAACTGATGAGCAGGTCGTGGATATTCTCACAAAGCCCCCGGGGAAGTTCAAGTTCCTAACCTTTCGTGAGAATCTTGGTATCGTGGAACGACCCTATGCTAAGGGTCCTGTTGGACGATGAGCTCTTGGAGCTCTTGGGGCCTTTGGGGATAGCTTCTCGAAGCTATAAGCAACCATAGGGCTAGGCTTGCCGAACCTTGTTGGTGTGCTTCTGCCCCACCGTTATGATGATTGAGTTGGTTCACCTCCCATGATCCGTGCCCCATATGCATCCTACCCACTGAGTCCCGGGCTCATGGGAAGTACCTCTCATTTGGCCAGTGAGGTGGGAAAAGCTAGAGACTAGTAGCAAAGACTGATGGACGCATAAGAGATTTCCATACTCTCTATCTAGGATGGCACGGTCCAACCACTTGATCTGGGATCAAGTATAGTGTGGTTTCGAACCTCCAACTGACTTCGGGTCAGGTAAACCAACTTCGGGTTGGTGTGAGACTCTTTTTGAGTCCTATAGAGGTTTCAAACCTTTGCGCTGAATCTGTCAGCTGGGAATGATGTCTTTGTGACTAATCCACTTCTGTTCTGAAATAAAGAAGCCAGCAAAGCAAGTTACGATGGGATGACGCACGACGTTTGGATTGCACACGCGAATGGAGTTCTCCCTAGTTGAGAGGGAGTGTTAATTTTGGACAACTAGGTCCAAAACCCATGTTGTGATGCTCAGATGAAGATGCCAATATTTTTATTGGACTCCTCTTTCGAAGAGGTGCAAGATCGATCTAAAAGATCATCTTGATCCGGTGAGCAAAACATTTATTTTGAATTTATTCAAAATATGTGTAGGTCGGCTTGAAGGTTTGGTGCCCCAACAATTGTGTCACACATCCTCATTGATGGATATATATTGGTCAACGTTGGAGGACATTTTCACTCATCTCATCCTCACACATTTTTCTCTTTCCTCATCTGATTGGTTCGATCACCTTGGAGGCTCTTCTCTTCACACGTGGAAAATTGCAGCAAGGAGACTATTCTGTTTTCAGCCTAGGGTTTACAGCAGCGTTGACTTTGGTCAACGCATGGTCAAATTGACCTGCAACTCTCCCAAACTTTCGATTTTTTGAATCCGCATTTTCTGGCACAATTCCCAAGGCTGGACGTTGACTTTGTCTTGGCTACGTTGACCTTGCTGCTGCTATTTGCGTTGACCGTTGACTGACAGCGATGACTTTTGTTGACTTTTGGGGTTGACTGTTTTCGTTGTCCTAGAGGGTTGTGTGACACTTCTAGTTGGCTGACCGTATTGAGACTTTGTTGGTTGAAGCATCCTGCAAACCACCGTAACGCACCTACACACTTATATATTTTGGCTTGTCTTCTGTCGATCTACTGCTATGTTCTATCAGCATTTTACTTTATTGTTTATGTGATTGCTGATTGATATTGGGATAAAATGTAAAGTTGCATCAAGCATAGAACATCTACAAAAATTTAGAGCAATCTAGGAGGAGGGAAACTCTAGGAGAGGAGAAAGCTTGTGGGATTTCATAGCTAAGTTCGTTGGGTGCTTTTGCTCAAGGAAGAACCGGAGGCTGTTGTGATCAGTCCTCGCCTGAAACCTGTTGCCTACCAGATATTGCCGAAAGTTGGCCAATGCATGCATAATGGCCAACATTTCCTTGTCGTATATCGGATACAACCTCTCATGTGGCAATAGCTTCCTGCTCTTGAAAGCTATAGGGTGGCCTCCCTGCATCAATACTGCACCTACCCCCTCCCCTGAAGCATCACACTCCAAAAAATGAAGGGTTGCGTGAAATCTGGCAAAGCGAACACCGTGCAGTTGCTCATCACCTCCTTGAGCCTATTAATGGCCCTCTGCACAGTGTTAGTCCAGCTAAATGCCCCCTTCTTGGTGAGATCTGTGAGGGGTGCAGCAAGCTTGGAAAATCCTTTGACAAACTTTCAGTAGTAGGTGCAGATGCCTATAAACCCCTGGAGTTCTGTCACGTTCTTCGGTTTCGGCCATTCCCGGATGGCCCAGATCTTCTCCTCGTGGACTCTGACTTCGTCCACACCAATGATATGCCCCAAATAGAGCATCTCTTTCAATCTGAACTCGCACTTGGAGAGCTTAGCATAGAAATGCTGCTCCTCCAAAATACACATTACAACCTCAATGTGCTGCAAGTGCTCCTCCCAAGTGCAGCTGTATATAAGGATATCATCAAAGAACACCAGCACAAACTTCCTCAATTGACCACAGAAGATGTGGTTCATGCAGGACTGAAAGGTGGCCGGTGCATTGGTTAGCCCGAAGGGCATCACCAAGAACTTGAAGTGGCCATAATGGCACCTGAAAGCAGTCTTGGGTACATCCTGGTTCCTCACCCGAATCTGATGTTATCTCGTGTGAAAAATCCTAAATCTGGATTCCTACTGCAACAAATATGAATTACTTCTCCTATTATTTTTCATAATTATTTTATCACAATGAAATACCAAAGTAATTACTAAAGCAGTTTACACAAATAATGCTGCGGAATAATTCTAAGTGCTAAAACAAACTGAACAAAATACAAGGAAAAACATCCACATTTGACACAGTTATTTTTGGACTAAGGCCCTAGAAAAGCCCAACTCGTGAAATCCGGTGTAGCAGATCTGAGGGTTTTGTCTTATTAAGTAGCAGAGTCTTGAGTACAACTAGGGTGCCAATATCTGGCTCACCCTTCAGAGAAATCTAGACAACATATGAAAATGTGAGGTATACCTCACTCTGCAAATCTCCAGCTGATCTGAACATCGCTGGTGAAGCCCCTCTCTGCCTCTGCGTGATGCCTACGCTGGAACTGCGTAACCTTGCATGGGCAAGCTCTGGAACTGCATCACCTCTGCTCAACAACTGATTTGGGCTGATCTGAGACTGGGTTTTGGCCCTCTTGGCTCAAAAACTCTAGCTTCCAGCAATCTCCGGACTAAATCAAAGAGATACCACGTCACTTCTGCGTGAGCTCCTTCATGGACTGTGTGACCCCTCCAGGTGACTGTGTTGTCTCTCTCTGCATTAGTTCTGCCTCTCTCTGAAATGTACTCCTGGTCCTCCTGACCAATTACTGCCTCTGCCCCTCTCTGAAACTGATCACTGAATCAAAATCACTTAGAAAACCCTGCCCTAGTGATTCGATCTTGATAAAAAGGTTGTGTCTCTCTTACAAGCTCGAAAATGCCAAATGCTCAATGTCACAATGTGTTTTCCATAGGCCCCACACCCTCCTTTTTATATTCTTTTGTTGACCCTTCAACGACCAAGATTAAAACATAATCAAGGGCTAAGATTAACTTGGAGGTGATCCATGACTTTTTCTAGAAGATTCACACTTAGTTTAATTAATACCCTTTAATTAATTAATTTCCCTAAGTTTAGACTTAGGAAAACATTAAAAACGATTAATTAATTTAATTAAACCATCTCTAAGTGGAATTTTCCAAAACCATTTCTGGGTTTTATGGAATACATATGTCCTAGCCTATATACAAAGTTACAAGGCTAGAGCACATTCGATGCTACCATAAATCAACATGCCGACCTCAAATCGATCTTGGAGAAGAATTTCAATTCCCTCAGCTCATCCATCAACTCATCAATCCTAGGAATGGGGTATTAGTTCTTCATCGTCTTTTTATTGAGTGCCCTGTAGTGGATGCACATCCACAGTGTGCCTGTAATATCCCGAAAGGGAAATAGACAGTAATACAAGCATACGACAATATGGAAAATGCCAGAAATAGAACATAAAGAAAATACTGATAAAAATGCCGGGAATGCTAAGCCATTTTATTAATCTGAGAATATAATGGAATACAATGGATAATCAGAATGATAGCACCTATTCTTGCTCAAGGCAAGTCAAGAACTCTCTCAGATAGATAGGAAATGGCTGCCACAAGAAACTGCGTCCCAGCTGCTAGGAAACTGCCGTAAACTGCTGCTGCTGCTGGAAAGAACTGAAACTAGGGGCTGATCCCCTTGCCGGAATGGGCTGAAAATCTGCAAATCGCCTGTACTCGCCAACCCAGACCAAACCCAGAAACCATAACAAAAATGGACCACCTCCGAAAATCACCTCAGAAACCCTCCTCAAGGAATTACGCTGTCCCTCCAGGCCCAGCGTAGATGCCAAATGATATATGCTGAGACAGAGCCACAAACTCCCCGGAAAATCTCCAACTGGTAAAGACTGAGCCTCCGCACCGGATCTCATTGAAACTCCTGCAGAAAACCCCGCACCGGAACACCTCCAACAAGAACTGCGTCCTCTCTCCTAGGGATTGCGCAGTCACCAAAAGAAGCCCAGCTCCTCCACAAAACAAACAACCAAATCTCCCGCAAAAGACTGAAGGAAAAACCTTGCCCGAGCAGGCACTCAAAGTCCCCCGGGGTAAGGGCGAGATCTCCGACCGGAGACACTCAACGCACTAAACAGTGCTGCAGACAAGCTAAACAGCCAGCGTGCTCAAGAAGACAAAAGTCTAGCTCAAATATCACCAAAAACAAGAATGCCCCAAATGAGGAGGCTCCTCCACCTTTTATAGCATTGGTTTCCGTCCAAAACCAACGTAGTCTCTCTCTCCTCCACGTGGTGTGTGGCCCCCCTTGGCTCCCCCCTTAAGTTGCAACGTTGTGCTACTAGGAAGGTGTTTTATTCCACTAAAGTGAGTTAGACCCCCTTTTACTCACTTTTTCATTTATCTACAAACCACATACGACAAAACAATACAAAGTCGAATATTCCAATTAGCTGTCACTAATTAGGAATATTACAGTGCCATCCTTCTTCTTCACCAGTACAACAGAAGAAGCAAATGGGATAGTACTGGGCCGAATGTGTCCCAATGCTAAGAGCTCATGGATAGCTCTCTCAATCTCATCCCTGTAGGCCTTGGTGTGCCTATAGGATGTGGTGATCAATGCCTGGATCCCCTGCCCCAACTCAATGGTATGCTCAAACCCCCGGTCTGGTGGCTACCCCGGTGGTATATCTCCAAAAACCATGGAGTACCTGTCCAATATCGGCTGCACATATGGGTGAACTGCCTGCCCTGTGGCTCCTGCCTCTGAAATACGCAGTTCTACTGTCCACTCTGTCTCCCTTCCGGAAGTCTGCCTCCATCCGGTGTGTTGAAACTGTCTGCGGAGGATGTGTGCATGCCTCTGATCATCACATGCTTTCCGCTCGGGTTCCCGGTCTATTTGAGCTTGGTCAGCTCGACAAAATGCTCCTCTGGATCCTTTCGGTCAAACCTCTCCTCCAATCTCCGGGTGAACTCTGCATACGCTGCCACTGCTGAGTGACCCAGCATGGCCATCCAATGTAACCACCAGTCATGGGCTTCTCCCTCAAGGTGCAGTGCTGCCACCTTGATGGCCTCCACCTCTGCCACTCCACCCTAGCTTTTGTTGAACATTTAGATGACCCGTCATAAGTTGGCAAGAAAAATCTGCCAATGGTACGTTGCAACTCAACTCCCTTCGTGTACCCACCACCTCTGTTCTGGTTGCAGGGTCTGTTGTTGTTCTTGAGCTGGCAGAAATTGTGGAAAGAAAGAGCTTCACCCAACTCTCGCCCATATGACTGATACTCTGCAAAATAATCCTCGTAATGAGCCATCTCCGGCTCCCAGGGTCCTCCCGTTCCAATACCTGCAGTCAGGAATGTGGGAATAGTGAAACGTGGGGGAGTGCGTAGCACCACCTGCTGTGCTGTGTTCTGCTCCTGCATGTGATGTGAAGTGCCGGATCCCTTTCTGATGAGCAAACCCCTTGGGGTTTCACGCTGTCTGTTCTCCCCAACAATCTTCTGACCCATCTCCTCTATCTTCCTTGATCCAGGGTAAAATCTTGATACCCTTAACCAAGACCTTTTACTTCGGGTGATAATTAGAATTGCATTTAATTAAGACGTTAAAGAAAATGAATAAGTTTATGCTGTAAATAAGAGGGACATAAATGAACAAGATTAGCAATCATAAGAACACGTCGTTTGATGACGGAGTTCGTCCAAGAGGGACTACATCTCCGGGCCTCGGTGTCAAGATGGTGTAGGCTGCTGCATTATGTGCTGTAAGAAGAAGATGTACATGGATGTGTTTCCCTATGACATACAAGGAAAAGTTGCCCTCATGCAGGAGTGGCTTTACTTCTTTAAGAGATGTTCCATTTCGGAACTCTCATACATAAAGAAAGACTCCTATCAGTATGACCATAGCTAACATGTAATAAATAAGAGTATCCCGCCAATCCTGGCAAAAGAGGGATCTCAACAATACACATATGAAAACGAGCATCCCGCCAATGTGGCATAAAAGGGATCTCATGTATGACACAAATCCATAGCTAAAAATACATCAATAACAACACAAGGCAAGATCCCACGACTCATGTTTCAACCGGGATCTGCAAGACATAATGCATCTCAAAGAGAAATAAATGAAGAAGTACATGGAATCCACATTATATACCTCATGCTGCCATTTGCTAAAGGCTGAGCTGCTCTGCGGCTGAATTTGAAAGCACCATCAATCTTGTGGTGTTGAAAAAGGTGAAAACGACTGCTCACTTGTGGAAATCTGACACCTGCATAACCCACTTCCAAAAGTGGTTGAAAAATCGAAAACTCAGATGAAGAAACTGAGCACACCATCAGACTCGTGGTGTCGAGTAGTGTAGAAACGACATAAAATTTTCCCCATTTGGACAAAGTCAAAATTTCGCCCTCCTGAAAGTTGGCCTCAATTAAAGTTCCGCCTGCCTCTTTTTGGGCTCATGGTTCCACATGACCTGCAATAAAAAAATATTAAAACCTCGAAAACTGTGCGCGCTCTCCGCGCTGCCTTCGCCCCCAGCACACTGCAAAATGAAAGTTCATATAGCTGAAGCGTTGGCAGACTCCCCAAGGAAGGCATTGGAGGAGTTGGTTGTGATCCGAGTTGCTTGGGAGGATGTCGAGTGGTCAAATCTCAACACCTCCATTAAAAGCCCGAAAATGGTTTTTCAAATCTGCATTTCTGTTTTTTTTGAAAACCGCACTGCCATTTTAAAACCCGCGTATTTGTTTGAAGGGAGACATGTGGGGGTCGGGTCTGCTTGGGCGTCCTGGCCCCGAAACTCCCGCCGTCGGTGCTGTTTAATATGGTGGAGGTGGCTTGTATGGCTTGGGTGGCGGTGGGGTTCACAACCCCCGGCGGCACCGAAATTCAATGCGATATGTTTTTTTATTAAACATATATTTGTTGCATGGTTGCCGTGGGTGGCGGGGTTGATGGCCCGCCACCCAAAATTTTAATTATTTTCTGTTTTAATAACAAATTGGGCATTTTCGAAAAATTCGATTTTGATCGTAGGAGTCAAATTAAAGAGGCCACAAATTTGCCTGGAATATGGCCTGAGCTTGCTAGAATCCGATGGCCGGGTTTCGTCCAAATTGTTTCTTCCTTAAGGCTGCCCAGTCACCAAGTCAAACCAAAACTTTGACCACTCCTAACTCCTTCATACGGACTTGGAATTGAGTGCCGTCTATGTCGTTGGAATCAGAAAGACGAGATCTACAACCTGAGCCTGGTTTGAGAGACTTTCGAACACTTTGATTTTTGAGCCCTCTGTACTGAGCCACTTGTACTTGTACTCATTTAATCCACCTGGATCAATCCTCCCCACTGAGGAGCTTTTGGTCCTCCAAAAGCATCAAGCTTTACCTATCATCAACTGTCTACAAATGTCGTTGAAAGGCGCATCCCCACATGACTCCTTCATCTGGCGTACTTCGGAATTAAGATGCAAAGCCATCATCTACAACTGCTGCAATGCGATGTATGAAAAGGCACATCCCTTGAAGACTCCTTCACCTCTTGTACTTCGGAATCAAGATGCAAAGCCATCATTTACAACTGCTGCAATGCGATGTCTGAAAAGGCACATCCCTTGAAGACTCCTTCACCTCTCGTACTTCGGAATCAAGATGAAAAGCCATCATCTACAACTGTTGTGGCACAAAGGTGTGAAAGGAACATCTCTTGAAGACTCCTTCACCTCTTGTACTTCGGAATCAAGATGCAAAGCCAACACCTGCAACTGCTGTGACGTAAATGTGTGAAAGACACATCTCTTTGAAGATTCCTTTACCTTACGTACTTCGGAATCAAGAAGCAAAGCCAACACCTGCAACTGTTGTGGCATGAATGTGTGAAAGGCACATCTCTTGAAGATTCCTTTATCTGTCGCATTTCAGAATCAAGATGCAAAGCCAACACCAGCAATTGCGGAAATGGAAATGTCTAAAAAGGCACATCCCTTGAAGACTCCTTCACCTCACGTACTTCGGAATCAGGATGCCAACACCTGCCTAAATCTGCAACGAAAATTACATTCTCAATGTGACCAACAATGACCCAAATATTTCCATACTTGCCACAAGTTTATAACATGTAGTCGGTGGTCAAGCTTACAACAAAAATGGAAATCATACAAGACCAGACCTCATCGTCGCATTTCGAAGTGATGGAAAAACTCCTCATCACTTTTACATGAAAGAAATGCATCAGACGACTCATAGAACATGACCAAAATATAATCGTCGCATCTCGAAGTGATGGCAACACATCATCACTTTTACATGAAAGAGATCCAACACATGACTTATAAAACAAGGCCAAAAAATGTCATGGTCGCTTAAACGAGTGATGGAAACACATCATCACTTTTATAATAAAAATGCGACAAGTGACTTACAAACATGGCCATGACAAGCTTACATCTCTAGAAAAAAAAACAATCTAGAAGAACCACTTCTCACTTATTAAAGCGAGTGGATCATTTCTCTGTGGCAAACTTGCTTGTCGATCGACTCTTTCAACTGGTGTATGCACGGGCGCTTTGTCTTTAAGGCGCTGCTCTGGATGAAGTTTCCAGCATGTGACTCTTTGGTGGCCACTTCGGTCGCAATGGGTGAAAAAGTTCTTTTCCCTCCAAACCTGCTTAATCGATTTCTTTTCCTGTTGGGGAGAAGGCTTTTCATGCCTCTTCCTCCTTTGTGCTTCCATCCTCTTCCAGCACTCAGAAATCACGTGGTTATTTAAACCACAAAAATAACAAGTTTTACGATGCCATATTTTACGACCGTGGATATCAACATTCTTGTAATCAAAATGCACTCTGGAATAATGAGACTTAGTATACCTTCTGGGGTGGTCTCTGGTGCGATCATGATGATGGGAGCTCGTCTCAGTTCCTTCACTGCAGCGTGCACTGCCATGGAACAATGGCGAAGTGTCCCCATCATTCCTCTTCCTTGGAGAGTTCATCATTATCTGTTTGCCTTTGATGTCCTTTGAACATCCTTCGTCAGTGTACCCCAAACCTGCATAACGAGGTCGCTGCACAACCTCCAATGGTTTGGTTATGCCATGGCCACGAACGCCAAGTCCTCCTCCTCTATACCCCATCTTGGTGAGGAGTCTCATGCCGATTCCTGCAATGGGTATCTCCGTACTTCCAACTGAAATTATATCATGTGAAGAAACTGAAGAAAAATCAACACTGTTTACCTTAGGTGTTGATTGCGAAACAGATGAAGAAAGTTGTTGTAAGCCTTCGTTGCGCTTCACTTCTGTCAATGCCTCTGACACGGCTTGTAGCTGAAGCTGCAACTGCTGCATCTCCTCCTTCTCTTTCTGTAGGAATGCTTTCAAGGCATCAAAATCTGCTTGCAGAATTTCGTTGTTGCACTTCAATCCTTCCCATGCCTCTGTTGTGGCTTGCAACTGATATTTGTCCTCCTTTTCTTCGTGTAGGAGGGTCTTCAATTCTTCATTCTCTGCTGCTTGTTTTTCATAAGCCTCGTACAACATGTCTGCTTTCTTGGACACCCTGAGCATGGTTTCGTACATGTCCTTGACATGCTCCATGGCTCAACTTAGCAAACGTTCAATGTTCATGCCTGCAATCCAATCAGCAAGAATACCTGCTCTGATACCACTTGATCCAGGGTAAAATCTTGATACCCTTAACCAAGACCTTTTACTTCGGGTGATAATTATTTTATTAAGACGTTAAAGAACATAAATGAATAAGTTTATGCTGTAAATAAGAGGGACATAAATGAACAAGATCAGCGATCATAAGAACACGTTGTTTGATGATGGAGTTTGTCCAGGAGGGACTACATCTCCGGGCCTCGGTGTCAAGATGGTGTAGGCTACTGCATTATGCGCTGTAAGAAGAAGATGTACATGGATGTGTTTCCCTATGACATACAAGGAAAAATTGCCCTCACGCAGGAGTGGCTTGACTTCTTTAAGAGATGTTCCACTTCGGAACTCTCATACATAAAGAAAGCCTCCTATCAGTATGACCATAGCTGGCATGTAATAAATAAGAGTATCCCGCCAATCCTGGCAAACAAGGGATCTCAACAATACACATATGAAAACGAGCATCCCACCAATGTGGCATAAAAGGGATCTCATACATGACACAAATCCATAGCTGAAAATACATCAATAACAACACAAGGCAAGATCCCACGACTCATGTATCAATCGGGATCTGCAAGACATAATGCATCTCAAAGAGAAATAAATGAAGAAGTACATGGAATCCACATCATATACCTCATGCTGCCATTTGCTGAAGGCTGAGCTGCTCTGCGGCTGAATCTGAAAACACCATCAATCTTGTGGCGTCGAAAAAGGTGAAAATGACTCCTCACTTGTGGAAATATGACACCTGCATAACCCACTTCCAAAAGTGGCTGAAAAATCGAAAACTTAGATGAAGAAACTGAGCACGCCATCAGACTCGTGGCATCGAGTAGTGTAGGAACGACATAAAATTTGTCCCATTTGGATAAATTCAAAATTTTGCCCTCCTGAAAGTTGGCCTCAATCAAAGTTCCGCCTGCCTCTTTCTGGGCTCATGGTTCCACATGACCTGCAATAAAAAAATATTAAAACCTCGAAAACTGTGCGCACTCTCGATCCTGCCTTCGCCCCCGACACACTGCAAAATGAAGGTTCATATAGTTGAAGCGTTGGCGGACTCCCCAAGGAAGGTGTTGGAGGAATTGGTTGTGATCCGAATTTGCTTGGGAGGAGGTCGGCTGGTCAAATCCCGACACCTCCATTAAAAGCACGAAAACGGTTTTTCAAACCCGCATTTCTGTTTTTTTTGAAAATCGCACTGCCATTTTAAAACCCGCGTATTTGTTTGAAGGGAGACACGTGGAGGTCGAGTCCGCTTGCTCGGCCCGCCCCTGAAACTCCCGCTGTCGGCTCCGTTTAATATGGTGGAGGTGGCTTGTATGGGTTGGGTGGTGGTGGGGTTCACAATCCCCGCCCCCATTAACATATGCGACCGAGTTTGGCAGTGGCGCTGCTCGCTTGGGGGCCGAGCCACGTGGGCCGGGCAGGTTCGACCCTCGCTGTCACCGAAATTCAATACGATATGTTTTTTTATTAAACATATATTTGTTGCATGGTTGTCGTGGGTGCCCAAAATTCTAATTACTTTTTGTTTCAATAACTAATTGGGCATTTTCCAAAAATTCTATTTTGACCGTAGGGGTCAAATTAAAGAGGCCACAAATTTGCCCGGAATATGGCCTGAGCTTGCCGGAATCCGATGGTCAGGTTTCGTCCAAATTGCATCTTCCTTAAGGCTACCCAGTCACCAAGTCAAACCAAAACTTTGACTGCTCCTAACTCCTTCATACGGACTCGGAATTGAGTGTCGTCTGCGCCGTTGGAATCAGAAAGACGAGATCTACAACCTGATCATGGTTTGAGTGACTTTCGAACCCTTTGATTTTTGAGTCTTCTGTACTGAGCCACTTGTACTTGTCCCTGTTTAATCCACCTGGATCATTCCTCGAGAGGTCCTGTATAGACTAAGGAGGAGATTCCCGAACTCCTTCCCGTCATCTATCTCTTCTGCCATAGGTACTTCCTCCTCTACATCCTCAACAGGAACGCAGTCCCTCTCAGCAAATGTGGCCTTGAGCCTCCGCTCTCAGCTCCTGTACTGCTGCTTTCAGTAAGTGATGTATTATTTGTCTTCGGGTGTCATAAACTGATCTGCTCCACAGGCTGAGCCAAGTCTATGAGCTCTGATACCACTGTAATATTCCGAATAGGAAATAAAAAGAAATATAAAGCAACATAAACAAAAACTATAACTAATAGAGAGACATCATGAAAAACACTGCAAACATGAAGAAAAGCAGAGCCATTTTTTTATAAATCTGAAAGAGGGAATGAGTACAAGAGGTGATCAGAATGATGGCAACTTGGCTTGCTCAAGGCAAGCTGAAATCACTCTCAAAACCCTGCTGGGAATAGCTGCTTTCTCTCCAAAATGCGTAACTCCCTGAGCTGTTGCTGTTGCTGGAAAATGTTGCCTTTGACTGGAATAGAGATTCTCTTTGGGGGTGTTCCCCTACTCAGAAAATCGTGAAACTTTGGGTATGAACTCTCCTCCAAAAGCCTGGAAAAACCTAGGAAGGAATTTTGGAAAGGGTGACCACGGAATTTGACCCCCTTGGGAAAATCATGCACTCCTGGTGAGTATGCTGGCCCCTGAACTGTATGACTGGAAATGCTAGCCTCTTACTGCTCCAAAAGATGACTTGTGAAGGGTTGATCCCTTCACACTTCTCTCGGACTGAAATCCCTGATCTCCCTTCACTCCCGGTGCTGCCCTACTCCAAGACTGCGTAATCTCTGAGTGTGACTGCGCTGCCTTAGTCACTGCGTGACTCCTAGATGAAAGGCTCTGCGTTCTCTGCTCTGAAAATCAATGGTGAAGCTCCTCACCTGAGCGGGCACTCGAAGTCCCTCGAGGCTGAGGTTGGGATCTCCGTTCGGAGACACCCGTGTGCTGAAAAACACTTGCAGACTTAGCTAAACAGCGTAAGCGTGCTCAATATTAGTTAGACATAAATTCTGAAGATGCATAATAGAATGTATGAGTAGTTATCCTCTCCTTCCTTTTATGCTTGAGACCCTAGCTCTCCCTTGGGCCCCACTATGCTGTGCTGTCTCCTCATGCCACGCTGCCTTGCCTACACTTCGCTGTCCTAGCCCACGCTGCCACTATGCTGCCTGGCCCATGCTGCCTCTGCACTTTCCCTCTCCCTGCGCTGTCACTTGGCTTCCCTGGGTCCCACGCTGAAATCAAAATAATGTTTAAGTGACTTTAGAGAGCTTATTTATCCTAAGTTGGGTTATGGGTCCCATCAACTCTTTATTTTATGGCTGAACATTAGAAAAGCAAAATCTGAGCAAGAATTAATATTGCCAATTAGCTGTTGCTAATTGGGAATATTACTCTCTGATCGAAAATTGTGGGTGCGTGTGCCCTCAATCCCCAGATCCAGCACACAACTACTACCATCGCTCACTGACTCCATGATGTGATGGAGAATCCCACCTAGATCCCAAAAATAATTTGGCCCTCGAGCCCTTCTGGTAACCCAAGACCCCTGCCAAACTATGGCCATTGATACATCCTGACATCTAATCCGCTTCGTCGGGTACCAACTCAATACCTCTCGCCACCCGACCCCATGAGAGGGATCAAATGCAACAACACCAATATATGTAACAACTCCACCTTGCGAGCACTGCGCCCTGTGCAACTCATGTTGCCTCGTCTCGCTGTCCTGGTCGACATATACGATCTGTGTAGGTAACTCAACCACTTTCCCTCCAACGTGTAGAGGTAAGCTAACAATACTGCAGGCCCCCTTTCTGTAATCCTGAGGAGAACTACTGACAGGAAGTACTGCAACTCTGCTAGCTGCCTGCATATCTATCTACTCCGTATTGACGACAGACCCAAAATATGAGTGCCCATCCTCCTCCATCATTGGCTCAATAGGAGTCTTGAGCTCCCCCACCGTAGGTAGCTCCTCAAGCATAGCATCCTCGTCTAGCTCACGCTCCTCAAGATGCTCTTCCTGCTGCTGTAGGTAGCACTCATCTAGGAACTCTGTCACAGCTCTGGGTACCTCTGCGACTACTGGCACCTCATCAATGGAGGGTCCTATGTTTGTGTTCCCAACTGTCTCCACCAACGTGTCAATCAAGGCTACCAAATGAAACTCCCGCAAGGGTGGCTTTTGTGTCACATTGGGTGTATCTGCGTGCTCCACATGACCCTGCGTACCCTCGATCTCCTCCTCACACTCATGATGCCTAAAACCAGGTCTCCATCAGGAAAATCGTCTCCTGGACTCACCCTCTAACTGCCTTCCTCTTCTTGATGATCCAACCCCTGAACCATGCTTCTCCTTCTCCCGTTCATCTAAGAAATAAGGCATGGTAGGATGGCTAGACTGGCCATACGTATGGGTGTTGTATGGCTGGAGTGTGCATGCATGTGCTTGCGTTCTCCGTTGGTTATGTATCATTTGTTGCATCCCCTCTTGGATATGTTGGTTCTGCCTCACCAATTGTTGGCTCTGCCTCATCAACTCCTCCATGATCTTGCAAGCCTCCCCACAACTGGCCAAGGTCATGCTTAGATATCACTATAATGTTCCAAATGGAAAAATAAAGTAGATAACGGAAGCAAAGTGTTGTGTAACCAACTCCAAAAATAGAAGAAATGAGATATCAACGCCTTAGAAATAAGCCACTTCGAGGGGGAAACCTCCAATACATTACATGAATGAACAATTCTTGGATGATACAATTTACAAAACCTCCTTTCTATATATAGGAGTCCATGGGGCCATAATGTAACCCTAGTGGGCCACAATGTAATCCTAGCCGACCTAAAAATAATAATTTAAGGGCACAATAATAACAAAATGGGGGTTACAAGGGTACAATAATAACAATAAGGGGGTTACACTAACAACAATAAGGGACTATACTAGTTATATAGGAACCTAAAATGCTCCTCTCCTTCAAAAAGTGTTGTCCTCAATGCTTGAGTAGCTCTGGGTGCTTCTGTATAAAATTCTCATCCTCCCATGTAGAATCTTCAGTGGGTAAGTTCTTCCACTTGATGAGATACTCTGAAATTGATCGATTTCGTAGTTGTCGAGTTCTTGTTTCCATGACCGCTTCCGGTTCCAATATGATTTTTCCTTCCTCATCAAGTTCTGGCAATATTGTTTGAACTGGAAGATTTTCACCTATAACCTTCTTTAAGCATGAAACATGGAAAACTGGATGTACTCGCGAAGAAGCAGGAAGTTCCAATTTGTATGCCATAGTACCAATCTTTTGCAACACCTTGTAAGGACCATAGTACTTTGGCGATAATTTATTATCCTTCTTTGCTTTCTTGAGGGACATTTGTTTGTATGGTTGTAGCCGTAAAAATACCCAATCTCCTACATCAAAACTTCTCTCGCTACGATGTTGATCTGCCTGTTGTTTCATTCGATTTTGTACAATCAAAGTTGTCCAAGAGAGTTGGGAGAACCTCTTATTGATGTTTCCGATACCAAATGTTGTGAAACCAACTCCAAAAATAGAAAAAAAGAGATATCAACGCCTTAGAAATAAGCCACTTCAAAGGGGCAACCTCCAATACATTACATAAATGAACAATTCTTGGATGATACAATTTACAAAACCTCCTTTCTATATATAGGAGTCCATGGGGCCTAATGTAATCCTAGTGGGCCACAATGTAATCCTAGCCGACCTAACAATAATAATTTAAGGGCACAATAATAACAAAATGGGGGTTACAAGGGTACAATAATAACAATAAGGGGGTTACACTAACAAAAATAAGGGACTATACTAGTAATATAGGGACCTAACACAAAGAACTAGCTACAACTATAAATTTCAAGCATGCACAACCATACACAAATAAACACTGAAATGTGGGCAAAAACTCTGAGCCATTGTATTGATATAATAAATTATGGGTACAATAATTGTGAGAAGAGAAACTTGGGCCTGCTACAACAAGCAAGCCCAAGCCAAGGTGACAAATCAATGGCTCCAAGTGCCAGAAAAGCTCCCAGAAGAAACTGCACCCTACCTGGTGTAAACTGCTGCTGCAACTGGAAACAACCTTGTATTTGACTCCTAAAAAATGGCCAGAATTTTTTGCAATTTTTGCTAAAGGCTCCCCTCAAAAATCCCAGAAAAACCCAGAAGGGTTTTGGCAAATTCTCCCGACCACCCAGGACCCAAAATTTAAGCTCACTCCTCCTAACTTGCTGCTAAATAATCCTATTGTCTTGGGGCACCAAAACTCCTCCAAAATTATGCAATATTAGGAGCAAACTCCTTGATGGTAGTCCAGCAAAACCCAAAAATGATTTGGGCTAATTCCGACTTCTTGAAATTACCCAAATTTTGTGCTTTGCCCTCCTTGACAGTTTTTGTGTCCCCTACAATTCAAACTACTGGATATGCCACCAATTCCTTCTCAATTAGTTGTAGGATAGCCCTACAAATTTCCTCTGGAAGATGTGAGTGAAAATCCTTCCAAAACCCGACACAAATAAGATGAATCCAACCCCACAAATTCTGCCTAGTAGTACTTCTGCACATGCCCTAAAATGGTGAGCTTGGCTCTCTCAGGAGCAACAATTTCCTGCCTCGAAATTCTCCACAAATGCTGGTCCACACTCAATGAAATTTCTCCTAAATTCGCTGGCTAGAATTCCCCTTAAAACTTCCTCAACTTAGTGGTTCGATTTTTGTCCCTGCATCCTCCTGGAAGTTCGAACTAGCTGAAGCAAGAGTCGATGTGTCACACAAACTCCAACAAATCTCTCCCCACTAGGTTTTGAAATACTCTCCTAGGGTGACACTGGAAGTTCATCGAAGGTAGAGGTGTGTTGGAAAGTGTAACTAGGATCGGTCTTCATATTGACTATGTAATTATGTATTTATGTAAAGAAGAAGACAAAGATAATAAAATATGTTTTTGGTATGCTTGCCTTATGGGTTTCATGAGCAAGGTTTTATTATAGGTCAATAGACTTCTTCTTGATGTCTATTAGGATTTGTCTTCTGGTGATAAATGTAATTAAGAGTCATGTATATAAAGAGTCTAGTCAAAAGAATATGTCTCAAGACCTTGAAGAAAATGGCTCCAAAACGATGCTCAAAGCAGCCCTCAACACAACCTCCTTAACGCTGGAAGACAAGCCCTTCAAGTCAGCCTATGAGCTGTGATGATGTCGGGCCACCCTCAGTCAGTCATGTCGGCCTAAATCCTGAAAGAAAGGTCACTATATAAAGGTCTGTTTGCGGCTCATTTGAAGGGATAGATTTCAAACAAGTCTGAAGAAATATGTGAGTATAGGTCTGCATTTTGGTACGAAGAAGGAACCTGTTCATCGAAGATAAAAGGAATTGTTTTGGTGTAAGTATCTTGGTTACAATTCTGTGAAAGAGTGCGAAGTAAAGGACTCCAACTTGCAGCCCAAAGAGCATTCTAAGTGTGAAACAGGTATCCTATATAATTCGGAAGAGGATGTCTATACAATGCTGAAAAAGCTAACTAGGAATCAAGGAAGAGAAGACTGCAAGGTGTGCAATAGAGACTCAACCTTCATAGAAGATATACACATCGCGAAGAACAGGCATCTCAACAAGTAAAGAACTCAGTCCGGGGCATCAAAGGCACTGAAAGGAAGGTTGAGGGGATGTCTATAAAAGGCCGAGGCCATATCAAGGAAGGACAAAAGAAGGAGTTCACTGTTTGGGGCTAGGAACCGAGTTTTCCTAGTGCTGGTTTAAAGCTCCTTAAGGTTGGTGCTGAACAATGCAGATCACTGCAGGAAGGTGCAGGAAAGAAGGTGTTATTAAAGGAGCATTGACAAGGTCTTGGAGGCATATAAAGGTCAAGGGTCTGAGTCATTATCATGGTACTTGTCATTTGAAAGTCTATAAGAAGAATTTCTCGTGAGTTTTCCTCTTCGAGAGGGAGAGGTTTTGGCCCTCGCTTGAAGAGCCTAAACTTGTGTCTTTGGTGTCTTTGGTAATTGACTTGATGAAAGACGTAATAAGCTAAGAAGAGAAAACATAAGTAAATTAAGATCACAAGTAATTATCAAGGAGAGAATTTGAATTAATCATTGCCCTACCAAATTCTCAACAAGGTGGAATTCCCGCTTGGGAATTCTTTGTGCTAAACAAAACTGATTTACTTGGCTAAACAACTCAAGAAAACTTGTGTTCAAAAGTTAGATTGTCAAAAGATCCCGGAATAGAGGCCACTTCTCCTATTTATAGTTGTTGCTCCTCTTCTCTCCTTGTGGGCTCCACCATTCAACCTCCTTGCCTCTTCCCTCTTCCCTCCAATTCGATTTCCTCAAGGAGTGCGTATTTCCTCATGGGGTGATCCCCACATCCCACTATTTGATTTATCTTCCCTTTTGTCTAATGTTTGGGGCCTCCCCTACCACACAAAATTAAATTAATTAATTTTCACCCATTTTTCCTAAGTTTGTACCCAAAATTTTCTCCATCCAAAATTTGCAAAAATTGAGAAAGGCACTTAGCAGATTTTTATTGGAAGGGATATTACTCTAGGAAAATCAAGAGTTAAGGATAAGCATGACCTCTTTTTTGTCATTTACCAATATAAATGAGTTGATGTAGGAAATCAACCAACATTCCAAAATGAGGAGGTTGGGAGGGGGAGGGGTGGGTTGGTTGGTCAATATAGTGAGTTAGAATGAGGGGACAAGTTTCCTACATATATGATAGGATTGAGACTCGGGAGTTCCCTTTTCTTAGTTTGGAGAGAAGCGAAGATCAAATCTCATTTCCGTTAGGAGAGAAATTTGATCATGAATTGAATGAAACAATTATTTATACATCTTAGAATCAAACTGAGAATGAAATTTTGTGTGTAGGGATTTATTTTTTCGTATGTTGTTTGTTAGTTAAAATGAGTAACTTTCAGGGAGACTATGTCTCCTTTGTGATAGTTGTTTCTCCCATACTATTATGCCTTGGTGCGATTTTTTTGCGGGGTGATTTATTTATTATTTATTTTTGTCCATGTTTCCAATTTTTTAGGTGTTTGTGCTTTTTAATATTACTTTCTTTGTTTGCAATTTCTTGTGTTACTACAATCTGTAATTTCCAGGACAATGAAGTCTCCCTTGAAGTTCTTGTAAGGGAGTGGGTTTCTCTTGTGAGGGAGGGGTGTCTTTTGTGAGGGAGGATGTAACCTTGACAACTCATTGGGGCTTTATGGTATGGACATAAGACAGACATCCTCGAGGTCAATTTCATGGCCTCCCATAGCAATGTCATCCCAAGAGGACCTCAATTAGAGGCCCTGAAGGTGGTTTACTATATGAAGTGATAAGGGTAGCCTCTATTATGCTTTGTTATGACTTGGCAAGACCCTTAGGTAGAGTGTGATCCAAAGTGTCTAGTTAAGCACTAGGGGGTGTGTCTTGTTAGTAATTATATCACCCTCACTTTCACATTGGTCCTTACCAACTTGAGGGGGGTTTCCTTGAAGGGTTTGAGGCTTGACTCTAGATTTTTTGGGAAAAGGTGCTCCAAGCAGATCAATGTGCTTCATAGGAAGATAAAAAGTATAACATAATAGAAAGTGGTACCAAAGAAGGGTTATATTTGATTGTAGGCTTGAAAGGCTCAAGTTGTCCTGGGTCATTCGAGTAGTTACTCATAGATCTTGAACCACTTCATTGATAGACTATCTATGTTATTTAACTCACACCTCATTTCATAGATATGATCGGTTCGTTCATTATTCCAATTATGAAAAAAGTAGGAAAAGTTGTTTCTTTGTATGACATGATTTCAAGTAAATGTTAAAATTATTTAACTACGGTCAAATTCAACTTTGGGCAACTCATATGGTCAAGATTATAATTGCATTAGATTCTTCATTTTGAGAGGACCAAAATTGACCTATAGATCGCCCCAATCGGTTAAGAAGAAGTTAAATTATGAATTATTTTATTTATTAAAATGTAATGGAATGGGTTGGCCTTAGCACATGTGGAATTAATTAAGTTGGCCTCAACCCCAAAGCGGACCCTCACAAAAGCTATAAATAGAAGTGACCTCAAGCTCATTTTCACACATTCGCTCATGAGATTTTGTTCTTACACTCTGTTGGCTTGTGACCTCACCGATAAAAGAAAAGGGAGCTGTCACATAAACAAAAAGAAAAATGCAGGCCAAGAGGACAGGGAACAACAAAGATCATAGAGGCGGCTTTCAAAGAACGAGCGCGGTGATACCATGTTGATTATTCACTAAGGCAGCGCGCACAGTTCCGTGGCGGAACCATGCGCCAAATACCGACGAACAACAACCATTCCAGCGGCATCCAAAAGGCGCTAAGGTGGTCGAAGCCAACCCCTCGGAGGAGGTGATGTCATCCCTCCTTCGGGCCAATCAGAGTGGTTTCGTGGGGAAAAGGAAACGGGATGGATGCCTCTGTCCACCCCGTGGAAAATCGAGATGGCCTGCCACGATCAACAGTTGGCTCAGGTAATTTGACAGTAAGGTAAGTCTAGTAGTCGGTACTAAGGCCAGTACCTGCCTTGTCCGACACGTGGCCCCCCCCTACCCGACTGCTGCCAGCCAACCACCTGGCGCCACGTGTCTCAATGTCGACGTCCTTACGACGTCAACCCTACCACTGTCTCCCCGCCTCGATACTTAGTAAAAACCTGTTTTCCGTAGCATGTTTTACTCTTGATTGTGCAATGTTACTGTTTCTTTACCGGTATTTCGCTCTATCAGGCAGGTTAAAACTCGAGTACTGGTCGTTTTCACTCTCGTGTTGTTTTCCCTTGCTACGTCACTGCTATTTCAGGTATTTCGTCATTTTCCGTTTCGCTATTTCCCTTCTACTTTTTTTTTTCAAATTATCATGGAAAAACTGAAACGCTCCGCGCCCGAAAGCCCCCAAGCTCGTGAGGTCAGGACTGCTCCTGGACCTGAACTCCTCACTGATGCTCACGCCCAACTCTGTGACTCGGTCTATCCCTTTAATGTAGCCTGCACCAGAGATGAGCTCTTCGACTATCAGTGAAGGGGCGAGGATATATTTAGGGTCGTTGAGTCAGGTCTGTATTATCAAATTGCCCCGTCGACACATCCGTTCCCAGAGTTTATTGTCTGGCTTGGGGAAGCCTACGTCGAGTGTAAGGACATCTTCCTTTCCACTTGGGGCACCAAGATCCTTGAGATTACCCCCCAACTCATAAGAAAAGCCCTATGCTACCCTCCCACTCAGGACTGCGTCGAGTTCACTTAAGTCACCCTCTCCTGCCATTTCTTAAATCAATCCTTGGAAAAACAAAGTGGTTTCCTCGACCTTATCTCCGACTCACGCCTGTTATCGTTCCCTCACACAGAGTCGATTCCACTGTCATCATTCCGTATCACCATACAACCTATTCTAGCGGTCATCTCGGGAATGTTAGGGTTTGAGGATGCTGAGATGGTGACTAAGGCAGGTGTAGCTTTCCTATGGCTCATGATGCAGGCAGAGATCCTTTTGGATATCCCCTCCTTTCTAGCCTCGGCTATCAAGGCTTAGTTTCAGGAAATGTTTTCCTTTTATTCTTTCAAATATTGCTCCCTCGTTTTCTACCTATTCTTGTATGAGGACGCGGATAAGTTTGAAGGTCTAGGCCTGAACTGGTTCTCCAGGAGAAACGCCCAACCCAGATCTGTTTTCGAGTGGACTCCGACAGTTCGCTAGCAGCCAGAGGGGAAGGGGTATGCGAAATTCGTTAACGATTTCATGTCCATAGCCTATGCCATCATACAAGATAGCCCCCCACCCAGAATTTTTCCTGAACAAAAAGATTGGCTCCAGTTCAGTGACACGGATTGCATAGGCGATTGGTACCCGTTCGAAGACCACACCGAGATCAGGGTCTACGGTGCTGAAGTACCCCATTATCACTTGCCAGTGTTCCTGTCCATGAGGATCTTTGTCCTCAAGTTTATCCGCCAGGTCTTAAGTGCTGATCAAATCCATTTCGTGCCTGCTAAAAAGGGGCACATCTTCAAACTCCCAAACTCTATAGGCCCTTTCAACATTAATTCAAGGCATGCCCTCTGCATTGTGGAAATGATGTTGTGAGAGATGAATTTCCCTCAGGGAGATGTTTGGCACTATGATTATAAGGGGTTCCTCACAAACAGGAAGAAGAAGATTAAATCTACAGCATATGCGCATGAACCTAGGCCTCTCATCGAATGGAATGCTAACTTTGATACGTGGCCTTTGGATACACAGCTTGAGGCCGAATCCTCAGTTGCTGAAGGAAAAGGAAATAATGTGCCCATTGAGGCAGAAGGGTAAGAACGAGGGGTCCCCTTGGGAAGTCAAGAGTTCATGAATGTTGATGAGGAAACTCATCCTAGTAAAAAACAGAGAACTGAAGGGTCAGATGACCTAGAGGTCGAGTTATCTGATGATGAGGTCCCCGTCCTCAAGGGTCCTGACCAAGGTTGCGGGGAAGCTTCTCCCCCCCCGCGATCCCGCTCCCAAAACGTGCTCCGTTCGGGAGCTCTTTGGGAGCGTTCGGGAGCGCGCTTCCGCGCCTGAAAAAACGCTCCCTGCCTTTTCGGGAGCGTTTCAGGGAGCGCTCAGGAGCGAACGCTCCCTGAGCGCTTCCCCGATTAAAAAAACGCTTTGGGAGTGTTTTTTTAATGTGGGAAGCAGTCGGGGAGTGTTCGCTCTCGAACGCTCCCCAGCAAAAAAAGGCTCCCTAGCGCGTAAAAAAAATTCGGACATCAAAAATCGATTTTTTTTTGAGAGGGAGGGAGGGGGGGTTGGGTAAATAAAAGCCCACCCTCCTTATTTAGATTTTATTGTTTTATTTTGAGAGTGAGAGCAAGAGGAGCAAGAGCTTGAGAGTTGGAGAGCGATTTGGAGAGAAGAAGAGCTTGAGAGTTTGGAGAGCGGAAGTGCCAAGTAGAGAGCAAGTTTGCAAGAGGAGGATTGCAAGAAAGAGGTAGGTCTTTTAATCTAGTTTTTTATTTTCTAGGAATTGTTTTCAAGTTGTTCAAAAATGAAAACTTGATTTTTTTTCTCAATGTTGCATTCTAGTGTGTTGAAAAGTGAAAAATTGCATTGTTTTTTTCCTATGTTGCATTTCCTATTCCCATTTGGCATTCCTTCATTTTTATTGCAGGCTAGAAACTTGAAACATTATGGCTATATGGTTAGGGATTTTCTTCATGTTGGTTTCTTTCTTTGTAATAATGGTTTTGGAGAGTAGAAGAAAGAGGCCCATTAGAGAAGAGGAGGATGAAGAAGTGGGTTATAGTGGATTTGATGAAAATCCCGAAGAGGAGGAAGAGTATGCTGAGGAGGAAGGGGAGAGTGGAGAACATGAGGCCACAGATACCCCAACTAGACACCTTTGTGGAAATATGTGGAAATATGTTTAGAGGCAGGAAGGAGGGAAAGGTGGTGGAACCACTAAATTTCTTTTCCCCCATTGCAATAAAGAATACACAGGTTCATACACCCGTGCCAAAAGGTACCTTTGCGGGAAAATGCCAGGGGATGGAGACAAAAATCTAGGAATCAAAATTTGTGTAAGTGTGCCAGCAACACAGAGAGAGAAATATAGAAAGGAAGAGGAGGCTGCCCTACAGAGATCTAAAAGATCTAGGGGTTTCATTGATTCTTATACACCATCAGGTCCATCACATCATGGACAAAGAAGTCCATCAACTTCCACCCATGGCAGTGGATATGGAGGCACACCTGGACCAAACATCTCCTTAAGGCGTAGAACCATATCCGATTTCCTTGATGAAGGGTGTAGGAATGATGTGGATTCAAATATTTTCCAGTTTCTCTATGCATGTGGGGTGCCATTCAATGTTCTTCGCTCACCTTATTGGCATGAAATGGTTTCTGCCATTAATGATGCCCGCAAAGGATACAGGAGCCTTGGGTATGACAAGGCCAAAACCATGGGACTTGATCATGAAAAAGCTAAAGTAAATAATTCTTTGGCTAGAATGACAAATTCTTGGAATGAGCATGGGGTGTCCATTGTATCTGATGGATGGACCAATGTGAAAGGAAAGCCATTGATAAGTGTTCTGGTTGTGTTTGTTAGTGGTGCAATATTCCTTTCAGCATATGATTATTCAGACAAATTCAAGACCGACATTAACATTGCAGAACCATTACTTGCAACAATTGAAAGTATTGGGGCATATAATGTCATCCAAGTCATCACTGATAATGCTGCTAACTGTAAGGTAGCGGGAGCAATTATTGAGGATAAATACCCCAACATATTTTGGTCTGGGTGTTTGGTTCACACAATGAACTTTTTGATGCATGATATCATTAAAAACAAACAACCTCAATACAGATGGCTTGCTGATTTGTACAAGAGAGGTAAAAAAATGATAAAATTTATTACAAATCATAGCAATACCCATGGGCTTTTTCGTTCACACTCAAAATTGGAGTTGTTGAAGATAGCAAAGACTAGATTTGCTAGCTATTACCTCACCTTCAGGGGCCTTTTGAAGGTAAGAGAGTCATTGGCAGCCATGGTATCAAGTCCACAATGGCAGATATTAAAGGACAAGGCAGCAACAATAATTGACAGGCAAGGTTTTGAACAAGTGGAGGAGACTGCCCTTGATCCTTTGTTTTGGGCACGTGTGAGGGAAATTTTGAATTTCACCAAGCCCATTTATCACATGATTCGTTTTTCAGATACAGATAAACCAGTGATTGGGGAGGTTTATGAGCAGATGGATAGCATGTTGGGGCAAATAAAAGATATTGTTAAGGAAAATGATCCCAACTTGTATGCAATGATTTACAACTGTGTGTGTGCACGGTGGAATAAACTCAATGTTCCACTACATGCCTTGGCATATATCCTTATGCCAAAATACTACTCTCCATCTTGGTTGGGCCAACCTGCACCTGGAGGTGGGGGTAGGATCAAACCTCACACAGATCCAGAGGTACAACAGGGATACATGAAAGCATTAGACAAGTTGGTCCCCGACAGGGAGGAGTGTGCTGCATTGCGCCTTGAATTAGGCAAATACTTTAGTTGCACTGGTAACTTTGGTTCTTTCCATGCAATGGAAGACAGAGACATATTTGATGCTTTCACATGGTGGGAAGCATATGGCGGCATGGGACTTATGCCAAAGTGGGCAAAAAAAGTTCTCTCACAAGTTGTGAATACTTCTTCTGCAGAGAGGTGTTGGAGCACCTACAGCTTCATACATAATGTGAGAAGAAACAGGCTGAATGAAAACCGAGCTGAAAGCTTGGTTTATGTGCATTACAAATTGAGGTTGTTGAGTCATTACTGTGATCATGCATATGAGGATCAATCATATAAAGTTTGGGACAACAACCCAGAGGATGATAATTTGGAGGACAACACTGTACATATGGAAGAATTGGAAGCAGAACTTTTGAGGGATGATGATGTAGATGAAGCATCAGCAACCATGCCACCGCCACACACAGGGCCAGTCCCACCATCCAGTAGCAGTGCGGGTGCCAGTGCCAGTGCCAGTGCTCGATATCCAACTATTGTTCCTTTGCAGATTCAGCCTCCACCTACATCCTCACGTTGCCCTTCGCCTTCTAGTCGTGGTCGTGGTCGTGGTACTCCTGAGAGTACTAGAAGACCACCATTGCCTCGTGGTTCTCACAATTAGACATTTCTCGTGGGCATGGCAAGGGGCCAGCCAATAGATAAAATAGATTTGTTGTTTACTAGTCTTTTCTATTTTCTAGTAGTTTTTATCTTTTATAACTGTTGAATAGTTGAAACTTGACTCTTTCATATTTAATGACAATTTAAGTTTGAAGTTTGAATTTGAAAGGTGAAACTTTGAAGTTGGCATTTATAAGTTTATAAGTCATGATGAATTATGAATATGATGCTTCATGAAAGTTATATGGTGATCAATGAATCAATGATGATAAATGTTATATATTGAATTTTGAAATCAATGAATCAATGATGATAAATGATATATATCAATGATGATAAATGTTATATATTGAAATTTGAAATCAATGAATCAATGATGATAAATGTTAAGATTGATGATGATTCGTGAGACTCAAGAGTCAATATGTTGTATGTTTCCAACTTTTGGGCGTGGTTGATGAAGATTATAACTTCTAGATGATTGATTTATATGGTTCAATCTATGTTTTTATGTTTTTTTATGTCTAATTCATCATTCTACATGCTATTGTTGACATATATGCATCAAAATATAAAAAATATATATATTTAAAAAAAAAATGCTCCCCGAAACGCTTCGGACCATGAGCTTTTGAAAATGGTGCTCCCGCTCTCGCTCCCCGCTCCCAAGTAACCATGGTCTTGACAAAGACAAGCTGAGCTTTCTACTCTTCGTCGATTCTGCCTCGTCTTTAGCCCCCTCAGAGCTTTCACAGGCGGTAACATTGGGTAGATATGAGGCAAGGGATGAGATTGAGACCAGGAACAAGCTCCAAAGAGAAAGGTTGAGGGCTGAACTTTCTCAGTTCGTGGATAAACACCATACTAGGCTTTCCTCAGTTTTGGATATGGATAAAGAACAACTCATATTGGCCATCCAGCAGTCGGCTTTGCATCCATCACCTTCGGGATCCCATTACAGAGCTCTGGTGATAATTCTAAATCTGGGCAACATTCCCCTGATGGATAAGCTGGATTTGCACCAGTGTATTGGGGACATGCTACAGACTGAGGTAGTGAAGCATACAGTTGCCCTACAAAGGCTAGAAAGGAAGATGAAGCAAATGAAGGAAAACCAACGAAGAGAAATGGTTAGCGCTAAGGCCATCGCTACTCAGCTAGAGAACACCAGGAAAATGATAAGAGGAAAGGGGGTTGATACCAATGCAGCATTGCAGGCTCTTCTTACCAAATCAGATTTGGAGGTACAAGAGTTGAGGAGAAAGCTGAATATTCCTCGTTTTGAACATATTCAGACCGAGGAACTTGTCCAGGTAGAAATGGAAAAGATGGTTCTCGCTGATTCCCTTGCTCAAAAGGAGGAAGAGAATGCTCGAAAGGATAAAGAGATTGTTGGCTTTAAGGAGAGTTTGTTAGAGTTGCACTTAAGTGGGACGGGCATACATGCGTGGTTCCTATATCAGGAGATCCCTAGACTGCCCCGGAGCAGCTCACCAAGGCCCTGGCCGATCTAAAGAGGTCAGAAGAGGAGACCCGCTCCATTCGTCGGCTCTTAGACAAGGCCCATGCCTCGTACGCAGAAAATCAAAAGATGGTTTCATCCCTATAGAAAGAGGTTGAGAACCTCCGCCAGGAAGCTCAGGGACATGAGAAGTCTATCAGAGACTTAAAAGCGTAGATTAAAGGTAACATGTTGTTGGTAGAAGCAAGACGACTTGTCTGGGGGGAAATCATAGCAGAGGCTAAGTAGCATTGGGAGTTTCTCGTGCTGATCAATGACAAGAAGATTGCCATTCACGAGTTTAAGGCCCAATTGGAGGTTGGACGCAGGGAAGGCGAAGAGAAGGCATCAATTGCAAAGAAATATGTCAGATACCTCAATGAGCTCTCATCTGAAGAATTGCACACACAGGGAGTGATCGACCATTTCAGGACAATTATGGACGTCAGTAAGATGATTGAGAAAGAGAACGCACGAGTGAACATATTGGGGTTTTTAGCGCTGGTATCAAAGGGAGTGGAAAGGTTCGATCAGGAGTTGTGCAAGTTGATATAAGCTGGCCTCCTGCCATGCTGGGATCCACAGTCAGGTGCACTATTTCCCCTAACGGCCTATGATCACAAAATGTCAGAAATCATGTGCAGGGCAGACATAACACTAGAGAAAACCTCCCGGCTAAAAGCAGAGACCATAATAGCTGCACTGCGTACGAAATTCTTCCTTCTCGGTCAAGTTAAGAAATTCTTTGGTGTCCGCGTGGATTAAACGGAGCTTACACAATTGCAGTCTATGTTTGAGACCTACACTACAACACCATTACCTGGGGGACTTTTGTGGAAAAAGTGTTATAAATACTCGAATCCTCCTGTCTCCTCTACTTCACAGCAACTGCCACCCCTGTCTTCTCGTCAGTGTGGCTCCTCCACATCTTCGGCTCGATCACGCCACATAGAAAGCTCGGGCACTCCTCGTCGTACCAACTGATGAATATCATGATCAGGCCCATGCGGTCTTTGTTTTATTTTTTGATTTCAATTTCTATGTAATGTAAAATCGGGTGAAATCTTGATTTCACCCCATGCACTCTCTTTTATTTTCCATGTTTCTGTTATGTTCTTGTTACAGTTTGTGTCGGACCATACTGTTTCAGATGAGATGCCGTTACGCCTCATCATTTTTTATTTAGATGGGAAACTGTAATATCAACAACAAATATTTTGTCTGAAGAAATATTTGGTCAGGCTGTCCATGTAAATGGCTATAAAAGGCCAAATCACAGACTAAGTAAAGGTTCTGAATTCTGTGAAAGTTGGAAGTGTATAGTCTGCATAACACATTTTGTAGTTTTTTGAGATTTTCTCTTAATGTATATCTGAAGAGCCGTTTTGAAGAAATGTAGGTTTTCGGGTTCCCGGTCTGTTTGCGCTTGGTCAGCTCGACAAAATGCTCTTTCTGATCCTTCCGGTCAAACCTCTCCACCAATCTCTGGGTGAAATCCGCATATGCTGTCACTGCTAAGTGACCCAGCGTGGCCATCCCATGGAACCACCAATCATGGGCTTCTCCCTCAAGGTGCAATGCTGCCACCTTGATGGCCTCCTCTTTTGCCATCTGATTAAGCTGAAAATAAATGTCCAGCTTCTCCACCCAAGCTTTCGTTGAAAATTTAGATAAAATGTCATAAGTTGGCCAGAAAAACCTGCCCATAGTACATTGTAGCTCACTTCCCTGCGTGTACCCACCACCTCTGTTTTGATTGCGGGGTTTGTTGCTGTTCTTGAGCTGGAAAAAGTCGTGGAAAGTGAGAGCTTCACCAAACTCTCGCCCATAAGACTGATACTCTGCAAAATAGTCCCCCAAATGAGACACCTCCGGTTCCTGGGGTTCTCCCGTTCTAGTACTTGTAGTAAAAAATGTGGGCATCGTGGAACGTGGGGGAGTGTGTGGCACCACCTGCTGCGCTGTGTTCTGCTCCTGTATGTTATGGGAAGTGCCAGATCCCTTTTCGATGTGAAAACCCCTTGGGGTTTCATGCTGTCTGTTATCAGCGGCAAACTTCTGTCCCATCTCCTCTATCTTCCTTGAGAGCTCCTGCACAGACTTCAGGGGGTGGTTCCCGAACTCCTTCCTGTCATCTCTTTCTTCAGCCATAGGTTCATCCTCCTCTGTGTCCACCACTGGAACACAGTCCCCTTCTACAAATGTGGCCTCGAGTCTCCGCTCTCGGCTCCTGTATCGCTTTGTCCGGTAAGTGATGTATTCCTTTCCTCCGGGTGTCATAGACTGATCTGCTCCATAGGCTGAGCCAAGTCTATGAGCTCTGATGCCACTGTAATATTCCGAATAGGAAATAAACAACAATATAAAGCAACATAAACAATAACTACAACAAATAGAGAGACATCATGCAAAACACTACAAACATGGAGAAAAGTTGAGCCATTTTATTATAATCTGAAAGAGGAAAATGTGTACAAAGGTGATCAGAATGATGGCACCTTGGCTTGCTCAAGGCAAGCTGAAAATACTCTCAGAATCCCACTGTGAATGGCTGCTCTCTCTTTGACTGTGTAACTCCCTAAGCTGTTGTTGCTGCTGCCGGAACTGCTGCCTCTGTCTAGAATGGAGCTGCTCTTTGGGGGCTATTCCCCTGCTTAGAAAAATTATGAAACTTCGGGTATGGACTCTTCTCCAAACCCCGGGAAAACCCAGGAAGGAATCCTGGAAAGGTTGACCCCGAAATTTGACCCCCTTGGGAAAATCACGCATTCCAGTTGAGTACGCTGGCCTTGAACTGCAAAACTGGAAATGATGGCCTCCTCCTCCACTCAAGGATGACTTGTGAAGGGTTGATCCCTTCACACTTCTCCCGGACTGAAATCCCTAATCTCCCCTCACTCCCGGTGCTGCCTCCCTCTAAGACTGCGTAATCTCTGAGTGTGACTGCGCTGCCTTAGTGACTGTGTGGCTCCTGGCTGAAAGGTATTGAATACTCTGCTATGAAAATCGATGGTGAATCTCCTCACCTGAGCGGGCACTCGAAGTCCCCCGAGGCTGAGGTTGGGATCTTCGTTCGGAGACACCCGTGTGCTGAACAACACTTGCAGACTTTGCTAAACAACGTAAGCATGCTCAATGTTAGATAGAAAGAAAATCAGAAGATGTATAATAGAATGACTGAATGGCTAGTCTCTCCCTCCTTTTATGCTTGAGAGCCTCGCTCTCCTTTGGGCCCACACTCAACTGCGTGGTCCCCTCATGGCCATGCTGTCCCCACTAGATTGTGCTGTCCTGGCCCACGCTGCCACTGTGCTGCCTGGCCCACGCTGCCACTGCACTGCCTGGCCCACGCTGCCTCGACGCTGTCCCTCTCCCTGCACTGTCACTTGGTTCCTCTGGGTCCCATGCTGAAATCTGAATTTGTCTAAGTGACTTTAGGGAATTATTTTATCCTATGTTTGGGTTATGGGTCCCATCACCCGCTTTATTTTATGACTAAACATTAGAAAGGAAAAATTTGAGCAAAATTAATATTTCCAATTAGCAGCTGCTAATTGGGAATATGACACTCGCTTTGATTTAGGGCTTCTTGGCCATAGCCATGAGCACAAAACTGCTAAAACAGGGCCAGAGTTGCGAGTACAACGTGGCAAGGTAACGACCAAGCTGCCATAGCCGTGGGCTGAGCGTTAGAAGGTCGCAGCTAGGGTTTTGATGTTAGATCGGGCTAATCTGGAGCAGCGCCACGAGTACAGTGTGTTCTGCCAGCGACCAAGTGAGCTTTAGCCATGGGCACATGTTGAGGTTGCGACTAAGGGTTTTTCTGAGTAGATCTGAGTTAGGTCATCTTCAGTTGCTTGTGTAGTGCTTCCAGACTTCATCCACTCATTCACAGATGTTTGCAATCAGTCTTTGATAGCTTCCTGGATTCAGATCTAGGATTTGACAGTTGATATCTAAGTCACTTGATACGGAGATACGTGGATACGGGGATTCGAGAATTGGATTCGGGTACAGTGACCCCCGGAACAGGACACGTCTGGGATATGATACGTTATATATTATTTTATTAAAAAATATATATATATATTTAAAATATATATATATATATATATATATATATATATTAAAAATTAGATATTTTTTACACAAATTCATACAAATTCATTGATTCAAACATAGATTTAAGATCTTAGATACTCATACATGATACATTGAAATTTGATATATTGATACATCATACAATTGTCAAATTTACTCAGAAAGACAAGATAGTAAGATACTGTAGTTTTCTCATTAAGTCATCAGAATCAAAATGTGTTACATAAATACACTGCCAATGGCAAATAGAAATAGAAAATACAAAAAAACTACAGTCTCCAAGACTACAAGCTTGTGTGTGTGTGTGTGTTGGTCAATTCCTTCTACCACTGGTCTTAAAGATAAGGTCAAAGTGAGCTTATATCTCTGGATGTAGGGCTGTTTACAGTGACAAAAAACATGCTGCAGCCAATTACTTGCTGCTGTTTATAAATTCTAGAACTTATTTCTCAATCCTAATAATGGAAATGCATCAAGTTGAGAGAGAGGAATGTCTATAGCTGAAAATGAGTTGTTTGAAGCAATTTCTAAGCATGAAAATTTACTTTTCCACTATTTTCAGCTTATAATAACACATGAATTTCAAGAGGCAATAGTCTATCCAGAAACTCTCATAATCAAGGAAATGTTATACCTAGCTCCTTATAGACAATTTGATGTGGTAGAAGTTACAGCCTTTGTATTCAGCATTTGAGTTCCAAAATCATAAGCTTTATGCCCCCAAAGTAAACAACTATAGTAGTATAGTGTGTCTCCACTAGTGTGGAAAAAGTCGAGAAAAAATCGCGACTTTTTCAAAAAGTCCCGATTTTTTCAAGACGCCGATAAAATCGGCCGACTTTTTCCCGATTTTTTAAAATTTGAAAAAGTCCCGATAAAATCGTTATATTCTCGATTTTTTCCCGATTCGATCGAAAAAGTCGTGAAAGTGATTATAAGAGGCGAAAATTTCGATTTTTATGTGTTATTTTGATTTGTTTGTCCGCCCGCCCGCGTCGCGTTTAACATTGTGGAGCAGTTGCTGTGGAGACTCGACAATCCAGCAAGAGGGTTTAACTGTTAACATTTTATTCACGGATTGCAACTTTGCGTTGGGAGGGAGCTGAAGATTCATCATTCAAGTTTCAACACTGCAACTCGAGCTTGCAGATTGGGAGGTGCCGCCAGGGTTTGCTGCTGCCGCCAGGTAAGTTAAAAGAATGGATATACATAATCGATTTCTGTTGGATATACGTTCTGTATTTCTAGTCCATAAAAAAATGGATATACAATCTGTAGATGCCGTTAGCATTGCGTGATGGATCAGTGTAATTATCCTCGATGAAAACACTCAAAAGACTACCCTATATCCTTCACATACAGAATCTCAAGAAACTGTGGATAGATATCGTCCATAATGAGCCAAATAACATTAAAGTCCAAATAATTACATCATGAATTCAAAAATATATCTATCCAGCAGTCTTCAAACCGTTCCAAGTTCCAACATTTACATTAGCAAAATAGGATAAAATATATTTGTCCACGGATAAAAAATAGCAGTCTTCAAGAATAGTTCCAGCATTTGGCAACGTCAACTAGCATATCGTGCAGACTAAAAATGGATGATCTTTGAGAGCCTGGGAAATCATAGTAGCTACAGCATTCCCATAACCTCTATTGGACCTATACACTTAGTGCCCAGTCTACTATTTAGTGATTTTAATTTTTAATTTATGTGATGGGCAATTTTTAATTTTTGTTTTGTGCCCAGGTTCAAACATCAAAAAGTTTCAATCAAAATGCCAAGGAATTTGGATCCTTTCTGGCAGTATGGTGAACCTGATTCTATACCCGAAACTGGAGGACTCAATAGAATGTATTTGTCTTGCAAGTTGTGTGGAAAGCATATGTCAGGGGGTATCGCCAGATTAAAATGCCATATAGGGCAAATTCCAGGGCAAAATGTAGAACTTTGCCCAAATCCGGGTCCAGAAATGATCCGACAAGCCATTAAAGCCTTGATGGAAAAAGAAGATGGCAAAGACACCAGGGCAGTAATGAAAAGGCAATTTGTAGGGAGCTCAAGACTGGGGGTAAGTGAGAGTGCTTCTTCTGCTTCAGCATCACCTTCCAGTTCCAACCCCTCAGCTTTTTCATCATTTTTTGTCCCTAGAACGACACCTGGTGCACAACCTGGCATCAAATCAGCAATTAAAAAAAAAGGAAAAGGCAGAAGCTGACAGGTTGGTGAGTAGATGTCTTCTATGGAGTGATGTTCCTTTCAACATTGCCAAGACAAACCCATTCTACCAACCTATGTTTGATGTTGTTGCTGTCGTTGGCCTGGGGTACAAAGCCCCTACCTTTGCACAGTTGAGAGGGCCTCTTCTTCAAGAGGAAAAGAATGATTGCACTGCTAGACTGGAGGAGTTTAGGGCATCTTGGGAACACACTGGATGCACAGTCATGTCAGATGGTTGGACTGACCAGAAGGGTAGGACCCTTCTTAACTTCTGGGTTAGTTGTCCCAAGGGGACAATGTTTATGAAATCTGTTGACGCATCTGCACACATTAAAGATGCGCGTTTATTATGTGAGTTGTTGGACATCTTCATTCAGGAAATAGGCCCACAGAATGTTGTCCAAGTCATAACGGACAACGCTGCAAATTATGTTGTAGCTAGCAGGTTGCTTATGGAGAGGTATCCTACCCTGTTTTGGACACCTTGTGTTGCTCATTGTATTGACTTGATGTTGGAGGATATAGGTAAGATTCCTATGGTGAGACATATTGTTGAATCATCCAAGAGCATAACAAAATTTATTTACAATCATGCATTTGTGCTTAGCTTGATGAGAAGATTCACCAACAACAAAGAGTTGGTGCGTCCTGCGATAACACGCTTTGCCACTACTTTCATATCTCTTCAGTCTCTGTTGAATTCTATGTGGGACGTGAAGAACATGTTTCTTTCACAGGATTGGCGTGAGTTATCTATTAGCCGCAAACCAGAGGGAGAGGGCATATGCAGACTTGTTTCATATGATCAGGGGTTTTGGGCAAGAGTAGAGGAGGTGTGTGCCATTTCAGAACCTTTGGTAAGGGTTCTTCGGTTGGTTGATGGAGAGAAGCCCGCAATGGGCTACTTGTATGAGGCCATGGATAGGGCCAAAGAAGCCATTCGTGCTTATTATGCAGATAAGGGAGATGAGGGGTTAGAGAAACAATAGGTCATATGGAGAGTGATTGATGACCGATGGAACAATACCCTCCATCGCCCCATTCTTGCTGCAGGTATCTACTTCAACCCCGCATTTTCTTACTCCTGTGGTTTCAGATTTGATGCCGAGGTGATGGATGGATTCTTCACATGTGTTGAGAGGATGGTGGTATCTGAGCAAGAACGTGAAGAAATTTCCAAAGAAATGGAAATATATAGGATGGATGGTGGCACATTTGGTTTTACCATGGCTATTAAGAGTAGGATGACCAAAATGCCAGGTAAGCTTCAGTTTGTTTCAAGTTTCAAGTTTCAAATTTAATAATTCATTGTCTCTTCATAATTTTTTCTTCTCATTTTTATTTTAACTTGTAGATGCTTGGTGGACAAGCTATGGTGGTAGAGTACCCCATCTCCAAAAGCTTGCCATCCGAGTGCACAGCCAGACATGCAGTTCCTCTGGGTGTGAGCGCAATTGGAGTGTCTTTGACAAAATACATAGCAAAAAGCGCAACAGGTAAAAAAATTTCAAATTAAATTTTTGAAATAATTTGATTATTTTTACTATATAAATTTTCCAAGTACTAATTTATAATCTATGACCCTTTTATAGATTGGAATCCCAACGTCTCAATGACATGGTGTATGTCTACTACAATCTTCGATTGTGGATGAGACAAATTCAGAAAACTCCTGATATGGATGCCATTTCATTGGACAATATTGATACCACTGCTGCATGGAGGGTCGAGACTGAGAGGCCGGTCATGGAATCGACCCCTGATTGGTTAGATGTGGATCCAGAGGCACTAGTGCCAGAGGAGGAAGCAGTTGTACAGCAGGAGGAGCCAGTGGTAGAGGAGGAGGAGCAGGGTTAGGAGGCAGAGCAGGAGGAGGATGTGGAGGAGGAGGTGACACCATCTAGGATGGGTAGTAGCGGTGGTAGCGTCAGCGGCAGAGGAGAGAGGCCACCTGTTTTTTTTGCTTCTAGAGGACGACTGGGTCCATCTGTATTCCGAGGGGCAGGGCCTTCTTCCTCTAGAGGAAAAGGCAAAGCTATTCCCTATTCCCGTAAAAGGGGCAGGGGATCTTCATCTTAGTGATTTACTTTATGACATGGAGATGACTCATGATATACATTATTATATTTTTTGTTGATATTTTGACTCTTGAGACTGAGACTCAAGATTTAGGACTCGATTCACTATTTTGATATGTGATGTAGCACTAGACTTCATATACATATTATATATTGGCTTTCTTTACATGTTTATGTGGAAATGCATTTATTTGATGTTGTGGATACTTTAGATGCTAAAAAAATTGAAAATTTTTGAATAATTTTGTTTTTTTTTAATTTTGCCGACTTTTTCAAAAATGTCCCGACTTTGCCGACTTTTTCAACTTTTTTACCCTTGCCGATTTAATCCCGACTCCGACTTTTTCCACATTGGTCTCCATAAACTTTCAACAACCATTACAATATGAGGAGCTTACCTTATATAGATGCAGATTTAAAAACCTCCAATAGAATAATAATATCCATTCCAAAGACCTAGATTTATTCAAGGAATGCATAAACAAGTAGTATTAATCTAACTAACTCCATGAACTAGTCAAAGAAGGAATTCAGATTCGGTATTTTATAAAGCAAAATTGCACTTTTTCTAGACAGCGAATCAGGCCGTACGGGATACGGCCGTATCTGTACAGGGTACGGTCGGGATTCGCCGTACCCTGTACGGATATGGCCGTATCCCAAGAATCGGGTACGAATCCTGGCGAATCGTATCGGATTCGCCGTATTCGGGATTCGAAGCTCCTGGGGGACGAATCTAGGTTGATATCAGTTGGTTTTGGTGATCTATTGGATTCGTGTTTCTTGATGTTGTAGATCTACTGATCTGTTCAGTATGTTTCTGCTGTAGATCGGGTCCTCAAAGATGTATCTTCAGTTCTCCAAAGTTTCCGCTCAGTGACAGTTGTGTTCATTAGTATGCTTCAGGTAGTTACAGTGCATTACAGATCTCAGAATCAGGGCCCTTCAGCAGAGATGTTTAGGGTTACATTATGCATGTGCTAGTTGTTTTACTACATTATGAAGATATGGATCAATGGATCATTGTACTCTTGTTTTCTTAATCATTTGATGACGATCTAAGAAGAAGAATTTGCAAGATTTTTCCCCATAGTTGGTTTTTCCCTGGTCTCGGATCAACCCTGGTGTGTATATGTGTGCATTCTTTTCTTCCATTTGTTTCTTTATGTTCTGCTGCATAGATGATGATGTTATTGTTCTTTCTACATAGTTGCATATGCTGATGGTTAATAATGTAGATCTGAATAATGATATAATGATATGGGGTGAACTTATCATGTTATTGAAGAAATGCAGCTATCAAAGCAAGGAACAGTGTAGCCTTATGAAAAATTAACAGTAAACATGGTGGTCATAATCAGCAACTGGATTGTTGTTTGGTTTAGAAAAATTTCTTGGATTTTCTTAAATTTACCGGGTCTCTTGTACATAGTTTTTATTTTGTTGGCTTGATCCACGGTGGATTTGAACCTTGAATTTCATGGTTTACACAATTTCATAACACGGCGATCGCCAATTGAGCTGGCCCCCGTTTGCACATAGGCTTTATTAATCCTAAGTTTGCCATACATTTTTTGTTTGTTCATAGCTGTATTTAATTTGTGGTTTAATTTTCATTGAACTCTATTCAGCAACTAGGGGACCTTTTTACTGTAGCTGAATTTACACCTGAAATATGTCCTTTTGTAACTTCTTCTAACTTTGATAATGTTAATGGCTCTTATGTGGGTGTTGTTTGAGTATATGATATTTTAGCAAAATAAGATTGGCTTTAGGTTATTGTGAATTTTCACTGAAAAATTTGTGGCTGAAATCTAATATCCATATTTTATTGTTTTACGAGTGCAGAATGTTTTCGGTTGGTTGCATCTATGGCCGTAAGGATGATGGACAGCGTTTTGGATTCTTTTGCCATGCAGCCCTTGAGTTTCTGCTTCAAAGTGGGTTGCATCTGGTAAGAATATGAGTTTGTAAGGTGTTCACATTTTCATATTTGATATAATGAGAAACTTTATGGTTGTAAGATTCTGTTTGGTGCACCATGAACTGTAGAAACGTATTTAGAATAGACGGTACTGAATGTGCAATAGTTATTTTCCTACTAGCACATTTATTCTCTTACAGGTTATACTTGTTTATGGGATATATGTGTGGAATGTTTGTGGATCATGGAGCAAAGATGGGGAAAGAGGAGTATGGAAGAAACGTGCAAAGAAAGAACATGGAATTTACTGTAATATATCGTTCATAGAGTAGTTAGAGGGATAGCTATATTACTTAAGGAAGTTTACGATGGGGCATCCCTATTTAGAATTTCTGTAAATATTTGTGGAACTTGAAATTGTAATAATAGTTTTAAAAACTACTCCAGAATGATTTCAAATTGTTTGCATCTTTTGACAATAAACAGAAAATGTCCCTTGGCATCTTTAGTCAAAGTGAACAAATTGTAAAAGAGAGAATGTTCCTAAGGAGTCGGAAGGAATAAGACAATTCTCTTGCAACTTATGCAATCTAAGATTTTCAGGAAACTAGACAAGAATTTACACAGATTAGACATACAGACAATTCTAATTTTTTCAATTGTGTGGATACTCCCCTGAACAATTTATTGTAGAAATTTCCTGAAACTCAAGCTTTAATGCAGCTTCAAAAATTTCATCTCACAAGGAGGGTTCTTGAATCTTGACTGTGAATTTACAGCCTTAGGGCTGAACTGAAATATTTTTTACAGCAGTGGACAATGGATAATATTTCACTCCTTTTCAATACAAATCAATAAGACAATCCAAGATAAAAGATACCAAGTATGTGTCAATAAAGTTTTAGCCTAGGGAAACCTTTTCAACCATAAACCAGATCTTACTTTTGCTTTATAACAGCAGTAAATTGCTCTATCTTCTTCAAGATTAACGTTAAATCCTTAAGAATTTCATCCTTAACCGATGTCAAATCAGCAAGAGATACAAGTGCTAGAATTTATTAAATCAGGGAGATATAGATAACTGAAAATCAAATCTGGAGTAAGACAATTTGAACAGCTGAAAACATCATATATATATATATATACACACACAAAAGACGATGTTCAAGTACATACTATCAATGCATCACAAGCTGGTACAACCCTCTAAGCTCTCCAAATCTCTAGATGGAGAAAATTAAGAAAATCTTAGCTCAACCAAAAGTTACTCCTGTTGACCACACTTTGTCAACGACCCCATAGCAGTACACCCCCATTTTTTCAAATGGGATTCATCATGTTTGACATGTTTGCGCCATTCAGATTCCATCATCAGTCGACAGTTTTATGAATGATGTAAACCCATTTGCATGTCTATGATGTAAATGATCTAAGTAAGACCGTTATGTATGTAACAACCTAGGTAAGCCTAGTATGTTGGTGACGATTTCTATCTTAGGAGGTTTTTTGTCTCATTGATTTACTCGTGTTTTTCGACAAAAGTGATCAACAGAGTTTTCCCCTCCAGCTTCACTCCAAAGCTAGGATGGATTTTGTCATCAGCATGCTAAGTGAGTCCTAGTGTTTTCTGTCGAGTCTTTGTAAAAGTAGTTTGGGAATAATCCTAGCTAGTTGGCTAGATTATTTTATTACAAGCTACTTGGTCTACTAGATCATGTTTTGAGTTGAAAAATTGGGTATCTATTTGAGGGTCTATACGAATGGGTATTTCTCCTTCATGTGTCTAAATGTATTTATCTTATGAAAAGAGGGTTGGAAAAAATAATTAAAATTCCCTCTCAGTCAATTAATTAAATTTCTGGTCAAATTAATTAAAAAATCTTAAGCCAGAAATTTAATTAATTTTAGGTTCTAGGTGAGTTAAAATTCTTCAAAGGCAAAATTCGTTGGTCCTTAAAAAGTGAATTTTTAAAGGTCCCAGGCCATGGGAATATTGAGAATTTCAAGGAATTTTGGACCCTTGGGCCTAGAGGGTTAAGTCAAAGTCAAAATTTTGAGGTAATTAACTCAAAAATAGTATTTTTGAGTTAATTAAAATAAAATTAAATGATAAATTCGTTTTTCCTCAAAATTATAATTTCGACGGTCCAGATTAAAAGATGATCAAATCTTTTTGATGGTCGAGATTATTTTGACATGGATCAACCGAACTAGCCGTTGGAGATTTTATTTTATAAATTAGAGGTCTTGATGTGACATTTGCATCCAATCTTTGGATCGTGCACTTGTTCTTGGAAGCTCTTGTGATTTCTTTTGATGAATAAAGCATAAAGACTTTGGGGTTACAAACTTTGGTGTTCTTTTTCCAGATCTATGTGGTGATTTATTTCTGAACTCTGCTACTTTGTTTGGTATTTTTATGGTTGATAGCCTTCATGAATTAATCTGCATACAGGTATCTTGTGCAGTTTTCTGGGTTCATAAAATGACATTTTTGATTTAACAGAAAAACTAGTTATCTATTTTTCTGAAGGATCTCATGTTTATTTTCTTAAATCTCTATCAATCTAAAGTCCAGATCTAAGTGTGCAGGGAATCGTTTTTTTTTAAGGTTTGAGCGTCTAGGGAAGTCTTCAGTTGGACCAGCCAACTCTCAAATTTCGTAAATCTGAAAAAACTCATTGTTTCTAAATTCTCAAAGCTATCTTACGAAATTGTGTTTTTACAGGGTCTTTTAGGGCTTGTGCCTCTCTTTAAAAATTTGAATTTCTAAAAAATTGTGCTGAAATGGGTTTAAATCTGGCTATGAAGGCCTCCGATCTGTAGATTATCATTGTAAATTTGTATATTTGCTCTAGTGTGTAAGGGTTTAATAATTTTTATGCATAGTTTTGGATCTGTTCTGGTTTTGCAGGTTTGCAGGGGGTTTTCAGATTTTTTTTTTTTAAAAGATTTGAGCCAGATCTAACCCCCAGAGGGCAAGATCTGGCCTCAGGATCGCTTTGCTAGCAAATCTGAGTGTAAAAGGGAAGATTTCAAGTTCAGCATTCTGAAAACTTGAGTTATTGTGGGAAAAAGTTTAATTTTGCTGGGCGAATTTTAAATACTGGGTTTTATTTTACGCCTTTGCCCTTGTCTTGCTCACAACCCTCGATTTCTAGTCTGACGTCTTCACTTGTCGCCTTTATTCCATTGTGCATCGACTTTGGCTTCCCCTCCATCCATTACCTCCTCTTTTGGTCGTCAATTTCTCCCTTGCCATCGTGCCCTTTTCCCCTACACATCCCTCCGTAGCCAGCTTCTCATACGCTGCTTTCCGTAGAGGAGCTACATAGAAGTAGGGCGGGATCCTTGAGCAGCTCATCTCTTGGATCACAGGCGAGCTACGCAACCTTAAGACAGTAGCGTGACAAGTGGAGCAGTGGGTGCATAGATCACAGATGAAGCAGAGAAAGATCTGAAGTCTGGGAGGAGCAGAGCAAAGCAGAGCAGCAACAACGTGGAAGCGGCAGCAGCGTAGAGGCTGATGTGACTTTAACATCGCAGAGCAGAGCTGCTTACACAGTGAAGAGCTGCAACAGCGTAGAAGGCTTCAGAGGGACAATGCAGTGCAGCAGCAGCGTGAGAGATTTCAGCACAAGGGACTGATGTGACTTCAATAGTGCAGAGCTGTAGCTGTGCATCATCCTTTAGATCCCAGCACAGATTTGTAGCCTATGGAGCTTCAGTGATAAAGATGCAGCCCATATGACTTGTCTGTCAAAGATTGGGTAGGAGATTCAGTTGCTTCTCTCAACAACTGAAGTTACAGTGCAACAGATCAACAGTGGCAGTGCTATGAGCAACACAAATGCAACATATTGAGAGGAAGCTGCAGTACAGAGGTTGTAGTGTCAGTGGCAGAGTCATGGGCAATAGTACAGAATGGCAGTAGCAGTGTAGAGTTGAGTGGCAGCAGGCCAAACATCAACAGCACAAAACCAGTGCCCAAAATTATGTAATGCATAGTGTGATGTATTGCTAGAGCACACCCTTGATGCTAAGAGGGAGTGTTGAGATTTTGTGTATTTGGGGTAGCATCAGTTGTGCTCTAGCTCCCAAATTTTGTGGAGAGACTAGAGTACACTTGATCTACAAGACCCAGAAATTGATTTGGGAAATTTCGTCTGGTTTAGAAGATATTAAATTAATTAATTATTTTAATGTATTTCCTTAGTTAAAACATGATCAAGAGCTAAGATTAATTTGGAGGTGATCCATGACTTTATCTAGAAGATTCACACTTAGTTTAATTAATACCCTTTACTTAATCAGTTTCCCTATGTTTAGACTTAAGAAAACACTAAAAAGCGATTAATTATTTTAATTAAACCATCTCTAAGTGGAATTTTCCAAAACCATTTCTGAGTTTTATGGAATACATGTGTCCTAGCCTATATACAAAGTTACAAGGCTAGAGCACATCCGATGCTACTGTTGAGATTTTGTGTATTTGGGGTAGCATCGGTTGTGCTCTAGGTCCCAAACTTTGTGGAGGGACTAGAGTACACTGGATCTACAAGACCCAGAAACGGATTTGGGAAATTTCATCTGGTTTAGAAGATATTAAATTAATTAATTATTTTAATGTATTTCCTAAGTTAAAACTTAGGAAAATAAAATAATTAAAGTGAATTTAGTTAATCATGTGATGAAATTATCTTAAGTCACACGAAGCAAGCTTTCTTTCAATCTTAGCCATTGATTAAAGATTTAATTTTGGCCGTTGATTTGTCAACGAGAAAAGTATAAAGGAAAGGCTTGGGGTCATTTGTAAAACACACATGGAGGCAGAGCACTGAAGCTAAGCTGAGATTCTAAGGCGGGGTTGCTAAGAATTCTCAGAAGTGTTTCAGTTGCAGAGAGGAGAATTTAGACCAAGGGGATGATCTGATCTCGAGGTCTAGAATACACAAGAAGCAGAGAAGAGATAAAAAAGGACAGTGCAGAGAAAGGCAGCAGCGGCAGCAGTAGCAAAAGCGGACGACAGCAGCAGTAGCAGTGTCTTTCAGGCGCAGCGCTGGGGTTTCTAGGCCTAGATCTGGTTGAGTTATGTAAATCCTGTTTGAGGGTGTGGATCAGTCAGTATTTTTGGCCTTAGATCAGCCAGGAGCTGCAGATTTAGAGTTTTCTCTGTAGGTTTTTCCAGTTCTGGAAACCAGAGTTGTGTATTCAGAAATATTCTTAATAATAGAACCCTCCAAAAGCCAGAGACCAGTTTTGCCACATTGGGTTTTTTCGAGGATAGTTTGTCTAGAAATAACTGTCACTGTGTCTATGTGTGTATATGTTTATTCTAGATTTGAATTGGTAGACATCTGTTATGTGTTTTTCTTTGATGTTAACTTGAATTTATTCAGTTAATAACTTGTATAAGTAGGAGAAGCTAAACCGGATTAATAGTAATAATTTTTGCTTAAGAATTAAGATTCAGAAATTTCTACAACTACCATAAATCAACACTATGAGCAACACAGATGCATCATATTGAGAGGGAGCTGCAGGACAGAGGTTGCAGTGGCAGTGGCAGAGTCATGGGCAGCAGTACGGAATGGCAGCAACAGTGCAGAGTTGAGTGGCAACAGGCCAAGCATCAGCAGCACAAAACTAGTGCCCAAAATCATGTAATGCATAGTGTGATGTATTGCTAGAGAACACCTTTGATGCTAAGGAGTGTTGAGATTTTGTGTATTTGGGGTAGCATTAATTGTGCTCTAGCTCCCAGATTTTGTGGAGGGACTAGAGTACACTTGATCTATAAGACCCAGAAATTGATTTGGGAAATTTCATCTTGTTTAGGAGATATTAAATTAATTAATTATTTTAATGTATTTCCTAAGTTAAAACTTAGGGAACTTAAATAATTAAAATGAGTTTAATTAAACATGTGATGAAATTGTCTTAAGTCACACGGATCAAGCTTTCTTTTAATCTTAGCCATTGATTCAAAATTTGATTATGGTCGTTGGTTTCCCAACAAGAAAAGTATAAAGGAAAGGCTTGGGGTCATTTGTAAAGACACACAGAGGCAGAGCACCGAAGCTAAGCTGAGATTCTAGGGTGGGTTTGCTAAGAATACTCAGAAGTGTTTTAGCTGCAGAGAGGGGAATTTAGGCCAAGGGGATGATCTGATCCCAAGGTCTAGAATCAGTAAGAGGCAGAGATCAGCTCAGAGAGGCAGCGCAGAGAAGCAGGATGGTAGCAACTTGTGCTACGTAGTCCCTCAAGGACAGCATAAATTTCTACAGGAAACCCTCAGGGGTTACGTAGAGACCCTAAGGGGCAGCATAGGGACTGCGTCACCCAGTTTGGGGTAACACAGCCCTTTCTAGAGCAGTGTAGAGGGTCAGAGGGGCTTCAGAGGTTGACGGAGAGGCTTTAGGGGCAGTGTTGGGGTTTCTAGGCCCTAATTTTGGTTGAATTCTGTAAATCCCGTTTGAGGGTGTGGATCAGTCATTATTTTGGCCCTAGATCAGCCAGTGAGTTGTAGATCTATTATTTCTCTATCGAGTTTTCCAGATCTGGAACCTAGGCTTGTTGTATTCAGAAAATTCTTAATAATAAAACCCTCCAGCAGCCAGAAGATCGGTTTTCCCACATTGGGTTTTTTCTGGGGACTATTTGTCCAGAAATAATCGTGTCACTTTGTCTATGTGTGCATGAACTTGTTCTAGATCTGGATTGGTGGAGATTTGTTATGTGTTTTGCTTCGATTTTAACTTGAATTTATTCAGTTAATAACTTGTCTAAGTAGGAGGAGCATAACTAGATTAACAGTAAATAATTTCTGCATAAAGTGTAAAGATTCAGAAATTTCCATAGATGATGCATCATTTCCTTGACAAATTCTTTGATGGTTCTGTTGTTTCTTTTAACAACTCCATTTTGTTGTGGATTGTAAGGGACTATCAACTCCCTGTTAATGCCAACAACAAAATGTTGGAAAACATAACTAGTTTCGGTCTTCATAATGACCTTTGTACTTATGACATTACATATATTTGTAAAAAGAAAAAAAGAAGTATTATTTTAAGCATGGGTTTCATGCTCAAATTGATTTGTCTTCTAGGTCAAGCATGTTCTTCATGCTCCTAGGGTTTATTGAGTCAAAAGAGTCTGTTTCATATGTATAAATCCCATTTAGGCAATTTGTAACAAGAAAGAAAAAATATTTTTGAGTCTAGAAAGTCAAATTGACCTCCAAGACCAAGTCGGCCCTGCCAGTGAAAAGTCGGCCTAGGAGAGCCCTGTTCGACCTCTTAAGAATGGTATATAAAGAAAGAGAATTCAAGTCATTTGCAGATAACACAAAAGTTTGATTTGCAACAAGATAAGAAGACAATCTAGAGCAAAAAGTCAAGGTGAAAAGCAGAAGTCAGAGTGAAGGAAAGAAGACCTAAAATATGATTTTTCAGTACACACGTGCAATAAAATTGGGGTTTCTGTGTGAGTTGCAGGGTCGAGATTTGCAGGTCGGAACTGCGGGTCTGAAATAGAGGGCTCGAACTCTGATTTGACCAAAAATTTTGAAGTTTGACTTTCGTTGACATTGTTGACTAAAGCTTGTTTGAAGAAGGAATTCTTGGAGGGCTGACTTGGTGCTTGGAGGAGGTCTTGACTTTGGTCTTTGGGTCTTGGATTTCTCATTTGATCTGATTCTATAAGAAGAGAAGATACTCTTTCTTAGTTTTCTTCTTTGGAGGGGTTTTTCCCTGACTTGGAGCCTATATTTTGTATCCATTGTCTTTTATGATCTTGATAATTGTTTGATGAAAATAATCTAATAATGAACAAGAACAAGCTAACGTAAATTCACAAGCTTTTATCAAGGATAAGGAGAATTGTTTAAATAACTGTCTTACTCGATTCTCCAACACATAAGGCAACAAGCTCCTTGGAGGTGTATTCTTCTCCATTATTAGATCTCAGGATTTTGATTTTCTTTCCCTTCAAGTTTTCCACTTGAGCCTTAAATTCCTAAAACTTGTCAAAGGCTTAATCTTTTGTCTTCATGAAGTAAATCCATGTCTTGCGAGAGAAGTCATCTATAAAGGCTACATAGTACAAATCCTCCAAGGGATTTCACTGGCATTGGACCACATACATTAAAATGAACGAGATCCAATTTTTATTTTTATTTTTGGACCTACTTTTGCCACTTGGAAAGGGATTCTTGACATTCTTCCCAAGCACACATCCTTAAAAAACTTCTTCATGTACTACCTACAAATTTGGAACAACTGAAGCCATCTGTTTTAAGGCAGGCAAAGCTCTATAGTTAAAGTGTGCATATCTTCTATGCCAAAGTTCACATGTATTGATGTCATTATGTACTAATGCTCGAGTAGGTTGTTTCAAAAGTCTATACGACCATCCTTCACGAACTCCAATTACTCTAGCAACATCTATACTAGAACCCTTAGGCCATACAAGAACTTTTCCATCAAGAAATGCTACTCTATCTCCCTTATCTTCCAAGCATGAAATGGAAGCCAAATTATTTTTCGAACCAAGTACATATAGTATGTTGCTAAGATGATTATTTTCACCTGATTCCAGCTCAATGGAAGTCTTCCGAATTCCTTTTACTGCATAATTGTTGTTGTCTCCAAGTTCTACGTTTTGAGATAGTCTCCTTTCCATTAGACTAGTGAGGTTGTCATGATCTCTCGTCATGTACCTTGAGGCACCGCTATCTACTAGCCACAAATCATCACTATCTGTAATAGAACGTGTAAGAAGAGAAAAATAAAATAAATCTTTGGTACCTTGATCTTTATTCTTGGGTCTCTTTGGAAGTTCTTCAAGGTCTGCTGCGGTGCGATGCTGCTTTCCCTTTCTCTTTCTATCACTCGACCTTTCAAGACAATCATGTCTATGGTGACCAAATTTGAGACAATGATAGCATTGGACTTTTGACATATCTCTTTTTCCATCAGGAGTAGATCTTCTTCCTTCATTTCTTCTTTGCAAACCAAACTTCTTTCTTCCTCCAACCTTCTTCAAACATGTTGCATATGTTTGAGAGTCTTCTTCTTCAGATTTTTGAGTCTTTCCTTTTGATATGAGTCTATATTTTTCTTGAGTGCAAGCAATTTATAGTTCAAACTTTTGAGCTTCTCTTCTGGCACATATACTCGATGTAAAAGAGTCCCATGAATCAGGTAGACCATTTAGTGTTGCAGTCACTAGTGCCTTTTCAGAAATGATGTCATCAATTGCTTGAAGTTGATCTCTTAATTGAGAAATCGTCTTGAAATATGGGGCTATAATATCATTTCTTGCCATTCTGACATCACAGAGCTCATTCTTCAAGTTCATTGCTTGACCAATGTTGTTGATAGTGTATAATCCAACTAGGGAATCATACATCTACTTTGAAGATTCAAGATTTGCAACATATGGAATCAAGTGATCTCTGATAATGTTGAAAATAGTGTACCAAGGAGGTGTTTTCTAGGCATTTCTCCTTTTGGCCTAGGGAGACACATTAATCATCTTTTGTTTACGTGACTGTTGGGCTCTGAATATACCAAATTATTCAATATATAAATTCTCTATTCATGAGCCATATTCCCGCATTTATGATACTTTTCATAGCCATTATACCACCAAGTTCCGCTAAATGAACCTCTTCTACCCTATGGTTAATTATGATGAATTTCTTATCTTTTTAATGATTAAACGTGTCTTTAATATGATTTTATCAATCACAGTTTACTAATGTGGTTATGTGAGCAAAAGCATGTGTATCTATACAACAGTTTAGTACCAATTTGGCAGTTCGGTACTAGTTTCTGCACCTGCACTAATGGAGAAAAGAGTCAAAATTATAAAATATGTTTTTCTTTCTCAAAGTATGACATATTAGGTGCCACATGGGGTTAATAGGCTGGTACACACCTTGGAATATACCCAACTCACATGTGTGGGATCCTAACACATGATTTAAGCTACAACCAAAAATAGGTAACCGTTTGGAAATTACGATCTTTCACCTCGATTTCTGTGCATAAAGTGGTGAATCTCAAGAATCTGGGAAATGGGTTTTTGCACAATATATCAGTTTACTTAAATCTCAGACCGTTTCCAAAAATTCAATACGGTTTGAAAGTTACAGTTGGTTCTTAAAGAAAATTTGTACAAAATTTCTTAAAAACCTAGGTTGGCAAAAGTATCTAAACAGTCAACATCAAGAACGATTTCTAAGGCCATGGAATTGAATCAGGAAATTCCAAGATAGGCTTTTGTTGATAATATGGCAAATTGTGCTTCGTAGAAACTGTTAGAGAATCAGAAAGGCAGAAAGATTCTCTTGATCTTGATTATTTACTTGTGATGTTCTTTAATTCTTATTATATTATTCTTGTCTTCTTTCTTCTTAGTTCATCAAGCAAATATCAAAGCAAAAGCACATATTCAAGGACACCAGATGTAGGCCAGCAACCAGGGGAAAACCCCTCTTTATGGGAAAACCCAATCAATAGTTCTTCCTTCAATAGTATTCTTGAGACTTTAGATCTTGACTCAAACCTCCTCCACACCAAGTCAGCCTTCCTTTGATCCTTCCTCAATCCGGAAGCAACAACAAGAACAACACTATGCAACACTTCCTTCGACGTTTCTTCTGGAACTTCGATCTGTCAAGATTTTGGGTTAGCGTCGGATGTGTTGTAGCTCCGTAATTTTGTGGAGGAGCTGGAGTACATGAGATCTGCAAGACCCAGAAAGCGTTTGGAGAAATTCCATCTGGTTTGATAGTTATTCAAATAATTAATCTTTTTAATTAAGGACCCTAAGTCTAACTTAGTAAAATTAAAAGACTAAAGTGAATTAAATTAAACATGTGATGACAATGATCTAAGTGACGTGGATTAAACAACTTCTAATCTTAGCCGTTGATTAGAGATTAGATCATGAGCATTGGTTTGCCAACGAGAAAAGTATAAGAGAGGGGTTTGGGATCAGTTGGAGAGTGCACACATTAGCAGAGCACTGAAGCTAAGTCAAAATTCTAGGGCGTGGTTTGCTAAGAATTTCAGAGTGAGTTTGCAGTGCGGTGAGGGGCAGTATTTGCGAGGGATTATGATCCAAGGCCAAGAATACAACAGCGGTAGAGAGGCAGCATACCCAGCAGCGCAGAGGCCAGCTAGAGCCACGTAGAGGGTAGTTCAGAGGTAGCCGGAGCACTTCAGGGGTGATGCAAGCCCAGTCAGCGCAGCGCAGGGGCATTGTAGGTCCAGATAGGGTGACGTAGGCCCTTCTAGAGCAACGCAGAAGCTGACGCAGGCATTCACAATAACTATAATCTACACTGTGGAAGAAAGGGCTCGATTTTTGTAAATCTTGTTTAGGCTGGGCCCTGCCATGTGTCCGGGGTCTGCGTAATGAGGGGTTGTTTAGCTGCCGCCCTTAGATGCTCCAGTGGGCTGTTTAGCCCACCCTTAATGCACTGGGTTGCTGCCCTCACTAACAGTCCGGGCTTTTGGTGTAGAGGCCCAACCACTACACCAAAAGCCCGGACTGTTAGTGAGGGCAGCAACCCAATGCGTTAAGGGTGGGCTAAACAGCCCACCGGAGCATCTGAGGGCGGCAGCTAAACAACCCCTCATTACACAGACCCCAGACACGTGGCAGGGCCCACCTTAAACAGGGTTGCCCTAAACAGGGATATTACACCAAGTAATGGATGGAAAACTGTTGATAATGAATTGACTGTTTCATATGCAAATGCAAAACCTGAAACTATGTGAAATGCAGGGGCTTGGTTAATTTTAGTTAAATGCCTATTCTAAGTTTGATCCCTTAATGTTTCTATAGACCATGCTTATGCTTTGAAGTAAAATTTTAATTTGCAAGTACTAGCTTAGTATACAAATGAAAAGTGAAATGATATGATGGCAGAAGGAGGGCCTAAAATATGAGTTATTTCTGAAATATGCTGTAAGTGTTTTTTAACTTAAGGCTTAGAAAAATGATCTTAATGTGAAAACAAATACTTATACTAGCAATATAAAATATGAAGTCTGCACAAATAATTATTGAAAACACAATAGGAAACCAATGTACAATGTTGAAAATAAAACACTTTATATTCAGAAACCCATTTGTATGAGGTATTCAATCAAAGATCATTAGATGCATAAGTAAAGCTAAATTAGTCTACTTGCATGAGCATGTAAAACAAATGTTCTTCAAGAATTAGATTAAGTGTTGAAATTAAGATTACAACAGCTAGGTGCAAAATCTGAAATATCAGTTCTAGTAATGTGTTCTTAAAACAAATAATAATGCCAACAAATTATTTTAAACCTGTTGATTTGCGGTAGCATCGGATGTGCTCTAAGTCTCAAATTTTGTGGAGAGGCTTAGACAGATGTATTCTAAGTAAGCCATAAAGCGTTTGGTCAAATTCCACTTTGATTGTATTCTATAGAAATAATTTATTATTTTTAAAGGGACCCTAAGTCAAAACTTAGGAAAATAAAATAATTAAAGTGTATTAATAGAATATGAGTGAGAATGATCTAGAATTAACAAATTAAGTAAAAAGTTAATCTTAGCCGTTGATCAAAGATCTAATCTGGGCCGTTGAATCCTCAACAAGAAGATTATAAGAAGGACTTGAAGGGTCATTTGGAAAATACATTTGTGGAGACATGGAGGATCCAGAGATCGAATTTTTCTGACAGAGCAAGTACCCAAGCGAAAATGAGATCTAAGTGATCCTTGATTGCAGTGAGGGGCAGTATTTCCGGTTCGAAGGTTTCCTTAGCCGGAGAGTACATAGAAGTAGACACAAAAAGAGCCACAGCTTCAGTGCAGAGCCAGTGACGTAGTTCCTACGCAGAGCCGAAGGGAAAGTCGTTTTCCTGCTAAGGAGACAATGCAAAGCTAGTATCAGACCCTAGAGAGATTTTTTGGAGGCTCTATTTCCAACCAGTAGTGAGACCAACGCAGAGGCAAAAGGGCAGTCGAGTTGAGTAGGGCAGTCCAGCCTTGGTGCAGATCAGTGCCAGTTTTCCCGTGGAGGAGTGAGGTTTGTCTCACGAGATCTCTTCTGTCAGTTTTGCTGTATGATTTGACAGTCTCGTCAATCATAGACTTGTACTCAGAATTTACTGCATAATAACATAAACCCTCAGATCGGTTGCACCAGTTTTCCCGCATTGGTTTTTTCTGGGGACATTAGTCCAAAAACAATTCTGTCGAATGGTTGTGTGATCAATGCGTGTTCAAATTTGTTTCCGCACTTGTATTTCTTCCGCAGTTTAATTGTATAGGTTGTAGTGAATCGATTTCGATATTTCACCGTAGTGGGCAAGATATGCTGCAAGCTGCTATCACCGTACTCGATGTCAGTGCATATGACTGTCCCACCTTGATGGCTGACCCCAATGTTCGCCGCATATCCCTCATCGACTCAATGTGGGCACCCATCTGGCTCTCTCTCAAAGGAATATCATGCCTGATGTAAGTAGTGTCCTCCTCTGTCGACCGAGGCTCGATCACCTGCTGCTCTAGCTGAATTGTCACAAGTGACTCTTCACCCAGAGTATCTCCCGCAGAGTCCCATGACTGCTCACCCTGGACACTAGAATATAGCTCCGGTCTACTGTCACCATCCATGCATGACTGCTCTCGCTCCCCAGAAGCGTCCTCAACTGATCCTATGGACTCATATGAAAAACAGTCCTCACCCTGGTATACAGAAGGAATGCCCTCCTGTTTTACCTCCGCCATCTCATCTACATCGAACATGCCACCCATCCTCTCGATAAAGTGTCGATACAGTGTCTGGAGCCCAAACACATACTGGGATGTTACCTCTGCTGTACCCAGTATCCTCTGCCCATGCAGGTTCTCGACATGCCGTGAGGGAAAAGTGATGCATGTCTCCCTCATGACCTGCTCCCCAAGCGTAGGCTCAGTGATGACTGATGCACCACCTCTGCAAAGGATCATCTCATCCCCCAACCTGTGGCTGTCAACTAGCACACCAACGCAGTGCCACTGCTGAGAAGTCTCTCGCCTAGTGTACTGAGTGTCATCCAAATATCTAGGGTGAACCTCGCGTACCCTGCTGCTCACGCCCAAAGTGCCAAAGGTCAAAAACATAATCAGCTGTACCTGTGAGTGATGTCGAAGCGAGATAGGTGTGTGAGTCCCCACAGATACCGCTAAGTATCGCTCCTTTGTCTCTCCATCGATCCTGGGTGAACTACTACCAAAGGTAAGCCCGATGTCCCCGTCCATGAGTCTCTCTGGAAGAAATGCTCTAAGACCCTGCTGTGCAGTACCGTATGCCCTCGCATACCACTGATCATCCATATACTCCTCAACATGCCACTGCACACTGAGGCATACCTCGGTATGCTGCTGGATACCATGTGCTACTGCTATAGCACCCTGTACCGTCTCGTGCCCTGACTGTGTCCAGGCATCGGTCACTCTCCGCATGCTCTCAATGTGATGTAGGATACTCCTACTCCACAATGCAGTCCCACACACTATGGTACACCACCATGCTACTCCATGTCCACCGTCAATCCACCGCTCAATGCAAGAGGCTCCCACACATCCCTGGATGTGATGACCTAGAGCTGTGCCCCTACATGTCGAACTACCACCAATCGGTAACATCGTCTCCACCGTCGTATCACTATACCTGTCGACGAAAGGATCATCACTCCAAATCCTCCTCAAGGGGTCCGAGAAGTGAATCTCCTTGTGTGTCAGTAGTGTTACCACCACTGCTCGGCTCCGCTGCGTCCTCTGTGCCCCACACAAAGGTGAAGAATCCTTGGCCCCATACAAGGTGCCATCTGGTGGCCTGCCAATGCCACCTCCTTCGACAAGCTCCTGCCAAGGTGTGCTGACCACCCCGTGATCCCGTGTATGAATGTCATGCCAAGACAACCTAGGGAGTCTGCCCATAAACTGGTTGGCCACTGGAGCTGACCGAAACTGCACATGCTCTACTACTAGGCCAATTGTACTCTCCAAGGCATAGTCAGCCGACCTGCCTGGGAAACGGTAGGTGATCCCACCTAGATCCCAATGCCAATCTGGGGTTCCTGTATTCCCCATGCATAGAAAATCCTGCTGAGCTACACTCGGATCCATCACTATCTCCATACCCCGCTCCACCGAGTACCAACTCAAAATCTCTCGCCATCCAACCTCAACATGTGGACGCTGTACCCTGTGCAACTCTGATTGTCTCATACCGCTATCCAAGTCAACATATGAGATCTGACTAGGTGGCTCTGCCTCTCTCTCTCTCCAACGGGAAGAGATGACCCAACAACATTGCTAGTCCCATCCATGCATGCCTGAAGGGGAATGATCTGACGCTCCAACGTGCCCTCTGATTGTACCATCAGGGAATCCAGTCGTTCCCCAATGCGGACCAACTTGGCCGCTGACTTGGCACAAGTCACTCTCATACCGTCCAGCTCTTGGTCCTGCAACAAAATGGCCTCCCGTACTGACGTGGCCTTCCCTCTCAAAACTCGAAGGTCCTCCGAAGCCGATGATACCGCTGTATGCGACCATCATCCAATACCTCTGTACCTGCTAGTGCCTCATCGAAGGTGGATATATCTCCTAATGCCTCACCCATCTGTCGTGTGCTGCTACCACCTGAAGACTCGGACATGACTTCGGTCATCACCTCAATGGATGGCTCTACTGAGGTAGGCTCTACCTTCTCCACTACCACATCAACCGTCATGGCCAAGGAGGTCTCCAATGAGGGGGTATCCTGTGTCACACTAGGTGTAACCTCAGACTCCCTGCAATCCTGGGTGCCCTCATCCTCCAAGTGCAATGTACAATCCAACAATGGCTTATGAGAATGATGGTTCGATTCCTCCTTGAGTGTTTCCATGTTGCACAGCGCAGTGCAACCAGGCTGCTCTATAGTAGCAATGAGATTTGACCCTTGATCTACAAGAGTCCCATCCTCAAAAGTGTTGGCTGCCCCAACTGTCGATGCATGTGGCTGCAAATCTGAACTCTGTATGCTAGAAACTCCATCCTCTCTGAGCTGACAGTAATCTTTGAAGGGAAAAATTGCTTTTAAGTCTTCCCCCATGGACTTCCATTCTCTGAAATAATCTTCAAGAGGTATACGACCATGTTGCCTCGGTACTTCAAGTAAGAATGCAGGCATTGTGATCCTCATATTTGCCATAGATAGCCAGCTCCACAGGCTGAGCCAGAACTATGCTCTGATACCACTGTAATATCCCGAATGGGAAATAGACAGCAATACAAGCATACGACAATATAGAAAATGCCGGAAATAGAACATAAAGCAAATACACATAAAAATGCCGGAAATGCTAAGCCATTTTATTAATCTGAGAATATAATGAGATACAATGGATAATCAGAATAAATGCATGTTAAATTTGGACAACTAGGTCCAAACTCCATGTTATGATGCTCAGATTAAGAGGCTAATATTTTTGTTGGATTCCTCTTTGGGAGAGGTGTAAAATCCATATATAATATGTCTTAATCCGATGAGCAGAACATTTATTTTGAATTTATTATTCTTAATAAATTATATGTGCAGGTCGGCCTTAAGGTTGCACGCCCCCAGCAGATGTGTCACACGCCCCAATGATGGATATATATACAGGCAAAGTTGGAGAGCATTTCATCACAACACAACTCACAACATCTTCTCTCATCTGATTTAGTACGAGCTCCTTGGAGGACGAGTTCAGCCACACGTGTGAAGGAGAAGAAGGACAAAACAATACGGCTGAGTTGAAGGACGATTTTCTGCAGTTAGGGTTTTGCAGAAAGTTTGACCAGCGTTGACTTTGGTCAACGCATGGTCCGATTGGGCTGAAAATTTGTGGGAAGTTCGATTTTGGAAGGCCGTACTATTTGGCACAGAAATCGAGGTCAAAGGGTTGACCAATCTGCTGTTGCGTTGACTTTTAGCTTGCTGCCCTGCGTTGACTTTTTCAGGACAGCGTTGACTTTTTTGGAGTTGACTTGGGTTGACTCGTTTGCTGATTGGAGGACTGTTGTGACACATTCTGGGTTGGCTGACCAAGGAGACTTTGCTGGTTGAAGCATCCCGTTGACCGCCGTAACGCACCACCACATTTTTCCTGTTTCTAATTTGTCTTCTATAAGATCCACTTATATGTTCTATCTGCATTTTACTTAACTATTTGTATGATTGCTGTGAGAAAAGTAAAGTTGCTCCAAGCATAGAACATCTACAAAAATTTACATGGTATCGGAGCTGAGGTGAAGACAAACTCTATCTTTAGCAATCACCACTGGAAGAAATGGGTTCCACTAGTCTTGAATTCAAGGAGAATGACAAGCTGACTGGAAGGGATGACTTCCATGCCTGGAAGATGATATTAGATCTCAAATTGGAAGATCATGATCTCTTGGATCATGTGACGGGTAAGATTCAAGAACCTCCATCCAATGCTACCACTGCTGTTAGAAACAAGTATAAGAAGGGAGAAATCAGAGCAACGCTGTTGATCGGGGAATCCATACATAAGAGTCTGGTTGCCTATGTATCTGAACTAGGCACATCCAAGGAGATGTATGACAAATTGATCCTTATGTTCAAGGTAAACAATGTGAACCAAGTGCTATTCCTCAAGAACAAGTTGAAGAATATGAAGAAAGGCCGGGATGAATCTATTCAAACCTTCTTTCTGAAATTGACCGAAACAAGGAACAATCTGCTAGCTATTGGAGAGACAATAGCTGATCGTGAAATGGTTCTCACCGCACTTGGAGGACTCCCATATGAATGGCAAGTATTCACAGCTACCATTCTCAACAATAATACCATTCCTAATTTTGATGAGCTTCTGTCTAGATGTATGCAAGAAGAAACAAGGATGAAGGAATTCGATAATGACAGAAATGCTGCCTATGGTGCTCATTCCCGAAAGAAGAACTCTGGTGGTTCTAAGGACAAAGGAAGAACAAGGACTCAAGAGAAGAAGGGGAAATGTTTCACTTGCCATAGGCCTGGTCACTATGCTAGAGAATGCCCCTTCAAGAAGGATTCTCCCGATAGTGATGATAACAACAACAACCGAAGGAATGGGAATCGAAGAAATGACAAATCCAAAGGAAAGAGAAAGGCTCACTTTGGTGGAAACAATCAACCTTCTAAAAGGTCCAGAAATACCAGGTATGAGGAGTCTAATGTTGTTGATAAAAGAAATGAGTATATTCTTGTATCTGCTCTCTCTGCTACATCTCCGCCCGACACTATGGATGTCTGGCTAATCGATAGTGGTGCCTCAAGACACATCACCGGATTCAAGGGAGCACTCTCTGACATGGTTGAAAAGGATACTAATCTAGAAATTATCCTTGGGGATAATGCCACATATCCCGTGAAAGGGACAGGGACTGTGACCCTCCACTTGTCTCAAGGACAAGTCCTACGTTTGCAAGATGTACTCTATGTACCTAAATTGAAGAAGAACCTTGTGTCTGTATCTTCCATGGAAGACAAAGGATTCAATGTAACTTTCTCTGATGGAAAGGTGCTCATGTGGAAGGAGAGCTTCAATGAAGCTATCTCAATTGGTTTTAGAGTTGGTGCACTCTACCAGGTTGGAGGGAGTCCGTTGGGAGCTATGACTTGTGATACTATCCGACAAACCGAACTATGGCACCGAAGATTTGGACACCTTCATTACAAGGCCCTTCCCGAAGCAAGGAAGGTGGTGACAAGGATGCCTGACTTTGGAAATAATCATGAAGGTGTATGTAAGGGCTGTGCTGAAGGAAAACATACAAGGGGACCTTTCCCCTCAAGTGTCACAAAGACATCTGATATATTGCAACTGGTCCATTCTGATATATCTGGTATGTTGCCCGTGACATCCCTGGGGGGATGTTCTTACTACATGACATTTACCGATGACTTCTCTCGCAAAACCTGGATATACTTCTTGAAGAAGAAGGATGAGGCTTTCATGTGGTTCCGTACCTTCAAAGCCTTGGTGGAAAATATGACCGGAAAGAAGATCAAGATTTTGAGGATTGACAATGGCACTGAATATGAGTCAAATGAGTTCAAAGACTTTTGCAGAGAAGCTGGCATTAAGAGGGAGACTACCACTGCATATACTCCTGAGCAGAATGGTGTTGCTGAACGCAAGAATAGGACTATTGTGGAAGCCGCCCGTGCCATGCTATGTGACCAGGGTCTACCGAAGTTTCTGTGGGGAGAAGCTGCAAATACTGCTGTGTACATTCAAAACCGATGCCCTCATTCCGCTCTGGACTCCAAAACTCCCGAAGAGGTTTTCTCTGGTAAGAAACCTGATGTCTCACATTTTAGAATTTTTGGATGTCCCGTCTATTTTCATGTGCCGAAAGAAAAGAGAAGTAAGCTGGATGCTACTGGGAAGAAAGGAATGTTTGTGGGCTATAGTGAGACTTCTAAGGCATATAGAGTCTATGTACCTGGTCAAAGGGAAGTAGAGATAAGCCATGATGTCACCTTTGACGAAGATGCTTCCCTGAAGAAAGTAGTAGATCTTCCAAGATCTGGAGAAAATCATGAAGAAAGGCCTGGAAATCTAGAAGAACCGCAGGATGAGACAATGCCTGATATTGAAGGACCAATGGACCCTATTGATCCATCTCCTTCACTGGGAAAGAGACCATCATGGCTCAGGGACACCCTCGAAGATGCTGAGGGACATGCTGCCCCAAGGGGGACATTCCGAGAAAGCAAGAAGCCGTGCAGATACCAAGGGTATCTAGCTGCCATGAGTACTATTGTACAATCTGAACCTGGATCTTTTGAGGAAGCCGTAAAGCATCAAGTCTGGAAGGATGCTATGCACGAAGAATATGAGTCCATAATGAAGAATGATGTCCGGGATGTGGTCCCGAGACCGAAGGACAAATCTGTTGTCACCGCAAAATGGCTCTACAAGATCAAACATGGATCTGATGGGAGTGCTGAAAAGTTCAAGGCAAGGTTTGTTGCCCGTGGCTTCTCTCAAAAGGAAGGAATTGACTATGATGACATATTTGCACCTGTGGCACGATATACCACCATCCGATCAATCATAGCCCTTACTGCTACGCAAGGATGGAGTCTTCATCAGATGGATGTCAAGACCGCTTTTCTGCATGGTGCAATAAAGGAAGAGGTGTATGTGGAACAACCTCTGGGATTTGAAGTTCAGGATCGAGACACTCATGTCTGCAGGTTGAAGAAAGCCCTCTATGGGTTAAAGCAAGCACCCAGAGCTTGGTACGAGAGGATGGATAGCTACTTGATGAAGCTGGGCTTCACTCGAAGTAATGCTGATCCGAACCTTTACTTCAAGGTTGTGCAGGGGAAGCCTCTCATTCTAGTGCTGTATGTGGACCACCTCTTCCTGACAGGTGCTGACCCTCTCATTCATCAATGTAAGAGGGAGCTCGCTGCTGAGTTCGAGATGAAGGACCTAGGACCGATGCACTACTTCCTAGGCCTGGAGGTCTGGCAGAGACCTGGAGAGATTTTCCTTTCTCAAGGAAAATACATTGTGAAGCTTCTGGAAAGATTTCGTATGGTGGACTGTAAGTCCGTGTCGACACCGATGGAACTCAACTTTAAGAAGCTGAGTGGCAGCGCTGCTGGGCCTATCTTGGCCAATCCTACTGAGTATCGTCAACTCATAGGAGCTTTGATGTTCTTAGTGAACACTCGACCAGATATATGTTTTGCAGTGAACACTTTGAGTCAACAGATGGTTGAGCCTCATCACTTTCACTGGGTTGGTGCCAAGAATCTTTTGAGATATCTTCGGGGCACGATAAACCATGGGCTGAGATACACTGCCGGGAGTGTGATACTCCGTGGATATACTGATGCCGATTGGGCTGGCAGTGTGGTGGATCGTAAGAGCACATCTAGATGCTGCTTCAATCTTGGTTCTGCTTCGATCTCATGGATGAGCAGGAAGCAGAAGTCGGTGGCTTTGAGCACCGCGGAGGCCGAATACATTGCTGCTAGTATGGCCCGTTGTGAAGCAGTTTGGTTGCGGAAGCTCTTTAGTGAGCTGTTTGGACATGTGCTAGATACCACTGTGATACTCTGTGATAATCAGAGTGGGATTCGTATGACTGAGAATCCTGTGTTCCATGACCGATCCAAGCATATTGATATCAGGTACCACTTTATCTGGGATATGGTACAGCGAGGCGCCGTAAGGCTCGATCATATAGGAACTGATGAGCAGGTCGCGGATATTCTCACTAAGCCCCCGGGGAAGGTCAAGTTCCTAACCTTCGTGAGAGTCTTGGTGTCATGGAACGACCCTATGATGTGGGTCCTGTTGGACGATGAGCTCTGGGAGCTCTGGGGGGCTTTGGGGATAGCTTCTCGGAGCTATAAGCACTCATAATGCTTCTGCCCCACCCTTGTGATTGTTGAGCTGGTTCGCCACTCATTTATCTGTGCCCCGTATGCATCCTACCCATTGATTTCAGGGCTCATGGGAAGTACCTCTCATTTGGCCAATGAGGTGGGAAAAGCTAGAGACTATTAGCAAAGACTGATGGACGCATCAGAGATTGCCGTACTCTCTATCTAGGATGGCACGGTCCAACCACTTGTTCTGGGATCAAGTTTAGTGAGGTCTGGGACCTCTGCCTGACTTCGAGTCAGATGAACCAACTTTGGGTTGGTTGGATACTCTTTATGAGTTTGATAGAGGTTTCGAACCTCTGGACTGATTATGTCAGTCGGGGGATGATGTCTTTGTGACTGACCCACTTCTGTTCTGAAATAAAGAGGCCAGCAAAGCAAGTTACGGCGGGATGACGCACGATGTTTGATTCCACTGATGGATGGAGTTCTCCCTAGTTGAGAGGGAGTGTTAAATTTGGACAACTAGGTCCAAACTCCATGTTATGATGCTCAGATTAAGAGGCTAATATTTTTGTTGGAATCCTCTTTCGGAGAGGTGTAAAATCCATATATAATATGTCTTAATCCGATGAGCATAACATTTATTTTGAATTTATTATTCTTAATAAATTATATGTGCAGGTCGGCCTTAAGGTTGCACGCCCCCAGCAGATGTGTCACACGCCCCAATGATGGATATAAATACAGGGAAAGTTGGAGAGCATTTCATCACATCACAACTCACAACATCTTCTCTCATCTGATTTAGTACGAGCTTCTTGGAGGACGAGTTCAGCCACACGTGTGAAGGAGAAGAAGGACAAAATAGTACGGCTGAGTTGAAGGACGATTTTCTGCAGTTAGGGTTTTGCAGAAAGTTTGACCAGCGTTGACTTTGGTCAACACATGGTCCGATTGGGCTGAAAACTTGTGGGAAGTTCGATTTTGGAAGGCCGTACTATTTGGCACAGAAATCGAGGTCAAAGGGTTGACCAATCTGCTGCTGCGTTGACTTTTAGCTTGCTGCCCTGCATTGACTTTTTCAAGACAGCATTGACTTTTTTGGAGTTGACTTGGGTTGACTCGTTTACTGATTGGAGGACCGTTGTGATACATGCTGGGTTGGCTGACCAAGGAGACTTTGCTGGTTGAAGCATCCTGTTGACCGTCGTAACGATCCACCACATTTTTCCTGTTTCTGATTTGTCTTCTGTAAGATCCACTTATATGTTCTATCTGCATTTTGCTTAACTATTTGTATGATTGCTGTGAGAAAAGTAAAGTTGCTCCTAGCATAGAACATCTACAAAAATTTACAATGCACCTATCCTTGCACAAGGCAAGTGAGGAACCCTCTCAGAAAAATAGGAAATGTCTGCTACAGGAAACTGCGTCCCAGCTGCTGGAAGAAACTGCCGTAACTGCTGCTGCTGGAATGGACTGAAGCTAGGGGCTGATTCCCTTGCCGGAATGAGCTGAAAATCGGCAGACCACCTGAACTCACCACCCCGGACAAAACCCAGAAACCATATACCAAACGGACCACCTCCGAAAATCACCCCCAGAAACCCTTCTCCTGTGAAAACGCCGTCCTCCAGACCGGGGCCAAGCAGAGCACCAACCGAAATAGACCGAAGCCAGGCCACAACTCCTCGTGTTCACCAAATGTTAAACGCCAACTCCTCCACACGGTCAAGGCCCGAATCTCCCCGTTAAATCTCTACCACCGAACAAGCCCAAACTCAAACCGTCCTCCTCCAAGGACCGCGCGTCACCCAATGAAGCCTAACTCTCAAGAAACTCCCAAACAAAACACCCGCAAATCTCCCGCTTAAAGACCGAAGAAACAACCTTACTCGAGCAGGCACTCGAAGTCCCCCGGGGCTAAGGGCGAGATCTCCGACCGGAGACACTCAACGCACTAAACAGTGCTGCAGACAAGCTAAACAACCAGCGTGCTCAAGAAGACAAAAGTCTAGCTCAATATCATCAGCAACAAGAATGCCAAATGAGATGGCTCTCCCTCCTTTTATAACGCTGACCCTCCTCAAAACCCTACGTGGTCCCTCTCTCTCCCACGTGCTCCTCATAAGACTGTGCAGAAGCTCCTAGAGGCTACGTGAGCCTCCTCTCATGCGTGGTGTGGACCCCTGCGTTCCCCTTGTAATATCCCCAAAGGGAAATAACCAGTACTAAACAGAAATGCACCAATACAAATACAAACTGAACCAGATCCCTGAATCATGACACATGTAATACCAAAATCTGAGCCATTTTATTAATCAGAAGGTACATAGAGAGGAGTACAAGTAAATCGAGTAAGTGCACCTATCCTTGCCCTAGGCAAGAGGAGACCCTCTCAACAGAAAAATGGCTGCAACAAGGACAGCGTCCTAGCTACTTCTGCAAGCTGAAGATGAACTGCGCTGGTGCTGGGCTGAAGACTGCAAACCCTCCACAATAGAAAATGCTGTATCTGCTAGTGACAGCGCAGGAAACCCTCCAGACAATAGATCAGCCACTGAAGGCTAGAAAAACGCTGATGAGCCTGCCTCTCCCAAGTCTGCTCCTCAGATCAGCGTCCTACCAAGTGGATCTGCTCCCGAACACTCAGATCTGACAGATCTGAAGCCTCCAAACCAGATCGGCGTCCTTCTCTCCCTGATCTGCGTCCTCCACTATCAGATCTGCC